>CM068381.1:10384411-11001630 GCA_034770075.1 Aralia elata
AAAGTAAATGAAGATTTCTCAATACTAACTAATAACTAACCAAGTACAACTGTGTACGTGAAGGTAGCTAAAACAACCAAGAGTAGAGTGGTTAGCCAAAATGTTTAAGAAGTAACTGAAACATGCTCAAGCCTTATCTTTAGATAAAAATGCAATAACCAGTAGAAATAGCATTGGCCATTCTTGTAGCACAAACAAAACGACTTAGAACGAAAATAAAACTAACTACAATATACTACCACCCCCAAAACTTAAAATAAACAAAGTCCTCGATGTTTAAAATAGACAGATTTTGAAAAAGAGAACTTCACCGGGGAACTCAAGCAACGTCATCACCATTATTGCCATTTGTGTGACCCCTCCATTTGCATCCATCATCTCGAATCAAAGCCATGCTCCAGGAACATAGGTGTCATGGGGAAATTGGACTGCGTTTGGGGCGGTAATTAACCCCACTGTTGTTGATCACACTGTGTGCTGCCGGCGTTAGCATAACATCATAAGTGTAAATGCATAAGGAGTTGACTTGCTGAATGGAGTGATCAAGGCGACGGGACATGCGCCTATGCTCAACAGCTCCCTCTCATGCGCATCCCCATTGTCTCGCCTGCTCATTCTGTTGCATTTCAGCCCTCATACGCCTGATTATCACGCCGAAGCTCACGGCATCTCAGCAATAAGTATGGTCCATAAAGAAGAAGCTAGATGCCTCGGTGTGCTCAATACTTGGTGGTGGAGTTCCGGTACTTGCCTCGTGCTCGTGAGGATGCACTAAAGGTCAGAACCCAGCTCCATGTGGTTTCGGTGCCTGCCAGATCCTTGACCAGACCTTGTAGAGGCTAATAGCCGAGGCTATCAATGGGTGTCCAAGTGGGTGCTGAAGTAACTCGTACGCATCGCCACCTTAACTTTGGCCCGCTTGCACAAACCCACAGATCAGGGATGGGGTGTGGCCAAAACCCCGCCTGGAAGACTTCCCATTAACATATTGTAGAATTGAGATTTTCGAATCACTCGCCCCCACGCTAATTGCTTCCGCCCAGTCACCAAACAATACAGGTGATAAGAGCCCGCATTGGAATTACGTGAGTTGCGTGTATGGTGGGCCTCATAAACTAACTTGGCATTTGATGAAGTATAACCTTGGCTTTCCCATATTTGTCTTAAATTGGGCCCTGGCAAAAATGTCACTGGCTCTCAAAGCACCTGTGATCGTAAGCCCAATGACACACACCGGATTTGCATAATGTTTTTGTAAATGATCTCATCCCCAGTACGGAAAGCTTGATCAGCCCCATATTAGTTAAGGTCATCCCTCACCAATGGCTTTTTAGGTAGGTATATAATATTCTTCCATTGGCTCACTTTTGGTCTTCCAAATGGAAACTTTCTTGCCCCTAACCGTCACCACATATTTTTTCGGCATTCCACGTCATTAGCGTACGAATTCACACTGACAAGAGGAATACACGCAGAACTCGAGAGCTGAGCGGCTAATAGTTTACCCATACCTCTTTCCGTAATTAAATGTTTGCCAATCCCCAATTATTTGTTACGTCAGGAAGAATACCTCCTCTCAGGAATCAAGGATGTTTGTGACCAGACAGGTGTGTCGTGGTAAAAACGCGTCGGAGCTACAACAGGCTTCCAGCAACATGCACAAACTTTTTCTTATCATAAGCCTTGGATGCCAGGAAGAGGAAGGTTCACACCCTTTTGTCTCGTTTGGATAGCCATCTAGATCAGAGCTTGCAAGCAAAACACTCCACAAATAGCCAAGAATTCCCCTCCTCAGGCAATAGTTTGGTCGAAAACAGTTATGGCGTGCACCTTCCTATAAAATCAACAAGTGTAAAGTGCAAATGGGAGACTAAGGCCCACAAACCCTCCACAAAAGCCTTGCAATGGGAACGGCTAGCTATATACCTACTAATCAAAAATCACACTAAAACACAACATAACCCCAAGCAAGAAAAATTGGGAAATTTATAGGCCATTGTTAACCTTCTCTTTGGAGAACTTGTGAAAAACCTTAGAAATTCCTTCAAAAACCTTCAAATTGTTTTGTTCACAACCAAGATAGAAGGTGGAAATGATGATGGGTTTACCGCCAATTGGGTGGCCAATTTGATGCAATGATTGCACGAAAATTAAAAATTGGGTAAGCTTGTATGCACAGTTAGCTAGAGGAGTAGGAGGAGAGAGATAGTAAGCAATGAGATGAAAAAAAATGAGCCAAGGTGGTGATTTAATGAACCAAGCCCAGCTAAGCCCAGGTGCGGCCAAGCATGGCCCTGACTGTGCGCCACCGCAATGGGCCTGCTATGTGCCAAGCCACTCGTCTGCACCCAAGCCGCGCGCTTCGCATGTGACCTATCGCCTGCGCCCAGCGCTGCGCTTAATCCCTGCCGCGCCCCAACCATACCTTGCCGGGGAGTGTCAGCGCCTTGGCCGCGTAGCGCCGCCCCGCATGCGCCTGCATGCGCCCCAGCCCCTTGCTGGCTGCCATTGGCGTGCTGGCCAACTGTCGTGGCGCCGGCTAGCGCATGCTAGTCGCTACAAGAAAAAAAAAGAGGAACACGGTTTCTGCTCAGATGCCAAAATAGAACTAAAAACACCTACATATAGCACAAAATTAACAACTATTAGAGAACAATTAATAAATGAAACTATGCATCCGTACTGAAATAACATTCTAGATATTATTTTTCTCTTTTCAAAATTAAAAGGTAATTTGGACTATCTAAACACTAAAAATGAAACAATGGGGCTTGCCGTCCCAATTAGCCGCTTGAGTTTAAAGGTCCCTCAGCCGGACTATACTACCCAAGCATATCGGATCAACGAGACTAATCGAGGTCGTTTTGGCGTCGCGATTGTCGCCACCCTAAACACAATACCACCAATAGATGCTTAATCCTTTTGTGCCGTATCACCATTTAAAACAATTGTCTTTTGTGCCATTCTCATCCCGGCCAAGTATCAATGTGCACCATGGCGAGATAAAACTTAGAGGAGGAGTAATATAAAATGGCCCTTGACCATCTGTGATTCGAGTTTGGGCACAGGAAATAGCTTCAACCGAGAGTGTATATGGAGTAGGACGGGTTGTGAGCGTGGGGGGGGGGGGGGGGACAACCTCAAACCTTCGAGGATGCGGATTATAACACTTCTTGTCGTATGCCACCATCTTAAGACCTATCTCCTTATATGAGCTTTGGGCATTCTCAATAGGAACTGGAGACGGAACTCGTCCATCACTCATTGATTGTATAGAGGCGCTTCTACCAGCTAAAAAAACCAACCAACAGCCAGAGCATTCAATATCAAAGTTTAGCCTCACGGATAGGCCCTTTATAGGCACTATTGTTCAAGTTCCACCGGTAAATTGACATGCTTTGCCATACACAAGCTGAGATGGTGACATCCCGATAATACGAAATTATTGGGTATGCCATCCTATAACGCCCATAAAGGCGTCATCACAGCTTTAATGGACCAGATCACTATATTTGCTATTCGGGTTTCACCACCTTCTCTAAAATCCTGTTTCACTTCTCTATTAAGAAACCTCCACCTGACCACTTGTTTGAGGATGATAGGTCGTGGCAATTTTATGGGATACCCCATAGTTAGCAAGAAGGGCATTAAAGTTCTTGTTACAAAAGTGCGACCCTTCATCGCTAATTATTGCTCGCGGAGTTCCGAATCTTGTGAAAACATTTTTTCGAAGGAACTTCAGCACAACCTTGGCATCATTGGTGGGTGTCGCGGCTGCTTCAACCCATTTTGACACGTAATCTACAGCCACCAGGATGTACAAATTGTTGAACGAAGAAGGAAACGGACCCATAAAGTCAATACCCCAAACATCAAATATCTCAACCTCCATGATTGTGGTTAGTGGCATCTCATGACGCTCAGCACAAACACATGGGCATCCTTGAATAGCATTGGCCAATAAAATCCCGACTGAAGCACCTTCGCCGCTGTTCTCTCTCCGCCATAGTGTCCTCCAAAAGCTGAGGCATGACATTGTTGCAAAATACTTTCCATCTCAGATTGAGGTACGCACTTTCGGATCAGTTGGTCAGCACATTGCTTAAACAGAAAAGGTTCATCCCAAAAATAATGCTTCACATCGTGAAGGAACTTCTTTTTTTGTTGATAGCTCAGCTCGGGCGGTAGGACATGGCTTACCACATAATTAACATAGTCAGCATACCATGGTACCTCATGTGTGATAGCAAAAAAGTTGCTCATCAGGAAAAGATTCATTAATCATGACATCCTCTCCCTCCTTACGGTCTGCATTTTCCAGCCTTGACAAGTGATGATCCGCCACTTGATTCTCGGTTCCCCTTCTTATCTCTAATTTCAAGATCGAACTCTTGAAGCAATAAAACCCATCGAATCAAGTCGTGGCTTTGCGTCCTTCTTTGCTATTAAGTACTTTATGGCTGAATGGTCCGTGTGTACCACAATGACCTTGGTGCCAATGAGATAGGCATGAAATTTTGTCAAAGGCATACACGATTAGCAAGCAATTCCTTCTCCGTTGTTGTATAATTAAGTTGTGCTCCAGTTAGTGTCTCTTGCTAGCATAATAAATCACATGAAAGACCTTATCCTTGTGATGGCCCAAGACAGCACCAATTGCAAAGTCGCTAAGCGTCGGAACATTCAATTTCAAACAGAAGATTCCAATCCGGGGCCATAATAATAGGGGCACTTACAAGCTTCTTCCTTAGTAACTCAAAAGCCTCTAAACATGCATGATCGAAGACAAAATGGAGTGTCTTTCTCAAGGAGGCTACACAGTGGTTTTGTAATTTTTTGAGAAATCCTTGATAAACTGCCTATAAAATCCAGCATAACCAAGGAAGCTACGGAATGCTCTTGACGCTGGTTGGTGGAGGAAGTTTCTCAATGGTCTCAATCTTGGCCTTATCAAACCTCTAGCCCCTTTGAAGATACTCTATGTACCAAAATAATGCCTTCTTGCACCATGAAGTGGCATTTCCTCCCAATTTAGCACCAAATTTGTTTTCAACACATCGTTTCAGCACTTTCACAAGGTTTTCAAGGCATAAGTCGAATGAATCTCCAAAAACCGAAAAAAATCATCCATGAAAACCTCCAATCCTTGCTCAACCATATCGGAGAATATGGCCATCATATATCTTTGGAAGGTTTAGCGGGTGCGTTGCATAGCCCAAAAGACATTCTTCTTAAGGCAAAATGTCCCATATGGGCAAGTGAATGTCATTTTCTCTTGATCCTCGGGGGGCAATGGCAATTTGATTGTAGCCCGAATATCCATCCAAGAGACAATAGAATTCATGTCCCGCTAACCTGTTCTTAGCATTTGATCAATGAATGGAAGTGGGAAATGATCCTTGCACATAGTCTTGTTCAACCTTCTGTAGTCTATGCAAACTCTCCATCCGGTGATAGTTCTAGTTGGGATCAACTCATTGTTTTCATTAGACACCACTGTCATGCCTCCCTTCTTTGGAACACATTGCACTGGACTGACCCACGGGGCACTGTCCTGAGATGGGATAGATGATGCCGGCATCGAGCAATTTTGATAATTTCCCTTCTTGACTACCTCCTTCATGACGGGGTTTCAATCTACGCTGATGCTCAACCACAGGTTTTGGCTTCATTTTCCAATATGATTTTATGCATACAAAATGCAGGGCTAATTCCCTTGATGTCGGCAATGGACTAACCTAGGGTTGTTTTGTACTCCCGTAAGCACTCTTAGCAATTTGTTTTCCTGCACATCATCAAGTGAAGCAGACACAATAACAGGCAAAGTACTAGCATTACCCAAATAACGCATACCTCAAGTGGATAGGCAATGGTTTGAGCTCCAAAGTAGGTGGCTCCTCCCATGAGGATTTTGCAATGGTACTAGAACTGCGTTGGTCTATCTAACGGTTTCAAATTGTTGCTTAAACTTGATAAAACGTGGGGGAACATTCAACGCATTTACCGTCTCATTAGGAAAAAGAGGTTCACTCTCAAGTGATTCTCCTAGCAATTCCTCAAAAAGGTCAAACTTTATAATTTACTGTGAACATCTCATTCACTGCTTCGTCAATCACGTCCATCCTGAAGCATTTCATCCTGCACATTAGGAAACTTCATTGTTTTTAAAAACATTAAAAGTTACCTTTTGGTCTTGGAACACGCATGGTTAGCTCTCCTTTTTGCACATCAATCAAAGTTCTGCCTGTGGCTAAGAATGGTCGCCCAAGGGATGATAGGTATCTCCCTGTCTTCTTCAAAATCAAGGACAATGAAATTTGCTGGAAAAAATAAACTTGTCCACCTTGACAAGCACATCTTCAACTATGCCTCTTGGGTATGTGAGACACCTATCCGCAAGTTGCAATATTAACATTTGTAGGTTTTGCCTCACTTAATCCCAGCTATTGATAAATTGAGAGTGGCATTAGATTGATGCTTTCCCGAAGAAGAATTGGTTACCAATTGTGCAAGGAATTGTGAAACTCCCCGGATCTTTCAACTTTGTTGGTAACTTTCTTTGTAAAACAGCACTACATTCTTCGGTTAGTGCCACCTGTCTCAAAATCTTCAAGCCTTCTCTTCCTTGACAAGATGTCTTTCATGAACTTCACATAAACTAAGCATTTTGTTCCAATGCCTCAGCGGAACGGTATATTTCTGTGCAATTTCTTGAAAACTTACAAGAACTTAGAGAATTGCTTATCCAACTTTATTTTCTGTTGACGTTGTGGAAACGGGCATGGTGGATACATAGGGCCTTGCTTGCTCCCCTCTGGTTTTGGCACTGGCTCCTTTGTCCTTCTTTTCTACATCTTTTCTCTTTTTCTTCCTCTTTCTCCCCCTTCACATCCTCAATCACTGTTTCTGATGGAACATCATTCACAAACTTCCGGTAGTTCCTTCCCACTTCTCAAAGTCACAGCCTTGCAATGCTCCTTACCATCTCTCTTCGGGTTAACTTCGGTGTCACTAGGTAAGGCACCAAGGAGGATGGATATTCATTGCACTAGCTATCTGCCCAAGCTGAAGCTCTATGTTCCGGATTAAAGCGCTATGCTGAGCCAACCAATTGAACCAATAAATCATCATTACTAGGCTTTTTTTTCTCCTGTTGTGGCAAGGGTGGGGTTGAGGCTTGTTGGTGTGATTGGGGTTGATGGTGTGGTTGAGTTTGATTTTGAAATCCTAGGGGATATTGATGTCTAGGAGCTGAATATTGGTTTTGGGTATTGTTATTATTGCTCCATGAGAAATTTGGGGTGATTTTTCCATCCAGGATTGTAATGATTTGAGTGAGGGTTGTTTTGTTGTCTATTGTAATTAACCCACGAACTGTACGGATTCTGCATTGATGGCACATTTGCTCGGTAGGATGATTCCTAACACACAACTCACAGGTTTCAGAAATGCTTTGCACAGATTGAGTTCCTAAATTTTTCACTTCCTTTGTAAGCGCGCGGCTAGCTGTGCGGTTATTGAAGTGAGAGGATCCACCTCAAATTTTTCTTGTTGCCTTCTGTGGTATTTTCCTCTCCGAAGACCATTGATAAATATTTGCAGCCATGGTTTCCAATAGTTTGTGGGCATCCGCAAAACTCTTTCCTATTAAACTACCACCTGCAGCTGCGTCGACACTTGAACGAGTGGCATTGGTCAACCCGTTATAAAAAATCTCAACTTGCAACCATTGAGGCAAACCATGGTGTGGACATCTCCTTATTAGATCTTTGAATCATTCCCAAGCTTCATACAAGGACTCAGGATCATATTGAACAAATGAAGTGATGTCCATTCCTCAATCTTTGCAGTTTTCGCATAGGTGGGAAGAACTTTGCCAAAAAGTTTCTGGGCTAAGTCATCCCAATTTGGTAATTGAGCCCGAGGGAAGCGATATGCAACCAACTATTTGCCTTGTCACGGAGCGTTGAAAAGGAAATAGTCGGAGTTTAATTGCATCATCAGTAACTTGATTGTACTTGAATGTGTCACAAATTTCCAGAAAACTCACCAAATGAGCATTTGGGTCGTCATTAGGCAACCCACCAAACTGCAAACAGTTTTGGACCATTTGGATGGTGCCTGGCTTAATTTCGAAGTGAGTGGCCTCAATAGGCTGGCCTAGAAATGCTTGAGTGCAAGTCTGTGACAAGAGGCATGGCGTACTCCCTCAAGGATTTAGGCTCCTCCTCAGCCATGGTATTTTGATGAGGTACCCTGAACTCGTTCTCTACGTAGTCGTCGAATATTATCTCTCGATCTCAAGATCGTAAGGAATTAACTCAAGACCACGTGAGCGTCGCATACAAATCAAGAATACCTACAAAACAAAATGAAAATTATATACAAGTCTTAAAAAGAGACCAAGTCGATTGAAATTGCTATTGGTATAATTATTAGAAAACAACTCCCCTGGCAACGGCGCCAAAAACTTGTTGGTCGATTTAGCAATCGATAAACACACACGTGCAAGTATACACGGCTCACAAGTAATATATGATAAGATAAGAGTCGAACCCACAGGGAATTGTGACAAATAATAACCAAGTACCAATCGTTATATCAATTTGATCTAATTTTAAACGATGAAGGTTTGATTGTTTGTTGATTGTTGAGTTCACAAGTTGAGTAATGAATAAAATGCGGTAAAGTATCAAATAGAAAGGTCTTAAGATTTACAATTTCCCCCAACAACGTCATTTGAATCTCCTAACTCTCTCTTTTCAATCAGTTATGACATGCGAATTGACAACCGAGAAATCAAAACTACATTAAGAGCCTCTGTCGATGGTCAATCACGAATTTTCCTAAGCGGTGCATAGGTATATGTCTATCCTATGCACTATCAAGAGACTAATTTCAGGATATGATTAATAGACACGTGTCACCAAATCTCCATTAATCCTCCCTTCAATTACCAACTTTCATATCGGAAGTCATTAAGACTAGATTTCTCAATTGGTTGCATGCGGTAATTAGGTATTATATCTATCCCAAACCACTATCAAGATACCTATTATTGCAGATAATTAATAAGACACACGTCACTTAATCCGATTAATAACCCATAACAATCTATACTCTCGCATGTTATCATAACTAGGTCTTAACCTATAATCCGTTCGTCAAGTTTCATATAGGTTCCCAAGGTAATTACGGGCCAAACCAATTAATCTAGAAAGCAAAGGTTATGACAATCAATTCACAAATGCATAACTTAAAATCAATAGAGAGAGAATTCAATTCAATTTAAGTGTTGGGTGGGTTCCATTGCAATCTTCGAATAGAAGGTTTGTTCATGATAGCTACAATAAACATCATTTTCAATTGATACATTATCAAATTCGAATTACAAAGGGAGATGGAAATCTACAAATGAAACCACTTCTGAAGCTATTCAGCTGGTGTTCCTTTGGGTTGCTGTTGGTTTCTAGCTCTCCACCTTGGCCTTGCAATTCTTCTTGACTGAGTTCCTTGGCTTTTGGCTTGATTCAGCTTGATTTGCAGCCTTGAGCACTGTTGGTTGATGTATTTTTTAGCCTCCCTCTCTCTAGATATCTGATATGAGGCTTAGAAGAGATTATATATAGTCTTCATCAAGAAACCCTAGCTAAAATCGGGACAAAATGCAGCTCTTGATCGCACTCAGCACGACGGCGTAGCGCCCGCACGGCGCCTGGTGCGCGCGCGCGCGCCCAGGGCCCTGCCTGCCGCACGCTGGCTGCCGAGTGGTTGCTGCAACTACGTGCGCGCCCGCACGCCCCAGGCGGTGCGCCCGCGCCCGTGCGCCTGCCTGCCGAGCCCGTGCGCCCCATGCGCGCGCCCGCATGGCCAGGCGTGCGCCCGCACGGCTGCGCCTGTTGGCTGCCGAGTCCGGCCGTTTTCCATGCCACCGAGTGTCAGCACACGGCACACGCCCGCACGCCCATGCAGCGGCGCCGGCACACTGGCGCCTGCCGAGCTGTCGGTGCCCAGTGCCAACGCCGTGCGGCACGCCGCCCGACGCCGTGCACGCGGTTCGACGCCGTGCACGGTCAACTTCCGATTCTCGTGAAATTAAACCCCAAACATTAATTTTCATCGTATCAACATCCGGGTACGGAAATCCAAGCACGGGCTTGCCCTCGTGGTTTTGGTCGACGCCGAACACCGTGCACGCAATCCGACGTCGTGCACGCCCAACTACCAAATTGTTGTCAATTTAAGCACCGAGCGTCGCCAAACACAAATTTCCATCATACTACCATTTGGGCACAGACGTCCAGGCACGGACAATGAGTCAATCCAAACAACGATTCCGAGCGGTCTTTATTTCAATTCCTACAAACATAATAAAAATGCATCAAAGCAACATAAAACATGTAAAAATAACTAAAACTTAATTTATGTAGAAATAAGATACAAATTCATAAAACCATATAAAAATACCTAAAGACGTGCAAATTATCAAGGCCAAAAGTACCCAAATTGTGTGTATAAAAACACACTCATCACTAGGAACCGGGGCTCACGCTGCGGCGTGGGCCTTGCGCCTTGCATTGGCGCTGCGGCGTGAGCTCCGTGTCCTCGCCAAGGAAGGCTCGCTGCAGCGCCAAACCGTGAAGGAATGGTGTCGCTGCAGCGCGAGCTCCGTGTCCTCGCCAAGGAAGGCTCGCTGCAGCGCCAAACCGTTGAAAGGAATGGTTGTCGCTGCAGCGCGAGCTCCGTGTATTTGGCCAAGGGCCTGTGGGCTGCAGCGTGACTCCTAGGCTTGGCCTTGGTGCTGCTGCGGCGCGGGGCCTCGTGTCTTTAGCCATCCAGGGGGTCATTTTCCCCCACCTGAAAAGCAATAAAGCATAAGATAGCAGGAAAAACATACACTTTACACTAGAAAGATACTATAATCAAGCAATTTCTTTAGTGATTAGGAACCCGAATCGTATGTATGAATCCCGCTCATCAAATACCCCCAAACTTAAGCTTTTGCTTGTCCCTAAGCAAAAAATATTTGAATAACATTAAAACTTCAGCCTCAAGCTTAGGCTGAGAGTGATCTAAAACTACTATAATACCTGCATTGTGGCCTCAAGGGTCAGAATTGCAATTTCAAGGTAGAAACAAACTTATTAATAAAATCTAGCTCAAAACTTTAGCGTAGACTGCAACTGATCCAAATCTCTGTGTGTGTGAATAACAACTGTTATCACCGTTTACATCTCAAACACAAACACAATTGCAAAAATGAAATTGTTGACTCAATCACTCATGCTACATCAATCATTTAGAACACGACATCAAGTGTAAGAACAGACCAACAGGCATTAAAATGTGAGCAACAAAACTCAGTGAGACTTGTGCAGAAGTTTAATTACATTAGGCTATGCAGAGTTACTCCTGTAACGAGCTTTAGAACAATGACTCCCAAGCTTGAAGGCTTTAGGGCATTAGGTGTAAAACACCCCCAAGAATTTACTAACTCGAGTAACAAAGGCAACGTAATTAGACTTAAGTCAAACTATAGTTTTATTTATTGCCAACGCATTATCCTAATCTCAAGAAATGACCGGTGCAGTGCCTGAATACCTTTGGCTCTTCAAAGTTACCCGTGTAACGAGTGTTTGATCAAGGGACTCCCAAGTCAGGCGACTTTAGGGCAATGGGTGTGAAAACACCCCAAAGGATTCTACTAACTCAAGTAACAAAAGGCCACGTAGATAGGCGTGGTCAACTGGGGATTAGTGAAAATTAACGTCTATCTTTTTTTTCCTTTCTTTATTTTTATTTATTTTTTTTTATTTTTTTTTATATATAGCTCAAACCTGCCTAAAGAATCTGTTTTCTTACAAACATTGATTTACTTACGATAGAACAAGATAATCACAACAATTTTACATAGTAAAATAACCACTTAGGCTTGGTTGAAATAAAAATCGTTCTAACATTTGGTATTGTGCGCTGATAGAATTATATAGGATCAATCAGCAGTGCTAACTAAATAAAATGATCTAAGACTCTATCTCTAAATGTTTAACAACATTGACAAAGCAATACCACAATCATATCATTGGCCACAATCAAAAATTTCTTTTCATTTACCCCAAGATAACTATAGCAAAAAATGGTGGGCAACGAAAACCTATGAAAGCCCCAAAAGATGGGTAAAAAACAAAACTGGAAGAACACCATAGGTTACCCAATGCATTCGTATATTCCATGCAGATAAAAACTAGAAAATAGGCATCCCATAAATAATAACTAATAAACCCGTTAGTTCTAAATAAACCAAACTATGCAGTTCCAACATTAAAATATCCAAAATAAACCATTCCTAACTACCGCAGTTCAAACATAAAACCATAATCTCATAAATAAATAAATAACTAAAATAGAAATCAGCTAAAAAACTCCCCCAAACTTGAACTGGCCAATGCCCTCAATTGCTGGAATGTGCTGGTGGTGCTGGCGGAGCTGGCGGCACACCCTCCGCAGTATCTCCCTCTGCATCACCCTCATCCCCCTCCTCGTCCTCGACCTGATCACCATCTGGCGGAGATGGAGGCGGGTATGGTGGAAAGACAGGAGGCTTAGGAAACTGGTACGGCATGGAGTCCACGTCATCACCACCTGAGGCGACATAGATGATGGCCACCGTGTTAGTAAACTCAGCATGATACTATGCAAAGATATTCTGCCTCTTGGAAATAGTGTCCTGTCTGCGGCTGAACGAGCCCATCCTACTGTTGATTGTGTCTATCTTTTGATGCATAAGGTGTGACACCCCCAAATCTGGGTACTCAATTTCCCCTGATTTGGTGTTCACTATCCCATTCATTCACATCTAACTACCCATAATTAAGCAATTAAAATAAACTTAATTAATCATCTCCCAAACCGGGTTACATCAATAATTAAAATCCCAGGTCACCACAACCTTAATACATCAAATGCGGAAAAAGAAAATATAGTCTAAAACAAGTCTGGTACAAATGTTCATCAATTAAATAATAAATCTAGAACTATTTCTGCATCTTGCCCTTGCCCTTACTGGTGGTGGACGGCTCGTCCTGCTTCTCGGACATAGCTGAAATGTTTAGTGCAAGAGTGAGCAAACAATTGCCCACAAGAATGATAACAATAACTTTTAATTGAAATAGAGTTCAAATGAGAAGCAATGATTTTCTGAAGTTAATCAATAAGTAATCAAAGTTTGAATATATCTGAGGGTCTCAAGACCTCGAACTATGTCCTAGGTTAACAAGTATTTTTTTTTACCGTAACCTTTAACAGTCTTAAAGACTATAAATGGACCTTCATCTCGTACTCAGGGGGATCAGCCCTTTGTACAATGTATTGTGCACAACCATTTTAACGCTAAGCGTAATAATCCCCTATGTTAGGGTTGTTCATCTCAGTTTATTATAAGAGTCCTTACCAAAAGGAACTTGGCTTGGAACAAGTTTAGATAATCTAAGTTTTTTTTTTAAACGCTCATCAACTAAGGACTAGCTGAATCAATAATGGTTTGCAAGTCTAGTTCTTCAATAAAGTTTATATTCGAAGTTTGAATGATAATCAATAACTGAATAAATAATATCTGGAACAAAATATAATTACTCAACATTAATATCAGCCTTGCTTGAATAACAATAAGCTAAGGATAATTAATTCACTCAAAGGAAGTAAACTTGTTGAAATAATAACAAGCTTAAGAAATAAATAACTTGCTATAACAATTTAACAAGTTTAGAGAAAGAAAACTTGCTCAACATAAAATAATAAGTAGAGATAAGGAACTTGCCTCAAGCGTAGATTACAAATTTAAGTAATTCACGATCCTTAACAACTTAAACATTTAATTATAAAAATGGTAATATAATTAGTCACAAGATTAAAAGCATTCTAAGCTTGCTCTTTTATCAAAACATCTCATTTAGCAAACCATAATCAACAAGTTTTCACCTATCTAGGAATTTCATTAATCACTTAATACTATAATATAAATTTAATTAAACATCATAACTTCCAAGAACAGAAAAAAAATAATTTAAATTTTTTTTTTTAAAAACAGTAGCGTTTCTCGCCGGGGCGAGAAAAAGCTTAACAAAATCGTCGCCGGGGCTAGAAGGATGTCGCCGTGGGCGGCGTTTGGCCTTAACAATTTTGTCACCGGGGGCGGACTCTGTCGCTGGGGCGAAGAAGAAAACCAGTTCATTTCTATCGCCGGGGCGATAGACTTGACTGTCGTCTTCCCCAGCTCGCGAACCAGTGAAAACTTAGGCCAAATTTGGCCAAAATTTTCCGAATTCTACCATCCAGAAAACAAATTAGATATACCCAAACACCATATATGATATAAAACATTTACCTAACATGTTCTGTAAACATCTTAATCATTCAAACTCAGAAACATCTAGTTTTAAAACCAAAAATTCACTGTTTAAAACCAAATATTCAAGTTTTAACCATTGTTATGAAATTAAACTCTGTAAATTCATTTTCCAACTAATTTAAACAATTCTTTTTGCATTACTCATATTTTTCATCAAATAATCATAAGCAATTATCAATTTACCGATTAATAATCTAATTGAACATCAATTATCATATATATATGCCATACATGAAATAAAACTCTGTAAAAACAAAGACTTCACTCTAAATCATGTTTTCATGAATTAATACCTCTAAATTGATTATTAATCAACATATAATCATCTAACACATGATTACTACTAATTACAACAACTAATTCATATATTTAGCAAGTCAATAACATACAGAGAACTAAAAGTAAAATACAGTGAAAAGTTATACCTTTTATTAAAGAAAACTTGGTTAATTCTCCTTTGGTTTTGGAATTCTCCTCTCCAATCTCCAAGTTCTTCTCAACTTCTCTCTTTTCTCTCAATTCTAAAAACTCTGTTCTCTCTTTTCTACTTCACAGAGCTCTCAACAATACTCTGTTCTTTTCTTTCTCTTCTGTCTTTTCTTTTCTTTCTTCTTTCTTTACAACTGACGTTCTTTCTTTTTAAAAAAAATAAAACTGATGCAAATTAAAAACAAAATAAAAACTGATACTTAATACAAGAATAACGTATCATCAGTTATAAAATTTCAAAAGCCTCTAAGGCTTGTTTGGAAAACTAAATTTAAAAATAACCCATTATTCTATCTAAAGGTCTTAAGGCCTTGTGTGGTAAAACACAAATAAAATAACTCATTATTTCCAAACAAAGATCATAGGGCCTTGTTTGGTAAAACTAAATTAAACACTTTCTCATTTATTCTAATAAATCATTATAACATATAGTTTTAAAATGTCACACTACTAACTTAATTGAACTTATTATTCAATTAAACCTTACCAACTCAAATAATAATTTCATTTAACAAAAACACCAAATAAATTATATTATTCAAATAAATTATTTATTAACATAAATCATTTATTCAAATAATTCTTTTCATCATCTAATTTAATTATTAAATTAAATTAGAATAATCATCACAAATCATATTCAAATAACAATTAACACAATTAACTCAACATAAACTTATTTCACAATAGCTTAATAAATCATCTATTAACTCAATAAATTAACAAAAATATTTATACAACTCAATAAATATTTTTATTAATTCACAAAAATTGCATTCGTTACATAAGGTCCATTGAAGCCATCAGCGCCGCAAGTGGACCAGCAGGGGTGGAGCCAAGATCTGGAGTCTGGGTTAGAAGTCTCACCCTCTATAGCAAGGGGCTGATCAGGACCTGGCAAGTATCCTTCGCCACACCCATGAGAAATGCCCCCGGGACAAACAGAAAACCGCTGAATGACGTGGTAATCGATGACGGACATAGGTGCCTGAGTTGGGTCATCCGGTCCCCACTGAACTTTAGCTCGCTTGTAGAGACGGGTGATGAGAGAAAGGTGCGGGAGGCCTGAACCAATGTTACTTTTTATGGCCTTTCTGATGGACTCCTGAATGATCACCCCAATGTCGACGTCTAGCCCAGTGATGATGGCAAAAAGAAGCACAGCCCGCTCACGGGTGACATCGCTGAGGTGACGAGTGGGCATGATGTTGGAGCAGATGAAGGCATACCAGGCCTTCCCATAACGGCTGAGGGCTGGCTGCGGGAAACTGGTCTTCTCCCCTTGAAACTCATTCCCCTTCCAGGCTGTGCCGGGCTGACAGAGCCGCGTAATGATGTCATCCTGATTGTAACAGCAGTAGCCCCGCTCCTGAAAATCCTTGCCTCCAAAGTTAGGCATGTCAAATACAGCATTAATGGTCTTGCTGTCAAACTTTACCAATTGGCCCCTGACGGTGACCTCGGCTGGTCCCTCAGCGCTGGCGTTGGCGTAAAATTCACGAACCACTGAAATAACTGCAGACTCGGGTGGCTTAGTGAAATGGATCCACTTCCTTTTCATAATCATCTCTGTTAGTTTCCTATCCTTATTGTGGTCTGGCCTAAGCCCACGCTCAGGCAGAAGGTTTCTCTTAGCAAAGGACTTGTTGTAGCGATTCCATGCCTCAACACTTACGAATTTTGATTGGTCCCATTGTGGGGTCGATGAGGATGAGGAACCCCCTATGCTAAGGCGCTGACGTTTTGGTGCCATGGCAAAATTCAAGCAACAATAACCCAAGTGAAATCCAAAGTCCACAACAAAAACCACAAGTATCCCGATGCACAGTAGTTACAAGTCACAGTGCAAGCCAAAATCAGTGCCAAAGTAGACTAAACCAAAGGTTAAGCAAATCACAAACCAACCTAAGCACAAACTAGAACAAGATGTTACTCAGGCAATTTATCAAACACAAGGCGCTTGAGTGTGTGGCATAAAACTAACTGAAAACAACCCTAGCCAGAGATCACAACCCCACCAACTTGTTAGTTACAGTAGATAGAAGTAGCCCGAGATGAAATCCAACACAAGCACGACAATAATTACTCAAGCCCTTACACTCACAGAGAGAACGAAATCAAACCCCATAATTTCACACAAAAATTTAAAACTTACATGGTGAAAATTGGAGAAGATTGCAAGATGTGATATGAAGAACTCCAAAATCAAACCAAAATTAATGCTTTGTGCGATGAGGCCAAGTATCCGGCAGTGACAATGCTTGGAACGAATTGAATTGAGAGAGAGAGATGGCTAGTTTGGTGCTTGAGGCGGCGGGCGGTTATGGCTGGGATGGGATGTAAATGCCGACCTTCCAGGTCTTTTAAAAAACAAAATATCGCTGCTCGCGCTGCGGCGTGGGCTGTTATACGTGATCTCACGCTGTGGCGTGAGTTCCTTATGCCTGAAAATAGGGTCTCGCTGCAGCGTGAACCATAGGCAAAATTGGTCACTGTCACGCCCCGAAAATCCACCTGCTAGCTTCTTTTAGCCCGGTGAGACTTTGTGCTGACTTGTACAACCTTTACATACTACTATAGAAATCTTGACTTATACTAATCAGAGTATAATGCGGAAAAGTGATAATATTCAACTATAAATATTCCATAATATATAACTTCTATCTATCCAAGGTTCACAGTATCCCATAACAATTAATAGTTCTCAGCAGAACTTCAACTGTGTTTGGATACCCTCACTTGGATGTATAGATTTATAACCGATGAATATGTCTTTCATATCGATATTCCCTATCTATCTGACATTCACAGTATTAACGATAAGATTGTCCATAGAACTGAGGGGCGCATTCCGGTAAAAATGGCACCTTACCGGCGCTCATTAAGTGTAACCTCAGAGCTTATAGGACTTTCAATATCATTTAAATACCCTCATTCAGATGCATAGTTCTTATGGATACTGTATTAATGTTTTACTATCTATCTGAATTTCAGAGTATATGCATAACATGATCAGTCCATATTACCAATACCCTCACTCAGATTTATAGTTCTTTAACAATTCTAAGTTATATCAAATTTAAAGACATAACAACGTTCGATAACAATAAACTGGTAATATTGATATAATATTCAGTTACATGTTTGTTTGTTCGTATTGCAAAAGTCATTATGACTATAAACAATACAACAATTAAATAATCATGAAAACTAGCCTATGCTTTCCTCTTTTACGTTCCATGATCTTCTTAACGTTCTTCATAACTGCAAATAAAGTTTTATTCGCAAGAATGAGCACGACGGCTCAGCAAGTCTAACTAATATCACATAAACAGTTTTATGCTTTCATATAAATTTTAACATGCTTAGACTTGATAGATATTTCATTTCATAATCAATTAACATTCAACAGTTAATCATATAAACAACTTATAACAGTTGCACATAATCACAATTGCACATAATAACAATTACACATAACAATATAAGCCAGGTTTAGAAAAGACTTGCACAATAACACATAAAGGATTAGAACTTGCATATAATCAAATAAGAGTTAGAAGACTTGCCTTGGTGTTTAGGATAATAAACACTAAACTCAAACTTGTTAAAATAACCCTACACAATCATTTAGTGCATAAACGGTTAGATTCATCGTATTATATTACTTCATATGTCATATAATAACTTGACTTAACTATTTTCATAGGTGTTATAGGCTCCATAACATCCTAGCTCAAAAACTCATTTTTAAGTCCTTAAACCCGAGAGCCTCTAAGAAATTTTCAGCTTTGACGTCCTTTACGGAAACTGTCATAACTTCTTCGTTTCAAAACATTTTTGGGTGATTCTTGAGTCTAAATTCATTAGAATTTCCCCCTCTACAACTTTATTTATATTACAGAAGCAGATTTGGACTTTAAAATTTCGGAAAATGGGCAGAAAGGTCTATGAGTCTACTTTGATCAAAATATCTTGGGTTAACCATGTGAAACATGATACCACTAGCATTAATTTGTTAAGATAACATGTTCTAAGACTCAATAACACTTCATAACATAAAAATACCAAAATCATAAACCTACTTATATTAGATTTATGACTTTTACTCAAGAACACACGAAGAACACAAAGAACACGAAGAACACGAAGAACACGAAGAACATGAAGAACACTTTGAAAATTTTGAACATGATAACTACTTACGATTGATCATTTCTTCACTATAGTTGTAATGATTTAGACATTATAACTACTAGTGATCATGATATATACTACACTAGCTATAAAATAAATTTTGACATTATAACTACTAGTAAAATGTATAATTAGTTATAACTACGAATTGAAATCGAACATTATAACTACTAAGATGATTACCTTTTGAAATTGGAAGTTTTAACTATTTATTGGCAACTTTCAATACTTGAAATATATCTAGAGAGTAATTTTGCTCTTTGATTTTGTGAATTGGTGAGAAATGAAGATGGGATGGGCTTCTATTTATAGGATTTCCTAAGTTAGGGCATCATAGTCTTTTCGCATTAATCCACGATATCATGATGACATCATGATGACATCATCTTTGTGCTACTTTGAAGATGACATCATGATGACATCATCTTTGTGCTACTTTGAAGATGACGTCATGATTACATCATGCTTGCATCTGATTGGTCGATTCAAGTTCACATGGATTCTTAGTTTATTTATTCGTATCTACATCGTATTTCATGCGTATTATACCTCGTATTAATCTTATATTCTATCGTATAATATTTCGTATTATACTCGTATTTATTCTTGCATTCTTCGTTTTTAACTTCTATAATTTATCCCACAGTCGAAAAACTACGTTTTTCGTTTTCTAATTTTATTGGATATTCCATCTTTCTTCGTAATATTAACATTCGCGTATTCTTCGAAAAATCGAAAAGACACAAAAGCGTTTTTGGGTGAATAGTGTTTTCGACGACTATTTCTCAAAAAATGGTTAGACGATCAAAAAGTAACAAAAATATTTCTTTTTGTCTTTTTCCCTATTTTGTCTTATTATCGTGAATAGTAATTTGCATGTTTTTCGAGAAAAACTTTTATTGGATAATATGTATTTTCACATCGTATTATCGGTAAATCATAAAACAGAATGTTATTACGACGTACACATTTCGCTAGGAAACCTAGGTTATTTCTAGGGTTTATCCCTTAGGGTTTAGGGTTTAGGTTTTAACCTTTTACCCAATTTAGGTTTTAGCCTTAAATTAACTTCTTGATTTTAATAAGTGTTAAGGTTAACTACTTAAACCAAAACATAAAATACTACACATAACAGAAAGCATATAACACATTTGAAGTTCAATACAAGCTTATTTATTCATATAGCACATAACTTAGGTTATAGTTCTAACCTCTAATTGTATACGAATCTACGAATCATTTTTAGTCTTTTAGATAGCTTAACGTATACTTGAGCAGTTATTCTTAGGTTTTAAATTGACAATATTTATTAGATCTTGTCAGATCACATTTGAAATTTTTGGGATATTACATTCTACCCAACTTACAAGAATTTCGTCCTCGAAATTAACTTTTCAAAAGAAAAAAAAAACTTTAGTCATTCAATATTATATTTATAAGTTCTATAAATATTCAGGATATTACATTCTCTCCTCCTTATAAGAATTTCGTCCTCGAAATTAACTCTAACGTAGTCTTCAATATGAATTTTCTGAATTCATCTTTTCTCACATGATCACTTATCTATATACATTTCCTTTCTGCAAAGGAAATTATATTTGCAAGGATGAGCTATAAAAGGCCTAAAAAGTTTAAAGATTTAACAAGTTATACTCACACTGTGTTTAAATTGAATGATCATGTAGTTCAAAGATTTTTCCACATATATATACTAAGGGTTTGTCTGTCAAACCACACATTTTCTAGTTTCTGTCAGTCATAAAGACTTAGAAATCAGAGGTTGATCTGTTCAACCGGACATAGTAATCATTCCCATAGGTCATATAGACATAGGAATCATTAGTTCGGATATTTTGAAGGGGATCAGCCTCCTCGACATCCTAGGAGTATGCATATCATCCTACTTGTGCCCGTTCGCACTATATGTCAGACAATACTGAACATATATATCATCCCACAAGGGAATCAATTTCATCTCAGTTCAAAAGTTTTACCAATACACTTTGGTTTGACACACATTTCATGTTTTCCAAAATCAACAACAATTTCACAATTTAATTTTAAATAATGATGGTTGATAGCCCGTCCTGGGATCCGTATCCAATTAACCATCGTTTTAACTGAGGATTGATAGCCCAGTCCATCGGGATCCGTATCAATCATTCCTGTCAATCTTTAAGATTTAGGAATATGTTTAGATTTGGATGTCTTGAAGGGGATCAACCTTATTACCATCCTAGGAGTATGCATATCATCCTACAATTTTGGTCGATATATAATCAACATTTTACGGCCTTCCATAAAGGCATTTCCCATTTCTCAGTATATATGTCGTACCAAACATTATTGGTTTCCACTCAATTTATAACAAGGTTGTCTAGCCGAAACAATTGGCATTGACTCATTTTTAATTTATTCAAAACTTTTGAAAATCAATTTTATGACTTTATCATACCGCATCATGATTACGTTGATGATTCCATCATCTTTCATACCACACCAGGTAAAATGGGGTGTTGATGAAAAATTCATTTTTATTTTTCACATTAAATCTGTGTAGCCAAAACAATTAGCATAGACATATGAATAACATAGCTCAAAAAGTTTTTCAGTTCAATGATTGAACACTCCTTTTTAAAGGCACCCAAGTGCGAATATACGTATGAAGATCTAGCATTGCTAGAAGATTTTGGAATACCCTTTTCTCCTTCATCAACTTCAACTTCCTCTAATAAATCACTATGAAACACTTTCATCTATCTTTAGCACTATCAATGCTCAATCTAAATAATTAGCTCTTATTCTATAATATTCCTATACTCTGGTATAGTTCATCAAACTTACCATACATTATGTGTTTAGGAACTTTCCATAAAAATATGAGTTTAGGAACTTATCCTAGAAATATGTAGTCCAAGAACTAATCAGAGACTGTCCATGTGTTTAGGGGTTCAGAAACATACCATATGATTATGAGTCACAAACTTTCCATAAGTATGAGTTTTAAGAACTCGCATTTATATTCTCTAATTATCAAATATACATATGAGAAAAGAATCACCTTCTCAGAATATATATCAGGAATAGTTTGACACAAGATTTCAATTTATTATTAATATAGTAAACTGAGTGTTTCCCCACCCACGAACTAATGAATTAGTTCCCCGTCTCATCAACACTGCTACAATTGTATCAACAGTGTATACTGCTTCTACGATACCTCTACAATGCGACAAATGACCTCAATGAGTTATATCGGTTTCCTAACACATCTTAAACTCATACCCATACAAGAGAGTTATTCAACTCAGATATTCACATGGTTTTCAATTGAAATTCAATAATCACTATCACGTTGCATATAACAGATAACAAGCATGTTAATGCACGGGGTGCAAAAGAAACAATACTTGCATAACAATAAACTTCATAAATAAGACACATTATTGTACGAAGTGCATTTCAACAAATAAGTAAACTTGCGTTATTGCACGGAGTGCATTTCAACAAATAAGTAGACTTGCGTTATTGCACAGAGTGCATTTCAACAAATAGTAGACTTGCTTTAGAACTCCTTGTGAGTCTATTTATTTCCAGACATTCTCGGGAAGAGTTTATCTTTATTCAATATATTTCTTTCACATAAAAGTTTTATGTATTGAGAGTTATTAAGATTTATTCATATATTTTTTTATTTTTTATTTTTTTTATTTTTTTTTAATTATCTACGGACTCTTCACAAGTCCATTTTAATTTTAACCCATCAGATTATACTCCAAGGTACTCGTTACCTCAGAACTATAATCCAAGGCTCTGATACCAAAATGTCACGCCCCGAAAATCCACCTGCTAGCTTCTTTTAGCCCGGTGAGACTTTGTGCTGACTTGTACAACCTTTACATACTACTATAGAAATCTTGACTTATACTAATCAGAGTATAATGCGAAAAAGTGATAATATTCAACTATAAATATTCCATAATATATAACTTCTATCTATCCAAGGTTCACAGTATCCCATTACAATTAATAGTTCTCAGCAGAACTTCAACTGTGTTTGGATACCCTCACTTGGATGTATAGATTTATAACCGATGAATATGTCTTTCATATCGATATTCCCTATCTATCTGACATTCACAGTATTAACGATAAGATTGTCCATAGAACTGAGGGGCGCATTCCGGTAAAGATGGCACCTTACCGGCGCTCATTAAGTGTAACCTCAGAGCTTATAGGACTTTCAATATCATTTAAATACCCTCATTCAGATGCATAGTTCTTATGGATACTGTATTAATGTTTTACTATCTATCTGAATTTCAGAGTATAGGCATAACATGATCAGTCCATATTACCAATACCCTCACTCAGATTTATAGTTCTTTAACAATTCTAAGTTATATCAAATTTAAAGACATAACAACGTTCGATAACAATAAACTGGTAATATTGATATAATATTCGGTTACATGTTTGTTTGTTCGTATTGCAAAAGTCATTATGACTATAAACAATACAACAATTAAATAATCATGAAAACTAGCCTATGCTTTCCTCTTTTACGTTCCATGATCTTCTTAACGTTCTTCATAACTGCAAATAAAGTTTTATTCGCAAGAATGAGCACGACGGCTCAGCAAGTCTAACTAATATCACATAAACAGTTTTATGCTTTCATATAAATTTTAACATGCTTAGACTTGATAGATATTTCATTTCATAATCAATTAACATTCAACAGTTAATCATATAAACAACTTATAACAGTTGCACATAATCACAATTGCACATAATAACAATTACACATAACAATATAAGCCAGGTTTAGAAAAGACTTGCACAATAACACATAAAGGATTAGAACTTGCATATAATCAAATAAGAGTTAGAAGACTTGCCTTGGTGTTTAGGATAATAAACACTAAACTCAAACTTGTTAAAATAACCCTACACAATCATTTAGTGCATAAACGGTTAGATTCATCGTATTATATTACTTCATATGTCATATAATAACTTGACTTAACTATTTTCATAGGTGTTATAGGCTCCATAACATCCTAGCTCAAAAACTCATTTTTAAGTCCTTAAACCCGAGAGCCTCTAAGAAATTTTCAACTTTGACGTCCTTTACGGAAACTGTCATAACTTCTTCGTTTCAAAACATTTTTGGGTGATTCTTGAGTCTAAATTCATTAGAATTTCCCCCTCTACAACTTTATTTATATTACAGAAGCAGATTTGGACTTTAAAATTTCGGAAAATGGGCAGAAAGGTTTGTGAGTCTACTTTGATAAAAATATCTTGGGTTAACCATGTGAAACATGATACCACTACCATTAATTTGTTAAGATAACATGTTCTAAGACTCAATAACACTTCATAACATAAAAATACCAAAATCATAAACCTACTTATATTAGATTTATGACTTTTACTCAAGAACACACGAAGAACACAAAGAACACGAAGAACATGAAGAACACTTTGAAAATTTTGAACATGATAACTACTTACGATTGATCATTTCTTCACTATAGTTGTAATGATTTAGACATTATAACTACTAGTGATCATGATATATACTACACTAGCTATAAAATAAATTTTGACATTATAACTACTAGTAAAATGTATAATTAGTTATAACTACGAACTGAAATCGAACATTATAACTACTAAGATGATTACCTTTTGAAATTGGAAGTTTTAACTATTTATTGGCAACTATCAATACTTGAAATATATTTAGAGAGTAATTTTGCTCTTTGATTTTGTGAATTGGTGAGAAATGAAGATGGGATGGGCTTCTATTTATAGGATTTCCTAAGTTAGGGCATCATAGTCTTTTCGCATTAATCCACGATATCATGATGATATCATGATGACATCATCTTTGTGCTACTTTGAAGATGACATCATGATGACATCATCTTTGTGCTACTTTGAAGATGACGTCATGATTACATCATGCTTGCATCTGATTGGTCGATTCAAGTTCACATGGATTCCTAGTTTATTTATTCGTATCTACATCGTATTTCACGCGTATTATACCTCGTATTAATCTTATATTCTATCGTATAATATTTCGTATTATACTCGTATTTATTCTTGCATTCTTCGTTTTTAACTTCTATAATTTATCCCACAATCGAAAAACTACGTTTTTTGTTTTCTAATTTTATTGGATATTCCATCTTTCTTCGTAATATTAACATTCGCGTATTCTTCGAAAAATCGAAAAGACACAAAAGCGTTTTTGGGTGAATAGTGTTTTCGACGACTATTTCTCAAAAAATAGTTAGACGATCAAAAAGTAACAAAAATATTTCTTTTTGTCTTTTTCCCTATTTTGTCTTATTATCGTGAATAGTAATTTGCATGTTTTTCGAGAAAAACTTTTATTGGATAATATGTATTTTCACATCGTATTATCGGTAAATCATAAAACAGAATGTTATTACGACGTACACATTTCGCTAGGAAACCTAGGTTATTTCTAGGGTTTATCCCTTAGGGTTTAGGGTTTAGGTTATAACCTTTTACCCAATTTAGGTTTTAGCCTTAAAATAACTTCTTGATTTTAATAAGTGTTAAGGTTAACTACTTAAACCAAAACATAAAATACTACACATAACAGAAAGCATATAACACATTTGAAGTTCAATACAAGCTTATTTATTCATATAGCACATAACTTAGGTTATAGTTCTAACCTCTAATTGTATACGAATCTACAAATCATTTTTAGTCTTTTAGATAGCTTAACGTATACTTGAGCAGTTATTCTTAGGTTTTAAATTGACAATATTTATTAGATCTTGTCAGATCACATTTGAAATTTTTGGGATATTACAATCACGCTGCAGCGCAACTCTCCAGTAGCTTCAAAAGGGGATCGACGCTGCAGCATGGATTGTCGCCGCTGCAGCGTGAGCGCTTGGCTTGGAAAAGACACGGAGCTCACGCTGCGGCGTGAATATTGCATTGTAACCTCACGCTGCAACGTGAGACAATTGACTTAAGAAGGCTGGCTCGCTGCAGCGTGAGCCATAGGCAAATTTGGCCACGCTGCAGCGTAATTCTTCAGTAGCTATTTGAGGGTATTGCCGCTGCAGCGTGGAGGGTAGAGCAAAGCGTCATGCTGCAGCATGAATTCCAGCTTTGCACAAAAATTTGATGCAACTCCTGCATTAACATAAGGAAGACCTGTTAGCAATTTCAACCAAAATTTTTACAGACATAAATAGCATACCAGTTCATAGAGTATGTGTACCCTAAAGAACTGACACTCACTACCATGAATCAATGCTTAGCACAAATGCTAGACTCATGGTCCCAAAAATATTTCTAATTATGAAACTGAACTATCATACTATTTACACTCGCAATATGCAATGACGGCTAAAAATTTCCGACTGTACAACCGTAACACTAACACATGCGAGACTACAGGCTATTGAAATTAATCTAGATCCTATAAAAACTGAAATCAGACTTACACTAACGCAAACACGACTAGTAGTTATACGAACTTTAAATTATAAACAATAAAACTATTGAAATAAAACAGAAAGCGTCATAAGGATAGAAATCGATACTCGGGTGGGGTTGCCTCCCCACCAAGCGCTTGTTTTATAGTCATCGGATTGACTATTCGCCCCGGTTCATACCGGGTCACCACGGGTGATTGAAGTCATTTGGCGGTCGACTTCGCCGCCCCAGTAATGCTTCAACCGCTGACCGTTCACCTTGAACGTTCTATCAGAGCCAGGGTCCTCCACCTCGATTGCTCCGTGAGGATATACCTTAGCTATTGTGAAAGGTCCTGACCATCGGGACTTCAATTTCCCAGGAAATAACTTCAGACGGGAGTTAAAGAGGAGCACTTTCTGCCCCGGCTCAAATTCTCTCACAACAATCTTCTTGTCATGCCACCGCTTTGTCTTTTTCTTATATAACTTAGCGTTTTCATACGCTTGGAGACGGAACTCGTCTGACTCATTCAGCTGTAGCAGCCTTTTTTCACCAGCTACATCCATATCAAAGTTTAGCTTTCGAATTGCCCAATAGGCATTGTGCTCCAACTCGACGGGGAGATGACATGTTTTTCCATATACAAGCCTATACGGAGACATTCCGATAGACGTTTTGTAGGTAGTGCGGTATGCCCATAATGCATCATCTAACTTTTTGGACCAATCCTTACGGTTAGGGTTCACTATCTTTTCCAAGATCCGTTTAACCTCCCTATTGGATACCTCTGCTTGACCACTAGTTTGTGGGTGGTAAGCGGTAGCTATCTTATGGGAAACCCCATATTTTGCAAGAAGGGCTTCAAAGTACTTGTTGCAAAAGTACGTGCCCTCGTCACTAATGATGGCCCGAGGTGTGCCAAACCGAGTGAAAATGTTCTTTCTTAGAAAGTTCAACACACAGCCTTAGCAACGTTAGTAGGCAGAGCTACAGCTTCCACCCACTTGGAGACATAGTCCACAGCGACTAGAATGTAAAGGTTATTATAGGAGGATGGAAATGGACCCATAAAGTCTATTCCCCATACATCAAATAATTCGACCTCAAGGATGTTTTGTAGTGGCATTTCATGCCTCCTCGAAATGGTTCCTACCCTTTGGCAATTATCGCATCGCGATACATAGGAATGAGCATCCTTAAACAGGGTTGGCCAGTAGAAACCAGATTGAAGCACCTTTACTGCAGTTTGTTGCCCCCCAAAGTGCCCTCCATAATTAGATGAATGACAATGGTGGAGCACACCCTCAATCTCTCCTTCAGGCAGACACCGTCTCAAAATCTGGTCTGCACATAGTTTAAACAAGAACGGCTCGTCCCAGAGATACTGCCTAGCATAATGCAGGAATTTCTTCCTCTAGTGATAGTTCATGTCAGGCGGTAGCACATCACAAGCAACATAATTAGCAAAATCTGCAAACCATGGTGCCACACCCTTGACCTCATATAACTGTTCATCCGAGAAGAAATCATCGATATCAAGCTCATTCTCTTTCGAGTTATTTGGATTCTCCAATCTCGATAGGTGATCCGCCACTTGGTTTTCGGTTCCCTTTTTATCACGAATCTCCAAATCGAATTCTTGGAGGAGAAGAACCCAACGAATCAACCTCGGCTTTGCATCCTTCTTTGAGATTAGATAATTTGATCGCCGAATGGTTCGTATTCACAATGACTTTAGTTCCGATAAGATATGGACGGAACTTGTCAAAGGCATATACTACTGCCAGAAGCTTTTTCGTAGTGGTTGTGTAATTAAGCTGAGCATCTGTCAAGGTTTTACTGGCATAGTAAATAGTGTGGAAACACCTTATCTCTCTGTTGTCCCAACACTGCCCCTATAGCATAATCGCTAGCGTCGCACATGAGTTCAAAAGGCAATGTCCAGTCAGGAACCACTACAATAGGAGCTGAGACGAGTCTCTTTTTCAACAGATTAAAAGCTTGTAAGCAGGCCTCATCAATCTTGAAAGGCATGTCCTTTTCCAATAGGCTACATAACGGCTTGGTGATTTTAGAGAAGTCTTTGATGAACTGCCTATAAAATCCTGCGTGCCCCAGAAAACTCCTAACTCCTTTCACTGACGAAGGCGGAGGTAGATTATCAATAATATCAACCTTTGCTCTGTCTACTTCAATCCCACTAATAGGCACTCTGTGTCCCAAAATAATCCCTTCTCTAACCATGAAGTGACATTTCTCCCAATTTAGAACCAGGTTCGTCTCAACACATCTTTTCAGAACTGCGGTCAAATTTTGTAGACAAGCGTCAAAAGAACTCCCGAAAATAGAGAAATCATCCATAAACACTTCAAGCGTCTGTTCTACCATGTCAGAAAAGATAGACATCATGCAACGTTGAAATGTAGCAGGGGCGTTACATAACCCAAAGGACATTTTCCGGAAGGCAAAGGTCCCATATGGACAAGTAAAGGTTGTTTTCTCCTGATCCTCGGGTGCTATAGCAATTTGATTGTACCCCGAGTACCCATCCAAAAGACAGTAGAATTCATGCCCAGCGAGTCTATCAAGCATTTGGTCAATGAATGGCAGAGGAAAGTGATCCTTGCAAGTGGACTTGTTCAGTTTCCTGTAGTCCATACATACTCTCCATCCAGTGACTGTCCGTGTTGGGATCAGCTCATTATTCTCATTAGACACCACTGTTATGCCGCCCTTTTTGGGCACACACTGAATTGGACTCACCCATGGACTGTCAGATATGGGGTAGATAATGCCCGCATCCAGTAACTTAATAATTTCAGCTCTAACAACCTCCTTCATAATCGGGTTCAACCGCCTCTGATGCTCAATAGACGGTTTAGCCCCCTCCTCAAGGAGGATTTTGTGCATGCATATAGAGGGATTGATGCCCTTTATATTAGAGATAGACCATCCCAAAGCTGTTTTATGTGCCTTGAGGACTGCAAGGAGCTTCTCCTCCTGTACCTCATCTAGTGATGCAGAAACAATAACTGGCAAGGTAGAAGCCTCACCTAGATAGGCGTATCGCAAGTGGCTTGGCAAGGGCTTAAGATCAAGCTCAGGTGGTTTTATAACTGATGGGTGTGACTGGGATGTGGGTGCTTCATTCTCATTCAAAGGCTCAAATTATCGCTTGAACATATTTGATCTTGGGGCTGCTTCCAACCACTGAACATGCTCAAGATGAGAGGGATCGTCAATATTACATGCTCCAATCAAAGTGGACTCAAGCGAGTTAGGAAAACAATTTTCATAGAACACTTCTCGCACAACTTCGTCAACAACATCGACACGGAAACAATCATCAGAGGCACTGGGATACTTCATGGACTTAAAGACATTGAATGTTACTTCCTAGTCTTGTACTCTCATAGTGAGTTCCCCCTTTTGTACATCTACCAATGTTCTGCCTGTTGCTAGGAATGGTCTGCCCAAAATGATAGGAACCTCCCTATCCTCCTCGCAATCCAGAATAATAAAATCAGCAGGGAATATAAACTTGTCCACTTTTACGAGCACATATTCCACTATACCCTTAGGATGAGTAATGAATCTATCGGTCAGCTGCAGAGTCACACTGGTAGGCTTTACCTCATTAAGCCCCAACTTCTTGTAGATAGAGAGGGGCATCAAATTAATGCTAGCTCCCAAGTCATATAGGGCTTTTCCGATAAAATGATCCCCAATTGTGCATGGGATAGTGAAACTCCCAGGGTCTTTTAACTTGGTTGGAAGCTTGCTTTGAAGGATTGCACTGCATTTCTCAGTAACTGCCACTGTCTCATAGTCCCCCATTTTCCTCTTCTTGGACAAGATGTCCTTCATGAATTTCACATAGCTGGGCATTTGTTCCAATGCCTCAGCAAAAGGAATATTGATTTGAAGTTTCTTGAAAATTTCTAAGAACTTTGAGAATTGCTTTTCAAGCTTTTGCTTCTTAAGGCACTGGGGAAATGGTAGGTGTTGAGGCAAAGGACTTGGCTTGCTAACAGCTGGGGTCGGTATTGTGGATTTCTCCTTTTCACTCTCCTCTCCCCTAGACATGTTACAATCAAGCTCCACAATGCCTTCCTTCTCTACAACTTCATGCTGCACTGTTGAGGTTTCTCCTCTAGTCTCATTCAATATGGTGCCACTACGAAGGGTGACTGCCTTACATTGCTCTTTGCCCTCCCGTTTTGGGTTGACATCCGTGTCACTGGGTAATGTTCCTGCAGGACGGTTTATTCAAAGCAGTTGCCAACTATCCTAATTGGACTTCAAGATTCCGGATCGCTGCCTCTTGACTGAGGCTCCTTGTTTCATTCTGAGCAATATACCTCGAAAGGAGATCTTCCACACTAGGTTTCCTTTCCTGTGGAGGTGGGTAAGATCCTTGAGAATGTTGTTGATTCTGAGATTGAAATCCAGGAGGCTGTGCAAAAGGTGGCCTGGTGGTAGAGGGTTGGGCTTGGGTGTTGTTATTGTTACTCCAAGAGAAATTTGGGTGATTCCTCAGTCCAGGATGGTAGTGTGTGTGGGGAGATTGGTATTCTGTTGTCGCCCGTAGTTAGATACATACTGAACTGATTCCGAGCTAATGGGACATTGTTCAGTCGGGTGACTTCCCGCACACAAATCACATGGCACAATGACACTCTGCACCGGCTGCTTCCCCATGGCCTGAATTTGCTTGGCTAGGCTGTCGACTTGTGCAGATAGTGCAGTTACTGTGTCAATCTCATACATACCGGCCACTTTACTCGGCATTTTCCTTTCCGTCGGCCATTCATAGTTATTTGCTGACATAGTTTCCAATAGCGCATAAGCCTGATCATATGTCCTCCCCATAAATGCTCCTCCAGACGCAGCATCAATACTTGCTCTGGTCTGCCCTGATACCCCGTTATAGAAAGTCTCCACCAATAGCCAATTCGGTAGACTGTGGTATGAACACTTTCTTAACAGGTCCTTATATCTTTCCCATGCTTCATACATAGTTTCAACATCTAATTGTGAGAAAGACATAATGTTATTTCTGAGCATGGCGGTTTTCGCTGGCGGGAAGAACTTTGCCACGAATTTCTGGGCCAAATCAGCCCATGTGGTAATTGAGCCTGAGGGAAGCGAGTTCAACCAACTCTTAGCGTTATCCCGTATGGTAAAAGGGAACAGTCTGAGCCTGATTGCATCTTCGGTCACTCCTTGGTATTTGAAGGTGTCACATATCTCCACAAAATTGACCACATGATCATTAGGGTCATCATGCGGCAACCCCCCAAACTGTAAATTGTTTTGGATCATTTGAATCGTGCCTGGCTTAATTTCAAAGCTATTAGCTTCAATAGCGGGCCGTTGGATACTGGCATGTAGAGTTGTGACACTCGGCATTGCATACTCCCGCAGAGTTTTCTGAATTTCCTCAGCCATTATAGGTGGAGTAGGTATTTCCCTAGCTCTCTCTCTTCTCCTTCGTCTGAAAGTTCTGTCCACCTCAGGGTTAAGAGGTATTAAATCCTGATTCCTGCGAGGTGGCATACACAGTCTAGAGTACCTGAGAGAAAGATTAAACAGATAAATCAGTCTAAATTAAGATCATTTTGAAGTAGTATTAATATTGAAAAACAAATAATACTGAGTCCCCGGCAACAGCGCCAAAAACTTGTTGGTGGTTTTCACAACCTATAAACTCGCGCAAGTATACGCGGTCTAACAAGTAGTATAGAAAAAGTCGAGTGTCGAACCCACGAGGACAAAGTACTAGGTAGTAGTTCAAGTATTAAAATGTATCTCAACGGTCTTATTTAAACAAGTGAATAAGAGTTGTGTGTATTAATCAATTAGGCAGAAATGGTTAAATAAAAAGGCGAGTTGTATCAAAGATGTCAAGCTAGGATTACAACTCCCCTAATGCCTCGCCTAATATTCCTAACTCTCCATTTAACTAACAAATCACAAGAATGGTTAACCGAGAACACAAGGTATACATAAGCCTCTTCCGATGGTCAAATGCATATCCCTTAGCTTAGATAAATCACAATATTCCTATGATGAAAAATAACTAGACTAAGGGTCATTAATATCAATCTCAATGGTTACACAGGGCAAATAGACATATTCCTATTTTATCATGCAAATTGTGCATTCATTCCGTTGGGCAATGGTCATAACACGTGTTGTTGTACTTAAGGAAAGGTATAACATCAATTTTCCAATATCAGTTAATACCTAAATCAATTCCTATCTCAAGCAATTGATAAGTAAGCATGAAATACAACAATCCATTCAGAACATGATTCATTATATAAATATGAGAGAAATTCATATTAAGCTAATCATTAGGTTACATTGCAATCCTAGAAATGTAATTAGTTCATAACTACAGAACTAATTACTACAGTCATGCTGTTCAACATAATTAAAATTACACGAATGGATGACAGAATTTGAAGAGAAAAACTCCTGCGCAGAAGTATTCTTGCTTCAGCTGCCTCCCTGTGTAGCTGCCTCCTTTTCTCTCTAAGTTGCTCCGTCCCCTCAAAGAAGTCAGACCTATTTCCTTATGTAGCAGCAGCTAGGTCATAACAGGAAAGCCAGGTGGCTGGGAACCGGGGCTCACGTTACGGCGTGGGCCTTGCGCCTTGCATTGGCGTTGTGGCGTGAGCTCCGTGTCCTTGCCAAGGAAGGCTCGCTGCAGCGCCAAACCGTGAAGGAATGGTGTCACTACAGCGCGAGCTCTGTGTCCTCGCCAAGGAAGGCTCGCTGCAGCGCCAAACCGTGAAGGAATGGTGTCGCTGCAGCGCGAGCTTCGTGTATTTGGCCAAGGGCCGCTGGCTGCAGCGTGACTCCTAGGCTTGGCCTTGGTGCTACGGCGCGGGCCTCGTGTCTTTAGCCATCCAAGGGTCATTTTCCCCTTTTAGCATCAAATGAACACACCTCCCACCTGAAAAGCAATAAAGCATAAGATAGCAGGAAAAACATAACTTTACACTAGAAGATACTATAATCAAGTAATTTCTTAAGTGATTAGGAACCCGAATCGCAGGTATGAATCCCACTCATCACATTAGTTAATCTAACAGAAATAACTATCCATCTATACAATTCACATGTTAACACAATTTTCCATTCATCACATTCTCTTAAGCTAACTTGACTAGGCAATATCATCACATGGTCATCAACACATGTAGACAAAACACAAGTACTATACAATTTATCAAGCATATTATATAGGTAAAGAAAATGATACTTGTTTACCAATTCAAAATCAACGAACAAGCTCGGCATTCTATCTTCCTTACGTACTATGAACTCATGAATAGCACACGCACTAATGCTTTCTCCCACGATACCTGCTTTGATGAAGTTGGACTCCATCAACTCTCCAACCCGCCTTGGTAACTCCATCGTCTCCTCGGGAATACTACAAGCTGGCTGATATGGAATGATAGCTCGGGGTATATCCTCAATCACCTGTACAAGAGACAAAACAGAACTAGACAAAGAAGAGTTAATCTTGTTAGTATTTAAAAGCGCCGTCTTGTATGAATGTACAGTCACTGGCTTTTCAAAATACATCTCACTTTCCAACTCACTCTCCTCTCTTTTTTCACTCGTACTCTCCACTGTTTCTTTCTCTCGTTTATTTTCACTCTCATTCTTTTTATTCTCTCGTTTCTTTTCATTCTCTTTTTCATAGTTTTCTTGTTCACACTCAATCTTTTTTCAACTTCTTTTTTACTTTTTTTTTGTCGTTCAATTTCACATGTATTCTCTTTCTTTGAATCACAGACTTCATCTTAAACATCGGAACCTAACAACTTTCCTTGGACCGCATATTATATTCCATCGTCCACCTCCCTCGGCTGATTTTGCTCTTTTTGTGCCTTAGAGATGTTTTGACGCCGCTTCAAATGATCGTCCCTTATCTCATTATATGTTCTCATGATGTCCTCAATTGATACCGGTTCAATATACACCTTAGGAGTTTCCCTTCATGTCTCCACATCAAATCTTCATTCCTACGAACCTTCTTTTCATTATCACAAGTTGAACGCCTTGAAGGTTGCTCTACATGTTTCGGAGATGCATGTTCATTCCTCCTACTAGGTTGTATTGGAGCATACCACTTTCTCATCACTGTTTTCAACTCTTCCCATGTCTCGATCGGATTCTCTCTGATGAGTAGGTTTTATACCTACGAATTTAGTGCTTTTGAGCTTAATTTGTTGTTATCTTTGAGTATTTTTATTATCATTTTATTCGTTTTTGTGTTTATGTTGTGCAGGAGGGAATTGGAAGGGTAACAAGGTCAATTCAGGTGTTTGGGAACTAAACTTGAAGCTAGGGGCATTTTGGTAATTTTGGATATGGCGCCGGGGCGCTATAAATGAATTGGATATGGCGTCGGGGCGCCAAAGGCAGTTTAGGCGCGGCAGTTTATCTACTAGAAGCAGAATTGGATACAGAAAAGGACTGAATGCTTATCTTATGTAATTAGGGCAACATTAGAATAGAGTGGGGATTATTGATTATTATTCTACTTCTCTTTAGAAAGAACTTAGAGATATTTTGTGGATTACTTTTGTTCAAGCTCAGGATTTTGATGTGGGTTAAGCTTACTTTGGAATTTATTCTCAATTGGGTTTGATAATTCTAATTTCTCTTATTTCAATTGATTGTTTATTTTTCTATGTTTAGTTTTGATCCCATAATGGCTTTTGGTTCAGACATGAACTAATCTCCATTATGGGATTCTAACGGATTTTAATATGTGGTTTAATTAAAGTCTTGATTGTTAGCTTGTTTTATATATCATAAGGAATTTCTATCATGATTGTTTTGCATGTATGAATGATTGATCACCATTCAATTTCAGTACTTATATGGAATTGAAAAAATAACATATAAGTATGGATTGTAATCATGATAGCTTGCGAATATGAGGCTTAATTGGATAGCTTAATATTGTGTGAGTCAGATAGAAATATACTGTTTCACCGTAAGAGTCAAAATAAGGACTTATGCTTAAAATCAATATAATTACAATTTCACATAGAAATATAGTGATTTTGGTTATAGTGGTGATTACATGGTGTCAATCAAGTATGGATATTATGTAAGTTGGTCATAATGCATTGACAAATGGTTATGTCTATTTTAGTGTCCTTGGCTACTTTTCTGTGATACGTGAACTTACTAGCATGATAGTGGTAATTAGATGAACTATTAAATGAAGTTAGGATCCCATTAATTCCAGGCTTGATATATTTTGTTAGTATTTGCATAGTTAGTTATTAATTGATATAGGAATAATTTTGTCACCAAAAGTAAGTCATTAGTTTAAGCAAATAAGTATAGTGATAGAGCTGATGTATAGTGATTTAATTTAATCCTGTCTCTGTGGGACGATACTCTACTTCCTCTGTATTACTTGTTGACCGTGTATACTTGCACGAGTTAGAGCTCTTTCATGTAAGACTTAAAAAGAGGCAACAAGTTTTTGGCGCCGTTGCCAGGGACAGGCGTTAGATTTTTATTATTATCATCAGTTTTAAGCTATATTGTTTGACTTAGACAACTCTAATCTTTTCTCATTTCTATTTTTATTTTTGTTTTGGTTTCAGGTACTTGTAGAATTTTTATGCACACACGCTCATCCAACTCAGAATTAACACCAGCTCAGGATAATATTGACGGAAGAGGTTGGAAAGCAAGAGTGCGTAGGAATTTACAAGCACAGTTAGAAAGAACTATTCCGAAGATGGCGGAGGAACAGAGAATCGAGCAAAGAGAGGAACATAAAGCTTTGTGGGACTATTCCATGCCAAACATCACTGGACTGCAGTCTAGCATAGTAAGACCGGCAATAGCAGCAAATACCTTTGAGATTAAACCAGGAACCATTCAAATGGTGCAGAATTCGGTCCAGTTTGGGGGTGCTGCTACAGATGATCCTAATGAGCATCTTTTGAGCTTCATTGAAATATGTGATACATTTAGGTACAATGGGGTGACGGAGGATGCTATCCGACTAAGGCTATTCCCATTCTCATTAAGGGATAGAGCAAGAAGTTGGCTCCATTCTTTGCTTGCAGGATCAATTACTACATGGGAGGACCTAGCACAAAAATTTTTAGCCAAGTTTTTCCCAATGGCTAAAACTGCAAAACTAAGGACAACAATTTCTCAATTTGAGCAACAACAGGGTGAGTCCTTATACGAGGCTTGGGATAGGTACAAGGAGATGTTAAGAAAATGTCCACACCATGGGATGCTAGATTGGATGGTGATCAACACATTTTATAATGGATTGGGATGGCAGTCTAGGCAGATGGTAGATGCAGCTGCGGGTGGAGATTTAGGGGCAAAGAGCTACGACGAGGCTTATAACCTTATTGAGACTATGGCAGCAAATGATTTCCAGAATCCTACAGCCAGAACGTCACAGCCCAGAGTTGCAGGTTTGTTAGAAGTGGATGCTATTACCCAGTTGTCGGCACAGATGGCGGCTATGGCAAAGAAAATAGATTCGTTGTCGAAAAGCAAAGCCAAGTCAGTTGCTTTCGTATGTGAGATTTGCGCGGGGGGTCGCATTCAACAGATCAATGTGCTATCAACTCGGAGTTGGCGCAGTATGTGAACACTTATAAGAAAGACCAAGGTCAGTTTCAGAACACATACCACCCCAACAACCGCAATCATCCAAACTTTAGTTGGTCAAATAACCAAGGAAATCGGCAGCAGCAGTTTCAACAGAACAATCAGTTCCAGCCGGCGCAGCAACAGTATGCTCCACGACCACCTTTTCCACCGGGATATTCTCAACAACAACATCCTACTCCATATGCACCTCTGCGGGAAAAGAAATCAGAAATGGAGGAGATGATGTTAAAGTACATGGCGAATACAGAGGTGATGATCAAAAGCCAGGCAGTGGCTATTAAAAATCTAGAAGCTCAGATGCGGAAAATGGCAACTATGCTTAACAGCAGGCCCCAGGGTTCATTGCCAAGTAACACAGAGGCAAATCCACGGAGATAAGGTAAGGAACAGTGTCAGGCCATTACACTCAGATCGGGAAAGCAATATTCAGGAAATGTACCAGACTCAGCAGCACCGAGTTTACAAGGGGATGACACTGGGGTAGAAACTGAGATAAAAATTGGAGATGAACAGAAAGAGAAGAAGGATAACTACGAGTCAGTAGAGAAGGAGAAAGTTAGTTCAGATGAGAAGCCCGTGAATACAGTACCGCAAGTTCACCCTCGAGTTCCATATCCGCAAAGATTGAATAAACAGAGGGATGATAAACAGTTCCAAAAGTTTTTGGAGGTTTTTAAGAAACTGCAGTTCAACATACCTTTCGCGGAGGCATTGGAACAAATGCCAAGTTATGCAAAGTTTATGAAGGGTATACTGTCAAGGAAGAGAAGGTTAGACGAGTTTGAGACAGTGGCCTTGACAGAGGAATGCAGTGCAGTGCTTCAACGTAAATTACCTCCAAAGCTGAAAGATCCGGGCAGTTTCACAATTCCATGCACGATCGGAAAGATGAGCTTCGATAAATGTTTGTGTGATCTTGGGGCAAGTATCAACCTGATGCCATTCTCAGTATTCAGTCAGTTGGGATTGCCGGAACCAAGACCAACAAATATATCTCTGCAGTTAGCCGATAGATCTATCACATATCCACGGGGGATAGTGGAAGACGTACTGGTGAAAGTGGACAAATTTATCTTTCCGGCGGACTTCATCATTCTGGATTATGAAGAGGACAAAAATATACCAATCATACTAGGGAGACCATTCCTAGCCACTGGGAGGACTTTGATAAACATGCAGAAAGGGGAGCTTACAATGCGTGTACCTGACCAGGAGGTGACGTTTAACGTTTTCAAAGCAATGAAGCTCCCAACCGATGAAGAATAATGCTTCAGAGTAGATTTGGTGGATAGTATAGTGCATGATGTAGTTGAAAGTTTGTTGAGCTATGAACCATTGCAGAGAGTGATTGCTGAGAATTCAGATTTGGAGGATGAAGAATGTGCCGAACTTGTGCAATATTTGGATACCACCCCCAAATTCAGAAAATTCAGAACACCTATTGAGCCACTTACGAAAGCGGGAGAGACATCGGTAAAGTTGAAACCATCACTTGAGATACCTCCCGAACTTGAACTTAAACCACTTCCAGAACATCTCAGGTATGCATTTTTAAATAAAGATTCAAAGCTACCTGTGATTATTTCTGTTGCACTAACATCTTGTCAGAAGGAAAAACTGCTACGAGTGCTTAGAGAGTTTAAATCAGCTATTGGATGGACCATAGCCGATATCAAGGGGATAAGCCCGTCTTTTTGCATGCATAAGATCTTACTGGAAGATGGTAGCAAGCCGACAGTTGAACAGCAAAGAAGGCTCAATCCTATAATGAAAGAAGTGGTTAAGAAGGAGATACTGAAATGGCTGGATGCGGGAATAATCTACCCTATCTCGGACAGTGCATGGGTGAGCCCTGTGCAGTGCGTACCAAAGAGGGTGGAATGACTGTGGTCACCAATGAGAATAACGAGCTGATCCCAACGCGAATCGTAACAGGGTGGAGAATTTGCATGGACTACCGCAAGCTTAACAAAGCTACAAGGAAGGACCATTTTTCACTTCCGTTTATCGATCAGATGTTGGACCGACTGGCGGGTCATGAGTACTATTACCTTCTGGATGGGTATTCAGGCTACAATCAGATTACGATAGCTCCAGAAGATCAGGAAAAGACTACTTTTACATGTCCATACGGCATTTTTGCCTTTAGAAGAATGTCTTTTGGGTTGTGTAATGCTCCAGCCACTTTTCAGCGATGTATGACAGTGATTTTTTCAGATATGGTCGAACAGAATGTTGAGGTATTTATGGATGACTTTTCGGTTTTTGGTGATTCTTTCGATCTATGTCTTGAAAATTTGGTAATGGTTTTAAAGAGATGTGTTAAAACTAATTTAGTATTGAATTGGGAGAAGTGCCATTTTATGGTACAAGAAGGAGTCATACTGGGACACAAAGTGTCGAAGAAAGGCATTGAGGTGGATAGGGTAAAGCTGGAAACTATTGAAAATTTACCTCCACCTACGTCAGTAAAAAGTGTCCGCAGTTTTCTTGGACATGCAGGCTTCTACCGCAGATTCATCAAGGACTTCTCCAAGATAACTAAACCATTGTGCAGTTTATTGGAGAAGGATGCACAGTTTAATTTTGATGAGGCTTGCATGCAAGCATTTGAGCATTTAAAGAATAAGTTAACGACAGCACCAGTTATCACAACACCAGATTGGGAGTTGCCGTTTGAGCTTATGTGTGATGCCAGTGATTACGCAGTAGGGGCTGTTTTGGGGCAAAGGAAGGAAAAGATGTTTCATGTGATATACTATGCCAGCAAGACCCTTACAGATGCACAGTTAAACTACACCACCACAGAGAAAGAGTTATTGGCAGTGGTGTACGCCTTTGATAAATTTAGGTCATATCTGATAGGCACAAAGGTGATAGTGTATACGGATCACTCGGCAATTCGACACCTAGTGGCGAAGAAGGATGCAAAACCCAGGTTGATCAGGTGGATATTGCTTTTGCAAGAATTTGATTTGGAGATCAAGGATAGGAAGGGTACCGAAAACCAAGTGGCAGACCACTTGTCTCGACTAGAGCAGCCAGGAAGGGAGGTAGACAGCAAAGTTAGAATTAATGAATCCTTTCCGGATGAGCAGTTATTTGTGGTGCAAGGGGAAGTGCCATGGTTTGCGGATTACGCAAATTACTTGGTGAGTAAGATGATACCTTCTGACTTGGTGGGACACCAAAAGAAAAAGTTTCTGCATCATGTTAAATGGTATATATGGGATGAGCCGTATTTGTTTAAACAGTGTGCGGATCAAATGATAAGAAGGTGTATCCCGTATAGTGAGACCGAAGGGATTTTACATGATTGTCATTCTTCTGTGTATGGAGGACATTATGGCGGAGAGAGAACAGCGGCTAGAGTACTTCAAGCAGGATTCTACTGGCCGACAATCTTTAAAGATGCATACAGTTTTGTTCAGCGGTGTGATAGATGTCAGAGAGTAGGTAATATTTCAAAGAGGAATGAAATGCCTTTGAATACAATCCTTGAAGTAGAAGTTTTCGACGTTTGGGGGATTGATTTCATGGGCCCTTTCGTGTCTTCGTGCGGTAATCTCTACATCTTGTTAGCTGTTAACTATGTGTCTAAATGGGTAGAAGTGGCAGCACTCCCGACAAATGATGCCAAGGTAGTCCTTACCATAACGACTCAAATCCTTGCTATGGAACGAAATTGCTGCACGTGGCCCTCTGGATATCCAAGTCGTCCCCCGGTTTACACAAGTCAGTAACCACCTTCTCCAAATTGGGTCCCTCCGCAAGAAATTGAGTGTATCTACAGTGTTCATCAGGCCTCAAGTTATAATATTCATTGATCGTCTGGGCCCTGATTGAAACTTTCTTACCCCTGATTGTAACCTCACATGGAGCCGCGTCTTCTGCATTGGCATAGAATTCTTTGACAATGGCTATACATGCAGGTTCTGGATAGGCGGTGAATGTCTCCCATCCCCTCTCAATTATCTGTAGCATCATCTCACCATCTACCACTTCGTCAGGTGTGAGACCGCGCTCGGGAGTTAGAGCTTTACCCGATGTATACGAATTATATCTGTTAGCTGCCTCAGCACTAACGAATTTCCTTCTATCAAATTGCCTGGATGGTGTTGAACATGAACCCTCACCCCGATGCCTTTTAGGAGCCATTACTGACCACTTAACAATTAAACCCAAACGTAGATTCTGAAACAACAAGACTAACACTCCACAACTCTGTTATGCAAAATTAGGAACAAAACTTCCCCCAAACTCAAACTGTACTAATTTCCAACTAGACTTTGCACAAGTGAAGACACTAAAACAAATTGAAACCCAGACGATCCAACCAAAATTCAACGGAAATCAGAACTCAAGAGTAAAGCATGGATACAAACTGCCCAATACCAATTCCAGATGAACTTGTCTCAAACGAAGCAATAAAATTACCCAATGTAGGATACCTGACAGAGGCACGGGACAATGGAACAGATTTTGTAGATGTTGAGCGGTTGAACCGGTTGACTTGCTTCTTCAATTAGGTACAAACCCTAGGACTCGTTCATGCAAAGATATAGCGTATGTAGATTGTGAATAGAAAACAGAGTATTCTGAAAGTAGTATGCACACAAGCCAATCATATTTGATATGATTGTGTAGCATATACTTTGTAATCTTATTCGGTTATTAATAAAAGAATTGATTTTCTTAAAAGGCATTTTATATTATCTACATAGTGTTGTTATATTAAATGTGATAAACCCATAGTTTTGAGCAATGCTTTTAGAATCATGATGGTGATCATGCTAATGAGATCTAAATTCAAGATAGCTCACAAACTAAAATCGTTCCTAATCATTGGATTACTAAAAAGGGGATTAGTGAATCCGGATAGATTAGTACATACGTTGTTTGCTCTTAAGAAGAGGATGATTGATCTCATAATCATTTGTGTGGAGACAGTAAAGCAAGTATGTAGGTGCTTATTGGAGAATAAGTTCACTGAACGTGGCTCGCTAAGGAATACCTAATGGAGTTTTACTCGCCTGTCAATAGGAATTCCTCTAGTGATAGTAGTACAAGTGATCCTTAGACTTGAGATCATCATAGTATCTTGTGTATGATGAGTTATACTTTGACATGTCCCTTAAGACCTTTAGGGTATAACAAAGGGTATGATTGGGTATAATAAGTTGTATATGGAGATAGGTGAATGATCAACAAAGAATCTACCATGTCTAGTAAAAGATGTGAATGTCCTATGTGATTCGATAAATGACAACTCAGTAGTCCTTGGCCAAGGCAGAATGAAATTAGAAAGGAGTTTCTAATTTGCATTATTTTGAGTTGTGCATTTGGGAATCGAAATGCATATAATTAAATAAAATAAGACTTGACAGTAAATTCATGTCTTATATTTAATTGGGACATTATATGGTAGAAGGATTGAATTGTACGGTAAATATTTACTCAAAGGTTCTTTTGTGATTAATGTTGAAATCTATATTATCTGGAAAGTCGTTGATCGCTAAGGGGGCTTACCTTTATTGTAGAATAAATATTTTTATTTAAATGAATTAAATAGTTTAATTTATTTATTTAAATAAGATTAGAATTGTTTTAATTGATTTATTCATAACCGGTTTAATATGGAGAACCTAAAGGGTCACAGCGCAAAAGAAAAATATTTATTTAAGAAGTAAATGGCATAATTGTAATAATAAGTTAAGTGTATTTAATTTAGTCTATGGAGATAGAATAAATTAAATAGCTTAATATTTATTATTTAATATTTTGGAAATATTAAATATAAATTAATAAGAGGAGTCTTATTATTATTATTACTATTACTATTATTTAATTCCTAATAGGGATTGGGAATTAATTAATAGAAGTACTCTCTCATTAATTCCTAATTGGATTAGGAATATAATTAAAGGAGTTTAATTAAAATAGAAACCCTAATCCTAAATAGTTTAGGGAAGGGGTTTCCCTATATCTATAAATAAGAGGAGTCTTATCATGATTTAGGGTTAAACAGTTACACACTCTTCCATAAGAATTGGAGAGAGAGTACTTGCAATTTCTATAGAGATAGAAACTAGGGTTTTGCCAACACCCATCTTCTTGAATAACTATTATTCCTTGGTGGATCACCTCTAGAGGCCAAACACTTGGGTGGCTAACGTTGATCAAAGGAAAGAATTTAATCGGTGGAATTCAAGGAGAACGCGAAGGATTTGGAGGTGAACTCGTACCTGTGGAAGCATGGTTCTACAAGGGTATGATGCTCATACTTTATCTCTTTCGTTTAATTGATAATTGAGCACATGGATGATCATGGTGATGGTTTGTATGAAAAAATTTAAAATCCGTTTTATCGCGCTTCCGCACTATTTATATAATTTGATTGCATGTTCGCGCTATATACAAACCTAACAGTGGCATCAGAGCCTAACCTTGTGCTAATTATCGATTATTATGATTCCATGTATGTATGGGTATGCGATTAGATCTATTTTCTCGGCAACGAAAAAAATTTCGAAGTCTACTACGCGGCCGCGTCGATCTGCAGAATTTGAAAAATTTTTATTTTGATTTTATTTATTTTCAATTAAGATAAAAGGTTTATTTTGAATTGGAATATAATTAAAATTAAAAGTTTTATTTGAACTTGGAATTGGATTCTACGTTAACTAGAATAAAGGAGTTTATTCACACATGGAATAGGATTCCATGATTCCTAGAATAAAAGAGTTTATTCACATATGGAATAGGATTCCATGTTTCCTTAAAATAAAGATGTTTATTTTGATAAGGAATAGGATTTAACATATTTTATTTTTCCAAGCAATTTTAAGTTAAAAAATAAAGGAGTTTATTTTGAAGTTGAAATTGGTTTCCATGTTAATTAAAATAAAGGAGTTTATTTTGATTTGGAATTTGATTAAAAATAAAGGAGTTTATTTTTATTCAAAATTGGATAAAATAAAATAAATAAGTTTATTATGATTTAAATTTTGATTAAAATAAAGGAGTTTATTTTTTGTATCAAAATTGGATTTCTAGTACACTTTTAATTGCCCATTAAATGATATCAATGCATATATGGAATGGTTTTAATATTCATGAGATGAATGTTATTTATTGATACATATGGAGATATGTATGATAATAAATAGGGATAGATTATGGACTATTGACCAATGTGTGATTGGATTTATTTTAGTGGATGCTTGAATGAATGAGTTTTTATAAATGGGGTCTGCGTACCTCGTCTTCTCTAGTTTTTCTTAATGTAAATTCTATCTTCTTCCTATGTACCTCCCCTTGACTGCTGATCAAGGTTTCTATTTATTATAAATAGTTTATGTAATAGGTTTAGTTAGAATTACTTGAAGAATTAGAGACAAAGGAGCAAGGAGCGCTTAAAGACCCGTTTGTAATGGAGCCCGGGTTTAAATGTAATAGTTATATTTAAATTTTGTTCTTGCACCCTAAGTTTGACCTTTTGGTTCACTTGGTGGCTCTAGTGAACCAAACTAGAATAAAAGTCCATAATCAATCCGGGTAGAATATAGTATTCTATATGTGCATGCTTACTATGTATATATTATATATTATACAATATGCTTCGCATGTTAAATAATATGATGCGTATTTTATATATATATGTCCATGCGCGCTAAACAAGATGAGATAAATAATAACAAACCCTTCAAAGTAATTATATTAACTCTTAAGCGTTCAAAGATATTTGGAATATCGAACGTCGCCTTCTAGCATGGTAAAGCGATAGAGTATTAAATATTTAATGTGAGTTTGTTGTGTCACACAAGGCAAGTATTAAATATTTAAGATGTTGCTTTATCACATTTGATGCTTATACATAGACTGAACGATGCTGTTTTGTTGTGTCACACAAGGACAATGTTTTTCTTTCGAATATATGGAAGTGCTAGGTTGGACTTAGCTTAGATAATTTTGATTCGGATGTGTCACACTTGATCAAAATAATCTATGAGGCAAAATACAAGAAGTTACATAGTGATGTAATTGACAATAGTTGTCTACCTATTTATTTATATATCGTTTGTTGTGTCACACAAGGCTATATACATTTGAAATGAGATCCTTATTCTCACTAGCAAACCTTTAATTAGATTTGCCGAACTATATATATTGAGGGTAATATAGTTTGATAAAAAAGTGAGAGATACCAATTTAAAATAAAGACCTAATTTATTTTGGTAATTAATTAAATGAATGTATGCTAAAATATTGTTAAATTACAAATTCATTTACAGAATTTTACGATGTCTAATTCACTATCACTGCAGCGCATATTAGATGCTAATTAACTGGACCAAATAACACGGACTAGTTAAAGAATTTGAGAATAGTTCTCAAGGCTGAAAAGCTATCTTATGTCCTTAATATGCCTATCCCTGCAATGGTTGCAGACAATGCCTCAGAGGAAGAGATTGCTACGTTTAGAAAGTGGCAAGATGATGTACAGTTGGCTCAATGCATCATGCTCGCATCCATGAGTAACGAGCTTCAGCGTCAGCATGAAACTATGGATGCTCCTACTGTACTCCTACACCTTCAAGGAGTTGAATGGTGAGGAAAGTAGGACTGCTAGATATTAGATATCTAAGGAGCTCTTCCAATCTAGAATGACTGATGGCACTACAGTACAGACATATGTCCTAAAATGATAAATCTGATTGAACAATTGGGACAACTGGGTTTTAATGGATAGAGAGTTGATCCAAGATTTGATCTTGCAATCACTTTCGGACTCTTTCTCACAAATTGTTGTGAATTTCCACATGAACAAGCTATATGTCAGCCTGCCTGAGTTGCTTAAACATGTTGAAAACTGTAAAGAGTCACTTTCCAACCAAGAAAGACCAAGTCTTACTGGCAGATGATTCTTCCAGGAAATGGAAGAGGACCAAAGGATCTTCTTAAAAGAAGAACAATTCAAAGAAGGTAAATGGAAAGGTAAAAACAAAGGACAACAAGAACAAGACTGATGTAGATAGCAAAGGAGTTTGCTTCCACTGCAATAAGTCTGGATACTAGAAAAGAAACTGTAAGGAGAATCTTACAGAGGCTAACCAGAAGAAGCTTAGTGAAGCTTCGGTTACAGATACAGGTTTGTTCATGATTAAAAATAAATCTTCCTGTAAGTCAAGGTTCTACTTGGGTATTGGATACTGGCTGTAGTTCTCACGTATGCAATCCAATGCAGAGACTAAGCAGAAGTAGAAAGCTAAACAAAGAGTAAGTAATCTTATGTGTGGAGAATGCAACAATGGTTGCTACATTAGCCGTAGGAACTTATAGTTTAGCATTGCCTACGGGCAAGTCTATTAAGTTAATAAGTTGTTATTATGTTCCAGTTCTCTTCAGAAACATTATTACTTCCGTTGTTGGACAAGGAAGGTTCTGGTATTATATTCAAGAACAATTGTTGTTCTATTTATAATGATAATGTTTTGTTTGTAACTGGAAGATCATTTGATGGACTTTGTAAACTTGACTTACATGAAAAATAATTTTGCAAATTGAACAAACTAGTAAAAGAAAAGGAGATGATCATTCAAAGAGTTGAATATGTGTATTTGATGAAATACAGGTCTGAATCATTTGAAAGGTTCAAAGAATTCAGAAGTGAAACAAATTGACAAAGTATTAAGATTCTTTGATCAGATCGAGGAAGGAATACTTGTGCAATAAGTTTCTAGATCATCTCAAAATGGTATTTTCTCATAATGGACACCTCCTGATACGCAATAATTGATTGGTGTATCTAGAAGGAGAAATTGTACCTTGTTGGACATGGTGCGGTCCATAATAATTTTTACCGACATTCCAGTATCCATCTGGGGTTATGCCCTAGAAACGGCTGCATATCTACAAAATAAGGTAACCTCAAAATTTGGCTCCAAGACTATATAAAAGTTATGGATAGGGAGGATTCCTAGTCTTAAGTATGTTAAGATAAGGGGTTGTCCAACTTATGTGAAAAAGTTTCAAAAGATAAGTTTGGGACAAAATTTGACAAGTGCAGAGTTGTGGGATATCCTAAAGAAAGTTTAGGACATTATTACTATAATCCTATACGCTGCCTTCTTGGATAAAGATGTTTATCATTGAAGGAGCTAGTGGGAGGGTAATAGATCTTGAAAGAGTTCAAGAACCACAAAGCACTTTAAATCAAACCGAGGGACCTGTAGATAGACCTATTGTACCATAACCGAATCGTAAATCTGGAAGAGTACCGAAGATACCTAGGAGGTATGGATTCATCATAGAGGATGATGATGAGGTATGCATCATAGAAGATGATGATCCAGTTATATACGATGAGGCTATGAGTAGAAGACACTCAGAGAAATGGCAGATGGCCATGAAATCCGAAATGGACTCTATGTATGAGAACCAAGTATAGACTCTGGTTACTCCACCGAAAGACATAGTGTCTAGAGGGTGTAAATGGGTTTTTAAAGAGAAAGACTAGGGCAAACGACAAGGTGGAGACCTATAAGACCATACCTGTTTAAAAGGTTTCAAATAAAGTCAAGGAGTTGACTGCAATAAAACCTTATTAGCGGGTAATGCTCAAGTCCATTTGGATTTTGCTTGTGATTATAACTTATTACGAAATCTGGCAAAATGGATGTGAAGACGTCCTTCCTCAATAAAGACTTGAGGAGAATGTATGTATGATACAGCCAGAGGAATTTGTTTCAAAGGTTGAAGCAAATCGTGTTTTAAGCTACAATGATCCATTTATGGATTAAAGCAAGCTTCTCAAAGATGGAACATTCATTTTGATGAGACAATCAAAAGAGTTTGATTTTATCAAAAACGAGAACGAACCTAGTGTGTACAAAAAGGGTCAGTGGGAGCACTATGACATTCCTAGTATTATATGTTGATATATTACTGATAAGGAATGACACACCAATGCTACAATCAGTAAAGATAAAATAGTCTAAACATTCCTCCATGAATAACTTGGGAGGAGCATCCTATAAATTGGAGATATAAATCTATATAGATAGATTTAAAAGGATGTTCGGCTTGACCCAATGAACGTATATTCATTCGATGCTAAAGGCGTTTAGCATGACAAACTCCAAGAGAGGTCTCATGATGATGAGCCATGGAGTGAATGTAACAATTTGAATTTTTCCCGAGTAATTGTTAAATAAGAATTTAACTGAATAAATTTTTTTTTTATTACCTTAATATATTATACTGCCTATATGAAAGGTGTAGTGTAATATGAATGTAGACACCCAAATTTTGCGTTTCCTTCTACTAACCTTGACAGGAGGGCGAAATCGTCAATTGAACCAGCTTGCAGGAGCAAAGGAGTGGGCACAAGGGCGAGCGCCCGGCACCGCCGCAATGATTTGGGCAGCCCAAGTTTACGTGACAATAAAGCCGTCAGAGGCAGGCATGTCCGAATGAGGTGGCACGTCTACCGGAAGTTCCCGGACTGCGGAATACGAGCCTGTCAGCGAAAACCGATGTTGCGGCACGAAAATCGAGGCGTGGCACGAAAATCGAGAAAGTCAAGCCCGCCAGCCGCGGATAGATCTGCGGCCAAGTGGGTGCGCCAGCACGAAAACCGGGAAATCAGCACTCAGCAGCTGAGTGCGATGGGAGGCGTGCCAGCTGGCCAGCCGCAGATCCATCTGCGGCCAGCCGCAGATAGATCTGCGGCTGGCTTTGGCCAGCCTATTTAAGCTCGGCAGCAGGCAGCATACAGGAGGTTGGGCAGTTTGCGGAAGAAGAAGAAATCAGCAGCAGTTTTAGCTCGGAAATAGAGAGAAATAGCAAAAAATTCTTGCAACAATTGAGAGAAAAAGAGAGAAATTTCCTTTGTTGTTAGATTATATCATATACATCTCATATTTCCCTCAATACACAAGTTTCTACACAATTTTGGTATCATTTGCAAGGTGAAAATCTCATTATTTTTGCAACTTCTATCATTTTATTTGGCTAAATTTAATTGAAATTTCCAAGAATATTATTGAGCAATCATGGATTAGGGATTATTGGTGAGGGTTCCATTGGAACAAAATGCTTCCTAATAACCCGAGGATATCCAATTGATAAAATTTCTAGCTTGTTTGTGATAATTTATGGGGTGTAATTTATTTAGATTGTCATTTCCGGATATCATGGTATATTAGATAAACCCGGGTTGGTTAGTTATGTAATATTCATTTTGTAGGCATGTATTAATTTCGTGTGAGCCTAGGAATGCGACCCCGAGGTCCAAATCCGATGATGGACGTTTTGATGTATGTGATAGATTCAAGATGCTCGTTTTGTAACATGTAATCTTTGGGCCTTAAAACGACGCCAAGGCGGGAAATCGTGTTTAAGGCCCCGAAATAGTGAAATTTGTGATTGTTGGCGTTCGGGGATATTTTGATGGCTTACATGCCCATGGATAGCCCCGACGCGTATTTATGCTTGAATTTGATTCATGATACGAAATTGATTTCAAAGCTAAATGATAAGATTTTCATAAAATCAATCAAAGTAGGATATTCGAATCACGAGGTTAAAATTTGAGAAACGTTAATGAATGTCGATTCCTATCTAACGAGAAAGCTAAAGAAAAAATCGTTTTCCAAAACATCACACGAAATGATTTTATAAATAATTGACGTTTTATTAAATCTTTGTGCATAGGGTGAAAGAGATCCTAGAAATTGCCTATCATTTTATGAAAGCAACGTATAGATCTCGATTCCTATTTTGACGAAGGTTTAAAACTCTTGTTTTGTTAAACGACACTTAATGAAAATCCCATAGTTTTGGACAATTAAAATCAAACCTTTCTCATAAAGAATAAAGCTTTCTCGTGTATATCGAAAAGACATTCCGAAGCGTTCTCAAATTAAAGCACGATCTTCCCTAAAATCCAAATGACTCTTTCATACAAATTCACCACAACATTCACATAGGCACACATACACACACACACACGCGCACCTACACACACCCATTCATGAATTAAAGGATAGGAAAGCATCAAGATTGCGGTAACCGTGTTTCACGGAAGTCGAGGGGTGCCTAACACCTTCCCCTCACTTAAGCAAGCCCCCGAACTCTATGAATCTCGATTCGCAGACCAATTAATTCGGAGTCACATATGAGCCAGCGATTTATAAAACACGAAAACTCGGATGAGTTGGTACATCCATTTCAAATATACCAACTGGCGACTCTGGTTAATTGGCTCATCATAAAACACGATCTTTCAAAACCCCGTCGACATCAATGCCGACCTTTTCCAAAGCATCATTAAATCAAAGGGCTAAAATTGGAAAAGACTAAAAGACCAAAAGAGAAGAGAAAACCCGGCGTCGACAGCTGGCGACTCTGCTGGGGAACATTAGAGGGCTTAAGCCGCATTCAAATCTTGATGCTATTCTATCCTTTAAAAATTCATGAATATGTGTGTGCATGCGATATTTTGATCTTTTGTGTTTTTGTTGTGTGAATGCGTGTTTTGTCCAATGAATGAATGATTGAATGGAATGGCTTTACTTTAAAGAAATCATTTGCATACGGTGAGGACGATGAATGTGAATGTATGTTGAGAGAGTACCTCCTCCTGAGGCGAACCTGTCGGTTGCTTATTACTGGACTCGATGGGGCTGCTCCCCGGAGATGGCTCAGGAAACGCACCACTCAAATCCGCTCCAATCGAAAGGGCTCAAACGAGTAGATTGCGAAGATTTGGGAACCTTCATGCCGAAAAGCCCGCGAGAGTAACCCTAGGGTAGGTCAGCCTCAGATTAACCCAACGCAGGAAAAGTCTCTTCATGCCTTTTTACGTTTATATGTCTAAATGTCATGATCTCATTCAATATTCATACATCCCTTTTTCTGTGTCGAAAGAGATTACTAACCGCTGTGAATTGCAGGGAATAGTTGGGGGAGCATAATAAAGCGTGTTTGGCATTGGTTATGGCACTAAAGGACTACTAACTTTCTGTTTTACAGGGAAAGATTAAAAAACCCGAAAAAACACACAAAATTTTTTTTTCGGTTTTAGCATGCATCCATGTTTTCATTTCCCCAGAACTAAACTTCGAACCGTTGTCTCTGTAGGATTGCTCCTCAAACCCGTTCGCAGTCTAAGAAAGCCCAGGCCTCTACCTCTGAAATGGCTGATCTTCCCAATCATAGTTCCATATCTCGGGAGGAGTTTGATGATTTTAAAAGACAGATGATGGAAATGGCCACAATGTTAAAGGAACAGTTCTTAATCAGACAAGATCCGGTAAACCAGGGATCGCATAATATTCCACCACCAGGGGATGATCAGAATCCTCCTAAAAATGTTGTAAACCTGGGTAAGGATGACCAACCCCGACTCAAGGACGAGCCAGTCATCCCAAGGCCCATTCCCATACATAGCAGGACAGTGATTACTATCCCAGAAGAAGGGGACAATGACGACCTTCGGAGAAAAATAAAACACATGGAGGAAACCATCCAATCTCTAAAGGGTATAGGCTCCCTGGGCAGGGTTAATTACTCAGATCTGTGTGTTTTCCCCGGGGCCAGATATCCAGAAAAGTTCAAAGTTCCCGAGTTTGAAAAATACAATGGAAAGGGAGACCCCTATACACACTTGAAAATCTACATTGGAGAACTCGGGTCTTATGCCGAAGACGAGGGGTTAAGAATGCAGCTATTTCAGAAAAGCTTAACAGGGGAGGCAAGAATCTGGTATGCTCGCCTCGACAACGCCCGAATCCACAACTGGGAGGAATTGGCCCATACTTTCTTAACCCAATACAGCTTTCAGGCCCAGATGGCTCTTGACAGGTACCAAATGACAAAGGTTAAAAAACAGCCTAGGGAATCCTTCAGGGAATATGCGCAACGATGGAGGGGCATGGCTGCACAGGTAACTCCCCCGATGAGCGAATCAGAGATGGTAATGACCTTTGTAGACATTCAGGAGGCACCGTATTATGAGAGGGTCATCTCAGGGATTGGAAGACCTTTTGCGGAAATGATTAAACATGGAGAGATGGTTGACATGGGGTTGAAATCGGGTAAAATCCGGGATCTTACTGCTTTAGAAACCGCTGCCGAGCAAATACAGAATGGAAACTATGGTAGCACTTCCCGGAGAGTCCAAAAGAGGAAGGAAGAGGATGTCTCCCTCATCCTACAAGGGTCGTCCAGTAAAGCAGAAAGCCATCTTCCGGTACAGGCACCGAGGGGAGGGCCACCCCGACAGCCCAATTTCTCAGATCAAAGAGCAGAGGGGCGAAGAAGATATGAGGCCTCGCAAAACCGAGTATTCACCCCGCTCGGGGAGCCGCTTGAACGAGTATTAGCGGTATTGGTAGCCCAAAAGAAGATTGTTGGTTTGGCACCCCCGAGTGACCCAAAGGGTAGAAGGTTTGACCCGAGCAAGCGGTGTGCATACCACTCCAGTTCCCCTGGCCATGATACACAGGATTGCTGGACGTTAAAGCATCGAATCCAAAACCTGATTGACAGTGGAGAGATTGTGGTGGAACAGCCGGATTCCCCGAATGTTAAGGCAAATCCCCTGCCAAGACATGATGGAGGGGGAGTCAATGCGACGGAGGCAAGTGAGGCGGGGAAGCCGCCAAGGTTGAACTATGTGCAGAAAATTGAGGAGATGATAAATGTGATACATGACCATGGGAGTGCGAGGGTAACGCCCATCAAGTTGATAGGGGTAAGTACGAATAACATAGAGGGACCTATCAAGTTGACAGCTCCGAGGCCCATCATTTTTGCTGCAAGGCCACAACTCCCTATCAGTAGTCTGAAGACTGTACCCTGGAATTACGGGGGAATACCCGAGGAAGCGGCCAGTTGTGCTTCCGTGACGACCAAGGGGAACCCCCTATATCTTCCCGGGCGAGTCCTTGAGAGCCAAAAGAGAAAAAATGAAGAGGTTTCCGAGGAAAGGGCCATAGAGTTTTTGAAAAGGATGGATCACCCGGAAATGAGGGGGATCCAGATCTTAAATGAGGAATCAACCCTAACATCAGTCATGGACTTGGTGTTGTCATCCAGTGAGCATTGCAAAATCATGATGAAGGTTCTGGAGGAGGCATTTGTGTCCAAAGAAATTAGTGAGGAGGGTTTCGGCCAGCTGATAGGCCACTTATTGGAAACCGATGCAATATCCTTTACGGATGAGGACATTCCCAAAGAGGGAAGGGGGCACCGAAAACCGCTACACATCGCGGTAATCTCCTCAGGATATGTCATGAATGGGGTGCTGATCGACGGGGGATCGGCATTGAATATATGTCCTCTCAGCACGCTGAAGAAAATGAACATCAGTCCCAAGCGCCTACGGGCCAGTCATGTGGTGGTCCGGGCTTTTGACGGATCCCGGAGGGATACCATCGGAGAGATAGAATTGCCAGTGGAGATAGGGCCCTGTACTTTTGATATATCCTTCCAAGTCCTAGATATTACGGCAAGCTACAACCTGCTGTTAGGGAGGCCGTGGATACACATGGCCGGGGCAGTTCCCTCCACGCTCCACCAACAAATCAAGTTGATCATCGATGGGAATCTGGTAACAATCTCGGCCGAATGTGATGACCCTTCTCCTCCCAGGAGTGGCCTACCAGTAATCAATGTGGATGAGTCAGCGGCGCCTGCCAGCTTTCAAGCACTAGAGATTAGCACTCCCCATTATAGATGCCTGGGAGCTCCAGTTGTGAAACCGAGGGTCTCTCCGGAACTCACCTTTGTGGCAAAGGAAATGATTAAAATGAACTTCCAACCTGGACAGGGACTAGGGAAAAGCAGTCAGGGAATCACCAAACCCATCCACCTACCACAGCAGATAGGCAAAGCAGGATTGGGATATCATGTGGGCGCAGTGCGGGGACACCGTCAGGGTGCGACTCCGATTCGACTAGTTGGCAGTCCCGCGACCAAAGCCGACAATGAGCAGGGGATCAGCGGACCTGTGATTGGGGCGGGGAATGAAGAGTTAACCCTCACACATAGTGAGTCGGCCCGGAGGGAAAGTTTCCTGCAGGAGGTCGCAAAAGAGTTTGAAACCAAATGCTACATCCCCGGACAATCAACAAGCAGTAAGGAGGGGACGAATATTATCATACCACCGGGAGCCCAACAAGTTGTGCCTGTCATCGATTGGGCAGGACTGATTATTCCTGGAGAGGGTATGGAGGAGAACTCAGGCGACGTATCCGTAATCATCGGGGAGGTGTCCGATGTGAGGCCCTCCTTTATCCGGCGTATTTCAGCTGACCGGACCATCAACAATTGGACCCAGAAACCAGTGATATCCAAACAGGGGTAAAGCTCGACGTCAGGGTGGTTGACCCCAGATGATGGGGGAATGAAGAAGTTTTATTTTGTTGTTGTTTTATTTCTGCATAATTGTGTCGTTTCTGCGTGTTATTTGAAATTGCGATCGTCGTGAAAAATGACTTATATATGACAAGTATTTTGTTTTATGTCAGGTGTACCAATTTGAGTATTCCTTGCCTAACAAACGATCTTTCAAATTTGAATGGTGATTATGATTTTGACATTGAGCTGGATTTCGATTTGATGGGCATTGAGCAAGACGAGACAGATTACGACGACGCACCTGATGAGATCAAAGGATGGGTCGAAGATAAACCCAAACCCAATTTGGACCAAACCATCACCGTTGATATTGGAACCCCTGACAATCCAAAAGAACTCAAGATAGGGACAGACCTCACCCCCAGCCAGAAAGCAGAAATAATTGAGTTACTAAGCCAATATGAGGATGTCTTTGCCTGGTCGCACGAGGATATGATCGGATTGTCCACCGACATTGTGGTGCACCGGTTACCCATCAAGGAGGGTTTCAGGCCTGTCAAGCAGAAACTAAGAAAGTTGAAACCTGAGTGGAGCTTAAAAGTGAAGGAAGAGATCATCAAACAGTTCAGGGCGGGAATCATTATGGTATCCACTTATCCTGAATGGTTATCCAATGTGGTCCCGGTAGCTAAGCCTGGAGGAAAGGTGAGGGTATGTGTAGACTACAGAGATCTAAACAAGGCCAGTCTCAAGGACAACTTCCCGGTGCCTTTCATACACATCCTGGTGGATAACACAGCCCAGTACGAAATGTACTCTTTTGTGGATTGCTTCGCAGGATATCATCAGATAATGGTGGCGGAGGAAGATCGGGAAAAGACCGCATTCATCACCCCCTGGGGCACTTTCTGCTATAGACGACTGGCTTTTGGCCTCACAAACGCGGGGGCTACTTATCAGAGAGCCATGATGGCCTTGTTCCACGATATGATGCACAAGGAGATAGAGGTCTACGTGGACGACATTATTGTGAAATCGAAGGTAGAGTCCGATCATATAACTCATCTCAAAAAGCTATTCGATCGGCTCAGGAAGTATAATTTGAAACTCAATCCAGCCAAGTGTGCTTTCGGAGTACAATCGGGCAAGCTCTTGGGATTCCTGGTTAGTGATCGGGGCATTGAGTTGGATCCAGCAAAGATTAAGGCCATTGTGGATATGCCAGCACCTCGCACAGAGAAGGAGATAAGGGGATTCCTGGGGAGAATAAACTTCATCAGCCGTTTTATATCTCACTTGACGACTACATGTGAGCCGATTTTTAAATTGTTAAGAAAGGGTGCTTCCCAAGAATGGAATGAGCAGTGTCAGAGGGCTTTTCAGATCATTAAGAAACAATTGACGGAGGCACCAGTGCTGGTACCCCCGAAGGATGGGATCCCTTTGTTTATGTATATATCCGTCAACACCATCGCGATGGGATGTATGTTGGGACAGAAAAATGAGGCGGGTAAAGAACAGGCCATCTATTACCTCAGCAAAAGATTTAGCCAATGTGAGCAGAATTACACTCCCATCGAGAAGACTTGTTGTGCTCTGGCCTGGGCCACAGGGAGATTACAGCACTACCTCCATGGGCATACAACGTACCTGATATCAAGAATGGATCCCCTGAAATATATTTTCGAAAGGCCCATGCTGAATTGTCGATTATCCAGATGGCGGCTAATCTTACAACAGTTTGACATGGTGTACGTGACCCAGAAGGCCATGAGAGGGCAGGGAATTGCAGATCAGTTGGCAGAAACCCCGTCAGGGGGGACGGAGCCTTTAGAAACTCCTCTTTCGGGCGAGGATATATTTTGGGTATCGCACGAAAAATGTGATGACGAGGGACAATTCTGGAAGCTGTATTTTGATGGTGCCATGAATGCCGAGGGGGCAGGAGCCGGAGCGGTCCTAGTCTCTATCACCGGAGAACAATACCCCGTGGCCACTAAACTTCGTTTCAGCAATTCAAACAATACCGCTGAATACGAGGGGTGTATCTTGGGACTCCGATTGGCCCGTGATATGGGAGTAAAAAGACTAGCGGTGTTCGGGGATTCAGAATTGGTAATCAGACAAGCAATCGGGGTATACAACACTAAGGAGCTTCGGTTACTTCCATACCATCGTTGTGTCACCCAGCTTATGCAAGAGTTCGAAGATATCGCCTTCCGCCATATTCCTCGGGGACGAAATGATTTTGCCGATGCATTGGCGACTTTGGCTTCCTTAATCCACGTGATCAAGAGTAGGGACAGTCCACAGATTGAGATCACCGTACAGAATGCCCCGGCATATGAGGAAAATGTGGCAGTGTTATCAAACGAGGTGGTGTTGACGAGGCGGCCCTGGTATCACGACGTAAGGGAATATCTGAGAGACAGATCCCTTCCCGATCAGGCAAATCGGACTGAAAGGATGAGAATTCAAAAGATGGCGATGAAGTTTTACCTGAGTGGCGATGCACTTTACAAAAGGGATGCCGGGTTGGGACTGTTGCAGTGCGTAGATGAAACACAGGCCCGAAAGATTATGAATGAAATACATGGTTGAGTGTGTGGGCCCCATATGAGTGGACCGATGCTTGCCAAAAAGATTTTGAGGACAGGGCATTATTGGTTGACGCTGAGGGCCGATTGCGAAGATCATGTCAAACGGTGTTATCAATGCCAGGCGCACGGTAATGTGATCCATACACCTCCCAATGAACTGCACTGTATGACCTCCCCATGGCCATTTTCAATGTGGGGAATGGATGTAATCGGACCAATAGAGCCCAAAGCGAGCAACGGGCACCGGTTCATTTTCGTCATGATCGATTATTTCACCAAATGGGTAGAGGCAGCGTCTTTCCCTAAAGTAACTCAGGAGGTCATCGTCAGCTTCATCAGGAATAATGTCATTTGCCGATATGGGCAACCTGAGGTTGTGGTCTCTGACAATGCCAAGAATTTAAACAATGCCCTCATGAAGGGACTGTGTGACCAGTTCAAGATTAAGCACCTCAATTCCGTCATTTACCGTCCCAAAATGAATGGGGCAGTGGAGGCGGCCAATAAGAACATCAAGAAGATCATGGCGAAAATGTCTGCTAATCATCGGGGATGGCCGGATCTGTTACCCCTCACCCTGCTGGCATACCGAACATCCACGCGTACTTCTACGGGAGCAACCCCTTACGCCTTGGTATATGGGATGGAGGCTGTCCTGCCAGTTGAAGTTGAGATGGCGTCCCTCAGAATAGTGATCGACGCTCAGATAAGCGAGGAGGATTGGATGCAAAGTCGATATGACCAATTGGCCTTGATTGATGAAAGGAGAGTGGCTGCCGTTTGGCATGGTCAGCTATATCAACAGAGGATCTCTCGATCGTACGATAAAAAGATAAGACTTCGGAAGTTCAAGGAAAATGATTTGGTGTTGAAAAGAGTCATGCCTTGTCAAGACGAAGCCAAGGGGAAGTTTGCCCCAAGCTGGGAAGGGCCATTTGTGATCAAGAAAGTGCTATCCGGAGGAGCCCTCATATTGCAAGAAATGGATGGTGAGGTATTTCCACAACCCCTCAATGCTGACTCGGTAAAGCGGTTCTACGCTTAAATCATCCTTTCTGTTTTTCCTTCGAGAGCGAACTACGTAGGACCTGATCTCCCAACTTGTGGGGGTACGTAGGCAGCCATCATGGCGCGGTCCGATCCTTTAAAAAATAATCCTTTCCCCAACCAAAACCAATTTTCGATAGCCTGATAAAACCTTCCTACACCCTCAAAACCTTCCCGAAACCAACTGCCTAACCAGTTTCATCCCAGAATACATACCCTGATCCAACCCAAACAGTTATCCAAAATCTGAGATTCAATCCGACGAAATCAAAAGGTGTGCGGCAATATCTGTCAAATCTCCATCAAGTCTTGAAAAAGAAAGAAGGCGAAATGTCAAAATCATGGTCAGTTGGATAAAATGATGATCCAATGGAGGGCAATGATACGACAAAAGGGGAAAATGGCTAAATTTAAACGCATGTCTATATATATAAGTCGTTTTATTACAAGATTTCTCTTTCAATAACTGATGAAACCAACATAGTCTATGCAGGAAATAAAATAATCTACAAATCTGAAACTAGCCGGAGCAGGATGGACAGGGTGGTGGATAGATCTGAAGCATCAGCATCTCCTGCAATCTGCTGCCCCATCATATCAATACGATCCAGTAAAGCAGTAGCTCGGCTGACAGTCCCAAAATGAGCATCTACCACTGCCCTGGTCTGAAATACAATGGCCTCTCTATCAGCAATGGCAGCATCTCTAGCCCGAATGGCCTCATCTCTCTCGGCAAGGGCGGCATCCCTCTCGGCTTCAGTAGTAATCAGGGCCAGGCGGAGTCGGGAATCCTCAGCGACCCGACTCGGGGCAGAATCGGCTGAGATGGAATGGTCTGTGGTATCTTCTGTGAAAATCACCCCAGAGTCATCAAAGGGCCCAGTCCGACTCAAACTAGCCGAATCCAGGTCTCCACGCAACCACTGTACGTAGGCAAATGTCTGGATGTGACAGCTCGCACTATATTCGGCAGAGATCCTGCGATCCCAAAGCTCGTATACCTGCAATAGATCCCTCTCTGTACAGGATGATATAAGGAATCGGTATGCGGCTGCACCCGCGAAGGGGTGTAAATCCTGTGTCTGATCAAACTGCCCCATAACCGCCAGGGGATGATAGGTCGTCACGCCCCTTAGCCCCGCAATGGGAATGAAATCCATGCCAGGCACATGAGTCAAGAAGCTCATGAAGGAGCAATAGCCCGAGTAAACCAATAGATGAAAGGGGTCCTCAATGATAGACAAAAATGATGTCCAGGAGGCCACATCAGTACAACTCGCGGGACGAAGCGAAAACTGCGTGGTTATGTCATGACTGAAGCAAAACCCTTGGCGACGGAAATGGCCGATGGGACTAAGATGACTCATGAACCACATATACAATAAGGTCGAACTCCCTCGGAAGAATCTCCCTCGGAAGGACTGGCAATATGTGGCTGACATATAGGTATCCGCCAATATCGTGGGGAGAATGGTGTGATCCTCCTGAAGGGCCCTAACGGCCGCAACAATCCGCATGTCCAAATGATCGGATCCTGCAGGCAAATACAAAACTGAGATGACACAGGCCATCAGGACATCCACTCTCAAGGCGCCCCAGTGCTCCTCGGACACGGAAAAATCACCGAGGAAAAGACGGAAACTGTCAGGTGAGCCAAATCGGTCAATCAATAAGTGAAGAGGAATCATATGGTCTGATGTGATTACCGGTAATAAGACAGCCCTCCGCAAACCGGTGAAAGTCAAGAATTGACGGCGCATGGAACCAACGGTAACCCTAGCACAGGGACCATCCAACGGCAAGCCGGTGAAGCGAGCATACTCCTCAAGGGTGGGGGTCAGCTCTACTGTCCCTAACCTAAACACCTGACGGGCAGGGGCCCAATAGCTCAGAAGACCATCCACGAAGCCCGCTGGCGCCTGAAAGGTCAATAAGGACCAAGAATGTCCCAAAAGACCATCTGCGATAACCCTATCTGCTGGCAGTAGACTATCCAACCAGCGGAAGAGACTGCCAACCAACACTGTGCGAGGAGTGGAATCCAAACGAACCACGGCATCTGAGGACGACATCTGTGAAAAAATAGTATCAAAAAGACTGTACAGGGGTCATTCTCTATCCATAAATAAAAGAGCATGCATCATACAGTTAATAATAATAAAACAGGTGAATTCCATAAAATGAAAAAGAAGACTGTGCATAAATAAATAAAGGAGTTCAGTACATAGTGCATAAATGAAAAAGAAATCTAAGCAGGTGCCGATACAAAAGGCCCTATCCTATCCTGGTCTAAATAAAATCAGTATCATCTATGAAAGCAGGATCCTCGAACTGATCCCCTGGAGTCGTCGAGCTCGGAGGACCAAAGTTCATATCAGGGATATAGGGATGCGCTGTGGCATCAGATGAACTCGGGCCTGCATCATAACCTGCACCGTCAGGATCATAGGTGTAAGCCTCCTCCGGGGCCCGGCCCAACCCTCGAATAAACAGCGACAACTGATCTACCTGACGGGTCAATGAGGCGATCTGCTCAGCGTGGGTAGGGGTCCGAACACAGGCAGCCCAATCGGTCATCGTCACCGAGCCTGGAACCATATCTCCAAGAAAGAAAGTGGCCCGAGTCTGAGGACCGATGGTACGGGGCACCCACCATGTACGGAATGCATCACTCGTAGTGGGACCTGTGGAAAGCATCCAACCATCCTCCCCGGCGAGCATGATCTCCGAGGGCTGAGAATCCAGCGGCCAGAAAGTAGTGAAAGAAAGGGAGTGCGGGATGCGGATCTCTCCAGTGACGCATCTGAATGCGCGCTCTCCCAGATACATCACCCAGCCTCCAACACTCTGCAAAGTGAGGCGACGGGTGGAAAGCTCGAACTCCGGGCCGGAAGGATGCCCGTCAGCAAACCCCACAGTCAGATGCTCGGAGAGGTAGGGAATCCAGACGACGTCGGCAGCCGTGATCAACTCCAGCTGAATACGACAATGTGCAAAGCTGCCCGACACGGGGACCTCCTCCAGAGTACTGTGATGCCATCGCCGACCCCGAGGATAAGTGTCCGGGCCCAGAGTAGTGATAGGCCTCAGTCATGGCAGCCGCTCGTAAGCCCAGAACTGTGAATAGAAACAAGACAGGGTATGAGAAAAGAGATGAAAGGAAAAGAAATACAATAAGAGAGAGGAGGAGGGGACTCACCAACAGAAAATGGTAGAAGCCGAGCCAGGCATCAGTCTGTCCCTCTGAGCGTAGACGCATGCCATGGAGGAAATAGGCAAAGGTGAATGACCCCCAGTCATAGTCGCCGATGCGGTCCACGTCTCTGACCGCTCCTACGACGCTGAAATGAATAGTGGAGGAGTTGTTCCCCAGAAAACAACCCCTCATGATGGTCAGGAACAGGCGTCGTAGCAGAATGTCCCTGGTGCCCTGATCCGCGGGAATGGGCAGTGCGTACAGACCCCCAACAGCATCGACAGCCAAAGCGCCGGATCGAATGCTACGGGCCTTAAAGACCCGATCCTCAGCAGCGAAGCCCAGCAAAGCTCGAACCTCCACAGGAGTGATATCAAGATCCAAAGGGACGCGGGACCCGGTAAACTCAATGCCGGTAATGTACCTCCAGTCCCATGGGGTCAACACGACCTCGCAGTCGAGGAGATGAAGAGACTGCGTCTGGTGGAACCATCGCTCGGATAAAGCCCTCATGTAACCCCAGGGGCACTGGCGGGGGATGATAGTGAAGAAATGTCGAAAGCCCCAAGAGTCCACCATCGCCCGATAATCACTGTGCAGGGCCGCGTAAAGGGAGTAGATGTTGAACCAGTTACCCCTCGGCTGGGTAAACTCAGGCACCTGTGAAAATCACCAATGGGTCAATCCAGATAGAACTGGAAATTGAGAAATCAAGAACAAATGGAAAGCCGAATCAAGGATACCTCATTAGCCACAAGAGATGCCGAGGGATGACGACTGAGATCCCGACCCAATAGATCGGGTATCTGGACAGAAGCGCCAGATAAGGTGCGATGAATGGGGCGAGCTGATGTGCTGGAAGACGGCTCCTCCACCGCAACCTCCGGAGGAGCAACCTCCTCAACGTCCGGGTGATCAGGACGGATGACAGACTCCGCCAAGCGACGAGCCTGACGGGTACGAGGGGGAATAGGGGCAGGTGCAGCCCTACGACGGCGAACACCCGAAGTCCGAGAGGCGGAGGAGCTACTGGGCGCATCACGATCCATAGCTGGAATAGAACGGGCGAGAAAGAAGGTAAGTTTCCTTTTAAAATTTATGTAATGAACATTCTAAATTTTCATCATATGATTAATGCAACATGATGCATATTAAAAAAAAAAAAAAAAAAAAAAAAAAAAAAAAAAAAAATAATAATAATAATAATAATAAAAAATAAAAATAAAAAAAAAATCGGCAGAGTTCCGTTTGTAAATTGAACATCCCAGGCATAAGCCAAACGTGTTTTTCATCAATCAAAGCCTCAAACAGATTTGAATTGCATTCATATATGTAATTACAGCATGTAATGCATGATTTTATTGCAGTAAAGGAATAACAATATGTGGGACCGCCTCATGAACATAAAATAGGACTCACATAATTGATACATAGCATGTATATATGATGGTACATTACATAACATTGTAAAGCATACATTTTATCTCTAAACATGCAAATAGTCAAATGTATAGCAAAACATTGACGAAATTGAAAAGTGACCGGTCAAAGTGTTACCTGTAGCGTGTAGATCAATCCTACCGGAACAGTTTTTGCAGGAAAGTTGAAAAATCGACAAAAGACCCTTGCGAACAAGAAAAATCGAGAGAATCTCTGATGATTGCAAGTTGAAAGTGACAGATCTGGAGGAAGCGCGTTGGTTATAAGGCCCGATCTTGGCCGCAGATGTATCTGCGGCTGGCCGCAGATCAATCTGCGGCTGGCCGCAGATCCATCCGCGGCTGGCCCTGATGGGTCCCGCCTTGCTCCCTTGCAGCCATTTGACGTGTTGAAGTGAAAAGTTTACGAGATGGGTGACCGGCGACGATACCCGGCCCCGACATGACGACCGACCGGCGACGATAACCGGCGATCATGAGATGGATGTCCGGCGACGATAACCGGCTCCGACAAGATAACCAACCGGCGACGATAACCGGGGGTTATGCGATGGGTGACCGGCGACGATACCCGGCCCCGACGAGACGATCGACCGGCGACGATAACCGGCGATCATGAGATGGATGTCCGGCGACGATAACCGGCTCCGACAAGATAACCAACCGGCGACGATAACCGGGGGTTATGCGATGGGTGACCGGCGACGATACCCGGCCCCGAGATGACGATCGACCGGCGACGATAACCGGCGATCACGAGATGGATGTCCGGCGACGATAACCGGCTCCGACAAGATAACCGACCGGCGACGATAACCGGAGGTTACGAGATGGGTGACCGGCGACGATACCCGGCCCCGACATGACGATCGACCGGCGACGATAACCGGCGATCACGAGATGGATGACCGGCGACGATAACCGGCTCCGACAAGATAACCAACCGGCGACGATAACCGGGGGTTACGCGATGGGTGACCGGCGACGATACCCGGCCCCGACGAGACGATCGACCGGCGATGATAACCGGCGATCATGAGATGGATGTCCGGCGACGATAACCGGCTCCGACAAGATAACCAACCGGCGACGATAACCGGGGGTTATGCGATGGGTGACCGGCGACGATACCCGGCCCCGACGAGACGATCGACCGGCGACGATAACCGGCGATCATGAGATGGATGTCCGGCGACGATAACCGGCTCCGACAAGATAACCAACCGGCGACGATAACCGGGGGTTACGAGATGGGTGACCGGCGACGATACCCCGCCCCGACATGACGATCGACCGGCGACGATAACCGGCGATCATGAGACGGATGTCCGGCGACGATAACCGGCTCCGACAAGATAACCAACCGGCGACGATAGCCGGGGGTTACGAGATGGGTGACCGGCGACGATACCCGGCCCCGACATGACGATCGACCGGCGACGATAACCGGCGATCACGAGATGGATGACCGGCGACGATAACCGGCTCCGACAAGATAACCAACCGGCGACGATAACCGGGGGTTACGAGATGGGTGACCGGCGACGATACCCGGCCCCGACATGACGATCGACCGGCGACGATAACCGGCGATCACGAGATGGATGACCGGCGACGATAACCGGCTCCGACAAGATAACCGACCGGCGACGATAACCGGGGGTTACGCGATGGGTGACCGGCGACGATACCCGGCCCCGACATGACGATCGACCGGCGACGATAACCGGCGGTCACGAGATGGATGACCGGCGACGATAACCGGCTCCCACAAGATAACCAACCGGCGACGATAACCGGAGGTTACGAGATGGGTGACCGGCGACGATACCCGGCCCCGACATGACGATCGATCGGCGACGATAACCGGCGATCACGAGATGGATGTCCGGCGACGATAACCGGCTCCGACAAGATAACCAACCGGCGACGATAACCGGGGGGTACGAGATGGGTGACCGGCGACGATACCCGGCCCCGAACGAGACGATAGATTGAAAGAGTGAACCCAAAGACTAACAAACACGGTCAAGGGGTTGATACATTGACACTCTTACGAATGTCTTGCATGCATTGCATCTTATGTTGCATCATAAGCTATATGTGTGAGACATCATGTATGCACTGTCATTCTTACACACTGTCATTCATGCATCGAGTGTCTATTCTTTATCCTGTTCATTTCATTTATCATTTCATAAACATGATAAAGAGGGGCAGCTGTAGACACCCAAATTTTGCGTTTCCTTCTACTAACCTTGACAGGAGGGCGAAATCGTCAATTGAACCAGCTTGCAGGAGCAAAGGAGTGGGCACAAGGGCGAGCGCCCGGCACCGCCGCAATGATTTGGGCAGCCCAAGTTTACGTGACAATAAAGCCGTCAGAGGCAGGCATGTCCGAATGAGGTGGCACGTCTACCGGAAGTTCCCGGACTGCGGAATACGAGCCTGTCAGCGAAAACCGACGTTGCGGCACGAAAATCGAGGCGTGGCACGAAAATCGAGAAAGTCAAGCCCGCCAGCCGCGGATAGATCTGCGGCCAAGTGGGTGCGCCAGCACGAAAACCGGGGAAGGAAATCAGCACTCAGCAGCTGAGTGCGATGGGGAGGCGTGCCAGCTGGCCAGCCGCAGATCCATCTGCGGCCAGCCGCAGATAGATCTGCGGCTGGCTTTGGCCAGCCTATTTAAGCTCGGCAGCAGGCAGCATACAGGAGGTTGGGCAGTTTGCGGAAGAAGAAGAAATCAGCAGCAGTTTTAGCTCGGAAATAGAGAGAAATAGCAAAAAATTCTTGCAACAATTGAGAGAAAAAGAGAGAAATTTCCTTTGTTGTTAGATTATATCATATACATCTCATATTTCCCTCAATACACAAGTTTCTACACAATTTTGGTATCATTTGCAAGGTGAAAATCTCATTATTTTTGCAACTTCTATCATGTTATTTGGCTAAATTTAATTGAAATTTCCAAGAATATTATTGAGCAATCATGGATTAGGGATTATTGGTGAGGGTTCCATTGGAACAAAATGCTTCCTAATAACCCGAGGATATCCAATTGATAAAATTTCTAGCTTGTTTGTGATAATTTATGGGGTGTAATTTATTTAGATTGTCATTTCCGGATATCATGGTATATTAGATAAACCCGGGTTGGTTAGTTATGTAATATTCATTTTGTAGGCATGTATTAATTTCGTTTTGTGAGCCTAGGAATGCGACCCCGAGGTCCAAATCCGATGATGGACGTTTTGATGTATGTGATAGATTCAAGATGCTCGTTTTGTAACATGTAATCTTTTGGGCCTTAAAACGACGCCAAGGCGGAAAATCGTGTTTAAGGCCCCGAAATAGTGAAATTTGTGATTGTTGGCGTTCGGGGATATTTTGATGGCTTACATGCCCATGGATAGCCCCGACGCGTATTTATGCTTGAATTTGATTCATGATACGAAATTGATTTCAAAGCTAAATGATAAGATTTTCATAAAATCAATCAAAGTAGGATATTCGAATCACGAGGTTAAAATTTGAGAAACGTTAATGAATGTCGATTCCTATCTAACGAGAAAGCTAAAGAAAAAATCGTTTTCCAAAACATCACACGAAATGATTTTATAAATAATTGACGTTTTATTAAATCTTTGTGCATAGGGTGAAAGAGATCCTAGAAATTGCCTATCATTTTATGAAAGCAACGTATAGATCTCGATTCCTATTTTGACGAAGGTTTAAAACTCTTGTTTTGTTAAAACGACACTTAATGAAAATCCCATAGTTTTGGACAATTAAAATCAAACCTTTCTCATAAAGAATAAAGCTTTCTCGTGTATATCGAAAAGACATTCCGAAGCGTTCTCAAATTAAAGCACGATCTTCCCTAAAATCCAAATGACTCTTTCATACAAATTCACCACAACATTCACATAGGCACACATACACACACACACACGCGCACCTACACACACCCATTCATGAATTAAAGGATAGGAAAGCATCAAGATTGCGGTAACCGTGTTTCACGGAAGTCGAGGGGTGCCTAACACCTTCCCCTCACTTAAGCAAGCCCCCGAACTCTATGAATCTCGATTCGCAGACCAATTAATTCGGAGTCACATATGAGCCAGCGATTTATAAAACACGAAAACTCGGATGAGTTGGTACATCCATTTCAAATATACCAACTGGCGACTCTGGTTAATTGGCTCATCATAAAACACGATCTTTCAAAACCCCGTCGACATCAATGCCGACCTTTTCCAAAGCATCATTAAATCAAAGGGCTAAAATTGGAAAAGACTAAAAGACCAAAAGAAGCAAGAGAAAAACCCGGCGTCGACAATGAATATGTTTGTTTATATATATATATATATATATATATATATATATATATATTATGTGCATGAGTTGCTAGAAACATTTTGTAAGACGGAAGGAAAATAAGGAATTATTTACTTATGCAAAATTTATTGTATATGTTAAATAAAGTGTATTTAAATAATTTATGAAATTAAATTATTTAAATATAAAGAGGTCATGTATTAAGGATATTAAATAAGGGATTATTTCCATTCTTGATGGAATACCAAATTAGCGTATTCATTAAATTAAGTGGATTAAAATAATTTATGTCATTAAATTCTTTTATTAAATAAAATTATTATTATTTTTATTAGTTAATGTATATCAATTATTTTATGAAAAGAAGTATGATATATAATATACTATGTACTATTGTAATCAGTATATTATATGTGTAGCATGAAAATACGTGTAATACATATGTACATGTAATATATGTATTGTGTGATATATTAATATATGTAATATGAACATATATATATACATATATATGAATATCAGTAAAACAAGGAGAGTAGAGAAGTAGCCTCCACGTAAAGTGAATCAAGTAATCTATAAATTGAGAAGCATGAGCTGGATGTCTAATAAGTAAGCTATAAACCAAACTCAGCATACCTATAATGTATCAAGCAAGTACAAAACGTCGTAGCAAGAATATTTAGTAAGGAACAAAGATATTAAGTCTATAAAAATTAAACTGAAGCTTCAAAACTCAGTTCCTGGGTTTAATGTCAAATTCTCTAAATCTTATACTACCTAAAGCTTAGGATTCCATAAAGAAGCTGTGTTGGAAAATTCAAGTACCAAATCATCTCAGAAAAAGAGGGGTCAAGGCAAATAAGAAACTAAGCTTGAAGGTAATCTCTTATGGAAAATAATAAGGATTTGTGATATAAGAATTATATGTGTAATTGGGTAATAAATTGTATACTTGTACTTTGTGAAAGTTGTAAAAAGGATTTCATGTGAAATCTGGTGTGGATGATTACAGGTAGCTATGAAATTTGAATACATTTAAAAAATGCTTATTATAGTGTTTGTTTTAATGACTAAATGAGGTTATAATCTAGCAATCCAAAGTTTAGAAAAAAAAAACTAATGGGTGTTAATGGAATTGGGTAATGTAAAAACTGAAATAAAGCTTGAGCTGTAGGCTCAACAGAGAAATAGAATTTTGACTAAGCTTTTATTTGAGGCATAAGAGAGGAAGAAAGGACTATTCCTTGTTTCTTTTCCGTTCCAAACTTTCTTCCCTTCTCTCTCAAATACCAAGTCTAGTAAACTCCTCCTAATTCTCTGCTGTAAATTAACAAGCTAAGATAGCAATTGAATTTGAAAGCAATTACGTAAGAAAAAGAATTCAAATCGAGTGTAATCAAGGATTGAAGCAATCGAAAGGTAATTCGTCTATCCTAGCTATGTTAATAGAAATTGTTTAAGAATAATTGATGATTGCCTTGCTTTTGGTTGTGAATTGATAATACGGGTATATTGGGTATCATATGTGAAGTAATAAGGTGAAGGATTATGAAATCCTAGCTTGAATCATGTACAAATAGTTATGAAAATTTGGAAGTTAAGAGATGCACAAAAAGTGTTCGTTAAAATGCTTCAACGGGAAAGTTTTACTTAAATATGAGAATTGGCTACTGATTAGGTGAAGTAATGATATACACATGAGTTATAAGTTAAATCTAAGTATAAGTGTTTTAAACCAAGCCCAGAAGGATCTTTTTGAAAAGTCTAGGAAATTAGTTTGAAAACGAAAATCGTGTTAAACGCGGACTTTTAGACTCTTTGAATTATGCCTTAATGATGTTGTTAAGAATCAAACATAGATGGGAATCAGACCTTGTAGCATGGTCTCAAAATAGAAACAAACCTCAAGTTATTTAGACTTGTGGTGCAAAAGATATGTTAGCAATTAGGAGGTTTGAGTGAACTAGAAAACTGCAAGAAATAGAGCAACTGTTGCTGTCTGCCGAAGTAGCGCGACCGCGCTACTTCTAGGCATAAAACCAAGCGTGATCGCGTCGTGCACCAGACTTTGAAAATTTTGTTTATCTGTTAAAGAAACTTGATACACATGCATAGCAATCCTTCTTGACTTGAAATCCTTAATTCTATATAAGACAACATACTTTGTTTATTAAATGATTGAATCAAATGAGAAATTAGTTTTGAATTAGCTAATTCGTGTTAAATGAATATAACAAAGCGCTAAACGAATGCCCAAGCCTATCGCTTAAGCGTTCGCTTAAACCAAGTCAAGCATATGGTGTATAGGCACTGAAACGCCGTAAGCAATGTTAGAGCAAGTAATTAGTATTTTAAATCTAAGACGCAACTAATGTAAGAAATAAACTAGTGTTACTTTAAACTAATAAATTGCATTGATGGTGTGCCTAATTGGTGTATTTATATAAATGTAATTGTGTAGGATAGTGAGAGACGAATAACGTCAATTGACTAATCAACGCAAAAGGCAAGTATCTAAATCTCATCTTTTATTTTATACAAGAAGCTATAGGCAAGTTTCCTAACTTCGTGTAAACCATTTATAATTTTGCAAGTATATCTACCCTATGCACTACTTTTATTTTGTGCTAACAGGTATACGTTTAAGCAAATATCCCGAAATTAGTTTGTTTCTTTCAACTTTGTATTAAATTCATAACGGTGCAAGTGTTCTAGCCTTGCATCGTATTCCTATGCAAGTTTCCTTAACATCTGTAATGTTTTAATATTATGCAAGTTATCTATGTTGTACGTTTGTACAAGTTCCCTAACTTGTGCAATCCGATTATTGTTGCGAGTAACCTGAACTCGTTTATTCTTTTTGTATGAACAAGTACCTTGAACTCATTTATCAATGAGCAAGTTTTATTCATTAAATCCAAGTTTTCTATATTACCTTCGAGGTTTATGTTGATAAGTTATGTTAAGAGACATGTTTTTCGTTCTTATTGAATATGAACTGGTTAAAAATCAAGTCTAAGCCTTTGTTACAGCTAGACTAATGTCCTTTCTCATTTGCAAGTCTTTACACATTATTGAGATTAGGTAGAGTTTTCCAATCAGATTGTTTTGATTTGGAACTCAAGTCTGAGAATGAACATCCCTTATTTGGGAAAATTTTTATTGTGCCTAAAGGCAGTGAGAATAACGCAAGTAGTGTTGATCAACACAGGGCATAACGGGCTGATCACCCACCGTGCCCGTAAGTTCAGCCGGTTCACAGATGAATTTCTGATAGAACCTTTTCAACAAATGAAAATAAAGTTCATGGTATTTTGACCACTCAGCATCTATAGTCAGTATGTCGTTTCAAAAATATAAACGATTTGATAGAGTATTCAGATTTGTTTTAGTTACTTCACAACTATCGATTCGTTGTAGAAGTATAACTCAAAGAAAACATTTATTCCTTTCATGCGATGCTTATTGTTTGTTATTACTTGCTGAGCACTTGAATGCTCATTCTTGCTTTGAAATTAAATGTTTTCAGTTAAACCGGAGCGAGTAGAAGGGTTCGGCAAGGACAAGGGCAAAGGAAAGCTACACGAGTAACTAGAAAGCGTTATCTGTATTAGTTGTAGTTATATTATGTGATAATACATTATCTATCATGTAATAAAATATTTAAAGGTCTTCGTACCTGGGATAGTGAACTCTGATGTAATGTTTTTAATTATTTAATATATTAAGCAGTTTGAATGATTGGTATCGTGTAGCACCAAGTACGTGTTTTATGTACCCGGATTTGGGGGCGTCACAGTGAATCTCTATAAAATTGTCTCCAATTTAAAGAGAGATCGCATGAGTTACTACCATGTATGCAATGAATATACAAGGCCTGATGTTGATCAGTCATATTCTGGAGAAGATCACTATAAGACAGTGATAAACATCTTAAGTACTTAACCGGTATTGAAGATGTGATCATGATTCATGGTAGGTCTGAATTAAAACTAGAGGGCTAAATAGACTCAAGTTTTTCAGACTGACCAAGACGATAACAAATCCACTTTAGGGTAAATTGTTACCTTGAATGGTGGTGCAGTGAATTGGAAAGGTTCCAAAATAGCAAAGAGTTGTTGATTTAGTGACAAAGACAAAGTATATAGCTGTAAGTGAAGCTGCAAGTTGATTGTTTGGATGAAAAGTTCATCACAGAACTAGGAATAGTTCCTAAGTCTCATCTTGGATTCAAACATGTGTTGCAGCACTTTCATTTGATTAGAGGAATCATTGAAAGAAGAAAAGTCGCTATAGAGATAGTGGACTCTCAAGAACAACATTGCATATCCATTTACTGAAGTTTTATCCAAACGGTCGTCACTTAGAGAATAAGGGTATTAGATACCATGACGATTGGCTTTAGTGCAAGTGGGAGATTGAAAGTAGTATGCACACAAGCCAATCATATTTGATATGATGTAGCATATACTTTGTAATCTTATTCGGTTATTAATAAAAGAATTGATTTTCTTAAAAGGCATTGATTTTCTTGAGCAATGCTTTTAGAATCATGATGGTGATCATGCTAATGAGATCTAAATACTAGATAGCTCACAAACTAAAATCGTTCCCAATCGTTGGATTACTAAAAAGGGGATTAGTGAATCCGGATAGATTAGTACATACGTTGTTTGCTCTTAAGAAGAGGATGATTGATCTCATAATCATTTGTGTGGAGACACTAAAGCAAGTATGTAGGTGCTTATTGGAGAATAAGTTCACTGAACGTGGCTCGCTAAGGAATACCTAATGGAGTTTTACTCGCCTATCAATAGGAATTCCTCTAGTGATAGTAGTACAAGTGATCCTTGGACTTGAGATCATCATAGTATCTTGTGTATGATGAATTATACTTTGATATGTCCCTTAAGACCTTTAGGGTATATCAAAGGGTATGATTGGGTATAATAAGTTGTACATGGAGATAGGTGAATGATCAACAAAGAATCTACCACGTCTAGTAAAAGATGTGAATGTCTTATGTGATTCGATAAATGACAACTCAGTAGTCCTTGGCCAAGGCAGAATGAAATTAGAAATGAGTTTCTAATTTGCATTATTTTGAGTTGTGCATTTGGGAATCGAAATGCATATAATTAAATAAAATAAGACTTGACAGTAAATCCAGGTCTTATATTTTAATTGGAACATTGTATGGTAGAAGGATTGAATTGTACGGTAACTATTTACTCAAAGGTTCTTTTGTGATTAATGTTGAAATCTATATTATCTGGAAAGTCGTTGATCGCTAAGGGGGCTTACCCTTATTGTAGAATAAATATTATTTATTCAAATGAATTAAATAGTTTAATTTATTTATTTAAATAAGATTAGAATTGTTCTAATTGATTTATTCACAACCGGTTTAATATGGAGAACCTAAAGGGTCACACCGCAAAAGGAAAATATTTATTTAAAAAGTAAATAGCATAATTGTAATAATAAGTTAAGTGTATTTAATTTAGTCTATGGAGATAGAATAAATTAAATAGCTTAATATTTATTATTTAATATTTTGGAAATATTAAATATAAATTAATAAGAGGAGTCTTATTATTATTATTATTATTACTATTATTTATTTCCTAATAGGGATTGAGAATTAATTAATAGAAGTACTCTCTCATTAATTCCTAATTGGATTAGGAATATAATTAAAGGAGTTTAATTAAAATAGAAACCCTAATCCTAAATAGTTTAGGGAAGGGGTTTCCCTATATCTATAAATAAGAGGAGTCTTATCATGATTTAGGATTAGACAGTTACACACTCTTCCATAAGAATTGGAGATAGAGTACTTGCAATTTCTATAGAGATAGAAACTAGGGTTTTGCCAACACCCATATTCTAGAACAACTATTATTCCTTGGTGGATCACCTCTAGAGGCCAAACACTTGGGTGGCTAACGTTGATCAAAGAAAAGAATTTAATCGGTGGAATTCAAGGAGAACGCGAAGGATTTGGAGGTGAACTCATACCTGTGGAAGCATGGTTCTACAAGGGTATGATTCTCATATTTTATCTCTTTCGTTTAATTGATAATTGAGCACATGGATGATCATGGTGATGGTTTGTATGAAAAAATTTAAATTCCGTTTTATCGCGCTTCCGCACTATTTATGTAATTTGATTGCATGTTCGCGCTATATACAAACCTAACATAATTAATAATTCTGCATAAAGCAAGATCATGGTGATGGTTTGTATAAAATTTTAAAATCTGATTTTATCGCGCTTCCGCTTTATTTGTAATTTGATTGCATGTTCGCGCTATACAAACCTAACAGTGGTATCAAGAGCCAAACTTTATGCGAATTATTAATTATTTTGATTATGTATATACATTGATATGTGTTTAGAACAATTTAATTGGGCATAATTGTTTGTGTAAAATTATTTTATTTTTTTATTTTTTTATTTTTGTAAATTAAAATAAAGCAATTTATTTTGATTTGGAATTTGATTAAAAATAAAGGAGTTTATTTTTATTGAAAAAAAAAATTGGATAAATTAAAATAAAGAAGTTTATTTTGATTTGGAATTTGATTAAAAATAAAGGAGTTTATTTTATTCAAAATTGGATAAATTTAAATAAAAGAGTTTATTTTGATTTGGAATATGATTAAAATAACGAAGTTTATTTTAATTGAAATTGGATTTCGTGATAACTAATTAGAGTTAGAATTGGATTCCATGATAAATAATTGGAGTTGAAATTGAATTTTATACTAACTAATATTGCCCATTAAATGATATCAATGCATATATAGAATGATTTTATTATTCATGGGATGAATGTTATTTATTGATACATATAGAGATATGTATGATAATAAATAGGAATTGATTATGGACTATTGACCAATGTGTGATTGGATTTATTTTAGTGGATGCTTGAATGTATGAGTTTTTATAAATGGGGTCTGCGTACCTCGTCTTCTCTAATTTTTTCTTAATGTAAATTCTATCTCCCTCCTATGTACTTCCCCTTGACTGCTGATCAAGGTTTCTATTTATTGTAAGTAGTTTTTGTAATAGGAATAGTTAGAATTAATTTTGAAGAATTGGAGACAAAGGAGCAAGGAGCGCTTGAAGACCCGTTTGTAATGGATCCCGGGTTTAAATGTAATAGTTATATTTAAATTTAATTCTTGCATCCTAGGTTTGACCTTTTGGTTCACTTGGTGGCTCTAGTGAACCAAACTAGAATAAAAGTCCATAATCAATCCGGGTAGAATATAGTATTCTATATGTGCATGCTTACTATATATATATATATATTATATATTATCCAACATGCTTCGCATGTAAAATAATATGACGCGTATTTTATATATATATGTTCATGCGCGCTAAACAAGATGAGACTAATAATAATAAATTCCTCAAGAAATCATATTAAGTCCTAAGCGTTCAAAGATATTTGGAATATCGAACGTCGCCTTCTAGCATGGTAAAACAATATAGTATTAAATATTTAATATGAGTTTGTTGTGTCACCACAAGACAAGTATTAAATATTTAAGATGTTGTCTTACCACATTTGATGCTTATAAATAGACTGAACGATGCTGTTTTGTTGTGTCACCACAAGGACAGTGTTTTTCTTTCGAATATATGGAAGTGCTAGGATGGACTTAACTTGGATAATTTTGATTCGGATGTGTCACCACTTGATCAAAATAATCTAAGAGGCAAAATACAAGGAATTACATAGAGATGTAATTGACAATAGTTGTCTACCTATTTATTTATATATCGTTTGTTGTGGCACCACAAGGCTATATACATTTGAAATGGGATCCTTATTCTCACTAGCAGACCTTTAATTAGATTTGTCGAACTATATATTGAGGGTAATATAGTTTGATGAAAATAGTGGGAGATACCAATTTAAAATAGAGACCTAATTTATTTTGGTAATTAATTAAAATGAATGTATGCTAAAATGTTGTTAAATTACAAATTCATTTAATAGAATTTTATAATGTCTAATTCACTATCACTGCGTAGCATATTAGATGCTAATTAACCGGACCGAATTACACGGACTGGTTAAGGAATCTGAGAATAGTTCTCAAGGCGGAAAAGCTATCTTATATCCTTAATACGCATATCCCTGCAATGGTTGCAGACAATGCCTCTGAGGAAGAGATTGCTACTTTTAGAAAATGGCAAGATGATGCATAGTTGGCTCAATGCGTCATGCTCGCATCCATGAGTAACGAGCTTCAGCGTCAGCATGAAACTATGGATGCTCTTACTGTACTCTTGCACCTTCAAGGAGTTGAATGGTGAGGAAAGTAGGACTGCTAGATATTAGATATCTAATGAGCTCTTCAAATTTAGAATAACCGATGGCACTACAGTATAGACAAATATCCTCAAAAATGATCAATCTGATTGAACAATTAGGATAACTGGGTTTAGTAATGGATGGAGAGATAATCCAGGATTTGATCTTGCAATCAGTTCCAGATTCTTTGTCACAATTTGTTGTGAATTTCCACGTGAACAAGCTATATGTCAGCCTACATGAGTTGCTTAAACACGTTGAAAACTGTAAAGAGTCACTTTCCAACCAAGAAAGACCAAGTCTTACTGGTAGATAATTCTTTCAGAAAGCGGAAGAGGGCCAAAGGATCTTCTTAAAAGAAGAACAATTCAAAGAAGGTATAAGGAAAGGCAATAACTAAGGACACTAAGAACAAAATTGATGCAGATAGCAAAGGAGTTTGCTTCCACTGCAATAAGCCCGGACACTGGAAAGGAAACTGTAAGGAGCATCTTGCAGAGGCTAACCAGAAGAAGCTTATTGAAGCTTCGGTTACAGATATAGGTTTGTTCATCATTGAAATAAATCTTTTTGTAAGTCAAGGTTCTACTTGGGTATTGGATACCGGCTATAGTTCTCACGTATGCAATCCAATACAGAACTAAGCAGAAGTAGAAAGCTAAACAAAGAGTAAGTAATCTTACGTGCGGAGAATGGAGTAGTGGTTGCTACATTAGCCGTAGGAACTTATAGTTTAGCGTTGCCTACGGGCAAGTCTGTTAAGTTAATAAGTTGTTATTATGTTCCAATTCTCTTAAGAAACATTATTACTTCCGTTGTTGGACAAGGAAGGTTTTGGTATTATATTCAAGAACAATTGTTGTTCTATTTATAATGATAATGTTTTGTTTGTAACTGGAAGATCATTTGATGGACTTTGTAAACTTGACTTACATGAAAAATAATTTTGCAAATTGAACAAACTAGTAAAAGAAAAGGGGATGATCATTTAAAGAGTTGAATATGTGTATTTGATGAAATACAAGTCTGAATCATTTGAAAGGTTCAAAGAATTCAGAAGTGAAACAAATTGACAAAGTATTAAGATTCTTTGATCAGATCGAGGAAGGAATACTTGTGTAATAAGTTTCTAGATCATCTCAAAATGGTATTTTCTCATAATGGACACCTCCTGATATGCAATAATTGATTGGTGTATCTGGAAGGAGAAATTGTACCTTGTTGGACATGGTGCGGTCCATAATAATTTTTATCGACATTCCAGTATCCATCTGGGGTTATGCCCTAGAAACGGCTGCATATCTACAAAATAAGGTAACCTCAAAATTTGGCTCCAAGACTCTATAAAAGTTATGGATAGGGAGGATTCCTAGTCTTAAGTATGTTAAGATAAGGGGTTGTCCAACTTATGTGAAAAAGTTTCAAAAGATAAGTTTGGGACAAAATTTGACAAGTGCAGAGTTGTGGGATATCCTAAAGAAAATTTAGGGCATTATTACTATAATCCTATACACTGCCTTCTTGGATAAAGATGTTTATCATTGGAGGAGCTAGTGGGAGGGTAATAGATCTTGAAAGAGTTCAAGAACCATAAAGCACTTTAAATCAAACCGTGGGACCTGTAGATAGACCTATTGTACCATAACCGAATCATAAATCTGGAAGAGTACCGAAGATTCCTAGGTGGTATGGATTCATCATAGAGGATGATGATGAGGTATGCATCATAGAAGATGATGATCTAGTTATATACGATGAGGCTATGAGTAGAAGACACTCAGAGAAATGGCAGATGGCCATGAAATCCGAAATGGACTCCATGTATGAGAACTAAGTATAGACTCTGGTTACTCCACCGAAAGGCATAGTGTCTAGAGGGTGTAAATGGGTTTTTAAAGAGAAAGACTAGGGCAAACGGCAAGGTGGAGACCTATAAGACCATACCTATTTAAAAGGTTTCAAATAAAGTCAAGGAGTCGACTGCAATAAAACCTTATTAGCGGGTAATGCTCAAGTCCATTTGGATTTTGCTTGTGATTATAACTTATTATGAAATATGGCAAAATGGATGTGAAGACGTCCTTCCTCAATAAAGACTTGAGGAGAATGTATGTATGATACAGCTAGAGGAATTTGTTTCAAAGGTTAAAGCAAATCGTGTTTTAAGCTACAATGATCCATTTATGGATTGAAGCAAGCTTCTCAAAGATGGAACATTCATTTTGATGAGACAATCAAAAGAGTTTAATTTTATCAAAAACGAGAGCGAACCTAGTGTGTACAAAAAGGGTCAGTGGGAGCACTGTGACATTCCTAGTATTATATGTTGATATATTACTGATAAGGAATGACACACCAATGCTATAATCAGTAAAGATAAAATAGTCTAAACGTTCCTCCATGAATAACTTGGGAGGAGCATCCTATAAATTGGAGATATAAATCTATATAGATAGATTTAAAAGGATGTTCGGCTTGACCCAATGAACGTATATTCATTCGATGCTAAAGGCGTTTAGCATGACAAACTCCAAGAGAGGTCTCATGATGATGAGCCATGGAGTGAATCTCTATAAAATTGTCTCCAATTTAAAGAGAGATCGCATGAGTTACTATCATATATGCAATGAATATACAAGGCCTGATGTTGATCAGTCATATTCTGGAGAAGATCACTATAAGACAGTGATAAACATCTTAAGTACTTAACCGGTATTGAAGATGTGATCATGATTCATGGTAGGTCTGAATTAAAACTAGAGGGCTAAACAGACTCAAGTTTTTCAGACTGACCAAGATGATAACAAATCCACTTTAGGGTAAATTATTACCTTGAATGGTGGTGCAGTGAATTGGAAAGGTTCCAAAATAGCAAAGAGTTGTTGATTTAGTGACAAAGACAAAGTATATAGCTGTAAGTGAAGCTGCAAGTTGATTGTTTGGATGAAAAGTTCATCACAGAACTAGGAATAGTTCCTAAGTCTCATCTTGGATTCAAACATGTGTTGCAACACTTTCATTTGATTAGAGGAATCATTGAAAGAAGAAAAGTCACTATAGAGATAGTGGACTCTCAAGAACAACATTGCATATCCATTTACTAAAGTTTTATCCAAACGGCAGGATGATCGTCACTTAGAGAAGAAGGGTATTAGATACCATGACGATTGGCTTTAGTGCAAGTGGGAGATTGAAAGTAGTATGCACACAAGCCAATCATATTTGATATGATGTAGCATATACTTTTAATCTTATTCGGTTATTAATAAAAGAATTGATTTTCTTAAAAGGCATTTTATATTATCTACATAGTGCTGTTGTATTAAATGTGATAAACCCATAGTTTTGAGCAATGCTTTTAGAATCATGATGGTGATCATGCTAATGAGATCTAAATTCAAGATAGCTCACAAACTAAAATCGTTCCTAATCGTTGGATTACTAAAAAGGGGATTAGTGAATCCGGATAGATTAGTACATACGTTGCTTGCTCTTAAGAAGAGGTTGATTGATCTCATAATCATTTGTGTGGAGACACTAAAGCAAGTATGTAGGTGCTTATTGGAGAATAAGTTCACAGAACGTGGCTCGCTAAGGAATACCTAATGGAGTTTTACTCGCCTGTCAATAGGAATTCCTCTAGTGATAGTAGTACAAGTGATCCTTAGACTTGAGATCATCATAGTATCTTATGTATGATGAGTTTATACTTTGACATGTCCCTTAAGACCTTTAGGGTTATAACAAAGGGTATGATTGGGTATAATAAGTTGTATATAGAGATAGGTGAATGATCAACAAAGAATCTACCACGTCTAGTAAAAGATGTGAATGTCCTATGTGATTCGATAAATGACAACTCAGTAGTCCTTGGCCAAGGCAGAATGAAATTAGAAAAGAGTTTCTAATTTGCATCATTTAGAGTTGTGCATTTGAGAATCGAAATACATATAATTAAATAAAATAAGACTTGACAGTAATTCCATGTCTTATATTTAATTGGGACATTGTATGGTAGAAGGATTAAATTGTACGGTAACTATGCACTGAAAGGTTCTTTTATGATTAATGTTGAAATCTGTATTATCTGGAAAGTCGTTAATCACTAAGGGGGCTTACCCTTATTGTAGAATAAATATTATTTATTTAAATGAATTAAATAGTTTAATTTATTTATTTAAATAAGATTAGAATTGTTCTAATTTATTTATTCACAACCGGTTTAATATGGAGAACCTAAAGGGTCACACCGCAAAAGGAAAATATTTATTTAAGAAGTAAATGGCATAATTGTAATAATAAGTTGAGTGTATTTAATTGAGTCTATGGAGATAGAATAAATTAAATAGCTTAATATTTATTATTTAATATTTTAGAAATATTAAATATAAATTAATAAGAGGAGTCTTATTATTATTATTACTATTACTATTATTTAATTCCTAATAGGGATTGGGAATTAATTAATAGAAGTTCTCTCACGTGAATTCCTAATTAGATTAGGAGTTTAATTTAATTAAAGGAGTTCAATTAGAATAGAAACCCTAATCCTAAATAGTTTAGGGAAGAGTTTTCCTACATCTATAAATAAGAGAAGTCTTATCATAGATTAGGGTTACACACTCTTGCATAAGAATTGTGGAGAGTACTTACAATTTCTATAGAGATAGAAACTAGGGTTTTGCCAACACCCATCTTCTTGAACAAGTATTATTCCTTGGTGGATCACCTCTAGAGGCCAAACACTTGGGTGGCTAACGTTGATCAAAGGAAGGAATTTAATCGGTGGAATTCAAGGAGAACGCGAAGGAATTGGAGGTGAACTTGTACCTGAGGAAGCTAGAATTCTACAAGGGTATAATTCTTATTCTCCATCTCTTTCGTTTAATTAATAATTATGCATAAAGCAAGATCATGGTGATGGTTTGTATAAAATTTTAAAATATGATTTTATCGCGCTTCCGGTTTATTTATGTAATTTGATTGCATGTTCGCGCTATACAAACCTAACATACTCCTCTTTTGAACGAGAGATGGACTTAGAGCCGTGTTAGGGTTTTGTTTTTGGAGAGGAGTTTGATGTGTTTGAGATGGAATCCAAATGTGGGTAGGACGAGGGATGAATTTAGAAGAGAAATTAGAGAGGAGAAGGTTTGCTCGGTATAGGAGAGGTAGAAATAGGAGTGGGAAGAAGTTGAATGGGTTTAGGATTGAAAGAAACTGAATTGGGATTGGTTTTTAAAATCTGATTTCTGTGATTCTCGCCGAGGCGAGGATTTTATACCTTAGAATCTCGCCGGGGTGATAATGGACAGAGGAGAATGGGCTGGGGCGAGAAATTTTCACGCTAGAGCGAGTGTTGGCAGAGAGGTTCTCGCCGGGGCGAGGATCTCTAGTGCATTTTTCTCGCCGGGGCGAGAAACCTCTTTTCTGAAATTTTTGTTTTGTTCCCCTTTTCTTCAATTGGTACCATCCCAATAGCATGTCTCTTCTTCTAATGCATTCCCCAATGCTTTGTCCCTATTCCAAAGAATAACAACATAAATGAGTCTAACTACGAAAGATTTGAAGAATTATTTCAAACAGGAACAATTTGAACTACTACTTCTACTAACTAGAAACAAAATTATTAACTACGCTAAATCTACTAAAGTAATAAAGTAATCATGATTGGGTTGCCTCCCATCGAGCGCTTGGTTTATAGTCATCAGCCCGACTTTCTCTGCGGTATTAATCATCAGTTTGATCGAGAGAAGAGAGATAAATCACTGATGCTTGTCGATCTACATTGCCTCCCCAATAATGTTTGAGTCGCTGACCATTGACCTTGAATGTGTGCTTTGAGTTTGGTTTTTCGACATCAATTGCCCCATGGGGGGCTACAGCAGTGACAATGAAAGGACCTGACCATCTAGACTTCAACTTCCCAGGAAATAACCGCAATCTGGAGTTGAACAACAATACTGCCTGTCCCGGTTCGAATTTCCAATCAACTATCCGTCTGTCATGCCACCTCTTGACTTTTTCTTTATACAGCTTAGCGTTTTCATAGGCTTGGTGACGAAATTCCTCCATCTCATTCAATTGAAGCAACATTTTCTCGCCAGATGCTTGGAGATCAAAGTTCAATTTCTGAATTGCCCAATATGCCTTGTGTTCAAGTTCGACCGGTAAATGACACACTTTTCCGTAAACCATGCGATACGGTGACATTCCAATGGGATTCTTATAGGCCGTGCGATACGCCCATAAAGCATCGTCTAATTTCATTGCCCAATCCTTACGAGATGGGTTCACCACTTTCTCCAGAATTTGCTTAACTTCACGATTCGACACCTCCACTTGGCTATTCGTTTGGGGATGATAAGCCGTAGCAATCCTGTGTTTGACTCCATATTTAGCTAACAACTTAGTGAACTGCTTATTGCAAAAATGGGTACCTTCGTCACCGATTATGGCCCTTGGTGTACCGAATCGAGTAAAAATATTTTTCTGCAAGAACCGTAGAACCACTTTGGCATCATTTGTGGGTAATGCAGTTGCTTCAACCCATTTTGATACATAATCCACAGCCAAAAGTATGTATTGACTGTTGAATGATGACGGAAATGGCATAAAGTTAATACCCCATACGTCGAAGAGTTCAACTTCAAGGATAGTGTTGAGAGGCATTTCATTCCGTTTCGAAATGTTGCCAACCCTTTGACATCTATCGCACTTTAGAACAAAAAGGTGGGCATCTTTGAACAACGAAGGCTAGAAAAACCCTGATTGTAGCACTTTTCCTGCAGTTCTTTCTCCCCCATAATGTCCTCCATACTTTGACGAATGGCATCAAGTCAATATGCTCTCCATTTCTTCCTGTGGCACACAACGTCGTATCATTTGATCCGGACAAATTTTGAAGAGAAATGGTTCATCCCATAGGTATTGCTTGATATCATGGAGAAATTTCTTTCTTTGTTGAGAAGTGAAATCTTGCGGAAGTACGTTACTGACTAGGTAGTTCACGTAATCAGCATACCAAGGGACTTCAGTGTTGATACGAAATAGCTGCTCATTCGAAAATGACTCATTAATTACCACTTCATCCTTTTTCTGAATGTCGGCATTCTCTAACCTCGAAAGATGATCAGCCACCTGATTCTCCGTACCTTTCCTATCTCGAATTTCTAAGTCAAATTCTTGCAACAGGAGGACCCATCGAATCAACCTTGGTTTGGCATCCTACTTTGCAATCAAGTATTTGATGGCTGAATGATCAGTGTAGACTACCTTGGTTCCAATCAGATATGCTCAAAATTTATCAAAGGCAAATACTACTGCAAGTAACTCTTTTTCTGTAGTGGGGTAATTCAATTGTGCATCAGTGAGTGTCTTACTTGAGTAATAAATGGTGTGAAAAATCTTATCCCTTCGCTGACCCAACACAACTCCCACTGCATAATCACTTGCGTCATGTAGACACCCAAATTTTGCACTTCGTATACTAACCTTGACAGGAGGGCAGATTCGTCAAATGGACCGGCCTGCGAGAGCAAAAGATGGAAAAAGTACAGGCGCTCGATGCCACCATGACAATTTGTAACCGAAATCGACGCGACGGCAAGGCTATCCGAATTTGGCATTCCCGTAAGGTGTGGCACGCCTCCCAATGATTACCGGACTGTAAAATACGAGCCTGTCAGCGAAAACCAGCGTCACGGCACGAAAATCGAGGCGTAGCACGAAAATTGAGAAAGTCAAGCCAGCCAGCCGCAGATTGATCTGCGGCCAAGTGAGTGCGCCAACACGGAAACCAGGAAATCAGCACTATCAGCTGAGTGCGATGGGAGGTGGGCCAGCCAGCCTATTTCAGCCCAGTTTCGTGCAGCATACAGGGGTCAGCAGTTTTGGGCGGAAGAAGAAGAAAAACAGCAGCAGTTTTAGCTCGAAAATAGAGAGAAATAGAAAAAATTCTTGCAACAATTGAGAGAAAAAGAGAGGAATTTTCCCTTGTTGTTGGATTCTATCAATACATCTCATATTTCACTCAATACACAAGTTTCTACACAATTTTGGTATCATTTGCAAGGTGAAAATCTCCTTATTTTTGCAACTTCTATCATGTCATTTGATTAAATTAAATTATAATTTTCAAGAATATTGTTGAACAATCATGGATTAAGGATTATTGGTGAGGGTTCCATTGGAACAAAATTCTTCCTAATAATCCGATGATATCTAATTGGTGAAATTTCTAGCTTGTTTATGGATATATATTAGGCGTAGTTTAATTGATTGTATTGTTAGGATGTGTTAGGCAATCCACGTTGTTATTATTGTAGTATTCATTTTGTGAGCGTGTAGTAATCGTGGTTGTGAGCCTAGGAAAGCGACCCCGTGGTTCAAATCTGATGATGGACGTTTTGGTGTATGTAATAGATTCAAGATGCTTATTTTGTAACGTGTAATTATCGGGCCTTAAAACGACGTTAAGGCGAGAATCGGGTTTAAGGCCCCGTATTAGTGGAATATGTGATTGTTGGCGTTCGGGGATATTTTGATGGCTTACATGCCCATGGGTAGCCCCGACGCATGTTTATGCTTGATTAGATTTTGAGACGCCAAAAGAATTTCAAAAGATTAAACGATAAAGATCCTTTCTAAAATCAATCAAAGTAGGATATTAGCATCACGAGGCTAAAAATTTGGAAATGCTAACGAAAGTCGATTCCTATTCTACGAGAAAGCATAAAAAAAGAGGTTGTTTTCAAATGTCAAAAAAATGGATTTTATAAAAGAAATTAAATGTTTTATTAAATTTTGATGCATAGGGCGAAAGAGATCATAGAAATTGCCCATCATTTATGAAAGCAACGTATAAATCTCGATTCCTATTTTGGTTAAGGTTTAAGAAAAAAAACTCACGTTTTATCAAGACGACGCCTAATAAAAAAAAACCTCATAGTTTTGATAAGTAAAATCAAACCTTTTCGCATGAATGGAGGGAGCTTTCTCGTATTAATAGAAACGACGTTCTGAAACATTCTCAAAATAAAGCACAACTTTCCCTAAAAATCCAAATGATTCTTTCATACAAACTCACCACAACATTCATATAAGCACACACACCCACACATACCCGCACATATACACATTTCATGAATTAAAGGATAGGACAGCATCAAGATTGCGGTAACCGTATTTCACGGAAGTCGGGGGGTGCCTAACACCTTCCCCTCACTTAAGAAAGCCCCCGAACTCTATGAATCTCGGTTCGCAGACCAATTAATTCGGAGTCACATATGAGCCAGCGATTTATAAAAAAATGAAAACTCGGATGAGTTGGTACATCCATTTCAAATATACCAACTGGCGACTCTGGTTAATTGGCTCATCATAAAAAACGATCTTTCAAAACCCCGTCGACATTAATGCCGACCTTTTCCAAAAATCATTTAATCAAGAGGCTAAAATTGGAAAAGACTAAAAGGACCCACGAAGCGAGAAACCCGGCGTTGACACGTCACACATCAACTCAAAAGGTAAAGTCCAATCGGGAGCAACTATGATCGGGGATGTGACTAACTTCGTTTTCAGCACTTCAAAGGCTTCGATGCAAGATTGATCCATCTTAAAGGGAACATCTTTCTCAAGAAGTGAACACAATGGTTTTGAAATTTTTGAGAAGTCCTTGATAGATCGACGGTAGAATCCTGCATGTCCGAGAAAACTTCTAATGCCTTTTACAGATGTCGGTGGAGGTAGCTTTTCAATGGTTTCGATCTGTGCTCTATCCACCTCTAAGCCTGCTTCGGACACTTTGTGTCCCAGAATAATCCCTTCTTGCACCATAAAGTGGCATTTTTCCTAGTTAAGCACCAGATTTGTCTCCACACAGCGCTTCAACACTAAGATGAGATTGCTAAGACACAAATCAAAACTATCACCGAATACAGAAAAATCATCCATGAATACCTCCAAATTCTGCTCAACCATATCCGAGAAGATAGCCATCATGCATCGCTGAAATGTAGCTGGTGCATTACATAACCCGAAAGACATTCTCCGGAATGCAAACGTTCCATAAGGGAATGTAAAAGTCATTTTCTCTTGGTCCTCCAGAGCTATTACTATCTGGTTATATCCTGAGTATCCGTCAAGAAGGCAATAGAACTGATGACCGGACAACTTATCCAACATCTGATCAGTAAATGGTAGTGGAAAGTGATCCTTGCGCGTCGCTTTGTTCAACTTGCGGTAATCCATACACACTCGCCAACCTGTAACTGTTCTTGTAGGAATGAGTTCATTATTTTCGTTCTCAACCACTGTCATTCCCCCCTTTTTAGGCACACACTGTACAGGACATACCCAAGAACTGTCTGAAATCGGATAGATAATACCGGCATCTAACCACTTGATGATTTTCTTCTTCACTACGTCCTTCATGATCGGATTTAATCTTCTTTGTTGCTCAATAACCGGTTTTGTTCCTTCTTCAAGCAGAATTTTGTGCATGCAAAACGACGGACTGATTCTCTTGATGTCTGCTATTGTCCACCCAATTGCTGTTTTATACTCACGCAAAACCCTTAACAATTTTTGTTCTTGAGATTCATTCAAATGAGCAGAAACTATTACTGGTAGCTCGTCAGAGTCTCCCAAGTAAGCATACCTTAGGTGAGATGGAAGGGGTTTGAGTTCAAGCATAGGTGGTTCTTCCACTGACGGTTTGGACCTCTTTTCTCCTTCTTTTGGCCGGTCAAGTGTATCAAATTACCTGCTGAATTTTCGAGAAATAGGTAACGCGTCTAAAACCTTGACATAATCCCACTCATCAAAATCATCAAAAGTGTCTATCCTAACCATGGCAGCTTCTAATGGATCTTCAAAATAACTTGCATTGGTTCGTTCATTCACGATTTCGTCTAGCAGATCTATCCGTAAGCATTCCTCGCCTTCCTTAGGGAATTTCATTGATTTAAACACGTTGAAGGTGACTTCCTGATCTTGAACTCTCATTATCAATTCACCTTTTTGTACATCTATCAACGTTCTCCCTATTGCTAAGAATGGACGACCTAATATGATGGGGATTTCTTTATCCTCTTTGTAATCCAAAATGATGAAGTTAGCCGGGAAGATGAATTTATCAACCTTAACCAAAATATCTTCCACAATACCCCTCGGATATGTCACTGACCTGTCTGCCAACTGCAAGCTGATGTTTGTCGATTTTGGTGCCTTTAGCCCAAGCTGAGTGTAAACTGATAACGGCATTAAATTGATGCTAGCTCCTAAGTCACACAATGCCCTTCCAGAGAACTGGTTACCAATTACACATGGAATATTGAAGCTTCCTGGATCCTTTAGTTTGGGTGGCAATTTGTTCTGCAAAATTGCACTGCATTCTTCGGTTAATGCCACCGTCTCGAATTCACCCAATTTTTTCTTCTTTGACAAAACCTCCTTCATGAATTTTGCATAACTGGGCATCTGTTTCAGGGCTTCTGCAAATGGTACGTTAATGTGCAGTTTCTTAAAAAAATCTAAGAATCTGGAAAATTGCTTATCTAACTTAGCTTTCTGCAATCTTTGAGGGAATGGTACGGGAGGCACTACACTATCTGGCTTGAGTTCTTTTGACTTTGCCTCCGAACCTGTATCCTTCACCTTTTCTGATTCGTTCGCCTTACTTTTCGTCGGGGTTACCTCATCTTCATTCTCCACAACTGTTTCTGGTTTAGAATTTCCTTTAACCGTATCAGGAAGCTCTTTTCCACTCCTTAAGGTGACAACCTTGCAATGTTCTTTTCCATCCGTTCTTGGGTTAACCTCTGTATCGCTTGGAAGTGCTCCTTGTGGTCGATTGTTCAAGACGTGAGCCAACTGTCCCAGCTGATTTTCCAAGTTCCTAATTGACACTGCCTGGCTTTTCACATTCAAATTTACCTGAGTTAACAGCTTATCTTGATCATTCATGCTCTTCTCAGACGCTGTGATGAATCATGCCAACGATTCTTCTAAACTCGGTTTTCTTTCTGCATGTTGTGGAGCTTGGTTCTGAAAACCTGGGAGATTCTGTGGTCTTGGAGCTGGATTTTGAGTCTGAGTGTTATTGCTCCAAGAGAAACCCGGATGATTCTTCCACCCCGGATTATAAGCATTCTGATATGGCTATTGCGGTCTGTTATAGCTCCCCAAGAACTGTACCGATTCCGGATTAATGGCACAATACTCCGTCGGATGTGCACCTGCACATAGCTCACGCACATAGGCTACTTGCTGGACTTTCGATTCTGCCAAAGCTTCAATCTTCTTAGACATGGCTGCCATCTAAGCTGTAAGTGCCGTGACCGCATCTACTTCCAATACTCTAGCTACCTTTTGTTGATTCATTCTTGAAGTCGGCCATTGATAGTTATTTGCAGCCATAGTTTCTAATAAAGTGAAAGCTTCCTCAAAACTTTTATCCATAAGTGTTCCCCCCGCAGCTGCATCGATGCTTGTTCGAGTGTTACTATTCAACCCGTTGTAGAATGTCTGAACTTGTAACCACTTGGGTAGCCCATGATATGGACAACTTCTCAATAACTCCTTGAACCTTTCCCAAGCCTCGTATAGTGACTCTCCATGCTGTTGCTCAAATGTAGAAATCTCGTTTCTCAACTTAGCCGACTTAGCTGGCGGAAAGAATTTCGCTAGGAATTTCTGAGCTAGATCATCCCAAGTTGTGATGGACCCTGGCGGAAGTGAGTGCAACTAACTCTTTGCTTTATCTCTTAGTGTGAACAGAAACAGACGTAATCTGTCACATTATGATATTTGAATGTATCACAAATCTCAAGAAAGCTAACCAGGTGTTCATTCAGATCATCGTTAGCTAATCCCCCAAACTGTACCGCATTCTGAATCATATGAATTTTTCCCGGCTTGATCTCAAAGGAATTAGCGGTGATAGCTGGTCTCGTGATGCTTGATTTGATCTCGTCTATCTTAGGCATAGCATAGTCCCTCAATGATTTCTGTTCTTCGTTAGCCATTTTCTCTTTCTCAATTGTCTCCCGACAGAATTTTCTCAACTGACGTAGCTTGTTCTCAAGATGATCCTCACACTGCACGAGTTCCGGTTGTTTTGATCGCGTTTGCATAAACGAATCAAAAAAAACACCTGAAACAAGAAACAAACGAAAAATAAGTTTACTTAATTAGAACAGACTTAATTAAACTGATATTAAAAATTATAAACACAAATAATCCCCGACAATGGCGCCAAAAACTTGTTGCCCGATTTCACAATCAACAATTACGTGCAAGTATACACGATCAACAAGTAATAAAGTGATAAGGTAGAGTGTCGAACCCACAGGAATTACTATGTTTTATATCTCCAACTCTCAATTTAGATTATGGCTATTCTATTAAACAATCGCAATTTGAATATTGATTGAAACTAATTAAATTAACACTAACACTGACAATAATCACAAAGGTTGAAATTCAGATTTAAAAAGATTAAGACTACAATATCCCCAGTTATATATCATAAACCAATCTATCTACGTCTTCCAGTTTTTTTTTTTGCTAAATGTGTTTGTGGATTGTATAGAAAGAGATCATACAAAAGCAAAGGGGCATACCCCAGACTATAGCAGTTTCCTCTAATGACAACCCAAAAGAGGATAGAGCTATAGAAACAGTAATGGTACCATTACAAAGAATTAATTACATAAGCCAATTACAGTAAAATTGACTAAAGTGAGTGGCTTTAAGGAATGAATTACATTTAGAGAGCCTTGACTTGATAATATTTATAACATATAAAAGCAAGTCTACTCGGAGGAGCAAGTGTATCCTTGTGAATCTTTGAGTTTCGGGCCTCCCAAATCTTGTAGAAGGAAACCGCAATAGAGAGACTTAGGATCTGTTTGGAGAGCTTACTACCTTGGAAGGATATTGTGTATTCAGTCAGCCCAGTCCAGTCCAATGGAGCAGTCCAGTTGCCCATTCGCAATGCAGCAGTTAAGACTGGCGATGAATAGTCGCATAAGAAGAAGAGGTGGTCAAAAGTTTCAGGACATTGTTGGCATAGGGGGCATTGCATGACCCTTCCCGAATAAAGTTTGGTGATATCATTAGTTTGTAGCTTCCGCAAAAAACCCAGCCATAATATGAAATAGTAACGTGGCACAAACAAGTTGTTCCAAGGGACAGACATCATGCCATGTAACCATCGGCTGCCTGTGTCTAACACATTCCCAATTATTCACTTCAATGGAGTTGTTAACAGAAATTCAATTGTATTTATAAGCCCTTTTCCAAGTGGTCAAATAAATCTATCTAATCCAATTAACTCTGCGATATTCCTATGCAAACCCAAAGGATTAAATTCATTAAGCTTCAATTTCCAACTGTTACATGCAGCAAAAAAATATCCCTATTCACTTCACAATCCTAATTATTCAACACATGCAAATAATTAAGAATACATGCTATCTCATCCAGTTCTAACCCTAGATTGCATCTCCCAAATTCACCTAGAATATTCCGCTAATTGTTGGCAAAACAATTAATCAATAAGCATAGAATAAGATAGACAACTCAAATTGATTGAATAACTGAAATCAAATAGATAGTTAATTCATAAATGTAACTGGTTCAATTGTAGCCTTAATTAAGGGTTTAGTTCATACTGACAATAAAAACTAGAATTTCAAAATAAGTCATCATAATTAATTAGAAATCAGGGATAAAAGATTAAAAGAAAAATCAATGTAATCTCTAGTCCTCCAATCTGAATTCCTCATGATGCTTGACTTGATCTTCAATCTCCTTGCTCAACTCTGAAAATTCAATCTCTGTCTCTCATGATCCAATCTATGATCTCTTATTTATATCTTCATAAGCCTCCTCTAGTCTCCTCATCAGAGTGGTAGATAGAATCCTTGTTAGCTTCAACCTTTCCAAAATAACTGATTGCTGACAAATCTTTTAATTTCCATCAGCCGCATTCTCGCCCCCGCGAGAAGTTCTTCACAAAAGTCCTCGCCCCGACGAGGTTATTAACCCATGGATTCTCGCCCCGGCGAGGTTGCCCTGCACCCAGCTATTTTTTCTTCCTCTAACATGCAGCCAGCCTCGACCCACAAAAGCAATACGAAAAAAAATAAAAGGATACTAAAAACACTTAAAGACTGTAAAGAATTAAGCCAAAGACGTATCAAACTCGTAGGTTAAAACCTACTCATCAATAAGTCTAAGAAACCAATTGCCTAACCTAATAAGATTATTCGTCACAACCCGAGGCTAGGAAAAGAACAACAACTAAAATACATATCTAACTAAGTTTGATAGGTATTTAGAACAACAAACGGACCACAAATCGAAATTAAGCAACAAGAGAAACCATGGGTCCAAAAACAAGCTGATAACCAGACCACGTGGGCCAGAAAGGTTATGCAGCCGAACAAGCCAAACAGGCCTTAAACAAACTAGGCCAAGTGCAGCACATCAGATGATACAACATTCAAAATTTGAATAGCAAGACGTGGGGCCCGAGAACACCCAACATCAGTTACCAGCCCAACAACCGAGACCCTGCACATGCCACTGTCACAACAACCAAAGCTGTCAGCCACTACCGCCAAAGTCACCAGAACATGGTCGGAGCCCAAGATAAACTGGCAACATGAAGCAGCCATGAAAATTCCGGCACTCCCCAGAATCTGCAAAGACGCCATATCCACGATCAATCAGCAGACAACCCACCGGCAAAACCACCAGACACCATAGATGCCGGCCAAAATCCGGCGATAGCCAACGCAATCAACAACAGTAAAGCCTACAAGAGGCATACCCAACACCGCCATTAACTAAACAAATTCCCGGCCAAAGAAACCAAATCTGAACAGGACCCAGATCTGGTAAGGCATAGAACATCCCATAAATCTGGCAACACCACAAATTCCGGCGAGGCAACCCAGAAATCTGCAGGATACGAAATCAAGGAAACACCAAAAATTGACCGAAGAGGAACAAAACCCAATACAGATCAATTAAGGAGAGGGCATTCTAGTGATTATTCTAGTAATTATTGTGGGTATTCTCGGTTTCAATGTTTGTACTTGTATGAAGCTCATTCTAGGATTTTTTATTCACATGTTGAATTAGGTTTTGATATTAATCAATCTTTACATGACATGTCGTTAATTGTTAATGGTAGTGATCATGATTCTTCAGTAGAGAAATCTTCATTGCATGATTTGCTAACATTTGGTAATGTCTTTCCATTAGAGTTGTTATCATTGCATGATTTTGAGAAAACTGTATTGAATGGAAAGGAATTTGGTATTGAATTGGAAAGTGATTATCATCGGATTGGATTGAGATATGGTTTACATACATGTTTAGTTAAATCGTTGGGATTAACTAATGCATTAAAAGTTTTTATGTTAAATCAAGTGTTTACATTCTTTCATGGGGAAATTTGCTAATATCTGTGTTGATGATACTTCGACTTTTGTTAACACTTGAGGAAATTCTTTAGCATTAGGTAAGTTTAAATGTGATCATCGTATATATGCTAATGAGTTTTCATCTTGTGGTATTGATTGTGATCTTTTGATTTTATTGATGCTATTACTTGATTTTTAATTTGTTAATGTCGATGGAAAGAGAAAGGTTAATTTTGTTTTGCAGAATCGAGAAGGGATCATATTCATCGGGGAGAAAAACAAGATTCGTTGGGCAAAACAACTCGAACGATGCATTGAGAATCTACAAGGAAGTGTTTTGAATTTTGTTCTAGTAGACTATGCATATGATTTTTTTTTTACTTTTTTTTGATAATGTGGAGTTTCCCAACCGCAGTCGGACTAATCTCCCCAGCCCGAACCGAGGCGGTATGCTTCCCAGCTTATGTTGGGCGGCCCGTGGCCCCATGAGCATTGCTGCCTTGACAATTGTTGCAAGTGGGATTCGATCTCAGGACGTCCGAGTTTACGGCTCGCCCCGGGGCCTCATTTGAACCACTGCGCCAACTGATGGGGTTCTATGCATATAATTTTGAGTTTCGTGAGTTTTTTGTGATTAAACAAAAGTTACTTGTTGATTTGTTTTATTTTGTGTTTAATCCAGGAATTCAAGTATGTTTGCAATTGTGCCATGATGAGTTTCAAACGATGATATTTGACCCCAGTGCAATGAAATGGGAGTTTGTGCGAATGATCGAGATCATAGGATTCACTTTTGATCCGAGAATTCGTCAATGAATGCATTTGCGAATGGACGAGATCACCACGTTGATTTTTGATCCGGAAATTCGTGAATGGGAGTTTATGCAACTTGGAGAGTTCTACATAATGATTTTTGATCCAGGAGGATATAGGACTTTTCGTAGTTTTATTTGCGTTTATTTTGTTTATGCATTTGATTTCTTAGATAGAAATTTTGATTGCGTTTTAGCTTTAGTTGTTTATTTAGTTTGTTTTGGTGTAGTTAATACTTTGGAAATATGTGGAATATGTGTGGGAGAGCATCGTATTGATGTGGACAAGATCGTGCGTAAAGGAGTTCGAAAGTTTGAGTTTCCAAGTTATGTTACGAGGAGCTTGCAGAGTGTTATGCCGATTCGATCACTGTTTGGAAAGAGAGGTTTATAAGATGTTCATGTCATTTCGAGGGAGTTGCTAGATGTTGCTGTGTTCTTTGTAGGAGTTGGAGTTTTTGATGATTATCTTCATATTCTTACTTGCATTGTTGATATTGTTTATATATTTCATATGCTAGGTAAGGCTTGTGCTTATGAATTGTTTGATGCTACTAACTTAATCTGTTTTCATGTAGGATCGGATTTATGGGTAAATCATTTTCAAGAGGAGGGGATGTCAGATTTGAGGACAAATCCTTTTCAAGAGGAGGGGAATGAAGAGATCCTGACCAGGCTCGCATCAAATATTCATCACTTAACTCGAGCTTCAAGAATTCATCAGTTGATTGCAAGTAATTGGGCTGAAATCTGTTCGAGGAAGTTGATAATGAAGCTCAACCGCGGCAGTTGTCGCAGTGGTTTAAATGAGGCCTCGGGGCGAACCGTAAACTCGGACGTCCTGGGATCGAATCCCACCTGCAGCAATTGTTTGGCCTTCTTTAAGGTCACGCGGCCACGAGTCTTCAGCGCAAGCTGGGTTGAAAAGGCTGACTCGGGCTCAGGGGATTTAGTCGGGTTGCGACCCGGAAACCCACGGTTAACAAACAAAAAAGATAACGAAGCTCAATTCAAGAGGATCACGAGAGGAGGATCAACTATATGATTTGGGATTGCTAGATACCATCAACACAAGACAAGTTGAGGAGCAATGCACGGAACAATGGAGAAGGATTCAAGTTACATGGAAAGATATTCCATTTCGGATATGATTCTAAGCTCTTTAATTTGGTATAAGTTTAGTGGAGGAAGCAAGGGAGGAGCAAAGAGTCACGTTTGGGACTTAAAAGGACAAGACGGTCAATTCCATCAGACCGGCGTGCCCCGTGATGAGGACATGCCTAGCTTGGACAAGGACGAGAGCTCGGGCTAAACGCTTTAAGGAGGGACTTAACGGGCTTATTCAAGAAGCTTGGAATGATAAAGGAGCGAGTTTCAAGACATTAGAATTGGAGTCCAAGTTTTTGAACATGATACAAGTGGTTATGCCAAGCCAAGAAGGAAGAGTTAGCCCAAGAAGTTCACCCGGCGCGCCCCGCGCCAGAATTGGCCTAGACACGGCGCGCCTCGCGCTGGACCTGCAGAATGATTGTTCCTCTGGTGCTCCCCGCGCCGTTTTTGGCGCGCCCCGCGCCATGCCTGGCTGAGCTACTGCATACCTAGCGCGCCCCGCGCCAGCGCCTTTGTTTTCCTGGCGCGCCTCGCGCTGGTCACGCGGCACAGAATCCGAGGAACGCGTTTTTGAAGATTGTATTAGATTTCTTTCCTTATTTTTAGGGATTTATCATATCTATCATAATTCTAAGTTGAATAGGATGTTTGTTAGATGGAAATTACTTTCTAATTAGTTATTTACTAGTATTTCAATTCCTTTTATAATTAGGGTTTATTTCTACTAGTATAAATAGGTTGCATGGTTATTGTAATGAGGAGATCAACAATAATATTCATAGTTTATTCATACTTGAGAGTTATTCTCTACTTTTGGTTTTTTGAAGAATTTCTAAGCGATTTTTCTTAGTTTTTCTTTTGAGATTCATATTTAACTTATCATACAACAAACCATAGTTGTGTGTGGCGTTATTCTATCACATCATACATTCGTACGAAGATTATCATTTGATCTTAAACGGGGGTCTAAGTGTTATTGGTGTTCCATCCTACGTGAATTCAATTGCTTGATCGAATTTATCAAGATTTTCGTCTCCAAATAGATGTTGGGTTAAGATATCGAGAGAGTTCCATCAAAGTTGCTTACTAGAAACGATCCGGGCGACGACCACCTCACGCAAGCGTGCCGTGGAGTCTATCATTTGGTATCAAAGCTACGTTTTCTAGCTAAGTATCTATCTTTATTGTTTTGTTGAAGTTGTGAGTTAAAAAAAGAAAAGAGTATAGAAAATTTTATTATTGTACCTAGCCCGTCATGGCTCAATGGTAAAAGAACTACTCATAAGGCTTGGGTGCATGAGGTCTTGGGATCAATTCTTGCCAAAGGCAAGAATGTTAAAATTTCAGCTAAACTAGCAAAAAAAAAATAAAAAAAAATTATTATTGCAGTTATTTCAATTTGTTCGTAGAATTCGTTTTCAATTCCGTAATCGAGATTGTTGCTACTTCTATTCATACCGACTATATTGTTCGTGATAAGTTATTTTGAATTGATTAGTAAAACTGATAGACTTCACGACACGCTTGCGTGAGGTGGTCGTCGCTCAAATCGTTTTCTAGCAAAAATTGGATGGTGGATTGCTTGCAACACCTCAACCCCTCGCCTATATGAAGACGGTAATCTTGGTACAATTGCTCACGTTTGGAAATTTGCGTTAAATGAACACCAACGACACCTTGACCCCTCGCTTATATGTAAGCGGTAATCTTGGTACAATCGACGCTTGATGTGGTAGAGGACGCCACACACAACTATGGAATGTTGTATCAGCGCATGGCAGGTTTCAACATAGGGTGTACCACTACCCGCGAGAGGAAAACCAGTCTAGTCAAGAAATAAGTCGAGGGCTAGTTCTAGACATAGCTGATGAGGAGCACGAAGACGCCATTAGAAGGGGTCTTTGAGTTTATTATGTAATGAGCTTTTAATTATTATCATAAGGAACGCTTATCTATTTTTGTAAATATTTAAATCCCAACTTTGTTTGAGTTATGGGATAGTGATGTAAATAGCATGATGCTTAGTAATGTAAGGCACAATAGTGCCATGACTTTCGTATTAATAAGATGTTTTTATTCAAATGTGTGATGTGATGATTAAATCTTTGAATAGATTATAAATGTTGTAAGTATAGGTTACGAGATGATAACATATAAATTTTATTAAACAGAAAATGCCTAGAGGAAGACCTCGACGACAACAAACACCAGAAGAATCAGCCAGTAATGCTTGGGATCAACCGAATCCCATGCAGCAATTCGTTGACCTATTAGTTAGAGCACTGCAGGGTAGAACTTCGAACAAAAATAATAATAACCCTCCGACGGCCCAAGTGGCAACCTTTAGAGACTTCAAAAGCATGGGACCCCCAAAATTTAAAGGGACCACGGAGCCTATCGAGGCTCAAGCATGGGTCAAGGAAATAGAGAAGGCATTTTCAATCGCTAGAGTAGGAGAGGAACAGAAGACAATATTTGCTACATATATGCTGAAAGGAGAAGCCAATTTCTGGTGGGAGGTGAACCAGAATAGGGTTGGGGCAAGAGTAGTACCATGGGAACGATTCAAGGAGGTGTTCTTCGAGAATTACTTTCCCGCAAGCATGCAGAGTCGCATGGAAATACGATTTCTAGAATTGAAGCTGGAGGAGATGACAACACCCCAATATGCCGTAAAGTTTAACGAGCTGGCGAGGTTTGTACCTCATCAGGTTGACACTGAAGAGAGAAAGACGAGGAGGTTTGAACAAGGTCTCAAGTCGTGGTTGTACAATAGATTATCGGTGCTTCAAATAAATAACTTCGCTACTCTACTGGAGAAGGCCATAATTGCTGAGGGAGGAAGTGAAGCCGTGATGAAGTTCAATAAGGAAAAGAAAAGAAGAATGAGGGAGGCAACCGAGGTGAAGGAAGTAGCGGAGGTTCTAACAAGAGAAAGTGGAGCAACATCAACAACAACAACTTTATCCCAGTGAGTTCTGGGAGTAAGTCGGGAGATGCAAAGAAGAGAGCAGAGGCATGCAAAGATTATGGGAAGGACCATTTGGGTGCATGCCTGAAAGGAAAGAATGTGTGCTTCAATTGCGGGCAGAAGGGGCACATCTCTCCCAATTGCCCCGCTCCAAAGAAGAATGGATGCTTCAATTATGGAGGACTGGATCATCAGGCGAGGAATTGCCCGAGGAAGAGTGTAAGTGGAGGAAATGGAAGTAGGGGAAGTAGCGGTGGCAATCTCACAATCGCTGGACCACCATCACAAAGCCGACCAACTGTAAGGATTTTCAACATGACGTTTTAGGATACGATCGCATCAAAGGATGTGGTTTCAGGTATCATTCCGATCAATGATATAAATGTATATGTATTATTTGATTCGGGTGCTACTTGTTCTTTCGTATCATATGAATTCGTGCAACGATTAAACTTACCCCAAGAAGAATTAGAATATCCTTTGAACATAGAAGTTACGAATAAGGAAGTAATTCTCGTTGGTCATATTCATAAGAATTATTGTGTAGATATAAGGGGGCATAAGTTGCCTGTGGATTTGATTCCAATACAATTAGGAGAGCTTGATGTAATTTTAGGAATGGATTGGTTATTTAACCATGGGGCAATGATAGATTGCCAGAAATGTGTAAACCTTCAGACTCCAAATCAGTCTAAGGTAGTGTTCTATGGTAGCAAATCGCTTAGACACTCTAGTTGTCTGACGATGATGCAACCCAAGAAATTGTTAAGAAAAGGATGTGTAGGTTATATGGCCCACATTGTTGATACCCACAAAGTAGGAGCAGAGATGGGGCAGATACCTGTGGTAAGTGAGTTTACGGATGTGTTTCCGAAAGATTTGCCAGGTCTTCCGCCAGATAGGGAAATTGAATTTGTTATAGATGTAATACCAGGAACAACGCATATATCGAAAGCTCCGTACAGAATGGCACCGGTGGAGATGAAGGAGTTGATGGTTCAATATAGGAATTATTGGACAAAAAGTATATCCAACCGAATGTGTCTCCATGGGGAGCACCAGTTTTATTTGTGAAGAAGAAGGATGGATCGTTAAGACTTTGTATCGACTATCGGGAGTTGAACAAAGTGACGATCAAAAATAAGTACCCAACCTAGGATCGATGATCTGTTTGATCAGTTGAAGGGAGTGAGGTATTTTTCCAAAATTGATTTAAGAACGGGTTATCATCAGTTGAAGTTGAAGAAGGAGGATGTACCTAAGATAGCATTCAGGACTCGTTACGGCCATTACGAGTTCCTAGTGATGTCATTTAGGTTGATAAATGCTCCGACAACATTTATGGACATGATGAACCGAGTGTTCAAGCAATACTTGAATAAGTTCGTATTAGTGTTCATAGATGATATCCTAGTCTATTCTAAGACACAGGAGGATCATGCTGAACATTTAAGGGTGGTGTTGGAGGCGCTAAGGAAGGAGAAGTTATACGCGAAATTTTCGAAATGTGAATTCTGATTGGAAAAAGTATAATTTTTGGGGCACGTGATTGACAAAGACGGAATCTCAGTGGACCCAACAAAGGTGGAGGCAGTGGTTAATTAGGAGCAACAGAAGACCCCAACAGAAGTGAGGAGGTTCTTGGGTTTGGCAGGGTATTACAGAAGATTCATTCAAGATTTCTCAAAAATAGAAGGAACTCTGACTAATCTGACAAGGAAGTCGGCAAAATTCGTCTGGACGGATAAGTGTGAAGAGAGTTTTCAAGAACTAACGAAAAGGTTGACTGAAGCACCAGTGTTGTCTTTACCAGACGATACAGGTGATTTTGTCATTTACAGTGATGCGTCGCACAAAGGACTTGGTTGTGTGCTAATGTAACATGGTAAAGTTATTGCGTACGCATCGCGACAGCTGAAAGATTATGAAAAGGGATATCCTACCCATGACCTAGAATCGGTAGCGGTAGTATTTGCCCTGAAGATATGGAGGCGCTATTTATATGGTGCAAAGTGTGAAATATACACGAACCATAAAAGTCTGGAGTATATTTTCACGCAAAAGGAGCTGAATATGCGGCAAAGAAGATTGTTAGAGTTGATAAATAACTACGACTGCGAAATTCTTTATCACCTGGGAAAAGCTAATGTGGTTGCAGATGCGTTAAGTAGGAAGGGTAGCGGGAAGTTGTCAATGTTAACAGCTCAAGAAGAGTTAATTAAGGAAATGGCAAGAATGGAGCTTGAGTTACAGAATCTGAAGGAGTTAGAAGGGGAATTATTTGCAATGGAGGCTCGTCCAACCTTAACGGACAAAATAAAGGAAGCGCAAGTCAAGGATGAAGAATGTGAGAAGATAAAGAAGAAAATTTCTAAAGGGGAAGAGCTTAAATTCAGGATGGCTAGTGAAGGATTATTGAGATTTGAGGAGAGAATTTGGATACCGTCAGTACCTGAAATAAAAGAAGAAATTTTGCAAGAGGCACATAGTTCGAGTTATTCGATCCATCCGAGAAGCACAAAGATGTACCAAGATCTTCGTCAGCATTATTGGTGGCCTAACATGAAGAATGAAGTCGCAGAATGCATTAGCAAATTCTTAACATGTCAAAGAGTTAAGGCAGAATATTAGAAACCGAGCAGGTTACTTCAACCTTTGGAAATTCCAGAGTGGAAGTGGGAGCATGTCACGATAGATTTCATGGTAGGACTTCTAACCACGCAAAAAGGGTATGATGCTATATGGGTTATCGTGGATCGATTGACTAAGTCAGCGCACTTCCTGCCAATCAAGATTAGATTCAACTTGGGTCAGTTGGCTAAGCTGTACGTCAAGGAGATTGTTTCCAAACATGGAGTGCCGGTATCGATTGTGTCAGACCGCGATCTGTGATTCACGGTAAATTTTTGGAAAAGCTTCCAAGAGCGCATGGGTACACAATTGAGATTGAGCACTGCATATCATCCTCAAACAGATGGGCAGAGTGAGAGAACAATTCAAACTTTAGAGGATATGCTAAGAGCATGTGTCATAGATTTTAAGGGAAGTTGGGATGACTGTCTACCATTAGTGGAATTTGCATACAATAACAGTTATCACGCGAGCATTGGTATGCCACTTTACGAAGCTTTGTATGGAAGAAAGTGCAGAACACCATTATGCTAGAATGAAGTAGGGTAACGTCGACTGCTAGGGCTAGAATTGGTAAAACAGATTGCAGATGTTGTCAAAATGATTCGAGTGAGATTGGTGTCGGCTCAAGATCGATAGAAGAAGTATGCAGATCAACATAGGCAGCAACGAGATTTTGATGTCGGAACCTATGTGTTTTTGAAGGTATCTCCCTGGAAGGGGAATGTGACAACCCGAGAATTTAAAAGATCTTGAATGATTAAATTAAAGGTTTAAAGTTTAAAACCTAGAGTGAAATAGAGGAAAGATTTAAAGTTTTAAAGAAGAACCTAAATGGTTACTATTTGAAAGAGAATTGAGAGAATAAGGGCCACAAAATTCAAAACCCAAAACGGAACTATACTTGAATGTATGTTAAGAATAAGGTATTATGTTACCTTTTACCTTATGTGAATTAAGGAAAGAGATTATGAAATATATATATATATATATTATAACCATATGAAAAAGATTTAAGAAAAAGGGAAAACGATTTGCTGAATTAGTGTAAACGGTTTGCTGAATTAGTGTATTCGGTTTGCTGAATTGTTAAATCCAGTTTACTGAATTAATGAATCCGGTTTACTGAATTAGTGAATCCAGTTTGCTGAATTATAAAGAAGAACGTATACAATGAAAGACTTATTGTTAAGTCATAAGGTTTATGATCAAGAAGTAGTACAGTCGTGTTCTTTAATAGTTGATGTATAGTGGCTGGGCTAAACGATTCCTTCAGGGAGCAGAGGTATATACGAACTAGCAACCGATCTAACCCACTGTGAAAATAATGTAGACGAAATGGAAACTAGTTTGTTGGTTGTTTGTGGAAAACCACCCAGATTACTATATTGAACACCGTTAGAGAATCGATTTGTGCTAAGTATAAGATTGTGGATATGTACGATGACAAGGATAAATGCATGGTGGCATGTGTGAGATTAAGTAAATATATATTATGAATATGTACATATTTATGGATGGTGTAGAGTGTAATAAAAGAACTATATAACCTCATATAATTAAATATTAGGAACGGAAAATTTAATAACCGAAGGGTTATAGCTATAGAAAAAGCATGGTGTTTAATCTATGTGGATATGTGGCATGTCTCAACATATTAAATTATGTTGAGGTATATATAGAACAAATATGAGAAATAAATGAATAGCAATCTTATGAGATGGTATATATATATTTGTTTGTTTATTATATAATAAACAAATAACATGAAGTATTGTAAATTAATCTTTATATGTTAAGTATGAGGATTAATGATGGCGATTGAAGTGTACTAGTAAAAGTAATGTGAGAGAGACTTATTTTAATATATCTCAGTTATTATTTATTTTGACTTAATTAAGGAAGAATTTAATTGAGTTATATAAATAAATGTAAGTGAATAGTTATTTAAAATTCCAAATTTTGTGGAAAAAAAATCCTAATTAAATATTAGGATAAGATAAATATATGGGTTGATTTATTTTATTTCATGACCCGAAGGATTTAATTAATTTTGTAATAAATAGAATTGGGGAAAGTTAATATATATATATATATATATAAGGATAAGAAATGAAAAAGGAAATAAAATATGTATGTATATCAATTGCCTCCCATTTCTCATTCAAGGTAAAAACAAAAGGTAGGATGAGAGAGAGAGAGAAATCCGACCGGCAGGAAGAGAGAGAAGAAGAGAGAGGGCAAGCTCGATCATGGAAGAAGGAAGATAACAAAGATCAAGCCATGGAAGAAGATTCATGGAAGAAAGAAAGAAAAAAATGAAGAACTCAAGGTAAAACTCAAAACTTTACCCTTTTTATTGTGATTTAACTTGGATCTAGGGTTGGGTTGTTGTTATTGAACTTTATAATGATAGATTTACATGGTTTATGATGATTCATGGTTAGATCTAGAGGTTTGATCGGTTATTAAGCTTGGATTTGAGAAATAATTTCTTAAAACTCAAAAACCGTCATTTTCCTCTTTGATCCTTAGATCCGCATAGTGGGTATTGATGAAAAATTGTATAGATTTAATATGTTGTATTATTATGAGTTAGCAGTTCATAGAACTTGAAATCATTTGATTTGGTTGTGTAAAACTCAAAATATGAAAATCGAAAGGAGAGAAGAGAAGAACTAGTGAGCTGCTGCACAAAAATGAAAAATTCGGGGTTAGCTAATTTGCTCTAAAAATTCTGGACTTTTGGTATGTTATTTTACACTGAATAAGCTTTCCATAGACTCCAGAACGGACTAATTCCGACATCGGAGCAAAGAGTTGTGACCATTATAGATAGTGATGCGAAACTGTCCAGCGAATTTTGGTCAGCCCCCTTACGTGAGATTCTTGTATTGATGTGTTGGGAATTGGAAAACTTTCAGTAGGTCAAAATTGTAGATACGGAAGTTAGCTTCGCGTGGCCGCCGGAATCACCCAAAAATTGTAAATAACGAAGAAGTTATGATTGTTTAAGCGAGGTTGGGTCTGGAAAAAAAATCGCAAGCTGCTGCTGCTGGGCGCACGGACGGGGCGCACTGGGCGCACGCGGACGGGGCACGCGGGTGTGGCACAGGCGGGGCGCGCGTGGGCGCATGGCTGCCGAGCTGACTTTGGCTGGGCGATGCGATTCTGACATCCAAAACTAAAACGAGTATAACTTTTGCATACGAAGTCCAAATTTGATAATTCAAGATGTTTTGGAAAGCTTAAAGATAATACTATAATTTTATGTAATAAAAACTAAAATTTGAGATTTTTGGAAAAGGTCAAAATGGGCATTTTTGAAGATGTTGCTCAACCGGATGCGAACGAAAGCTGTCGGGTTTGCGTTTTATGAACCGTAAAGCGTTCCGAATCTACTAATTACCGTTCTAAGTATTATATAGTGTAAAACTTGAATAGTGAGGTAAGGATTAACCATAATGGGTTATATTTTAAAAGTTTAAATAATTAACTACATGTTAAGTATAAATGGAAGAAGTTAAGCGAAAGATTGATTAAACATTTTTCTTGTTAATCTAATATACATCTAAAACGATGTGGAGATATTTGATAAGGACTTAACTACATGTTAAGTATTAATTGAAAGAAATACCTTGAGAGTATAATATGAAGTTAAATGATGACTTGAATGTTGATGTACTTATTCTATTAACGTAATAAACATGTAAAGGATGTTAATACAAGAGTATAAGAACTTAGCTAAAGTGCTAAGTAATCATTAAAAAGAAGTTTCCTAAAGGCAAGATGTGAGAGTTATTTAATTAACTTTAATGAAGATAATACATTGATATAATGTAACTTCAGACTAAGACTATTTAACCGGACATTAAATGTCAATAAAAAGGAAAACATAAAGAAATATGATACGATTGTTAACTAAATATTGTTAACAAATGTAATACCTCTAATATGATGTAACGACGACTACGATAACTTAACCAAACGTTAAGTGTCGATCAAAAGAGAACTTTAAAGAAGGATGAGTTGAACGTTAACCTTATTAATGTTAACAATAATTATACATCGAGCGTGATGTAAAGATAAGATTTAAGACTTAACTAAATGTTAAGTATCAATCGAAGACAGTTATAAAGGGACATGATATAAAGGGTTATCTAATTAACCTTAATCAATTATATGGAATGATAGGCTCTCAATACAGAGTCAAGTCAAGCTTTAAACATTTAACCGACTGTTAAGTGTCGACTAAAATAGAATGTGGCGAGACGTGAAAGAAAGTGTAACACGATTATATTGTATGGACAATAATAAGTCCTAAAAAGCTTTAAACACCGGAACAACTGTTAAGTGTCGGTTAAATAAATAGATTAAAGAATATAGAGTATAGTTAACATAAACAATGGTTAAGAATTATTATGTGGCTGATTATTGTGTCCTTGTACACTTAAAATTGTGTAAGATACTGGAAGGACGAGCTATCATAGCTTTGCGTGGAGTGCTTTAAGGCAAGTTTTTTCAGTAACTTGCTCCTATGTATTAATATGTATAGATTTATGCATAAGACAATAACTGAGAATTGTTGTTCTGTGTAACCAAGTTAATTTTTGATTGCTATATGATGCGAATATGCTATGTGAAGCATGAAAGGTGTACGCATATTGAATTGCACATCATGAAGGTATGAAACCTAGATAGAAGCATTGCATGGGATTTATTATGTATGCATAAAAATCAGGTATGTATGCTATGTGAAGTATGAAAGGTGTAGACTGTTAGACTCGCTGAGCCGTAGTGCTCAATCTTGCAAATAATTTTGCAGATAAACACGGAATTAGTAGACGGACAACATAATGACGAGTTAAACACAGTGCGATTATAAGGCGGGTTGTTTTATTAAATGGCTCGGGGCCGGCGTCATGGGTTGTTATGATGATTAAGTAAGTTATATAAGATTTTATATATATACCCGTTTGAGTAGAGGTTGAATTTATGTATTCATTTAATTATGACTTGTAACTTTACAAAGACCTTGTAAAGGTAAGAGATATAAGGTTACAAATTCTGAAACCGGAAGAAGTTTTATTAACTAAATTCTAATATCTATATTGATATTTATTATATGAATATGGAGATTAAATATGAATCATAATTTAGATCCAATGTATGCAAGTTCATTGTGTAGATCTTTTGTGAATCTAAAGGTAACTATGTATTAAAATAAAGGTTATAGACCTTGGGATTTGTAGCAGAGTTTATTGTATAAACAATTTATGTTTATATCTTTCGCAGTAGTTGTAAATATGATGTATCGTGACGCACCAGGTCCGAGGTTCAAAGGACCCGGGTTTGGGGGCGCTACAGGGAAGATGAGATTTGGGAAGAAAGGAAAGTTAAGTCCGAGGTTTATAGGACCATTTTAAGTTTTGAAGAGAGTAGGCGAGGTAGCTTATGAAATAGCTTTACCTCCTGAGTTAGAGCATATTCATAATGTGTTTCATGTGTCAGTCTTGCGACCGTACAAGCAGGATTACAAATATGTAATAGAATATGAACCTATCCAGTTTGAAAAAGACTTAACTTATGAAGAAATTTTTGTTCAAATAGTTGATAGGAAGGAGCAAGTCTTAAGAAATAAAGTAATACCTTCTGTAAAGGTAGTATGGGGGAACCACAATGTCGAAGAAGCTACGTGGGAAATCGAGAAAAAATGATGAAAAATTATCCTAGTCTTTTTGTTTAACCTTGTAATCTATTATTTGGGTTTATGAGTATGAATATCTAATAAAATGGATTTTTATGGATATTATTATGTGTAAATGTGTTTGTATGTGTTTAAAGGTCGTATTATGATCTAGATTGTGTTTACATCTAAGAATCTATGAATTAGGGATTCATAGACCAAAAATAAAATTTTTGGGGAAAAAGACGAAAATAGCATTATTCAAGCCAAAAACGTCTTTTTTGTTTTTTGAATTTTCGAATCACGGGATAATATTTATTTGAGGATGGGAGACGTAGTCTCCAATAAAATCGATAAAGAAATTTTACGGTTTTTGCATGTGTAACGAGTTAGGAAGCCTAACTAGAAAGAAATCGGGTAACCAAACGAGTTCGGAAATGTAAACCCTAATCGATTATGAAAAAGGGTAAAATGGACTTTTTGCTAACTAAATCAGTTATGAAAGTCAACTAGAAAGAAACTAGAAATCGAAACTAAGTTTCGATGTAACCAAGCCGAGTCGAGCCTAGGGTTTGAAATGGCTTGGCTAGGGTTTGGGATGGCTTGTCTTAGGGTTGAGCCAAGGGTTGGGGCTTAGGGTTAAGCCTAGGGTTGGGATGGCTTGGCATAGGATTGAGCCAAGGCTTGAAGTCTAGGGTTAAAACCTAAGACTTAATGCCAAAGAAAGCTAGGGCCATGTGTCACTTTGTGGCAATTTGGCACATGGGATAAAGGAGAGCAAAAAAAAAAGCAAAGAGGGTGAGTCATGAAGGGACCAAAAATTTGGCCATAAAGAAAAGGGGGACAAGCTAGATGGAAACTTGCCATTTTTGGCAAGTTTTGGTTCATTGGAGACAAACATCTATTACATGTTTCCCCCATTCATTTTGTTCTTGCCAAACATGGCCTTATGCCATCATTTAGTCCCTTAACCTTTCTTGAGTTAGCCTAACTTTGGAGTGTGGTTGGGTTAGTTGGTGGGGGATTCATCTAATTCCACACTTAGTCTTTTCATTCTTCCATCTTCATTTGCAAGAGAAGAAAGAAAAGTAAGAGCAAGAAAGCTAAGAGAGAGAAAAAAAAAGAGCAAGAACAAGAGAAAGTAAGAACAAGAGAGAAAGTTTGAGAGAGCTAGTGAGAGATAGAGAGAGACGGATCAAAGAGGAGAAGGAGGAAGAGCAAGGGTCAAGCATCAAGCCTTGATTAACTAGCTCAAGTAGAAGGAAGAACAAGAAAGGTAAGCCTAAAACCCTAACTCTGCATCTCTTTGAATTTCTTTTCTTTGAGTTGGTAGTTGTTGGTGGTTATTGATTAATGGAAGATCATGGTGGATCTTGAAGATATAAGTGGTTATAAAGGAGTTAACCTTGTTAAACTACCTTAAATATGTATGACAAGTTAATGAATAACTAAAATCGTAAGCCTAAGCGTGAAGATGAAAAGACTAAAGTAGTGGACTGCAAATGGACCTTTGTAAATGATTGTTTATGTGACATTGTTGGATTCCAAAAATATGGAATCATAGATAAGTAATTTGTGAAGATGTTCCAAGTGGAACATAGGAAAAATACGCCATAACGAAGTTATGGCAAAATTTTCGTGAAAATGGTATTAAAACTAAAACCCTAGCTTGCTACCACTTTTGGGCCAAGTTCACAGGTAGATCATGTGTCCGGAGAAGTCCGAATTCATAGGTCTTTTGTAGTTAATGAAAAATCTGAGCCGTAGGCTCAAGAACGAGCTCAATCCGACTTCGGATGAGCGAGTTACGTTAATTTGAATGTCCGACGTCAAAAATGTCGTTTATCGAAAAACTAGCCCACGAGGGACTTTTGAGCCAAGTTTTTAGGCTTGTTAGGAAGATAAAAAAAATTATTCTATCCGGGGGAAGTTGTAGATAATGTTACGAGCTAGAAAATGGCTCAAGAACAAACTCATTCCGATATCGGATGACGAAGTTATGGCGTGACGAAGTAGGTCCGTCAAACTTGAGAAAATTAAGTTTGGGCATCAAAACCGGGTGTATATACGCTGCCTTTACGCCAAATCTACTGTCTTGGGTGTATATACGTCGGTCACAGGCAAAGTTTGGGCATATATATGCCGGGCCAATGTTCTTTTAGTAAATCGGGCATAACTTTTTCATCCGAACTCTGATTTGGATGATTCGATGATTCGGAAAGCTAAGATGTAGACCTACAACTTTCATTCTTTAAGTTTTAAGAAGTGAGGTCAATAGAAGGGTCCAAATTGGGCATCTTTAGGGCTGTTGTGCAATAGGAGGCAAGGCGTGGTGGTTTCTACAGAATGTCGTGGCGCCAAGCCATGTTTATCGAGTATTTCTGAGTTCTAAACATTGGAATTTGGAAATATGGTCTAGAAAAATGTAAACCAAGGAGTGATAGATGAATTGGACGTGTCAATCGTACACAATAGCGTATCATTTGAGCATTCGGGTAAGGCAAGTCGGGCGTGCGACGTACGAACGTCGAGACGCCGTGCCAAGTACTAATAAACTTATAAAGTGTTCTGATTCAAATAAAACGGACGTTATAAAATGTGAAACAGAGTTAATGTAAACCAAATTAAAACGTCATTATGTGGTTAATTGGCATGTTCGACCTAATGTTACATATAGGTCATTTGAAGAGCGATTGGATAGCGTTTTGGTAAATCGCGTAGAAGGCAAATTTCCTAAACTTACTCAGATAATTATTATGTGCAAGTTTCCTATCTTTGTGAAAATGTGTTGTGTTTGTACAAGATGTATATTTATGAATTGTGCTATGTGCCAATTATCTGCACTTATGTGCTTTTGAAAATGAACTGTTTAACTGTTGAACTGTTCAAGTTGTGTAAGTTCTGTTATTCATGAACTTCGTAGAAAGTATGTCGATGCCAATTTTTTCGGCTAAACAAATGTAGAGGGATGTTATGGAATTATTAAGGATTAAGAAAGGTTTAAGAGTCAAGAGGTGAACTAGACACAGGTTGTGTCGTAATAAGGAGTAGACACAGGATGTGTCATTGTTAAGGTCTTAAATTGAGTTGAAATGGACACAGGTTTGTGTCATAGTAATGTGGTAGACATAGTAGTTGTCAATTTAAGAAGGAAAAAAGAAAAAGGGTAAGGTCTTGAGGATTAGTCAATATGTCGTTTCAAAACTGTTAAACGAAAAGATATTGTCTTTCCTATTTATTCAAAGCTGCTTCACATCTATTGTTCAGTTGTTAAAGTTTCCAGAGAATATGTTGATATTCATTTTGTTGTTGATTGTTTATTCAACTACTATGACTTGTTGAGCAATTGAATGCTCATCCTTACTTTAAATAAAATATTTTCAGCAAAGCTAGAACGAACTGAGGAACCAGGTGAAGATTAACGAAAGGATCGAGTATTTAGTTTGAAGTAGTACATGTTAAATTATATGTATTTGTTGTGACAGATATAAGTCACACATATTTTGATGTAATAGATAAATGATGTAATATTCATTATTTCTATGTTATGAAAATATAAAGGTCTTAGAACCTGGGATTAGAAGGTGACATATTGTAATATATTTAAATTACATTTATGTCTTAAGATTTTGTGACACCCCCAAATCTGGGTACTTAATTTTCCCCTGATTTGGTGTTCACTATCCCATTCATTCACATCTAACTACCCATAATTAAGCAATTAAAATAAACTTAATTAATCATCTCCCAAACCGGGTTACATCAATAATTAAAATCCCAGGTCACCACAACCTTAATACATCAAATGCGGAATATAAAAAAAAATCTAAAACAAGTCTGGTACAAATGTTCATCAATTAACTAATAAATCTAGAACTATTTCTGCATCTTGCCCTTGCCCTTACTGGTGGACGGCTCGTCCTGCTTCTCGGGCTTAGCTGAAATATTTAATGCAAGAGTGAGCAAACAATTGCCCACAAGAATGATAACAATAACTTTTAATCGAAATAGAGTTCAAATGAGAAGCAATGATTTTTTTGAAGTTAATCAATAAGTAATCAAAGTTTGAATATATCTGAGGGTCTCAAGACCTCGAACTATGTCCTAGGTTAACAAGTATTTTTTTTTACCGTAACCTTTAACAGTCTTAAAGACTATAAATGGACCTTCATCTCGTACTCAGGGGGATCAGCCCTTTGTACAATGTATTGTGCACAAACATTTTAACGCTAAGCGTAATAATCCCCTATGTTAGGGTTGTTCATCTCAGTTTATAATAAGAGTCCGTACCAAAAAGAACTTGGCTTGGAACAAGTTTAGATAATCTAAGTTTTTGAAACGCTCATCAACTAAGGACTAGCTGAATCAATAATGGTTTGCTAGTCTAGTTCTTTAGTAAAGTTTGTATTCGAAGTTTGAATGATAATCAAAGACTGAATAAATAATATCTGAAACAAAATATAATTACTCAACATGATATCAGCCTTGCTTGAATAACAATAAGCTAAGGTTAATTAATTCACTCAAAGGAAGTAAACTTGTTGAAATAATAACAAGCTTAAGAAATAGAAAACTTGCTATAATAGTTTAACAAGTTTAAAGAAAGAAAACTTGCTCAACGTAAAAGTAATAAGTTGAGATAAGGAAACTTGCCTCAAGCGTAGATTACAAATTAAATAATTCACGATCCTTAAATCAACCTATACAATTAATTATAAGATGGTAACATAAATTAGTTACAAAATTTATAATCACTTTAGGTTCCTTTTACCTAATTATAGTATCTCATTTAACATACTTTAGACAACAAATGCTAAGTAGCAACCATCTTGGTAGTACATTAGTCACATTAATATAAGTTTAATTATGCATCATAATTTCCCAGAAAAGAAAATAAATTTTTTTTTTTTTTTAAACAGTAGCGTTTTCTCGCCGGGGCGAGAAAAAACTTAACAATTTCGTCGCCGGGGCGACTCTGTCGCTGGGGCGAAGAAACCAGTTCATTTCTATCGCCGGGGCGATAGACCTTGACTGTCGTCTTCCCCAGCTCGCGAACCAGTGAAAACTTAGGCCAAATTTGGCCAAAATTTTCCGAATTCTACCATCCAGAAAACAAATTAGATATACCCAAACACCATATATGATATAAAACATTTTACCCAACATGTTTTCTAACTAATCTAAGCATTATAAAACACATAATCAATCAATTTAAAACCAAAAATTCACTGTTTTATAAAATAACCATGTTTTTTTGCCATTTTCATAAAACAAAACTCTGTAAATTCCATTTTTCAATCAAACTGGAACCCATTCTTCTTGCATTATTCATGTTTTTCATCAAATAATCATAAACAATTATCAATTTACCGATTAATAACCAATTAGAGCATCAATTTTCATACATATATACAATTCATAAAGTAAACTCTGTAAAAACTAAAAACTCAATTCTAAAGCATGTTTTCATGGATTAATACCTCTAAATTAATTGTTAATCATCATATAATCATCTAACACATGATTATTACCAATTACAACAACTATAATCAAATAGTTCATATATTCTAACAATTGAATTTACATTAAGTATCTATATCTATATACATAAGATTAAATCCTAAAGGAAAAAGAAATTATACCTTCAATTACTTTAGGAACTTGATGAATTCTTTTAAAATTACAAGTTCTTTCTCAATTCTTTCTTCTCAATTCTCAAATTCTCAAACTCTGCTCTCTCTTTTCTCTCAAACTCTGATGTTCTTCTTTCTTTTCTTTTTCTCTCTGTTCTTCTCTTTTTCTTTTACAACAGACGCAACTTAAAAAATAAACTGATAGAATTAAGAAAATAAAAACTGACAATTAAATCAAATAATAACGTAGAAATCTAATTTAATTCATCAGTTATAAAATTCAAAAGCCATAAGGCTATGTTTGGCAATTACAATTAAGGGATAACCTATTATTCTTATGTCTTGTTTGGTAAAACACAATTAAAATAACCCATTATTTTCCAAACAAAGATCATAAGACCTTGTTTTGGTAAAACTAAATTAAAACTCCTTTCATTTATTTTAATAAACCAATATAACATATAGTTTAAAATGTCACACATTTAATTCAATTGAATTTATTATTAAATAAATTCAATTAAATATAATTAACTCAAAATAATAATTTCATTTAACAAATAACAATAATACCAAATAAATTCCTCTTATTCAAATAAATTATTTATTCAAATAAACCTTTTCATCATCTAATTTAATCATTAAATTAAATTAGAATAAACATAACAAATCACATTTAAAATAATATTTAACATTATTAAATTCAACAAATACCCACATTTAACTCAATAAATTAATAAAAATATTTATATAACTCAATAAATATTTTTATTCAATCATGAAAATTGCATTCGTTACATCTTTCCCTCCTTAAAAGGATTCTGTCCCCAGAATCACAACGCAATTAAATCGTCCGTTACATTCTCCCCCCTTACAAAGATTCTGTCCCCAGAATCGCAATATATATAATTAAACAAACAATTGAGGGTAATTCTGCATCATTTGCTCTTCGAGTTCCCACGTTGCTTCTTCAGCATTGTGGTTCCTCCATATTACCTTGACAGAAGCTATCACTGTACGTCTAAGGACTTGTTCTTTCCTTTACACTATTTGTACAGGAACCTATTTATAAGACAAATCTTGCTCAAACTGGATCGGTTCATACTCTATGACATGTTTTTAATCAGACTTATACGGTCGTAGCACCGATATGTGGAAAACATTGTGAATGTGGCCTAACTCAGGAGGTAAAAGCTACCGCATAAGCTACCTCACCCACCCGTTTCAGCACTTCAAAGGGTCCAATGAATCGCGGACTTAGTTTACCCTTCTTTCCAAATCTGATTTTCCCTTTCCAGGGAGATACTTTGAGAAACACGAAGCTGCCGACCTCAAATTCGCGATTTTGTCAGTGTTGGTCAGCATACTTTTTCTGCCTGTCTTGAGCGGCTATCAGTCTGGCTCTTATTATTTGAACAATCTCAGCAGTTTGTTGCACCAGCTCGGGTCCTAATAGTCGACGTTCACCAACCTCATCCCAGCATAACGGAGTTCTGCATTTCCTTCCGTACAATGCTTCGTAGGGTGGCATGCCGATACTGGCGTGATGACTGTTGTTGTAAGAAAATTCGACCAAAGGTAAATGATCATCCCAGTTTGCCCTTGAAAATCCATGACACACGCTCTCAGCATGTCCTCCAACGTTTGAATTGTTCTTTCACTCTGGCCATCGGTTTGAGGATGATAGGCTTGTTGTACTCATTCGCAACTGTGTCCCCAAACAAGTTTGCAGACTCCTCCAAAACTTTGATGTGAACCGCGGATCCCTGTCTGACACTATTGATACTGGAACACCGTGCTGCCTCGAGATAATTTCTTTGATATATAACTTCGCCAGCTGATCTAAAGTGAATCTGACTTTGATTGGTAAAAAGTGCGCTGATTTCGTCAGTCGATCCACGATGACCCATATCGCGTCATATCCCTTCTGAGTAGCTGGAAGACCTACCACGAAATCCATCGTGATATGCTCCCATTTCCATTCTGGTATCTCCAAAGGCTGTAGCAAACCACTTGGTCGTTGATGTTCTGCTTTTACTCGCTGACAGGTTAGGCACTTCGCAACACACTCAGCAACCTCTCTTTTCATGTTTGGCCACCAGAAATGTTGGCGAAGATCTTGGTACATCTTCGTACTTCCTGGGTGAACCAAAAATCTTGAACTATGGGCTTCGGTCAAAATTCTCTTCTCTGATCTTTAGTTCTGCCGGAACCCAAATTCGGCCTTCGAATCTAAGCAGTCCTTCAGTTGTCCAACTTTGTATTTAAGCTTTTCGCCCTCAAGCAATCTTTTCCGTATCTCAGCACATTCCTCATCTTTGAGTTGCGCTTCCTTCACTTTTTCCACCAGAGTTGGTTGGGTTTCTATCTGAAATAATTTTTCGGTCGACGTCATCTGATTCTTTACTTCTAATTCCAACTTAGCCATTTCCTCCACGAGCTTCTCCTGAGCGGTTTAACAAAAACAATTTCTCCCGACCCTTTCTGCTCAAAGCGTCTGCAACCACATTGGCTTTTCCCGGATGGTATAGGATTTCACAATCATAGTCCTTGATTAACTCTATCCATCTCCTTTTGCCGCATATTCAAATCTTTCTGTGTAAAAATATACTTCAGACTTTTTATGGTCTGTGTATATTTCACACTTCTCCCCATAGAGATAGTGTCGCCAGATTTTCAGAGCAAACACCACAGCTGCTAACTCTAAGTCATGGGTCGGATACCCTTTTTCATAGTCTTTTAGTTGGCGCGATGCATATGCAATAACCTTTCCATTCTGCATCAACACACAACCAAGTCCCTTATGCGATTGCGTCGCTATACACCACAAAATTTCCCGTATCATCTGGCAAAGACAATACAGGTGCCGAACTTAGTCTCTTCTTTAGTTCTTGGAAACTCTCTTCGCACTTCTCCGTCCAAACAAACTTCACTGATTTTCTTGTTAAATTCGTTAACGGAGTGGCGATTCTCGAGAAATCTTGAATAAAACGCCTATAATATCCTGCCAAACCTAGGAAACTCCTCACTTCTGACGGTGTTTTCGGCTGATCCCAGTTTATCACAGCTTCGACTTTTGATGGGTCTACCGATATTCCGTCCTTATCAATCACATGCCCAAGAAATTGCACACGTTCCAACCAAAATTCGCACTTCGAAAATTTTGCATACAATTTTCTCTTTCCTTAACGCCTCTAATGTCACCCTCAAATGCTCGACGTGTTCTTCCTGAGTTTTGGAATATACGAGGATGTCGTCTATAAACACCACTACGAATTTATCCCAGAAATGGTTTGAACACCCTATTCATTAAGTCCATGAATGCTGCAGGCGCATTCGTTAAACCAAATGACATAACCAAAAACTCATAGTGACCATATCTAGTTCGAAATGCCGTCTTTGGTATATCCTCCTGTCTCACCTTCAACTGATGGTACCCACTTCGTAAATCTATCTTTGAAAAGTACCTTGCCCCCTTTAGTTGATCAAACAGGTCATCGATCCTTGGCAACAGATACTTGTTTTTGATCGTGACCTTGTTCAATTCTCTATAATCAATGCAAAGACGCATTGATCCGTCCTTCTTCTTAACAAATAATACCGGCGCTCCCCACGGCGAAACGCTTGGTTGAATATACTTTTTATCTAGCAACTCCTGGAGTTGCGCCATCAACTCCTTTAATTCCACTGGAGCCATTCGATACGGGGCCTTCGATATAGGGGCCGTTCCCGGTGCTAAATCAATCACAAACTCGATTTCCCTATCTGGCGGTAATCCTGGTAAATCTTCAGGAAACACGTCCACGAAATCTCTAACCACTGGTATCTCTTCCAACTTTGCACCTTCCTTTCGCATATCAACTATGTAGGCTAGATACCCTACATAGCCTTGCCTTAACATCTTTCTGGCCTGCATCATCGTCAGACAACTCGCTTGTCTAGGCGATTTGCTACCATAAAATACAACCTTTGACGGAGGTCATAAGGTTTATACACTTCTTTTGACAGTCAATGACTGCCCCATGATTAGTCAACCAATCCATACCCAATATAACGTCAAACTCCCCAAGTCGAATTGGGATCAAGTTTACCGTCGTTATCTGGACCCTTAATATCTATTTGACAATCCTTGTGGATAAGTTTAACAGGAATTATTTCCCTATTCGCAATCTCTATGTTCATAGGGTAATCTAGTTCTTCCTGGGGTAATTCTAAGTTCTTAGCAAAATCATCGGATATAAATGAGCAAGTAGCACCCGAGTCAAACAATACATAAGCATTAATATTATTGACTGGAATGATACCTGACACCACATCCTTTGACTGCACAGCGTCCTGCACCGTCATGTTGAACGTTCGAGCGGTAGGTCGGTTGGGCTGTGTCGGTCCGGTGATAGTCAGATTACCTCCACCGCTGCTCCCTTTTCCTGCACCAGCTCCTCCTGTAGCTGTTTTCTTAGGGCACTCTCTGGCAAAGTGATCCTTCGACCCGCAAATAAAACATGCTCCTTTCTTCGGATTAGGGCAATTTGGTGAAATATGGCCCTCTTGTCCACAGTTGAAGCACACCCGCTTACCCTTCAAACAAGCACCCATATGGCTCTTCCCACAGTTGCTGCACACCTCTATCTTCTTCTTCTGATTACCCTGCTGACTTCCCACAGAGTTACTATCATTCCTCTTCCTTTTCTGATTACTGCCCCCATGGCTACCACTTGCTTTGTTTTCATTCTCATTCTTCTTTTTCTTCTGCTCCTGGTTGTACTTTGACAGAGCATCACTGCCTCCTTCAGCGATAATTGCCTTTTCTAGCACTGCCGCAAATGAACTTAGTTGAAACAACGAAACTCTACTATATAACCAGGGTTTCAGTCCCTGCTCAAATCTCCTAGCCTTCCGCTCATCCGTGTTAACCTGATATGGCGGCAAACCTTGCCAGCTCATTGAACTTTGCAGCATATTCAGGTACCGTCATAGTACCTTGCTTCAGCTCTAGGAACTGCACTTCCATCTGGTTCTGCGCGCTTACTGGGAAGTATGTCTCGAAAAATATTTCTTTAAACCGCTCCCACGGTATTATACCCTGACCACCACGAGTTTTGTTTGCCTGCCACCAGTAGCTGGCTTCTGATTTCAGCATGAATGTCGCAAATGCCGTTTTCTGGTCTTCACCGACTCTGGCGACATCGAACACTTTCTCCATCTCCATAATCCATGTTTGAGCTTCAATCGGATTCATGGAGCCCTGAAATTCTGGAGGTCCGACAGCCTTGAAGTCTTTTAAAGGTCGTGGCCTGCGCTTGGGGTTGGTTCGCAAAGGCTCCCGTTAACAAATTTACCAACTGCTGCATGGGATTAGCGTTGGCTTCTTCGTTGTTAGTAGATCCCTCGGGGGTCTGTTGACGTGTTGGTTGTCTTCTTGGAGGCATTTTACTGTTAAGAATTCTCGTTATTAAACTATTGCTCAATTACTCAAACATTTAAGTCTTAACTTAAACATTTATGAACAACACTTAAATACATAACACATCTGATAAACTTTCACATTTTATTCATTAACTGCTTAAAAACATAATAGAGATAACATCGTAGTTATTTACATCAAATCATCTATCCTGAAATCACCAAGTTCCAGGATTACATCATTATTCTATCCCATTAAATAAACTGGGATTAATCAACTTATTAACTCATAAATTTCATAATAACATAACTAATCATAATCTATGATGACATCCCACGACGTACAGCTTCCTGGCGTTCCTACTCCATAATGCGTGTCATCATCCTACGATCCATCACATCTAGATGACGATTAGCTCGATCTTGAGCTCTGTCTATGGTAGTATGAAAAATATACTCCATCTCATCAATCTTGGCCTTCTTTGACCGCATTTCACACTCAACACGATCTGCACGATCAGCCTCCCTCAGCCAAGCTGTCTCCGCTCTCGCCCGCTTAGCTGACTCCTCTTTCAACTCATCTCGTACAATCTCATTCCTGGCTATCAACTGTCCGCGTCGATACTCAGACTGTGCTAGCCTCTGCTCAGCCTCTGCAAGACGTGAAGAAAGGTCTTGGATCTCAGCATCCTTCTGCTCTAGAGTGGTTTGACGTTCTGCAGCTTGTTCCTCTAAACTCCTCCTTATCACTCTCTACATGAACCAACTTCCACTCCACGTCTCCAAGACGTATGTCTAGCTCCACAATCTCACTGCTCTTCTGCTCCAAATCAGACTGTCGCTCCGCCAGCTGCCATCTCTAACTCTTCCACTCTGTCCTGCAACTCTATGTTGCGATCATACACCTGCTCGTACATCTGAACACCCAAAGTAGATAATGATATCCCCTCAGGGTCTTCCTCCTCCTCCTCAAACCTCTTCAGGGTCCTCCTCAGGATCCTCCTCAGGGTCCTCCTCAGGATCAGTCTCAGGCTCATACTCGTGACCTGTAACTGTAACCAATGGAGATAGCTCCCTCTGCACTAGCTGCTCATGAACCACGTGAATATCTCGGGGCTCCTCCTCCCTAGTCTGGCTGGGCTCTCCTCTATCAGTCATCCTGACAACAAAGTTTTAAGTTTTAATTACTAATTGACAATACTCGATAGTACTCGCGAGCACATAAGTTTATTATCAAATAAGCACATAGCACATAATCATTTTTGTTGTCTTTTATGAATTTCCGTAATTCATTCCTTAGAACTCGATAAGAGTTTATCACCACTATATTCTCTATCTTCTAAAAGGCTACTACCCTAAGGTTTTCCCCCACCTAAAGGTTCATAACCTACAGCTCTGATACCAACCTGTGACACCCCCAAATCTGGGTACTTAATTTTCCCCTGATTTGGTGTTCACTATCCCATTCATTCACATCTAACTACCCATAATTAAGCAATTAAAATAAACTTAATTAATCATCTCCCAAACCGGGTTACATCAATAATTAAAATCCCAGGTCACCACAACCTTAATACATCAAATGCGGAATATAAAAAAAAATCTAAAACAAGTCTGGTACAAATGTTCATCAATTAACTAATAAATCTAGAACTATTTCTGCATCTTGCCCTTGCCCTTACTGGTGGACGGCTCGTCCTGCTTCTCGGGGCTTAGCTGAAATATTTAATGCAAGAGTGAGCAAACAATTGCCCACAAGAATGATAACAATAACTTTTAATCGAAATAGAGTTCAAATGAGAAGCAATGATTTTTTTGAAGTTAATCAATAAGTAATCAAAGTTTGAATATATCTGAGGGTCTCAAGACCTCGAACTATGTCCTAGGTTAACAAGTATTTTTTTTACCGTAACCTTTAACAGTCTTAAAGACTATAAATGGACCTTCATCTCGTACTCAGGGGGATCAGCCCTTTGTACAATGTATTGTGCACAAACATTTTAACGCTAAGCGTAATAATCCCCTATGTTAGGGTTGTTCATCTCAGTTTATAATAAGAGTCCGTACCAAAAAGAACTTGGCTTGGAACAAGTTTAGATAATCTAAGTTTTTGAAACGCTCATCAAACTAAGGACTAGCTGAATCAATAATGGTTTGCTAGTCTAGTTCTTTAGTAAAGTTTGTATTCGAAGTTTGAATGATAATCAAAGACTGAATAAATAATATCTGAAACAAAATATAATTACTCAACATGATATCAGCCTTGCTTGAATAACAATAAGCTAAGGTTAATTAATTCACTCAAAGGAAGTAAACTTGTTGAAATAATAACAAGCTTAAGAAATAGAAAACTTGCTATAATAGTTTAACAAGTTTAAAGAAAGAAAACTTGCTCAACGTAAAAGTAATAAGTTGAGATAAGGAAACTTGCCTCAAGCGTAGATTACAAATTAAATAATTCACGATCCTTAAATCAACCTATACAATTAATTATAAGATGGTAACATAAATTAGTTACAAAATTTATAATCACTTTAGGTTCCTTTTACCTAATTATAGTATCTCATTTAACATACTTTAGACAACAAATGCTAAGTAGCAACCATCTTGGTAGTACATTAGTCACATTAATATAAGTTTAATTATGCATCATAATTTCCCAGAGAAAAGAAAATAAATTTTTTTTTTTTTTTAAACAGTAGCGTTTCTCGCCGGGGCGAGAAAAAACTTAACAATTTCGTCGCCGGGGCGACTCTGTCGCTGGGGGCGAAGAAAACCAGTTCATTTCTATCGCCGGGGCGATAGACTTGACTGTCGTCTTCCCCAGCTCGCGAACCAGTGAAAAACTTAGGCCAAATTTGGCCAAAATTTTCCGAATTCTACCATCCAGAAAACAAATTAGATATACCCAAAACACCATATATGATATAAAACATTTACCCAACATGTTTCTAACTAATCTAAGCATTATAAAACACATAATCAATCAATTTAAAAAACCAAAAATTCACTGTTTTATAAAAATAACCATGTTTTTGCCATTTTCATAAAACAAAAACTCTGTAAATTCATTTTTCAATCAACTGAACCCATTCTTCTTGCATTATTCATGTTTTTCATCAAATAATCATAAACAATTATCAATTTACCGATTAATAACCAATTAGAGCATCAATTTTCATACATATATACAATTCATAAAGTAAACTCTGTAAAAACTAAAAACTCAATTCTAAAGCATGTTTTCATGGATTAATACCTCTAAATTAATTGTTAATCATCATATAATCATCTAACACATGATTATTACCAATTACAACAACTATAATGAAATAGTTCATATATTCTAACAATTGAATTTACATACAGTAACTAAAACTATATACAGAAGAATAAAACCAAAAGGAAAAAGAAATTATACCTTCAATTACTTTAGGAACTTGATGAATTCTTTTAAAATTACAAGTTCTTTCTCAATTCTTTCTTCTCAATTCTCAAATTCTCAAAACTCTGCTCTCTCTTTTCTCTCAAACTCTGATGTTTCTTCTTTCTTTTCTTTTTCTCTCTGTTCTTCTCTTTTCTTTTACAACAGACGCAACTTAAAAAATAAACTGATAGAATTAAGAAAATAAAAACTGACAATTAAATCAAATAATAACGTAGAAATCTAATTTAATTCATCAGTTATAAAATTCAAAAGCCATAAGGCTATGTTTGGCAATTACAATTAAGGATAACCTATTATTCTTATGTCTTGTTTGGTAAAACACAATTAAAATAACCCATTATTTCCAAACAAAGATCATAAGACCTTGTTTGGTAAAAAACTAAATTAAAACTCCTTTCATTTATTTTAATAAACCAATATAACATATAGTTTAAAATGTCACACATTTAATTCAATTGAACTTATTATTAAATAAATTCAATTAAATATAATTAACTCAAATAATAATTTCATTTAACAAATAACAATAATACCAAATAAATTCTCTTATTCAAATAAATTATTTATTCAAATAAACCTTTTCATCATCTAATTTAATCATTAAATTAAATTAGAATAAACATAACAAATCACATTTAAATAATATTTAACATTATTAAATTCAACAAATACCCACATTTAACTCAATAAATTAATAAAAATATTTATATAACTCAATAAATATTTTTATTCAATCATGAAAATTGCATTCGTTACATCTTTCCCTCCTTAAAAGGATTCTGTCCCCAGAATCACAACGCAATTAAATCGTCCGTTACATTCTCCCCCCTTACAAAGATTCTGTCCCCAGAATCGCAATATATATAATTAAACAAACAATTGAGGGTAATTCTGCATCATTTGCTCTTCGAGTTCCCACGTTGCTTCTTCAGCATTGTGGTTCCTCCATATTACCTTTACAGAAGGTATCACTTTACTTCTAAGGACTTGTTCTTTCCTGTCCACTATTTGTACAGGAACCTCTTTATAAGACAAAATCTCTTGCTCAAACTGTATCGGTTCATACTCTATGACATGTTTATAATCATACTTATACGGTCGTAGCACCGATATGTGGAAAACATTGTGAATGTGGCCTAACTCAGGAGGTAAAGCTACCGCATAAGCTACCTCACCCACCCGTTTCAGCACTTCAAAGGGTCCAATGAATCGCGGACTTAGTTTACCCTTCTTTCCAAATCTGATTTTCCCTTTCCAGGGAGATACTTTGAGAAACACGAAGCTGCCGACCTCAAATTCGCGATTTTGTCAGTGTTGGTCAGCATACTTTTTCTGCCTGTCTTGAGCGGCTATCAGTCTGGCTCTTATTATTTGAACAATCTCAGCAGTTTGTTGCACCAGCTCGGGTCCTAATAGTCGACGTTCACCAACCTCATCCCAGCATAACGGAGTTCTGCATTTCCTTCCGTACAACGCTTCGTAGGGTGGCCATGCCGATACTGGCGTGATGACTGTTGTTGTAAGAAAATTCGACCAAAGGTAAATGATCATCCCAGTTGCCCTTGAAATCCATGACACACGCTCTCAGCATGTCCTCCAACGTTTGAATTGTTCTTTCACTCTGGCCATCGGTTTGAGGATGATAGGCTGTACTCATTCGCAACTGTGTCCCCAAACAAGTTTGCAGACTCCTCCAAAACTTTGATGTGAAACCGCGGATCCCTGTCTGACACTATTGATACTGGAACACCGTTGCCTCGAGATAATTTCTTTGATATATAACTTCGCCAGCTGATCTAAAGTGAATCTGACTTTGATTGGTAAAAAGTGCGCTGATTTCGTCAGTCGATCCACGATGACCCATATCGCGTCATATCCCTTCTGAGTAGCTGGAAGACCTACCACGAAATCCATCGTGATATGCTCCCATTTCCATTCTGGTATCTCCAAAGGCTGTAGCAAACCACTTGGTCGTTGATGTTCTGCTTTTACTCGCTGACAGGTTAGGCACTTCGCAACACACTCAGCAACCTCTCTTTTCATGTTTGGCCACCAGAAATGTTGGCGAAGATCTTGGTACATCTTCGTACTTCCTGGGTGAACCAAAAATCTTGAACTATGGGCTTCGGTCCAAAATCTCTTCTCTGGTCTTTAGTTCTGCCGGAACCCAAATTCGGCCTTCGAATCTAAGCAGTCCTTCAGTGTCAACTTTGTATTTAAGCTTTTCGCCCTCAAGCAATCTTTTCCGTATCTCAGCACATTCCTCATCTTTGAGTTGCGCTTCCTTCACTTTTTCCACCAGAGTTGGTTGGGTTTCTATCTGAAATAATTTTTCGGTCGACGTCATCTGATTCTTTACTTCTAATTCCAACTTAGCCATTTCCTCCACGAGCTTCTCCTGAGCGGTTAACAAAAACAATTTCTCCCGACCCTTTCTGCTCAAAGCGTCTGCAACCACATTGGCTTTTCCCGGATGGTATATAGGATTTCACAATCATAGTCCTTGATTAACTCTATCCATCTCCTTTGCCGCATATTCAAATCTTTCTGTGTAAAAATATACTTCAGACTTTTATGGTCTGTGTATATTTCACACTTCTCCCCATAGAGATAGTGTCGCCAGATTTTCAGAGCAAACACCACAGCTGCTAACTCTAAGTCATGGGTCGGATACCCTTTTTCATAGTCTTTTAGTTGGCGCGATGCATATGCAATAACCTTTCCATTCTGCATCAACACACAACCAAGTCCCTTATGCGATGCGTCGCTATACACCACAAAATTTCCCGTATCATCTGGCAAAGACAATACAGGTGCCCGAACTTAGTCTCTTCTTTAGTTCTTGGAAAACTCTCTTCGCACTTCTCCGTCCAAACAAACTTCACTGATTTTCTTGTTAAATTCGTTAACGGAGAGTGAAGTGGCGATTCTCGAGAAATCTTGAATAAAACGCCTATAATATCCTGCCAAACCTAGGAAACTCCTCACTTCTGACGGTGTTTTTCGGCTGATCCCAGTTTATCACAGCTTCGACTTTTGATGGGTCTACCGATATTCCGTCCTTATCAATCACATGCCCAAGAAATTGCACACGTTCCAACCAAAATTCGCACTTCGAAAATTTTGCATACAATTTCTCTTTCCTTAACGCCTCTAATGTCACCCTCAAATGCTCGACGTGTTCTTCCTGAGTTTTGGAATATACGAGGATGTCGTCTATAAACACCACTACGAATTTATCCAGAAATGGTTTGAACACCCTATTCATTAAGTCCATGAATGCTGCAGGCGCATTCGTTAAACCAAATGACATAACCAAAAACTCATAGTGACCATATCTAGTTCGAAATGCCGTCTTTGGTATATCCTCCTGTCTCACCTTCAACTGATGGTACCCACTTCGTAAATCTATCTTTGAAAAGTACCTTGCCCCCTTTAGTTGATCAAACAGGTCATCGATCCTTGGCAACAGATACTTGTTTTTGATCGTGACCTTGTTCAATTCTCTATAATCAATGCAAAGACGCATTGATCCGTCCTTCTTCTTAACAAATAATACCGGCGCTCCCCACGGCGAAACGCTTGGTTGAATATACTTTTTATCTAGCAACTCCTGGAGTTGCGCCATCAACTCCTTTAATTCCACTGGAGCCATTCGATACGGGGCCTTCGATATAGGGGCCGTTCCCGGTGCTAAATCAATCACAAACTCGATTTCCCTATCTGGCGGTAATCCTGGTAAATCTTCAGGAAACACGTCCACGAAATCTCTAACCACTGGTATCTCTTCCAACTTTGCACCTTCCTTTCGCATATCAACTATGTAGGCTAGATACCCTACATAGCCTTGCCTTAACATCTTTCTGGCCTGCATCATCGTCAGACAACTCGCTTGTCTAGGCGATTTGCTACCATAAAATACAACCTTTGACGGAGTCATAAGGTTTATACACTTCTTTTGACAGTCAATGACTGCCCCATGATTAGTCAACCAATCCATACCCAATATAACGTCAAACTCCCCAAGTCGAATTGGGATCAAGTTTACCGTCGTTATCTGACCCTTAATATCTATTTGACAATCCTTGTGGATAAGTTTAACAGGAATTATTTCCCTATTCGCAATCTCTATGTTCATAGGGTAATCTAGTTCTTCCTGGGGTAATTCTAAGTTCTTAGCAAAATCATCGGATATAAATGAGCAAGTAGCACCCGAGTCAAACAATACATAAGCATTAATATTATTGACTGGAATGATACCTGACACCACATCCTTTGACTGCACAGCGTCCTGCACCGTCATGTTGAACGTTCGAGCGGTAGGTCGGTTGGGCTGTGTCGGTCCGGTGATAGTCAGATTACCTCCACCGCTGCTCCCTTTTCCTGCACCAGCTCCTCCTGTAGCTGTTTTCTTAGGGCACTCTCTGGCAAAGTGATCCTTCGACCCGCAAATAAAACATGCTCCTTTCTTCGGATTAGGGCAATTTGGTGAAATATGGCCCTCTTGTCCACAGTTGAAGCACACCCGCTTACCCTTCAAACAAGCACCCATATGGCTCTTCCCACAGTTGCTGCACACCTCTATCTTCTTCTTCTGATTACCCTGCTGACTTCCCACAGAGTTACTATCATTCCTCTTCCTTTTCTGATTACTACTGCCCCCCCATGGCTACCACTTGCTTTGTTTTCATTCTCATTCTTCTTTTTCTTCTGCTCCTGGTTGTACTTTGACAGAGCATCACTGCCTCCTTCAGCGATAATTGCCTTTTCTAGCACTGCCGCAAATGAACTTAGTTGAAACAACGAAACTCTACTATATAACCAGGGTTTCAGTCCCTGCTCAAATCTCCTAGCCTTCCGCTCATCCGTGTTAACCTGATATGGCGCAAACCTTGCCAGCTCATTGAACTTTGCAGCATATTCAGGTACCGTCATAGTACCTTGCTTCAGCTCTAGGAACTGCACTTCCATCTGGTTCTGCGCGCTTACTGGGAAGTATGTCTCGAAAAATATTTCTTTAAACCGCTCCCACGGTATTATACCCTGACCACCACGAGTTTTGTTTGCCTGCCACCAGTAGCTGGCTTCTGATTTCAGCATGAATGTCGCAAATGCCGTTTTCTGGTCTTCACCGACTCTGGCGACATCGAACACTTTCTCCATCTCCATAATCCATGTTTGAGCTTCAATCGGATTCATGGAGCCCTGAAATTCTGGAGGTCCGACAGCCTTGAAGTCTTTAAAGGTCGTGGCCTGCGCTTGGGGTTGGTTCGCAAAGGCTCCCGTTAACAAATTTTACCAACTGCTGCATGGGATTAGCGTTGGCTTCTTCGTTGTTAGTAGATCCCTCGGGGGTCTGTTGACGTGTTGGTTGTCTTCTTGGAGGCATTTTACTGTTAAGAATTCTCGTTATTAAACTATTGCTCAATTACTCAAACATTTAAGTCTTAACTTAAACATTTATGAACAACACTTAAATACATAACACATCTGATAAACTTTCACATTTTATTCATTAACTGCTTAAAAACATAATAGAGATAACATCGTAGTTATTTACATCAAATCATCTATCCTGAAATCACCAAGTTTCCAGGATTACATCATTATTCTATCCCATTAAATAAACTGGGATTAATCAACTTATTAACTCATAAATTTCATAATAACATAACTAATCATAATCTATGATGACATCCCACGACGTACAGCTTCCTGGCGTTCCTACTCCATAATGCGTGTCATCATCCTACGATCCATCACATCTAGATGACGATTAGCTCGATCTTGAGCTCTGTCTATGGTAGTATGAAAAATATACTCCATCTCATCAATCTTGGCCTTCTTTGACCGCATTTCACACTCAACACGATCTGCACGATCAGCCTCCCTCAGCCAAGCTGTCTCCGCTCTCGCCCGCTTAGCTGACTCCTCTTTCAACTCATCTCGTACAATCTCATTCCTGGCTATCAACTGTCCGCGTCGATACTCAGACTGTGCTAGCCTCTGCTCAGCCTCTGCAAGACGTGAAGAAAGGTCTTGGATCTCAGCATCCTTCTGCTCTAGAGTGGTTTGACGTTCTGCAGCTTGTTCCTCTAACTCCTCCTTATCACTCTCTACATGAACCAACTTCCACTCCACGTCTCCAAGACGTATGTCTAGCTCCACAATCTCACTGCTCTTCTGCTCCAAATCAGACTGTCGCTCCGCCAGCTGCCTCTCTAACTCTTCCACTCTGTCCTGCAACTCTATGTTGCGATCATACACCTGCTCGTACATCTGAACACCCAAAGTAGATAATGATATCCCCTCAGGGTCTTCCTCCTCCTCCTCAACCTCTTCAGGGTCCTCCTCAGGATCCTCCTCAGGGTCCTCCTCAGGATCAGTCTCAGGCTCATACTCGTGACCTGTAACTGTAACCAATGGAGATAGCTCCCTCTGCACTAGCTGCTCATGAACCACGTGAATATCTCGGGGCTCCTCCTCCCTAGTCTGGCTGGGCTCTCCTCTATCAGTCATCCTGACAACAAAGTTTTAAGTTTTAATTACTAATTGACAATACTCGATAGTACTCGCGAGCACATAAGTTTATTATCAAATAAGCACATAGCACATAATCATTTTGTTGTCTTTTATGAATTTCCGTAATTCATTCCTTAGAACTCGATAAGAGTTTATCACCACTATATTCTCTATCTTCTAAAAGGCTACTACCCTAAGGTTTTCCCCACCTAAAGGTTCATAACCTACAGCTCTGATACCAACCTGTGACACCCCCAAATCTGGGTACTTAATTTTCCCCTGATTTGGTGTTCACTATCCCATTCATTCACATCTAACTACCCATAATTAAGCAATTAAAATAAACTTAATTAATCATCTCCCAAACCGGGTTACATCAATAATTAAAATCCCAGGTCACCACAACCTTAATACATCAAATGCGGAATATAAAAAAAAATCTAAAACAAGTCTGGTACAAATGTTCATCAATTAACTAATAAATCTAGAACTATTTCTGCATCTTGCCCTTGCCCTTACTGGTGGACGGCTCGTCCTGCTTCTCGGGCTTAGCTGAAATATTTAATGCAAGAGTGAGCAAACAATTGCCCACAAGAATGATAACAATAACTTTTAATCGAAATAGAGTTCAAATGAGAAGCAATGATTTTTTTGAAGTTAATCAATAAGTAATCAAAGTTTTGAATATATCTGAGGGTCTCAAGACCTCGAACTATGTCCTAGGTTAACAAGTATTTTTTTTACCGTAACCTTTAACAGTCTTAAAGACTATAAATGGACCTTCATCTCGTACTCAGGGGGATCAGCCCTTTGTACAATGTATTGTGCACAAAAATTTTAACGCTAAGCGTAATAATCCCCTATGTTAGGGTTGTTCATCTCAGTTTATAATAAGAGTCCGTACCAAAAAGAACTTGGCTTGGAACAAGTTTAGATAATCTAAGTTTTTGAAACGCTCATCAACTAAGGACTAGCTGAATCAATAATGGTTTGCTAGTCTAGTTCTTTAGTAAAGTTTGTATTCGAAGTTTGAATGATAATCAAAGACTGAATAAATAATATCTGAAACAAAATATAATTACTCAACATGATATCAGCCTTGCTTGAATAACAATAAGCTAAGGTTAATTAATTCATTCAAAGGAAGTAAACTTGTTGAAATAATAACAAGCTTAAGAAATAGAAAACTTGCTATAATAGTTTAACAAGTTTAAAGAAAGAAAACTTGCTCAACGTAAAAGTAATAAGTTGAGATAAGGAAACTTGCCTCAAGCGTAGATTACAAATTAAATAATTCACGATCCTTAAATCAACCTATACAATTAATTATAAGATGGTAACATAAATTAGTTACAAAATTTATAATCACTTTAGGTTCCTTTTACCTAATTATAGTATCTCATTTAACATACTTTAGACAACAAATGCTAAGTAGCAACCATCTTGGTAGTACATTAGTCACATTAATATAAGTTTAATTATGCATCATAATTTCCCAGAAAAGAAAATAAAAATTTTTTTTTTTTTTTAAACAGTAGCGTTTCTCGCCGGGGCGAGAAAAAACTTAACAATTTCGTCGCCGGGGCGACTCTGTCGCTGGGGCGAAGAAACCAGTTCATTTCTATCGCCGGGGCGATAGACTTGACTGTCGTCTTCCCCAGCTCGCGAACCAGTGAAAACTTAGGCCAAATTTGGCCAAAATTTTCCGAATTCTGCCATCCAGAAAACAAATTAGATATACCCAAACACCATATATGATATAAAACATTTACCCAACATGTTTCTAACTAATCTAAGCATTATAAAACACATAATCAATCAATTTAAAACCAAAAATTCACTGTTTTATAAAATAACCATGTTTTTGCCATTTTCATAAAACAAAACTCTGTAAATTCATTTTTCAATCAACTGAACCCATTCTTCTTGCATTATTCATGTTTTTCATCAAATAATCATAAACAATTATCAATTTACCGATTAATAACCAATTAGAGCATCAATTTTCATACATATATACAATTCATAAAGTAAACTCTGTAAAAACTAAAAACTCAATTCTAAAGCATGTTTTCATGGATTAATACCTCTAAATTAATTGTTAATCATCATATAATCATCTAACACATGATTATTACCAATTACAACAACTATAATCAAATAGTTCATATATTCTAACAATTGAATTTACATACAGTAACTAAAACTATATACAGAAGAATAAAACCAAAAGGAAAAAGAAATTATACCTTCAATTACTTTAGGAACTTGATGAATTCTTTTAAAATTACAAGTTCTTTCTCAATTCTTTCTTCTCAATTCTCAAATTCTCAAACTCTGCTCTCTCTTTTCTCTCAAACTCTGATGTTCTTCTTTCTTTTCTTTTTCTCTCTGTTCTTCTCTTTTCTTTTACAACAGACGCAACTTAAAAAATAAACTGATAGAATTAAGAAAATAAAAACTGACAATTAAATCAAAATAATAACGTAGAAATCTAATTTAATTCATCAGTTATAAAATTCAAAAGCCATAAGGCTATGTTTGGCAATTACAATTAAGGATAACCTATTATTCTTATGTCTTGTTTGGTAAAACACAATTAAAATAACCCATTATTTCCAAACAAAGATCATAAGACCTTGTTTGGTAAAACTAAATTAAAACTCCTTTCATTTATTTTAATAAACCAATATAACATATAGTTTAAAATGTCACACATTTAATTCAATTGAACTTATTATTAAATAAATTCAATTAAATATAATTAACTCAAATAATAATTTCATTTAACAAATAACAATAATACCAAATAAATTCTCTTATTCAAATAAATTATTTATTCAAATAAACCTTTTCATCATCTAATTTAATCATTAAATTAAATTAGAATAAACATAACAAATCACATTTAAATAATATTTAACATTATTAAATTCAACAAATACCCACATTTAACTCAATAAATTAATAAAAATATTTATATAACTCAATAAATATTTTTATTCAATCATAAAAATTGCATTCGTTACAGATTTTATGGGTGATATATTGTATGAATAGTACCGTGACGCACCAGACCTGGGTTTGAAGGTAGACCCAGATTTGGGGGCGTTATAGGTTGGTATTAAAGCTGATAGGTTATAAACCTTAGGTGGGGAACCTTAGGCTATAATATGAAAGAAATGATGAAGATAGTAAGGAGATAAACTCAAATAGAGTTTTAAAAGATGAATTAAGGAAATTCATCGAAAGAAATAAGAGAAGTAAAGGTAAAATAAACTATGTGTTATGTGATAATAATGAATATATATTATTATGTAACAAGTTATGAGTTTTGGAGATACACGTAAGTTCTGGAACTCATACTTATGGTAGGTTCGTGACTCATAATCGTGTGGTAGGTTTTGGAGCCCATAGACATATGGACAGTTCTTGATATGTTCTTGAACTACATATTTCTATGACAAGTTCCTAAACTCATATTATTGTGATAAGTTCCTGAACTCATAACGTATGGTATGTTCTAGGAACAAGCGTTGTTTCTGAAATTGCAAGTCTTAAAGAAGTAAAAGCTGTTAATTGCTATGTGAATCAAGATATTAAAATTGATTATAGAATGTTAAAAGAAGCAATTAGAGGTTATCAGGTTATTGATAAGAAGCTAGTAGTTATACCTAAGCAAATAGCTGGGGTGGTAGCTAAGAATGTGCAAGAGAAGAAAGGAACAACCCTAATATTAGGGGTATTATTCATCAGGACTTAAGAAATACATAGGAGGTGTCATAGAAGAACAGACACAAGCAGTGCCATAATAAGATAGACACAGGCGGTGTCAAAACAAAACAAACACTGGTTGTGTTAAAACAGACACAAGCGGTGTCATAATAAGACAGACACAGGCGGTGTCATAATAAGACAGACACAGGCGGTGTCATAATAAAGCTGACACTGGTGGGGTCACAATAAAATAGACACAGGCAATGTCATAATGGAATAAACATAGGTGATGTTACGGTAGAAAGGACCCAAATGAGGTTAGAGAATCTAGAAAATTCTAGAAGTAAGACAGAAAACCCAAAGGAGAGGGTCGAAGTATGAAAGAAAGAAAGATTAAAGTCCGAAAATTATAGGACTTCTTAAAGAAATAGAATAGCAGAAAGCTATGTGATATAAGTACGGTGTACTATGAGATGCATATTAATATAAATATGTGTATTAATGTGTTATGTGATGAGTAAAATTTTTAGCATTTATAATGAATGCTTTAAAATAAATGAGGCGAAGATAATAATATAATTTTTATCAAACAGAATAATGCCGCAAAAAAGAAGTCCAACTGACCAAGAAGAGGCAGAAAATGAGAATAGAGATCAGCCAAACCCTATGCAACAGTTTGTAGATCTTCTAGTAGGGGAACTAAATAGAAACCCTGCCCAAGTAGATGTAAATCCTCCAACGTTGCCAGTGGTAAGTTTCAAGGATTTTAAGAGTGCATAACCGCTTGAGTTTAAGGGGACCACTGAACCGATAGAGGCTCAATCATGGATTAAGGAGATAGAGAAGGCGTTTGCGATCGCCAAAGTCAGAGAGGAGCAAAAGACGGCTATTGCTACTTATATGTTAAAGGGAGAGGCTAGTTTCTGGTGGGAGGCCAATCAGAATAGGGCTGGTGAAGGAATAGTGTCTTGGGAAAGGTTCAAGGAGTTGTTCTTCGAGAACTACTTTCCCAAGAGTATGCAGAGTCAGATGGAGATAAGGTTTCCAGAGTTGAAACAGGGGGACCTGTCGATACCCCAGGTTTGCTCCACACCAAGTGGACACTAAAGAGAGAAAGGCGCGTAGGTTTGAGCAAGGGTTGAACCCTTCGCTGTACAATAAATTATCGGTGTTACAGATCGACTCATTCGGGACAATCCTAGAGAAGGCAATAATAGCTGAAGGAGGAAATAAGGCATTAAGCCAAATCAGTCTGGAGGGACAAAACGATAGAGCTAAGGGAAGCAATAAGAGGAAATCAAATAAGAACCATTCTGAAATCAAGCAAGAAAACCCGAAGAAAAGGGTTGGAGAGTGTGAGAATTGTGGGAAGGATCATACGGGATTATGTAGGAAACCTAAGAAAGCGTGCTACAATTGTGGGCAAGAGGGACATATCTCTCCTAATTGCCCCAATCCAACACAAATTGGGTGTTATGTTTGTGGATCGATGGATCATCAAGCAAGAAGTTATCCGAAGAAAGGGACAGGGGGAGGAAGTAGTAGTAAGGGAAAGAGTGTTGGTAAGACAACACTAGCCAAATTCCTGAAGAAGTAAGATAATACCTTAGACAAAGGTAGTATGAAGTAACTGCAATGCTGAAACAGCTGCATGGAGATTCAAAGAAGAAAATGATGAAGAAATATTATATATTCTTATCTTTTTAATGTAACCTTGTAGTAGTGATTCCGGGGACGGAATCCTTATAAGGAGGAAGAATGTGACAACCCGAATATTCGTGTAATCTATTATTTGGGTTTATGAGTATGAATATCTAATAAAATAGATCTTTATGGATATTATTATGTGTAAATATGTTTGTATGTGTTTAAAGGTTGTATTATGATCTAGATTGTGTATACGTCTAAGAATCTATGAATTGGGGATTCATAGACAAAAAATAAAATTTCTGGGGAAAAATACGAAAAAATACTATTCACGCCAAAAACGTCTTTTTCGTTTTTTGAATTTTTGAATCACGGGATAACATTTATTTGAGGACGGAAAACGTAATCTCCAATAAAATCGATGAAAGAAATTTTGCGAGTTTTGGATGTGTAACGAGTTAGGAAGCCTAACTAGAAAGAAATCGGGTAACCGAACGAGTTCGAAAATGTAAACCCTAATCAATTATGAAAAAGGGTAAAATGGACTTTTTGCTAACTAAATCAGTTATGAAAGTCAACTAGAAAGAAACTAGAAATCGAAACTAAGTTTCGATGTAACCAAGTCGAGTCGAGCCTAGGGTTTGAAATGGCTTGGCTAGGGTTCGGGATGGCTTAGCTTCAGGTTGAGCCAAGGGGTAGAGCCTAAAGTTGAGCCTAGGGTTAGGATGGCTTGATTTAGGGTTGAGCCAAGGCTTAAAGTCTAGGGTTAAAACCTAAGACTTAATGCCAAAGAAAGATAGGGCCATGTGTCACTTTGTGGCAATTTGGCACATGGGATAAAGGAGAGCAAAAAAAAGCAAAGAGGGTGAGTCATGAGGGCACCAAAAATCTGGCCATAAAGAGAAGGGGGACAAGCTAGGATGGAAACTTGCCATTTTTGGCAAGTTTTAGTTCATTGGAGACAAACTTCCATTACATGTTTCCCCCATTCATTTTGTTCTTGCCAAACATGGCCTTATTGTTGGGATATTTGTATGTATAACAAATATAACTCATACACGCAAGTGCACGTGATCTACAAGTAATATAAAGTAAGTAAAGTATCAGTCCCACGAGGAATAGAATTGCATTTACAACATCAAACACCGATTTTATAATTAATTCGGTCTCTTTAAACAATTGATTACAAGGCTGAAAATTATCTAATGATTACAAGGGAAACTAATAGAACAAATTATGGTTGTACAAATACAGATTTTATAAGCTTGGGATTATAATTTCACTTATTGCAAACTTAAATTTCCATGCTTCCTATTGTTGCCAATCGATTATTATAGAATGTTGGTGGAGAACACGAATGTAAAATATGGCCACCTCTCGATGCACCATATTCATATCACACTAAATCCACAATTGATAGAATGAATGTGAACACCCTAGATGACTAACACACTATATCTCTATGTGAATTACAATCAAAAGGGTTTAAGTACAAGTTCTCAATTGGCCACATATGGTGCTTCGGTATATCTCTATCCTAAGCACGAAACATAATTTTACGAGGAGTGTAATAATTATGAACATATGTTAGCATAATTAGATCTCAATTTATATTTCCTTTCTCAATTCCATATAAATTATCACTGTAATTGGTGATCAAGCAATTAAACATTAAGTGTAGATTATGCTAGACATTCATTTCATAGCCAACTAGCAATAATAAGGAAGCATATCAATTTTAGTTAAGTAAAAGATCCATTATAATCCCAAGAATTGAATTTAGTTCATAATAATAATAATAAAATTCATCATGCACAATTGGTTCATCATCATAATTACAGACTAGGAAAATTAATCAAAAACAGAAAATATTCAAGCTCCTTGTTTCCGTTCTGCAACTTCTGATGATTTTCCAATTTGTGTGGATTGTTTATTTCTTGCTCCCAATCTCCAATTCAGCATCCATATATCTCCATTCTTCAGTTCCCAAATGCAAAATGTGCTCAGCTGGTTGTTTCCGAGTTTGAAGCTAAAATGCAGTAAACTATTCTAATTTTCGTGTAGGAGGAGAGCCTCTCATTTGAATTCCAAAATTGGCTAATAATGCATGCTTAATTTGTCTTATTTTGACTTATTCTAATTCCCATTAATAAAGTTTAAACCCACTGATCCCTCAAAATCTGGCACTACACCATTTCCTGATAATGCTGCTTCGCTGGATGGAACGTGCTGCATGGTTGGCTGGCGACAGCCGCAGCTGCGCCGCCCTCCTTTGCAATAGGGGCGCAGCTGCGCAAGGGAGGCAGGGCAGGAACAGGAGGGGCGCAACTGCGCCGGCCTCAAGGCCAAGCAGGGCGCAGCTGCACCGGTTGCCAGTCTGCTGTTGTGCTGCTGTAGCCTGTTTTCTCGATTCTCGTGTCCTGTACAAGCAACAAATAATCAAATAGCTCCCATCCACAAATGCAATAAACCCCGTGTCAAATTTACCAAGAACCGTGCAAAAGCCATATAATGAGAGTAGTAAATCAAAACCGAAAGAGAGGGAAAAAATGCATGAAAATGCACTAAGTAGCTATTAGATAAGCAACAAATGAAACCAAATAGCATCCAATAAGTAGGTATAAAACCTACTTATCAAATACCCTCATACTTAAATTGTTGCTTGTCCTCAAGCAAATACAATGAAATACATGCAGACATGAATGTAATGTAATGATATAAGAATGCACCATGACCCTCATCAATTAGTAATCAATCCAAAAGTTTTGCCTCAGAAGAATCTAGCGTCACATCAAAACTTGGTCCGTGTGCCATGATAGTCATGCAGCTCAAATTCTGTGGTGAATGATAAAGTGTGTGTGTGTGCAGTATTCATCAAACTTATAGCAATCCCAATCGATCCTCATAATATGTTTCTTAGGGGAAATTTATATACTCAAATTTTCAAAATAACACTTGGGGTAAATATAGTTAAAACCACGCTATGTCAAAATTTGGGGATCGACTTAGAAATTATTCGGACTATGACGCTTGGTTGTGCAATGCCTAGTTCCCTTAGGCTATTCAATGATACCCATGTAGCGAGCTTTCGGCCAACGACTCCCAAACCAATTGGTCTTAGGGCGCTAGGTGTAGAGACATCCCCTAGGGTGTACTTACTCGAATATCAAAGGCCACAAAACTAGGCTAACCAAGCATTTATTCAATGGTTTTTTTTAAAATCAACGAATGCGTTTTACGCTCCATTTCGTTGCACAAATACTCTACTAAGTGCTCCCCCAAACTTGAACACGTGTGGTCTCAGCTAATACTACCCACAATTGCCTCAATCATTAATAACACAACAAATTCCCCCCATAACTCAATTATGCGAATCTTTAGGCTACTTAGTGAGAGAACTACTAAAAACGTGCAAACCAGTTCTATCATAATCAACACAAGATAAGAGTTTGCAATATATCATGGCACTCAACACAAGACAAGAGTTTTCATCATAGGCATGTGAGGATGTATACTAATCAAGATAAGAGGATCATGCAACTAAACTACATGTTGTGATATGATATGCATGAGAAATTCACCATTTTTTTAATGTAATAATCTAAGAATTAACGAAAATAAGCAAACAAATACTTAAACTAACAATAAAAACAGATAATTGAAAGTATCACAAAAGAAACTAGGCAAGCCTACTACCCCCAAACTTAAAATATGCAATACCCTCATTGGAGATAAAAGGGTAAAGAGTACTCCCCTAAGAAGCATCCTCGGCGCCGCTAGGCGGCGTGTCGGGCGGAGGATAAGGGATGCCGGAGCCGAATGTGGGAAACTCAACGAGGACCCCCTGCTGACTGAATGCCTCCGATAATGCACCTGCAAAGGAGATGCTGTAATCCCTAAAGCTCGTGTGCAACGCGTCCATGCGACGCTGCAGGCGGCGGATCTCGCGCTCATGTCCACTGACTCCCCTCTGCTGTACTGGCGGGGCAGGCACGTCCTCCTCACTGGCCTCCTGCTCCTCATCAGCCATAATAAAACCCAACCCACTAGGCCGGGACTCTCCACCGCGCCATACATTGTACTTTCGAATCGTGGCGCTGTCGATATCCCGCATAGGCAACTGGAGAGTCTCCTCGCCCCATTCCACGTTTGCCGCTAGGCATAGGCGTGTGATAATCGAGGCGTGTGGAATGGCACCGGAAGTGACAGCCCTCATGAAACGAAGCATGGACTGGTTGATGATATATCCCACGTCAATGCTCCCTCCACGCAGAATGCGGTGTAAGAGAACCGTGCGATCCCGGGTCACGTCCTGGTGATGGGTGGTCGGCAAGATACTCGCGCAAATGAAGGCGTACCATGCCTTAGCATATCTGTTCAGCGCGGTCTGAGGGAAGTTGATAGACTCCACGGCACGCTTGCGTGAGGTGGTCGTCGCCCAGATCGTTTCTAACAAGTTGATAGGATGGATAGCTTGCAACACCTTAACCCCTCGCCTATATGTAGACGGTAATCTTGTTACAATTGCTTGCAAATGAAGAATGCGTAGGATGAACACCAACGACACCTCGACCCCTCGCTTATATTGAAGCGGTAATCTTGGTGCAATCGACGATTGATGCGGTAGTAGACGCCACACACAACTATGAATGGTTGTATGATAAGTCAATTATGAATCTCCAAAGAGAACTAAGGAATACTTAGGAATTCTTCAAAGAACCACAAGTAGAGAAACAAACTCACAATAATATTGATAATCTGAAAATTGGTTGTTTGATGTTTACAATAGCACTTATTTATACTAGTTTAGAAACAAACTAGAAGCTTCTAGAAGCACACACTCTTGGAAATACAAGCACACCAATATTGAAATGTAGCAATTAGAACACATGTAATTGATCCTAAATACTGATATCATGTTTTGGATGAAAGAAGGTTCGAAAATCAAGAAAGTCAAAAAATAACAAATTGCATCCAGGAGGTTCTCGCCGGGGCGAGAAAATTGCATTGAAAATTCTCGCCGGGGCGAGATTCTCGCCGGGGCGAGAGTTTTGTATTGTAAAAACCTCGTCGGGGCGAGCCTCTCGCTGGGGCGAGAAAATTGGCCTGTAAAACCTCGCCGGGGCGAGTTAGCCTGCTTCATGCAAACGGTTTTCTTTCATCGTTTTGATCGCCACGTCCATTCGTAACATGTTTACAGGTTTCATACGCTTGGACTCCACCTCCATAACTTCTATACTTGATCCAATCTCGTTCCATAGTTCACGGATCATCCCGTTAAGTCCGTCTTTGAAGGTTTTAGCTCGGGCTCTAGTAACGGGTCCAAGTGGCAATTGCAATGGGTCTTCTCGGGTTGTGTCACGGGTTTCTGGATTATGGATGTCCTCATCATACCTCTCCTCTTGAAGAGGATTTGTCCTCAAATCTTCACCTACATCAAACGGGCTTAGATCAGAAACATTGAAAGTTGCACTAACAGTATACTTACCGGGTAAATCCAATTTGTAAGCATTGTTGTTAATGTGTTCAAGCACTTAAAATGGTCCATCTCCTTTCGGAAGTAATTTTGAACGCCTTTGAGCAGGAAATCTTTCCTTACGCATGTGTAGCCATACCCAATCCCCGGGTTCAAAGATTACTTGACGCCGACCCTTGTTGGCCTATCGAGCATATTGATCCGTCTTCTTCTTAATGTTAAGCTTTGTCTTCTCATGTATCTGCTTAACAAAATCAGCCTTGTTTTTGCCATCCATGTTAGTATACTCAGAAATAGGTAAAGGTGCTAAATCCAATGGTGTTAAAGGATTAAAACCATACACAATTTCAAAAGGTGAGAATTTAGTAGCCGAGTGGACAGACCTATTATAAGCAAACTCAACATGAGGTAAACATTCTTCCCAAAGCTTAATATTCTTATTAATGATAGCCCTCAATAATACAGATAGAGTCCTATTTACTACTTCCGTTTGACCGTCAGTTTGTGGATGACAAGTAGTTGAAAACAACAGTTTAGTTCCTAGTTTACACCACAAAGTTTTCCAAAAGTAGCTCAAGAACTTAGCATCTCTATCCGAAACAATTGTTCGGGGCATGCTATGCAGACGCACAATATCTCTAAAGAATAAATCAGCAATATGGGATGCATCATCAGTTTTATGACATGGAATGAAGTGTGCCATTTTTGAGAATCTATCTACGACCACAAATATAGAATCATGACCATACTTAGATCTAGGTAATCCCAATACAAAATCCATAGACAAATCAATCCAAGGTTCACTCGAAATTGGCAATGGTGTGTATAACCCATGGGGTTGAACACGAGATTTAGCTTGACAACAGGTAATGCACCTATCACAAATTCGTTCCACATCTCGTTTCATATGGGGCCAATAGAAATGTTCTTTTAATACAGATAAAGTCTTATCAACACCAAAATGTCCCATCAAACCACCTCCATGTGATTCACGAACCAATAGTTCACGTAAAGAACTTGCAGGTATACACAATCGATTCTCACGAAACAAGAACCCATCCATCTTGAAGTACTTACCTACAACATTCTTTTCACAAATTTTAAACTCTTCACAGAAATCATGGTCATTAACATACAATTCTTTGATTTGTTCAAAACCAAGTAATTTTGTGTCGAGAGTATTTAACAACACATACCTTCTTGAGAGAGCGTCGGCAACGACATTCTCCTTTCCTTGCTTATACCGAATGACATACGGGAATGTCTCGATGAACTCCATCCATCGTGCATGTCTCTTGTTCAACTTGTGTTGGCCTTTCAAATATTTCAATGATTCATGATCCGTGTGAATCACAAATTCCTTAGGCCACAGGTAATGTTGCCAAGTCTCCAAAGATCGAACTAAGGCATATAACTCCTTGTCATAGGTAGGATAGTTCAAAGCTGCTCCACTCAATTTTTCACTGAAATATGCAACGGGTTTTCCCTTTTGCATCAACACAGCTCCAATGCCTAAACCTGAAGCATCACATTCAATTTCAAAGGTTTTAGTGAAATTTGGCAATACAAGTAAAGGAGCGTTAGTTAATTTTTCTTTAATCAAATTAAACGCTTTTTCCTGTGCATCACCCCACTTGAATCCTACACTCTTTTTGATTACTTCGGTGAGTGGTGTTGTGACTTCGCTGAAATTCCTTACAAACCGTCTATAGAAACTTGCGAGTCCATGAAAGCTACAAACTTGACTGACATTAGTAGGAGTTGGCCATTCTTGGATTGCACGTACCTTTTCTTCATCAACCTGTACTCCCTGTGTACTAACAACAAAACCAAGAAACACAACTCGATCCGTACAAAATGTGCATTTGTCCATATTAGCATACAATTTTTCTTTTCGAAGCACATCTAGGACAGATTTTATATGCAATGCATGCTCATCTAAATCTTTGCTATAGATCAAGATATCATCAAAGTAGACAACTACAAACTTTCCAATGAAGGAACGCAAAACATGGTTCATTAGTCGGATGAACGTACTAGGAGCATTAGTTAAACCAAAAGGTAAGACCAACCACTCATATAACCCATATTTTGTTTTAAAAGCAGTTTTTCATTCATCCCCTTCATGCATTCTAATCTGATGATAGCCACTCTTTAAGTCAATTTTAGAAAACACACAAGATCCATGCAATTCATCTAACATGTCATCTAACCTAGGAATGGGATGCCGATATTTTACCGTGATGTTATTTACCGCTCAACAATCAATGCACATACGCCACTTCCCATCTTTCTTAGGTACTAAAATAACTGGAACCGCACATGGACTCATGCTTTCCCTCACAAAATCTTTGTCCATTAGCTCGTCAACTTGCCTTTGCAATTCCTTTGTTTCCTCGGGATTGCTTCGGTATGCCGGGCGATTTGGAATGGTCGTGCCTGGGACAAAGTCAATTTGATGCTCAATTTCCCGAATTGGTGGTAATCCATGTGGAAGTTCCTCGGGAAATACATCCTGATAATGTAATATTCCGATCCCTAATAAGATTTGTATATGTAAATTATGTGTTTAATAAATGAAATTTCATGATCTGACCTTGTATTATGTGATTGTGCATTTTATTAAACAATTAGGACAAATAAAACTTTTTCGCCCAACAGCTGTGTCGTGCTTAATCGGACAAAATGATTTGTCGTGCTTCCGGCGAATTCACCGGGAAGCGTTTCGGCAAATTATTTTTTTGTAAGCTGCTGTGTCGTGCTTGGAATTGACGAAGTGCTTCGTCGTGCTTCGTCGTGCTTCGACATTAATATAATATTATATTAACTGATAAAATTTTAAAATAAGTTAAATAGGGTTTAAAATGTTACACGAAAATAGAAACCCTAAGTTGAAAACCCTAATTAATAATAATTGTCTGAATTGATTAATTAAAACCCTAATTATTGTTCAATAATCTTAATTGATGTAATTAAGATTTAAATGATGAATCATAATATTAATTATGAATTATTAAGATTAAGTTAAACCCTAAACGAAAGACTAAAACCCTAATTATGAATTTGAAAACCCTAAACCCTAATTACAAACCCTAAAACCCTAATTTGATTCAAGAACACTAAATTATGGAGTTACAAATCTTAATTATGATATAATATCTTAATTAAGGTATTACTAAACCTAAATTAACATCATAAACATGATTAGTAAAAATCTAGGTTTAATTAGTAAGTAAATAAATCAAAAATCAAATTTTAAACCAATTAAAATAGGATAAGAACACAAATCAGATCTTTATAAATATCCAGCATAATTAGGTGAATCACACCAGATGATAAGCAGCACAAGTCAAATGGTAGGATATTTGTAGAGGCAAAAATTTGGAATCTAGTAAGAAAACCCTAATTTCAAAACCTATAAATAGAATGAGATGTTAGGGTTAAAAGCTACGAAATTTTAAAGCTTATACACTCACATATCCAGCCTAAACAAACCCTAGCAATCACAAGCTTAGAATCAGAAGCCAGAAATCAAAATTTGAAGAAAAAGGTGCACAAAACCCTAATTTATGTTTGATCTTCAAGCCTGGAAATTTTTTGTGTTTTAGATGTTTAGGAATCCTTGTTAAGATGTTATTTAGTGATCTGGGCGGTTAAAACATGTTTACATAACATCTAGATATGAAAATCAAGCCAAAAACTCAAACTGTTCTTGGCAGTCAAGAACAGTCTGACAAGCCTTTTTGTCAGATCTTTTGATCGTCTTAGAATGTTAGTTTGATGTGTTTTAAAGTATGAATCTATAGTATGCCATGTTAACTTTAATATCCAAGTGGTAGAAGTCCAAAATTATTACACAGTAAGAATCTATAAGTGGTCAAAATCCTTTGACCGTTCTGATTTTGCACGTTTCTGGGTAACCCAGAAACTTATGAAGAACTCTGACAAGGTTTGTCAGAAGTTCATGCTGCCCAGAATTGATCTAGATGACATTTTTGGTGTAATTTATTGGCTTAGACTTGTTGTATGCTATATGAACTACAACCTTGAATCATTAAAACACCTAAACAATCAATAAAGTGAACGAAATTAACAGTCAAACCACGTTGACCGTTATGACTAGATGAGTTTCTGGGTTACCCAGAAACTCAAGAACAGTCATGAACGGGTAGTTTGACCATAAAATTTAGAGCATGATATGATTTATTTTGATGTGAAATTTGTTATGTCGTTATACACTGCCATGTTGACTATAACAACAAACAAAAATCCAACACAAAGATCAAACGAGCTGAGATTAATTTGAGGTCAAAAGTCACCGTTGGACGTTGACCAAGTGTTCTTCATGAAGAACACCTTTAGCGACGATATTCATCCTAAACCCAGAAAACTAAAGAAATAAGCAGACCGTTGCTAAATCCCTTTAGCGACCGATTTTTAATAAAAATAAAATAAAATTTATTTAATAAATTATAAAATAATAAATAAATATTAAATAATTATTAATAATTAATAATTAAATACGAAAATTCATTTTTAAATTATAAAAAATTATTTTTAATATTTTTATATATTCTGAATTATTATTTAAATTAATTAAATATTAAATAATAATTATGATAAATCATTTAATAATTATTTTAATTATTTAAAAATGATATTAAATTATTAAATAATTATATTAATTATTTAAAAATGATATTAAGGTAAATAAAATTATAATATATAATAATTAAATAAAATATTAAATATTTAAATATTATTAATGATAAATAAATCAGTTAAATAATATATTTAGTCTTTAAAAATTACTTTAAATGATAATTAAATCATTTATATATTAAATTAAGTTTTGAAAATTATTATAAGTAATAAATAAATTATTCTAATGATAAAATAAATTCTAAAAATATTATTAATGATAAAATAAATCATTTAAATAATATTCTATCTTTCTAAAAATATTATAAATGATAAATAAATCATTTAAATAATATTTTAAATATCTAAAAATATTCTAAATGATAAATAAATCATTTAAATAACATATTAAATGTTTTAAAAATATTCTAAATAATAATTAAATCATTTAAAAATATTCCTAAGCTTGTAAAATTATTTTAAAATAATACCAAGCTTCTAAAAATATTATAAATAATAATTAAATTATTTAGACTAATAATTCGACTTCCAAATGAAGTTTTATCGAACAATCTATGTGTTTAGTCATTAAGGACGCGACCGAGATACCGAATCAACGTCGAACCTTAATGAAACTTGTTTAGATTAACGTGATACATGTTTATATACGTGCTAACACTTATTATTGGTATACGTAGACTACGTGCGTTGACCGATTGTATTAAATTATAGTGAGCTACGCTAAGGCAAGTCTCCCAACTTTGTTATATTTAAGCAAGTATTATACATCTTGCTATCAATTATTGTGAAGTTATTGCTTCTTGTTCATCATAACTTAAGAAATGAATCATTGTTCATATATTGTTTATTCGAGCGAAAATTGTTGTGTCAAACCAAATTGTTTGGTAAGACATCTATACTGAGTAAATGGAAATGCCTTCATAGGAAGGCCAATAAATGTCGATAATATATTGACCACAAATGGTAGGATGATATGCATACTCCTAGGATATTGGTGAGGCTGATCACCTACCAGATATCCAAAACTCAAATGGTTCTAAGTCTTTAAAGACTGATAGAACTAAATGAAATATATGGTTCTTATACAGAACCCTCAGTATACATTGTTGACATCTTTCAAATCAAACACATGGTGTTTACATATTCAAATGAACTTGCTGAGCATTTGTAGCTCATTCTTGTAGGTCTGTAAATGATATCCCTAGCACGTCTGGGACTAACAAGGGAAAAAGCCATGCTTATTAGCTTTATTTTCTGTTGTTGAATACTTTAAGTCTTTTAAAGACTTGTTGTTGTAATAACTTAGTATAACGAATGATGTAACTGAACAAAATGTTATGTAATATATTATGATCCTTTATGTTATAGAATGCGTCATACTCTGATCTTTAAATTCTTTAGAATAGTTGTACTAAGTTAAATACAGTGTCTATATGAACTATACATCTGAATGAGGGTATCTAAATGATGTTGAGAGTCCTATAAGCTCTGGGGTTACACTTAATGAGCGTCGGTAAGGTGTCCTCCTTACCGGAATGCGCCCCTCAGTTCTATGGACAATCTTATCATTAATACTGTGAATGTCAGATAGATAGGAAATATTGATATGAAAGAGATATTCATAAGATATGAATCTATATATCTAAGTGAGGGTATCCAAACACAGACAACGTTCTAGCCGGAACTAGTACCTGTTATAGGATACTGTGAATCTTGGATAAGTAGAAGTCATATTTTATTGAATATTTATAGATGTATAGTTTCACGTGAGCACCAGATCTGCTACAGGGGAGTGTAGAGATTTGGGGGCGTCACAGGTTGGTATCAGAGCTGTAGATTATAGCTCTAAGGTAGTTAGGAAATACCTTAGGATATGATCTTCGAGTCCGTAAAATACTTAATGATACATAAAATAATCTTAAAAGCTTTATCTTATGTGTAAATTTGTTTCCCCATAAATACTAAATAAATTAAAATTCTTTTGTAGGATGGCAGGAGTAATCCAACACATAGGATGGTTATCCGACAGTGAGCCCGATGAGGTGCCTGATTACGAGCCGGCTACCCCTGAGCTAGATTTAGAAGATGAAGACCCAGAGGAGGAGGAACTTATCCATGACGAGGAGATATTAGAGGCAGAGGAGGCAGAGAACCCTGTAGATGGGCAGTTAGTAGACCCTGATTCTGAGGAGGATGTTGTGACACCCCCAAATCTGGGTACTCAATTCCCCCTGATTTGGTGTTCACTATCCCATTCAATCACATCTAACTACCCATAATTAAGCAAGTAAAATAAACTTAATTAATCATCTCCCAAACCGGGTTACATCAATAATTAAAATCCCAGGTCATCACAACCTTAATACATCAAATGCGGAATGAAAATATAGTCTAAAACAAGTCTGGTACAAATGTTCATCAATTAAATAATAAATCTAGAACTATTTCTGCATTTTGCCCTTGCCCTTACTGGTGGACGGCTCGTCCTGCTTCTCGGGCTTAGCTGAAATGTTTAGTGCAAGAGTGAGCAAACAATTGCCCACAAGAATGATAACAATAACTTTTAATTGAAATAGAGTTCAAATGAGAAGCAATGATTTTCTGAAGTTAATCAATAAGTAATCAAAGTTTGAATATGTCTGAGGGTCTCAAGACCTCGAACTATGTCCTAGGTTAACAAGTATTTTTTTTTACCGTAACCTTTAACAGTCTTAAAGACTATAAATGGACCTTCATCTCGTACTCAGGGGGATCAGCCCTTTGTACAATGTATTGTGCACAACCATTTTAACGCTAAGCGTAATAATCCCCTATGTTAGGGTTGTTCATCTCAGTTTATTATAAGAGTTCTTACCAAAAGGAACTTGGCTTGGAACAAGTTTAGATAATATAAGTTTTTGAAACGCTCATCAACTAAGGACTAGCTGAATCAATAATGGTTTGCTAGTCTAGTTCTTCAGTAAAGTTTGTATTCGAAGTTTGAATGATAATCAAAGACTGAATAAATAATATCTGTAACAAAATATAATTACTCAACATGATATCAGCCTTGCTTGAATAACAATAAGCTAAGGTTAATTAATTCACTCAAAGGAAGTAAACTTGTTGAAATAATAACAAGCTTAAGAAATAAATAACTTGCTGTAATAATTTAACAAGTTTAAAGAAAGAAAACTTGCTCAACATAAAAGTAATAAGTTGAGATAAGGAACTTGCCTCAAGCGTTGATTACAAATTTAAGTAATTCACGATCCTTAAACAACCTAAACATTTAATTATAAAATAGTAACATAATTAGTTACAAAATAATATACACTTTAAACTAGTTCTTATCCTTTTTATTATAACATCTCATTTAGCAAACCATAGTCAACAAGTACTAGTTTAGCAACCATCTTGACAATACTTTATTCACATATATATCAGTTTAATTATGCATACAATGATACATCATAGCTACCAAGAAAAGAAAACATAATAATAAATTTTTTTTTTATCCAGCAGTGATTCTCGCCGGGGCGAGAATTCCCTTTTAAATTTTCTCGCCGGGGCGAGGTTTTCCTTAACAACTTTCTCGCCGGGGCGAAGTTTAACAGCTTATTTTCTCGCCGGGGCGAGACACCCGGCAGTCGTCTCCTACAGTTCGCGAACAGTGAAAACTTAGGCCAAATTTGGCCAAATTTTCCCGAATTCTACCATCCAGAAAACAAATTACACATACCCAGACATCATATATGATATAAAACATTTACCTAACATGTTCTGTAAACATTTTAATCATTCTAGCACATAAACAACTAATTTAAAACTAAAAATTCACTGTTAAAATCAAATATTCAAGTTTTAACCATTCTCATAAAATTAAACTCTGTAAATTCATTTTTCAACCAATTAAAACAAATTCTTTTTGCATGACTCATGATTTTCATCAAATAATCATAAACAATTCTCAATTTACCGATTAATAACCAATTAGAGCAAGAAATTCCACTGTTTTATAAAATAACTATGTTTTTGCCATTTTCATAAAACAAAGCTCTGTAAAACTAAAATTAAATTCTAAAATATATTTTCATGAATTAAAACCTTCAAATAGAGTTTTAATCATCATATAAACATCACGTAATCATCCAATTCACATAGCTATCAATTATAATAAAAAAAAAATCACATATTAAGCCAATGAATATTTTTACAGAGAACCAAATATTAAAATACAGAGAAGAGTATTATACCTTCTATTTGATTAAAAGAGAAGCTTGATTAACACTCTCCTAGCTTGAACTTCTACCTTCAATATCTTCTTTTCAAAATTCTCAAACTCTCTTCTTTCTCAAATTTCACAGAACTCTCTCTTTTCTCAAAACTCTCTTCTTTCTCTTTTCTCTCTGTTCTTCTCTTTTCTTTTCTTTCAACTGACGTACTTTTACAAAATAAAAACTGATGATTTTAAATAAAATAAAAACTGTTGTTATAAATAATAATAACGTATAATCCTTAAATTGAATCATCAGTTAAGATTTTCAAAAGCCATAAGGCTTTGTTTGGTAAACACTAATAAAAATAACCTATTATTCTTATGTCTTGTTTGGTAAAACACAATTAAAATAACTCATTTTTTTCAACCAAAGGTCATAAGGCCTAGTTTGGAAAAACTAAATTAAAACTCCTTTCATTTATTTTAATAAAACATTATAACATATAGTTTTAAATGTCACACATTTAATTTAATTGAACTTATTATTATTAAATAAATTCAATTAAATATAACTAACTCAAATAATAATTTTATTTAACAAAAACACCAAATAAATTATATTATTCAAATAAATTATTTATTAACATAAATCATTTATTCAAATAATTCTTTTCATCATCTAATTTAATTATTAAATTAAATTAGAATAATCATCACAAATCATATTCAAGTAACAATTAACACAATTAACTCAACATAAACTTATTTCACAATAGCTTAATAAATCATCTATTAACTCAATAAATTAACAAAAATATTTATACAACTCAATAAATATTTTTATTAATTCTCAAAAATTGCATTCGTTACAGATGTTGGAGCAGGCCAGATGATGAGTGTCGAAAGACACGAAGAGATAGTTATTCAGTTGGTACAACAGTCAACAGTAGGGTTAGAAGCTGCTAACTCTCGGGCAAACATAGCGGCCGGATTATTAGAGAGTGAGCGAGATACAACTCGGCATTTGAGGATACTCCTTCAGAACACACAGAGGGAGAAACAGGAGGCACAGATGCAGGCATACAGAGCCGATAGGAAGAGTAAGGCGGCATTTGATGGCCTAGAGCGACGAGTGTTTAGGTATCCGGTGGAAGAAGGGAAGGAGGATTATATGATCGATAGAGCAGTAGTCGGTCATATGATACGAGACGCTTATAAGGGGATGCGTGATAGCGCAGTTTAGTAATGTTTAAGTTTATGTGTTGTACTTAGTACGGTATCAAAATTTTGAGTTGTAAAATAGGAAATCCTTGTAATAACTAGTAGTAGTATAACTACTAGTCGGTTATGTAATCGTTGTTGCATGTTATATACAAGTTGTGTTTATATAATCAAATTGTTAGTTCTATGTAAGCATATCTTTGTATTTATACTTGCTTTTCTTTATTTTAGAACCATGGCATCAGGACGAAGAGCCCAAGCCCGAATTGACACCACCGAACCAAATCCCACACAACAATTAGTAAATATCCTTTTAGAAACCTTACAAAATCGTCCACCACCTCAACCCACCCCAGTTAATCCACAGGGTACAATATTCAAGGACTTTAAACTTGTAGGACCACCGGAATTTAAGGGAGCTGCGGAACCTATTGAGGCTCAAACATGGGTTACCGAGATGGAGAAGTTTTTTAGGGTAACTAATGTTGGTGAAGATCAAAAGACGATCTTTGCCACCTTTTTCCTCAAGGGTGAGGCAAACCATTGGTGGGAAAATACAAAAATTCGTGCAGGTGAAGATATAATTCCTTAGACTAGGTTTAATGAACTATTCTTCGAAAATTATTTTCCCCAATCAATGCAGGATCGTATGGAGGTACGATTCTTAGAATTGAAACAAGGAGAGCTTACAGTATCTTAGTATACGGCTAAGTTCAATGAATTAGCCAGGTTTGCCCCACACCAGGTTGATACAGAGGCAAGGAAGACTAGGAGATACGAAGAGGGATTGAAACCCCAAATTCGTAGTAAGTTGTCAGTGTTTCAAGTGAAAATTTTTCCTGAAATTCTCGAGAAAGCTATCATAGCTGAAAATGAGAATGAAGCGTTAATAAAATTTCATAAGGAAAAGAGAAGTTTGAGTGAAGGGGGGAAGTTTAAAGGAGAAATTAGTACAGGGGGTACTAATAATAATAAAAGGAAGTGGGATGCCACTGTTCCTATAAACTTTGTGAGGAGGGGTAACAATTACAATAATAACAACAACAATAGAAACCAGAACAATAACAATAAGGTGGGTCGTTGTGCCATATGCGGAAAGAATCACCTAGGGTTATGTCGCTAGAGAGTGGTTACTTGTTACCATTGTGGGCAAGAGGGACATTATTCCTCCTACTGTCCTAAAAAGGGTAATGATAATACTCGTCAGAGTAACCCGAATGTCACCTGCTATACTTGCGGTGCAACTGGGCATGTGTCTAGGAATTGCCCGAGGAGTAGGAACCAATCTGGGGGAGGAACCCAAGTCCCAAACAATAATCCCAAATCGGCAGTAGCAGGAGCTGGAGGTCCAAGTCGTCTAACCGCAAGAACGTTTAATATGACGACAAGGGATGTTGTTGCTACACCAGACGTGGTAACAGGTATCATCCCTATCGACACTTTAAATGCATATGTGTTGTTCGACTCTGGTGCTACTTGTTCATTTGTGTCTAATAGCTTTGCTAAGAAATTGTCAATACCATGCGAAGATTTAGACATACCTTTTAATGTGGAAATCGCAAACAATGAGATAATTCCCGTCAAAACCATCTATAAGAATTGTGCTATAGAGATTAAGGAACACAAGTTTCTTGTGAACCTCATTCCCATACAACTAGGGGAATTTGATATAATCTTAGGCATGGATTGGCTGGTGAATTATAATGCAATAATTGACTGCCAGCAGAAGCGGGTGAATTTAGTGACTGCTTCAGAGTCAAAAGTAGTGTTCAAAGGTGGTTGTTCACCTAAACGATCTCACTATCTGACGGTAATGCAGGCAGAGAGATTGCGTAGGAAGGGTTGTACAGGCTATTTGGCATATATAGTAGATACTCAAAAAGAAGGAGTAAAGCTAGAACAAATACCTGTAGTTAAAGAATTTCCGAATGTGTTTCCAGATGACTTACCCGGTTTACCTCCGGACAGGGAGATCGAATTTGTTATTGATCTAGCGTCGGGTACGGCACCAGTTTCCAATGCACCATATAGAATGGCACCTGTAGAGTTGAAGGAGTTACTTGTGCAGCTACAAGAACTCTTAGACAAAAAGTACATACAACCTAGTGTTACACCTTGGGGAGCACCGGTGTTGTTTGTAAAGAAGAAGGATGGAACGTTAAGGTTGTGTATTGATTATAGAGAATTAAATAAGTTAACAATAAAGAACAAATATCCTTTACCACGAATTGATGATCTGTTTGACCAGTTGAAAGGGGCCGAATACTTTTCGAAGATCGACCTACGACCGGGTTATCATCAATTAATGGTAAGAAAAGAAGATGTGCCGAAGACAGCATTTAGGACACGCTACGGACATTATGAGTTTCTTGTGATGTCTTTTGGTTTAACAAATGCGCCGGCAGCATTCATGGACTTAATGAACAGAGTGTTTAAACCATGCTTGGACAAATTTGTCGTAGTGTTCATCGATGATATTTTAGTATACTCGAGAACAAAAGAGGAGCATGTTGAACACTTAAGAAGCGTATTGGAGATATTACGCAAGGAACAACTTTATGCAAAGTTTTCCAAGTGTGAATTCTGGTTGGAACGAGTCCAGTTCTTGGGTCATGTAATTGACAAGAATGGAATAGCAGTAGATCCAGCCAAAATAGAAGCGGTTGTGAATTGGGAACAACCAACAACTCCAACAGAAGTAAGAAGCTTTCTCGGTTTAGCAGGGTATTATCGGCGTTTTATACAAGATTTTTCAAAGATAGCGACCCCGCTAACCAATTTGACTCGAAAGACGGTAAAGTACGTCTGGACAGACAAATGTGAAGAAAGCTTCCAAGAGTTGAAGAAGCGGTTAAGTATGGCACCAGTATTATCTTTACCAGATGATACAGGAGGTCTCGTTGTTTATAGTGATGCATCACACAAGGGATTAGGGTGTATGTTAATGCAACACGGGAAAGTGATTGCATATGCATCAAGACAACTCAAAGATTATGAGAAGAGGTATCCTACGCATGATCTTGAGTTAGCCGCCGTAGTATTTGCCTTGAAAATTTGGAGGCATTATTTGTATGGAGAGAAATGTGAGATATACACAGATCACAAGAGTCTGAAATATATTTTCACACAAAAGGAGTTAAATATGAGACAAAGGAGATGGCTAGAATTGATAAAAGATTTTGATTGTGAGATCTTATATCATCCAGGGAAAGCCAACGTCGTAGCAGACGCATTGAGTAGGAAGAACCAAGAGAAATTGAATGTGATGACTAATAACGAGGTACTGATAAATGAGTTTGACAAACTTGAGATTGAGGTGAGAGTTCCAGTTAACTCTACCCAGAAGTTATTTGTCATGGAAGCTAGTTCGACTTTATTGGACAGAGTCAAAGAACTACAGGAGACAGATGCAGAATGTCAGAAGTATAAGGCAGAAACGACTCATAAAAAGATTGTTAAGTTTATAGTGAATAAAGATGGAGTACTGAGATACGAAAATAGAATTTGGGTACCTTCAGTACAAGAACTAAAAGACAAAATACTGAATGAAGCCCACAGTTCTAAATTCGTTGTACATCCAGGGAGTACAAAAATGTATAAAGACTTGAGCCAACATTCTTGGTGGTCTAACATGAAAAGAGAGATAGCGGAATGGGTAAGTAAATGTTTAACATGTCAACGGGTTAAAGCTGAACATCAGAAACCCAGTGGATTATTACAGCCCTTAGAAATTCCTAAGTGGAAATGGGAGCATATTACCATGGATTTCGTAGTTGGCCTTCCAACCACACAAAAGGGTCACAATGCCATTTGGGTAATTGTAGATCGTCTTACCAAATCAGCTCATTTCTTACCCATCAAAATCAACTTCAGTCTAGACCAGTTAGCCAGACTTTACATCAATGAAATCATTTCTAGGCATGGAGTCCCTGTTTCTATAGTATCAGACAGAGATCCACGATTTACTTCAAATTTTTGGACAAGTCTCCAGAAAAATTTAGGAACTCAGTTGAGACTAAGTACAACATACCATCCACAAACTGACGGTCAGAGTGAGAGAACCATTCAAACATTGGAAGACATGTTGCGCTCTTGCATCATGGATTTCAAGGGAAGCTGGGAAGATCAATTACCTTTAGCAGAATTTGCCTACAACAATAGTTACCATGCCAGCATAGGAATGCCACCTTTTGAAGCCTTGTATGGAAGAAAATGTAGAACGCCTTTATGTTGGGATGAGGTCGGAGAACGGAAAATGCTAGGACCCGAAATAGTGCAACAAACCACGGAGGTAGTTCGAGTTATACGGGGAAGATTACAAGCGTCACAAGATCGACAAAAGAAATATGTTGATCAACACAGGAAGTTACAAGATTTCGAAGTCGGTAGTCACGTATTCTTAAAAGTATCTCCGTGGAAGGGAAAAATACGTTTCGGCAAGAAAGGCAAATTGAGTCCGAGATTTATTGGTCCATTTCAAATATTGAGGAGGATAGGTGAGGTAGCCTATGAGGTAGCCCTACCTCCAGAACTAGAACATATTCATAACGTGTTTCATGTGTCCGTGTTACGACCGTACAAACCTGATTATAAACACGTTATTGATTACGAGCCCATTCAAATCGAGAAGGACTTATCATATGAAGAAATGTGACGCCCCCAAATCTCTACACTCCCCTGTAGCAGATCTGGTGCTCACGTGGAACTATACAACTATAAATATTCAATAAAATATGACTTCTATCTATCCAAGGTTCATAGTATCCCATAACAGATAATAATTCTCGTCAGAACGTTATCCGTGTTTGGATACCCTCACTTGGATGTACAGATTCATATCTTGTGGATATCTCTTTCATATCAATATTCCCTATCTATCTGACATTCACAGTATTAATGATAAGATTATCCATAGAAGTGAGGGGCGCATTCCGGTAAAGATGGCACCTTACCGGCGCTCATTAAGTGTAACCCCAGAGCTTATAGGACTCTCAACATCATTTAAATACCCTCATTCAGATGTATAGTTCATATAGACACTGTATTTAACTTAGTACAACTATTCTAAAGAATTTAAAGATCAGAGTATAACGCATTCTATAACATAAAGGATCATAATATATTACATAACATTTTGTTCGGTTACATCATTCGTTATACTAAGTTATTACAATAACAAGTCTTTAAAAAGACTTAAAGTATACAACAATAAACAATAAAGCTAATAAGCATGGCTTTTCCCCTTGTTAGTCCCAGACGTGCCAGGGATATCATTTATAGCTGCAAAAGAAGATATGCGCAAGAATGAGCTACAAATGCTCAGCAAGTTCATTTAAATATGTAAACACCATGTGTTTGATTTGAAAGATGTCAATGATGTATACTGAGGGTTCTGTACATGAACCATATATTTCATTTAGTTCTATCAGTCTTTAATGACTTAGAACCATTTGAGTTTTGGATATCTGGTAGGTGATCAGCCTCACCAATATCCTAGGAGTATGCATATCATCCTACCAATTTATGTTGATATATTATCAACTGTTCGTCACCTTATATTAAGGGAATTTCGTCACCTTATTTTAAGGGAAAATTTCGGGTTCACCTTACATCAAGGTGTTCCATTTCTCAGTATCAGATGTCGTACCAAACAATTTGGCTTGACACAACAATTTAAGCTCGAACAAGCAATATATGAATAATAATTCATTTCTTAAGTTATGCTGAACAAGAAGCAATAACTTCACAATAATTGATAGCAAGATGTATAATACTTGCTTAATATAAATTGAGAAAGGTTAGGACACTTGCCTTAGCGTAGCTCACTATAATTTTAGTACAATCGGTCAACGCACGTAGTCTACGTATACCAATAATAAGCGTTAGCACGTACATAAACATGTATCACGCTAATCTAAACAAGTTTCATTAAGGTTTGACGTTGATTCGGTATCTCGGTCGTATCCTTAATGGCTAAACACATAGATTGTTTGATAAAACTTCATTTGGAAATCGAATTATTAGTCTAAATAATTTAATTATTATTTCTAACATTTTTAGAAGCTTGGTATTATTTTTAAATAATTTTCAGAAGCTTGGAAGTATTTTTAAATAATTTTACAAGCTTAGGAATATTTTTAAATGATTTAATTATCATTTAGAATAATTTTAAAACATTTAATATGTTATTTAAATAATTTATTTATCATTTAGAATATTTTTAGATATTTAAAATATTATTTAATTGATTTATTTATCATTTATTATATTTTTAGAAAGATAGAATATTATTTAAATGATTTATTTTATCATTAATAATATTCTTAGAATTTATTTTATCATTATAATAATTTAATTATTACTTATAATAATTTTCAAAACTTAATTTGATATTTAAATGATTTAATTATCATTTAAAATAATTTTTAAATACTTAATATATTATTTAAATGATTTATTTATCATTAATAATATTTAAATATTTAATATTTTATTTAATTATTATATATAATAATTTTATTTACCTTAATATCATTTTAAATAATTAATATAATTATTTAATAATTTAATACCATTTTTAAATAATTAAAACAATTATTAAATGATTTATCATAATTATTAATTATTATTTAATTAAATTAAATAATATTTCAGAATATAGAAAAATATTAAAAATAAATTTTTATAATTTAAAAATGAATTTTCGGATTTTTTTATTAATTATTAATATTTATTTAATATTTATTTAATATTTTATAATTTATTTAATTAATTTTTATTTTATTTTTATTAAAAATCCGTCGCTAAAGGGCTTTAGCGACGGTCTGCTTATTTTTCTTAGTTTCTGGGTTTTCACATGCATTTCGTCGCTAAAGGTGTTCTTCATGAAGAACACCTGGTCAACGCTGGTCAGCCTACTTTGATCTCAAATTTCTCCTTGATGCTTAAAGGTTTGTGTTTGATTCTTGTTGCTAGTTACAGTTTATATGGTAGAGAGTAACGACATGTGTTGTTTGAGATCAAACAACATCATTTGATGCCATTTAAATTTGGTCAAACTAGCAGGGACCAACTGTTCTTGAGAATTTCTGGGTAACCCAGAAATTCATGAGTCAGGTTCGGTCAAGGCACTTTGACCACGATTTCTGGCTAGATTAATTATTGTTCATATGTTTTAATGTTATGAGGTTGTTATCTATGTAGCATACAACAAGTCTAAGCAAATAAATTACCCAAAATATCTCGTTTAGGCCAAATCTGGGCAGCATGAACTTCTGACAAACCTTGTCAGAGTTCTTCAAAGATTTCTGGGTTGCCCAGAAATCTGCCAATCCGAACGGTCAAAGGACTTTTGACCGATCATAACTTCATTTCTAGACATTCTTTTACTACAATTCAAGTTGGATATTATAGACCTCATATCAGGCTACACATACAAACATTAAAACAGATCTAACACATAAATTAAGCCGATCAAACCGCCTGACAAAGTAGCTTGTCAGACTGTTCTTGACTGCCAAGAACAGTTTGAGTTTTTGGCTTGATTTTCATATCTAGATGTTATGTAAACATGTTTTGACCGCCCAGATCACTAAATAACATATTAACAAGTATTCCTAAACATCTAAAACACAAAAATTTTGCAGGTTTGAAGATCAAACATAAATTAGGGTTTTGTGCACCTTTTTCTTTAAAATTTGATTTCTGATCTTGGCTACTGATCTTGTGATTGCAGAGGCTTGTTATGGCTGGTACTATAGGTGTTTAGGGTTTGTAAATTCGTAGGTTAAATGACCAGCTTGATGTTCTATTTATAACAACTTCCAATTTAGGGTTTTTAGGTCATTTCTCACAATCTTGCCTCCACAAATATCTAACTCCTTAACTTGTGCTGCTCAAATCTGATCCTAGCTTATCATGCTTGTGCTGGAGTGTGTCAAGCACAAGCTTGCACACTCCTAGCTTAATTTTTATTGGCTAGGAATTTATTTTTCACTTATTTACTTACTAATTAAATCTAGATTTTTGTTAATCATGATTAGGATGTTAATTTAAGTTTAGTAATACCTTAATTAATGTTATATATCATAATTAAGGTTTTACACTTCATAAATTAGGGTTATTGAACCAAATTAGGGTTTTAGGGTTTTCAATCCTATAATTAGGGTTTTAATCTTTCGTTTAGGTTTTAATTTAACCTCAATAATTCATAATTAATATCATGTTTCATTATTTAGAATCTAAGTATATCAATTAAAATTCTTATACAATAATTAGGGTTTCGATTAAATAATTCGGATAATTTTATCAATTAGGGTTTTGAAATTTAGGGTTTCTATTTCCGTTTAACATTTTAAACCCTATTTAACTTATTTTAAAATTTTATCATTTAATATAATATTATATTAATGTCGAACACGACAAAGCACTTCGTCAATTCCAAGTACGACACAGCAGCTTACAAAACTAATTTACCGTAACGCTTCTTGGTGAATTCGCCGGAAGCACGACAAATCATTTTGTCCGATTAAGCACGACACAGCTACTTGGCGAAAAATTTTTATTTGACCTAATTGTTTAATAAAATACGAAATCACATAATACCAAGTCAGAACAAGAAATTTCATTTATTAAACACATAGTTTATATTTATAAATCTTATTAGGGTTCGGAATATTACAACAAATTCCTATTGAAATTGTGGATAGGAAAGAACAAAATTTGCGAAATAAAAAGATACCTTCGGTTAAGGTTATCTGGAGAAATCAGAATATCGAGGAAGCTACGTGGGAGCTCGAGAGTAAAATGCGAGATAACTACCCACATTTATTTTCATAGACTGCACTGTAAATTTCGAGGACGAAATTCTTATTAGTGGGGGTGAATGTAATATTCAGATCCCTAATAAGATTTGTATATGTAAATTATGTGTTTAATAAATGAAATTTCATGATCTGACCTTGTATTATGTGATTGTGCATTTTATTAAACAATTAGGATAAATAAAAATTTTTCGCCCAGCAGCTGTGTCGTGATTAATCGGACAAAATGATTTGTCGTGCTTCCGGCGAATTCACCGGGAAGCGTTTCGGCAAATTATTTTTTTGTAAGCTGCTGTGTCGTGCTTGGAATTGACGAAGTGCTTCGTCGTGCTTCGACATTAATATAATATTATATTAACTGATAAAATTTTAAAATAAGTTAAATAGGGTTTAAAATGTTACACGGAAATAGAAACCCTAAGTTGAAAACCCTAATTAATAATAATTGTCTGAATTGATTAATTAAAACCCTAATTATTGTTTAATAATCTTAATTGATGTAATTAAGATTTAAATGATGAATCATAATATTAATTATGAATTATTAAGATTAAGTTAAACCCTAAACGAAAGATTAAAACCCTAAATATGAATTTGAAAACCCTAAACCCTAATTAGAAACCCTAAAACCCTAATTTGATTCAAGAACACTAAATTATGGAGTTACAAATCTTAATTATGATATAATATCTTAATTAGGTATTACTAAACCTAAATTAACATCATAAACATGATTAGTAAAAATCTAGGTTTAATTAGTAAGTAAATAAATCAAAAATCAAATTTTAAACCAATTAAAATAGGATAAGAACACAAATCAGATCTTTATAAATATCCAGCACAATTAGGTGAATCACACCAGATGATAAGCAGCACAAGTCAAATGGTATGATATTTGTAGAGGCAAAAATTTGGAATCTAGTAAGAAAACCCTAATTTCAAAACCTATAAATAGAATGAGATGCTAGGGTTAAAAGCTACGAAATTTTAAAGCTTATACACTCACATATCCAGCCTAAACAAACCCTAGCAATCACAAGCTCAGAATCAGAAGCCAGAAATCAAAATTTGAAGAAAAAGGTGCACAAAACCCTAATTTATGTTTGATCTTCAAGCCTGGAAATTTTTTGTGTTTTAGATGTTTAGGAATCCTTGTTAAGATGTTATTTAGTGATCTGGGCGGTTAAAACATGTTTACATAACATCTAGATATGAAAATCAAGCCAAAAACTCAAACTGTTCTTGGCAGTCAAGAACAGTCTGACAAGCCTTTTTGTCAGATCTTTTGATCGTCTTAGAATGTTAGTTTGATGTGTTTTAAAGTATGAATCTATAGTATGCCATGTTAACTTTAATATCCAAGTGGTAGAAGTCCAAAATTATTACACAGTAAGAATCTATAAGTGGTCAAAATCCTTTGACCGTTCTGATTTTGCACGTTTCTGGGTAACCCAGAAACTTATGAAGAACTCTGACAAGGTTTGTCAGAAGTTCATGCTGCCCAGAATTGATCTAGATGACATTTTTGGTGTAATTTATTGGCTTAGACTTGTTGTATGCTATATGAACTACAACCTTGAATCATTAAAACACCTAAACAATCAATAAAGTGAACGAAATTAACAGTCAAACCACGTTGACCGTTATGACTAGATGAGTTTCTGGGTTACCCAGAAACTCAAGAACAGTCATGAACGGGTAGTTTGACCATAAAATTTAGAGCATGATATGATTTATTTTGATGTGAAATTTGTTATGTCGTTATACACTGCCATGTTGACTATAACAACAAACAAAAATCCAACACAAAGATCAAACGAGCTGAGATTAATTTGAGGTCAAAAGTCACTGTTGGACGTTGACCAAGTGTTCTTCATGAAGAACACCTTTAGCGACGATATTCATCCTAAACCCAGAAAACTAAAGAAATAAGCAGACCGTTGCTAAAGCCCTTTAGCGACGGATTTTTAATAAAAATAAAATAAAATTTATTTAATAAATTATAAAATAATAAATAAATATTAAATAATTATTAATAATTAATAATTAAATACGAAAATTCATTTTTAAATTATAAAAAATTATTTTTAATATTTTTATATATTCTGAATTATTATTTAAATTAATTAAATATTAAATAATAATTATGATAAATCATTTTAATAATTATTTTAATTATTTAAAAATGATATTAAATTATTAAATAATTATATTAATTATTTAAAAATGATATTAAGGTAAATAAAATTATAATATATAATAATTAAATAAAATATTAAATATTTAAATATTATTAATGATAAATAAATCAGTTAAATAATATATTTAGTCTTTAAAAATTACTTTAAATGATAATTAAATCATTTATATATTAAATTAAGTTTTTGAAAATTATTATAAGTAATAAATAAATTATTCTAATGATAAAATAAATTCTAAAAATATTATTAATGATAAAATAAATCATTTAAATAATATTCTATCTTTCTAAAAATATTATAAATGATAAATAAATCATTTAAATAATATTTTAAATATCTAAAAATATTCTAAATGATAAATAAATCATTTAAATAACATATTAAATGTTTTAAAAATATTCTAAATAATAATTAAATCATTTAAAAATATTCCTAAGCTTGTAAAATTATTTAAAAATAATACCAAGCTTCTAAAAATATTATACATAATAATTAAATTATTTAGACTAATAATTCGACTTCCAAATGAAGTTTTATCGAACAATCTATGTGTTTAGCCATTAAGAACGCGACCGAGATACCGAATCAACGTCGAACCTTAATGAAACTTGTTTAGATTAACGTGATACATGTTTATATACGTGCTAACACTTATTATTGGTATACGTAGACTACGTGCGTTGACCAATTGTATTAAATTATAGTGAGCTACGCTAAGGCAAGTCTCCCAACTTTGTTATATTTAAGCAAGTATTATACATCTTGCTATCAATTATTGTGAAGTTATTGCTTCTTGTTCAGCATAACTTAAGAAATGAATCATTGTTCATATATTGTTTATTCGAGCGGAAATTGTTGTGTCAAACCAAATTGTTTGGTAAGACATCTATACTGAGTAAATGGAAATGCCTTCATAGGAAGGCCAATAAATGTCGATAATATATTGACCACAAATGGTAGGATGATATACATACTCCTAGGATATTGGTGAGGCTGATCACCTACCAGATATCCAAAACTCAAATGGTTGTAAGTCTTTAAAGACTGATAGAACTAAATGAAATATATGGTTCTTATACAGAACCCTCAGTATACATTGTTGACATCTTTCAAATCAAACACATGGTGTTTACATATTCAAATGAACTTGCTGAGCATTTGTAGCTCATTCTTGCGCATACCTTCTTTTGCAGCTGTAAATGATATCCCTGGCACGTCTGGGACTAACAAGGGAAAAAGCCATGCTTATTAGCTTTATTTTCTATTGTTGAATACTTTAAGTCTTTTAAAGACTTGTTGTTGTAATAACTTAGTATAACGAATGATGTAACTGAACAAAATGTTATGTAATATATTATGATCCTTTATGTTATAGAATGCGTCATACTCTGATCTTTAAATTCTTTAGAATAGTTGTACTAAGTTAAATACAGTGTCTATATGAACTATACATCTGAATGAGGGTATCTAAATGATGTTGAGAGTCCTATAAGCTCTGGGGTTACACTTAATGAGCGCCGGTAAGGTGCCATCTTTACCGGAATGCGCCCCTCAGTTCTATGGACAATCTTATCATTAATACTGTGAATGTCAGATAGATAGAAAATATTGATATGAAAGAGATATTCATAAGATATGAATCTATATATCTAAGTGAGGGTATCCAAACACAGACAACGTTCTGGCCGGAACTAGTACCTATTATGGGATACTGTGAATCTTGGATAAGTAGAAGTCATATTTTATTGAATATTTATAGATGTATAGTTTCACGTGAGCACCAGATCTGCTACAGGGGAGTGTAGAGATTTGGGGGCGTCACAAGTTGGTATCAGAGCTGTAGATTATAGCTCTAAGGTAGTTAGGAAATACCTTAGGATATGATCTTCGAGTCCGTAAAATACTTAATGATACATAAAATAATCTTAAAAGCTTTATCTTATGTGTAAATTTGTTTCCCCATAAATACTAAATAAATTAAAATTCTTTTGTAGGATGGCAGGAGTAAACCAACACATAGGATGGTTATCCGACAGTGAGCCCGATGAGGTGCCTGATTACGAGCCGGCTACCCCTGAGCTAGATTTAGAAGATGAAGACCCAGAGGAGGAGGAACTTATCCATGACGAGGAGATATTAGAGGCAGAGGAGGCAGAGAACCCTGTAGATGGGCAGTTAGTAGACCCTGATTCTGAGGAGGATGTTGGAGCAGGCCAGATGATGAGTGTCGAAAGACACGAAGAGATAGTTATTCAGTTGGTACAGCAGTCAACAGTAGGGTTAGAAGCTGCTAACTCTCGGGCAAACATAGCGGCTGGATTATTGGAGAGTGAGCGAGATACAACTCGGCGTTTGAGGATACTCCTTCAGAACACACAGAGGGAGAAACAGGAGGCACAGATGCAGGCATACAGAGCCGATAGGAAGAGTAAGGTGGCATTTGATGGCCTAGAGTGACGAGTGTTTAGGTATCCGGTGGAAGAAGGGAAGGAGGATTATATGATCGATAGAGCAGTAGTCGGTCATATGATACGAGATGCTTATAAGGGGATGCGTGATAGCGCAGTTTAGTAATGTTTAAGTTTATGTGTTGTACTTAGTACGGTATCAAAATTTTGAGTTGTAAAATAGGAAATCCTTGTAATAACTAGTAGTAGTATAACTATTAGTCGGTTATGTAATCGTTGTTGCATGTTATATACAAGTTGTGTTTATATAATCAAATTGTTAGTTCTATGTAAGTATATCCTTGTATTTATACTTGCTTTTCTTTATTTTAGAACCATGGCATCAGGACGAAGAGCCCAAGCCCGAACTGACACCACCGAACCAAATCCCACACAAAAATTAGTAAATATCCTTTTAGAAACCTTACAAAATCGTCCACCACCTCAACCCACCCCAGTTAATCCACAGGGTACAATATTCAAGGACTTTAAACTTGTAGGACCACCGGAATTTAAGGGAGCTGCGGAACCTATTGAGGCTCAAACATGGGTTACCGAGATGGAGAAGTTTTTTAGGGTAACTAATGTTGGTGAAGATCAAAAGACGATCTTTGCCACCTTTTTCCTCAAGGGTGAGGCAAACCATTGGTGGGAAAATACAAAAATTCGTGCAGGTGAAGATATAATTCATTGGACTAGGTTTAAGGAACTATTCTTCGAAAATTATTTTCCCCAATCAATGCAGGATCGTATGGAGGTACGATTCTTAGAATTGAAATAAGGAGAGCTTACCGTATCTCAATATACGGCTAAGTTCAATGAATTAGATAGGTTTGCCCCACACCAGGTTGATACAGAGGCAAGGAAGACTAGGAGATACGAAGAGGGATTGAAACCCCAAATTCGTAGTAAGTTGTCAGTGTTTCAAGTGAAAACTTTTCCTGAAATTCTCGAGAAAGCTATCATAGCTGAAAATGAGAATGAAGCGTTAATAAAATTTCATAAGGAAAAGAGAAGTTTGAGTGAAGGGGGGAAGTTTAAAGGAGAAATTAGTACAGGGGGTACTAATAATAATAAAAGGAAGTGGGATGCCACTGTTCCTATAAACTTTATGAGGAGGGGTAACAATTATAATAATAACAACAACAATAGAAACCAGAACAATAACAATAAGGTGGGTCGTTGTGCCATATGCGGAAAGAATCACCTAGGGTTATGTCGCCAGAGAGTGGTTACTTGTTACCATTGTGGGCAAGAGGGACATTATTCCTCCTACTGTCCTAAAAAGGGTAATGATAATACTCGTCAGAGTAACCCGAATGTCACCTGCTATACTTGCGGTGCAACTGGGCATGTGTCTAGGAATTGCCCGAGGAGTAGGAACCAATCTGGGGGAGGAACCCAAGTCCCAAACAATAATCCCAAATCGGCAGTAGCAGGAGCTGGAGGTCCAAGTCGTCTAACCGCAAAAATGTTTAATATGACGACAAGGGATGTTGTTGCTACACCAGACGTGGTAACAGGTATCATCCCTATCGACACTTTAAATGCATATGTGTTGTTCGACTCTGGTGCTACTTGTTCATTTGTGTCTAATAGCTTTGCTAAGAAATTGTCAATACCATGCGAAGATTTAGACATACCTTTTAATGTGGAAATTGCAAACAATGAGATAATTCCCGTCAAAACCATCTATAAGAATTGTGCTATAGAGATTAAGGAACACAAGTTTCTTGTGAACCTCATTCCCATACAACTAGGGGAATTTGATATAATCTTAGGCATGGATTGGCTGGTGAATTATAATGCAATAATTGACTGCCAGCAGAAGCGGGTGAATTTAGTGACTGCTTCAGAGTCAAAAGTAGTGTTCAAAGGTGGTTATTCACCTAAACGATCTCACTATCTGACAGTAATGCAGGCAGAGAGATTGCTTAGGAAGGGTTGTACAGGCTATTTGGCATATATAGTAGATACTCGAAAAGAAGGAGTAAAGCTAGAACAAATACCTGTAGTTAAAGAATTTCCGGATGTGTTTCCAGACGACTTACCCGGTTTACCTCCGGACAGGGAGATCGAATTTGTTATTGATCTAGCGTCGGGTACGGCACCAGTTTCCAAGGCACCATATAGAATGGCACCTGTAGAGTTGAAGGAGTTACTTGTGCAGCTACAAGAATTCTTAGACAAAAAGTACATACAACCTAGTGTTACACCTTGGGGAGCACCGGTGTTGTTTGTAAAGAAGAAGGATGGAACGTTAAGGTTGTGTATTGATTATAGAGAATTAAATAAGTTAACAATAAAGAACAAATATCCCTTACCACGAATTGATGATCTGTTTGACCAGTTGAAAGGGGCCGAATACTTTTCGAAGATCGACCTACGATCGGGTTATCATCAATTAAAGGTAAGAAAAGAAGATGTGCCGAAGACAGCATTTAGGACACGCTACGGACATTATGAGTTTCTTGTGATGTCTTTTGGTTTAACAAATGCGCCGGCAGCATTCATGGACTTAATGAACAGAGTGTTTAAACCATGCTTGGACAAATTTGTCGTAGTGTTCATCGATGATATTTTAGTATACTCGAGAACAAAAGAGGAGCATGCTGAACACTTAAGAAGCGTATTGGAGATATTACGCAAGGAACAACTTTATGCAAAGTTTTCCAAGTGTGAATTCTGGTTGGAACGAGTCCAGTTCTTGGGTCATGTAATTGACAAGAATGGAATAGCAGTAGATCCAGCCAAAATAGAAGCGGTTGTGAATTGGGAACAACCAACAACTCCAACAGAAGTAAGAAGCTTTCTCGGTTTAGCAGGGTATTATCGGCGTTTTATACAAGATTTTTCAAAGATAGCGACCCCGCTAACCAATTTGACTCGAAAGACGGTAAAGTACGTCTGGACAGACAAATGTGAAGAAAGCTTCCAAAAGTTGAAGAAGCGGTTAAGTATGGCACCAGTATTATCTTTACCAGATGATACAGGAGGTCTCGTTGTTTATAGTGATGCATCACACAAGGGATTAGGGTGTGTGTTAATGCAACATGGGAAAGTGATTGCATATGCATCAAGACAACTCAAAGATTATGAGAAGAGGTATCCTACGCATGATCTTGAGTTAGCCGCCGTAGTATTTGCCTTGAAAATTTGGAGGCATTATTTGTACGGAGAGAAATGTGAGATATACACAGATCACAAGAGTCTGAAATATATTTTCACACAAAAGGAGTTAAATATGAGACAAAAGAGATGGCTAGAATTGATAAAAGATTTTGATTGTGAGATCTTATATCATCCAGGGAAAGCCAACGTCGTAGCAGACGCATTGAGTAGGAAGAACCAGGAGAAATTGAATGTGATGACTAATAACGAGGTACTGATAAATGAGTTTGACAAACTTGAGATTGAGGTGAGAGTTCCAGTTAACTCTACCCAGAAGTTATTTGTCATGGAAGCTAGTTCGACTTTATTAGATAGAGTCAAAGAACTACAGGAGACAGATGCAGAATGTCAGAAGTATAAGGCAGAAACGACTCATAAAAAGATTGTTAAGTTTATAGTGAATAAAGATGGAGTACTGAGATACGAAAATAGAATTTGGGTACCTTCAGTACAAGAACTAAAAGACGAAATACTGAATGAAGCCCACAGTTCTAAATTCGCTGTACATCCAGGGAGTACAAAAATGTATAAAGACTTGAGCCAACATTTTTGGTGGTCTAACATGAAAAGAGAGATAGCGGAATGGGTAAGTAAATGTTTAACATGTCAACGGGTTAAAGCTGAACATCAGAAACCCAGTGGATTATTACAGCCCTTAGAAATTCCTAAGTGGAAATGGGAGCATATTACCATGGATTTCGTAGTTGGCCTTCCAACCACACAAAAGGGTCACAATGCCATTTGGGTAATTGTAGATCGTCTTACCAAATCAGCTCATTTCTTACCCATCAAAATCAACTTCAGTCTAGACCAGTTAGCCAGACTTTACATCAATGAAATCATTTCTAGGCATGGAGTCCCTGTTTCTATAGTATCAGACAGAGATCCACGATTTACTTCAAATTTTTGGACAAGTCTCCAGAAAAATTTAGGAACTCAGTTGAGACTAAGTACAGCATACCATCCACAAACTGATGGTCAGAGTGAGAGAACCATTCAAACATTGGAAGACATGTTGCGCTCTTGCATCATGGATTTCAAGGGAAGCTGGGAAGATCAATTACCTTTAGCAGAATTTGCCTACAACAATAGTTACCATGCCAGCATAGGAATGCCACCTTTTGAAGCCTTGTATGGAAGAAAATGTAGAACGCCTTTATGTTGGGATGAGGTCGGAGAACGGAAAATGCTAGGACCCGAAATAGTGCAACAAACCACGGAGGTAGTTCGAGTTATACGGGGAAGATTACAAGCGTCACAAGATCGATAAAAGAAATATGCTGATCAACACAGGAAGTTACAAGATTTCGAAGTCGGTAGTCACGTATTCTTAAAAGTATCTCCGTGGAAGGGAAAAATACGTTCCGGCAAGAAAGGCAAATTGAGTCCGAGATTTATTGGTCCATTTCAAATATTGAGGAGGATAGGTGAGGTAGCCTATGAGGTAGCCCTACCTCCTGAACTAGAACATATTCATAACGTGTTTCATGTGTCCGTGTTACGATCGTACAAACCTGATTATAAACACGTTATTGATTACGAGCCCATTCAAATCGAGAAGGACTTATCATATGAAGAAATTCCTATTGAAATTGTGGATAGGAAAGAACAAAATTTGCGAAATAAAAAGATACCTTCGGTTAAGGTTATCTGGAGAAATCAGAATATCAAGGAAGCTACGTGGGAGCTCGAGAGTAAAATGCGAGATAACTACCCACATTTATTTTCATAGACTGCACTGTAAATTTCGAGGATGAAATTCTTATTAGTGGGGGTGAATGTAATATTCAGATCCCTAATAAGATTTGTATATGTAAATTATGTGTTTAATAAATGAAATTTCATGATCTGACCTTGTATTATGTGATTGTGCATTTTATTAAACAATTAGGACAAATAAAAAATTTTCGCCCAGCAGCTGTGTCGTAATTAATCGGACAAAATGATTTGTCGTGCTTCCGGCGAATTCACCGGGAAGCGTTTCGGCAAATTATTTTTTTATAAGTTGCTGTGTCGTGCTTGGAATTGACGAAGTGCTTCGTCGTGCTTCGACATTAATATAATATTATATTAACTGATAAAATTTTAAAATAAGTTAAATAGGGTTTAAAATGTTACACGGAAATAGAAACCCTAAGTTGAAAACCCTAATTAATAATAATTGTCTGAATTGATTAATTTAAACCCTAATTATTGTTCAATAATCTTAATTGATGTAATTAAGATTTAAATGATGAATCATAATATTAATTATGAATTATTAAGATTAAGTTAAACCCTAAACGAAAGATTAAAACCCTAATTATGAATTTGAAAACCCTAAACCCTAATTAGAAACCCTAAAACCCTAATTTGATTCAAAAACACTAAATTATGGAGTTACAAATCTTAATTATGATATAATATCTTAATTAAGGTATTACTAAACCTAAATTAACATCATAAACATGATTAGTAAAAATCTAGGTTTAATTAGTAAGTAAATAAATCAAAAATCAAATTTTAAACCAATTAAAATAGGATAAGAACACAAATCAGATCTTTATAAATATCCAGCACAATTAGGTGAATCACACCAGATGATAAGCAGCACAAGTCAAATGGTATGATATTTGTAGAGGCAAAAATTTGGAATCTAGTAAGAAAACCCTAATTTCAAAACCTATAAATAGAATGAGATGCTAGGGTTAAAAGCTACGAAATTTTAAAGCTTATACACTCACATATCCAGCCTAAACAAACCCTAGCAATCACAAGCTCAGAATCAGAAGCCAGAAATCAAAATTTGAAGAAAAAGGTGCACAAAACCCTAATTTATGTTTGATCTTCAAGCCTGGAAAATTTTTGTGTTTTAGATGTTTAGGAATCCTTGTTAAGATGTTATTTAGTGATCTGGGCGGTTAAAACATGTTTACATAACATCTAGATATGAAAATCAAGCCAAAAACTCAAACTCTTCTTGGCAGTCAAGAACAGTCTGACAAGCCTTTTTGTCAGATCTTTTGATCATCTTAGAATGTTAGTTTGATGTGTTTTAAAGTATGAATCTATAGTATGCCATGTTAACTTTAATATCCAAGTGGTAGAAGTCCAAAATTATTACACAGTAAGAATATATAAGTGGTCAAAATCCTTTGACCGTTCTGATTTTGCACGTTTCTGGGTAACCCAGAAACTTATGAAGAACTCTGACAAGGTTTGTCAGAAGTTCATGCTGCCCAGAATTGATCTAGATGACATTTTTGGTGTAATTTATTGGCTTAGACTTGTTGTATGCTATATGAACTACAACCTTGAATCATTAAAACACCTAAACAATCAATAAAGTGAACGAAATTAACAGTCAAACCACGTTGACCGTTATGACTGGATGAGTTTCTGGGTTACCCAGAAACTCAAGAACAGTCATGAACGGGTAGTTTGACCATAAAATTTAGAGCATGATATGATTTATTTTGAGGTGAAATTTGTTATGTCGTTAGACACTGTCATGTTGACTATAACAACAAACAAAAATCCAACACAAAGATCAAACGAGCTGAGATTAATTTGAGGTCAAAAGTCACTGTTGGACGTTGACCAAGTGTTCTTCATGAAGAACACCTTTAGCGACGATATTGATCCTAAACCCAGAAAACTAAAGAAATAAGCAGACCGTCGCTAAAGCCCTTTAGCGACGGATTTTTAATAAAAATAAAATAAAATTTATTTAATAAATTATAAAATAATAAATAAATATTAAATAATTATTAATAATTAATAATTAAATACGAAAATTCATTTTTAAATTATAAAAAATTATTTTTAATATTTTTATATATTCTGAATTATTATTTAAATTAATTAAATATTAAATTATAATTATGATAAATCATTTAATAATTATTTTAATTATTTAAAAATGATATTAAATTATTAAATAATTATATTAATTATTTAAAAATGATATTAAGGTAAATAAAATTATAATATATAATAATTAAATAAAATATTAAATATTTAAATATTATTAATGATAAATAAATCATTTAAATAATATATTTAGTCTTTAAAAATTACTTTAAATGATAATTAAATCATTTATATATTAAATTAAGTTTTGAAAATTATTATAAGTAATAAATAAATTATTCTAATGATAAAATAAATTCTAAAAATATTATTAATGATAAAATAAATCATTTAAATAATATTCTATCTTTCTAAAAATATTATAAATGATAAATAAATCATTTAAATAATATTTTAAATATCTAAAAATATTCTAAATGATAAATAAATCATTTAAATAACATATTAAATGTTTTAAAAATATTCTAAATAATAATTAAATCATTTAAAAATATTCCTAAGCTTGTAAAATTATTTAAAAATAATACCAAGCTTCTAAAAATATTATAAATAATAATTAAATTATTTAGACTAATAATTCGACTTCCAAATGAAGTTTTATCGAACAATCTATGTGTTTAGCCATTAAGGACGCGACCGAGATACCGAATCAACGTCGAACCTTAATGAAACTTGTTTAGATTAACGTGATACATGTTTATATACGTGCTAACACTTATTATTGGTATACGTAGACTACGTGCGTTGACCGATTGTATTAAATTATAGTGAGCTACGCTAAGGCAAGTCTCCCAACTTTGTTATATTTAAGCAAGTATTATACATCTTGCTATCAATTATTGTGAAGTTATTGCTTCTTGTTCAGCATAACTTAAGAAATGAATCATTGTTCATATATTGTTTATTTGAGCGGAAATTGTTGTGTCAAACCAAATTGTTTGGTAAGACATCTATACTGAGTAAATGGAAATGCCTTCATAGGAAGGCCAATAAATGTCGATAATATATTGACCACAAATGGTAGGATGATATGCATACTCCTAGGATATTGGTGAGGCTGATCACCTACCAGATATCCAAAACTCAAATGGTTCTAAGTCTTTAAAGACTGATAGAACTAAATGAAATATATGGTTCTTATACAGAACCCTCAGTATACATTGTTGACATCTTTCAAATCAAACACATGGTGTTTACATATTCAAATGAACTTGTTGAGCATTTGTAGCTCATTCTTCCGCATACCTTCTTTTACAGCTGTAAATGATATCCTTGGCACGTCTGGGACTAACAAGGGAAAAAGCCATGCTTATTAGCTTTATTTTCTGTTGTTGAATACTTTAAGTCTTTTAAAGACTTGTTGTTGTAATAACTTAGTATAACGAATGATGTAACTGAACAAAATGTTATGTAATATATTATGATCCTTTATGTTATAGAATGCGTCATACTCTGATCTTTAAATTCTTTAGAATAGTTGTACTAAGTTAAATACAGTGTCTATATGAACTATACATCTGAATGAGGGTATCTAAATGATGTTGAGAGTCCTATAAGCTCTGGGGTTACACTTAATGAGCGTCGGTAAGGTGCCATCTTTACCGGAATGCGCCCCTCAGTTCTATGGACAATCTCATCATTAATACTGTGAATGTCAGATAGATAGGAAATATTGATATGAAAGAGATATTCATAAGATATGAATCTATATATCTAAGTGAGGGTATCCAAACACAGACAACGTTCTGGCCGGAACTAGTACCTGTTATGGGATACTGTGAATCTTGGATAAGTAGAAGTCATATTTTATTGAATATTTATAGATGTATAGTTTCACGTGAGCACCAGATCTGCTACAGGGGAGTGTAGAGATTTGGGGGCATCACAGATAATCCTGTAAAAGAGCAGAAACAACACTAGGCAAAGAAAGATTATTAGCATTAGTATTTAAAAGTGTCTCCTTATACCGAAGTATAATCATTGGCTTTTTAGAATCCAAAGCTCGCCTTACATCACTCCTTTTTGCAAAAATGTTTGTTTTTCTCTCTTCTTTCTTTTTTTCTCTCTCTTTTGTTTTCTTTTCATGATCTCTCTGCAAGTGTATTTGATCCTCATGCACTTGTTTTGGTGACATAGGACACAAGGTAACTTTTCTTTGATTGTGAACAAAAGAGTACTCATTAGTAAAACCATCGTGTTTTACTTGACGATCGAACTGCCAAGGTCTCCCAAGTAGTAAATGACCTGCCTGCATAGGAACTACATCACAAAGGATCTCATCAACATACTTCCCAATTATAAACGGCACTGATACTTGCTTGGTAACTTTGATGTCGCCGCTGTCATTGAGCCACTGCAATCGGTATGGGTGAGGATGTTTGGATGTTGTAAGCCCCAATTTTTCCACCATTGTGATGCTTGCCACATTTGTACAGCTCCCACCATCAATTACAACACAACAGATCTTACAATTTACCATGCATCTAGTATGAAATAGATTCTCTCTTTGCTCACTGCTTTCTTCTTTTACCTGTGTACTAAGCATTCTCCGTGTAACCAACACTTCGCCATGCATAGTAACCTCCCTATCTTCCTCTAATGGTGGCATAGAGTCATTGTCACTATCTTCTTCCTCGGTCTCCAAATCCCCATTATCAAGCAATAACATAGTTCTTTGATTTGGGCATTGATTTGTAATATATCCCCTGCCTTGACATTTAAAGCATCCAATTTCTCGAGTACGACTAGTAGAAGGTGTATTAGTTTTACCTTGCACTACTTGAGTAGTCGCTCCTTGCTTGAATTCTGGCTTTGGTTTGAAAGAAGATGGTTTTTTCTCACGCTTCACATTATTGGGTTTCCATGATGAACCTGTGGTAGGATTTGTTCGCTGGCCACCTCTCCTCTTAAGTTGCTTCTCTATTTTGATAGCCATGTGCACCATGTCTTCTAATACCACATAATGTTGACATTCCACCAAATCTGCAATATCCCAATTCAAACCTGCTGAAAATCGGGCCATGGTTGCGTCATTATCCTCGTCGATGTCCGCTCTAGACATTAGCATCTCCATTTCCTTGAAGTAGTCCTCCACACTCTTGCTTCCCTGTCTCAAATTTTGTAAGTTTCGAAACAGATCTCGATAGTAGTGGCTTGGGACAAACCTCTTTTTCATTACAGCTTTCATTTCTGCCTAAGTCTCTATTGGACGTTCTCTGCACCTCCTTCGGCTGGTCATTAATTGATCCCACCAAGTAACTGCATAGTCTGAAAATTCGGTAGCTACAATTCTAACTTTCTTGAGATCCGAGTAGTTGTGGCAATCAAAGATCCACTCCATTTTCTTCTCCCAATCTAAGTAAGCCTCGGGGTCACTCCTACCTTGGAATGTGGGAATTTTCATTTTGTTGCTATCGAGGTTGTTGTCCTCTCAATTTCGGCCGCCTCTATCCCTTGCAAACTGTCTCCTAGGGATAAAGCCAATGTCTCGATCCTCCTCCTCGCTAAACCTTTCATCATAATAATTTGTCTCTTCTAGCCTAGCTTCCTTTTGTTGTGCCTTTCCCTTTGGGCGCCCACCCGGAGGGATTTGAGTTTGTTCCCCTCGAGTGTCACTCAATTGATCGATGCGATCATTCACTTGCTCTATGGCCATTCCTAACTGTCTAGAAAATTCTTTCATCATAGCCTCCATCATGAGTTTTGGGTCAAAATTCGATGTAGAAGGTTCATTTTCGATTGTCTTATCTCTTGTGTTAGACATATTTCCTGCAAAACCAAGATTAGTAGAAAACAAGTTCCTCACCACTCCCTTGCGTGTTTCACTCAAACAATATATCACACAAATAGGAAACGCTCGTGTATCACACAATTAGGCTTTTACCCTCAATTAAACTTACTACTCTTGCCTTTTTCCGCTCGTAGTTCTCTCTAATAGATTCTTTTTGAATTCTCACAAATATTACCTCAATCCTCTAATTACAATCCAATAATAACTTATCAAGAATACAATATAGAAAGTATGACTCTCCACAAGACTTTCAAACGCCAAATATAATTCTTGCAAATGAAAATCCCAATGATAGCAATTCAACAATACAAATTTTTTGCTATATATTTTATGCAGTTTTTTTAACTATAATTCAACAATAACGTAAAGATAAGTAACTTGATAGGAAACTTAGCTCTGATACCAAATGATAGACTCCACGGCACGCTTGCGTGAGGTGGTCGTCGCCCGGATCGTTTCTAACAAGTTGATAGGATGGATAGCTTGCAACACCTTAACCCCTCGCCTATATGTAGACGGTAATCTTGGTACAATTGCTTTCAAATGAAGAATGCATAGGATGAACACCAACGACACCTCGACCCCTCGCTTATATTGAAGCGGTAATCTTGGTACAATCGACGATTGATGCGGTAGTAGACGCCACACACAACTATGAATGGTTGTATGATAAGTCAATTATGAATCTCCAAAGAGAACTAAGGAATACTTAGGAATTCTTCAAAGAACCACAAGTAGAGAAACAAACTCATAATAATATTGATAATCTGAAAATTGGTTGTTTGATGTTTACAATAGCACCTATTTATACTAGTTTAGAAACAAACTAGAAGCTTCGAGAAGCACACACTCTTGGAAATACAAGCACACCAATATTGAAATGTAGCAATTAGAACACATGTAATTGATCCTAAATACTGATATCATGTTTTGGATGAAAGAAGGTTCGAAAATCAAGAAAGTCAAAAAATAACAAATTGCATCCAGGAGGTTCTCGCCGGGGCGAGAAAATTGCATTGAAAATTCTCGTCGGGGTGAGAGTTTTGTATTGTAAAAACCTCGCCGGGGCGAGCCTCTCGCTGGGGCGAGAAAATTGGCCTGTAAAACCTCGTCGGGGCGAGTTAGCCTGCTTCATGCAAACGGTTTTCTTTCATCGTTTTGATCGCCACGTCCATTCGTAACATGTTTACAGGTTTCATACGCTTGGACTCCACCTCCATAACTTCTATACTTGATCCAATCTCGTTCCATAGTTCACGGATCATCCCGTTAAGTCCGTCTTTGAAGGTTTTAGCTCGGGCTCTAGTAACGGGTCCAAGTGGCAATTACAATGGGTCTTCTCGGGTTGTGTCACGGGTTTCTGGATTATGGATGTCCTCACCAGAAGTGGACCTTCAGAGTGGTGCCTGGCTGGGTCCTCCACTGAGTGCCCGGTTGGCACTTCTCCTGTACCAAAGCGTCAAGGTCGGTCTCGAAGCGCTCATGTACCACCCAGTTGGTGGCCTCAGCAGTAGCGGATGGCAGGCGGAAAAGTTCATTGATTGCCTGCACCGAGTAAGAGACCTGCTTGCCCCGCACGAAGGAAAACCCATTCTGCGTTTCCCGGGCGTTGGCATAGAATTCCCGAACAATGGCTATTGGGGCTGACTTTGGCGTCTCAATAAATAACAACCAGCCCAAACGCCGGATTTGGTCAAGAATACGCCCATCCTGTGCCTTGGGCTTCAAGCCCCTTTCTGGTATGAAGGATTTGACGGATAGAACTTCCCAGAAGTAATGCTGAGTAGAGAGATTGACAAACTTGGTGGCATCTAGAGTGTTGATGCCACCCTTAGTAGATTCGGAACCACTGCTGCTAGAAGATGAAGGTTGGGGTGTGCATGCACGCTTTGGCATGGTTGAATGTGATTAGGGTTTGGTGGATGAGTGTATGTAACTAGGGTTTAGTGAGAATGGCAAGGGATGAGAGGAGAAGGTGTGCTTTGTTGCTAGAGAGTGTTTTGAGTTTTAGGGTTATGATTGTGATGTGATATGACTGATGGGGACTGCCCTATTTATAAAAAAAAATTTCCGCGAGGGGCGCAGCTGCGCCGCAATTGTACTGGGAAGGAGGCGCAGCTGCGCTAAGGCTCAGGTTTGTCTCAGGCAGATAACGGCGCAACTCCGCCGATAATGAACTGATGGTGAGGCGCAGCTGCGCTGATGCTCAGACGCTGCAAGCAGTGAGACCAATGCGCAGCTGCGCACCTGATTGGCTTGAGGTGCGGCGCAGCTGCGCCGACCTTCCGACTCCCTGGATGAAATTTTTTTTTTTTTTAAAACACATTTGACACACGTTAGAATATCAGGTGAATAACACAATTCTTATAAATATCCAACAAAACTAAAAAGAAACGAACATCTTAATTCAAACTAACACACTTACAAACAATGCATAGTGAGTGCAATGGGACGATGCACCCCCAACTTAAAGTGTGCTTAAGTCAAACGATTGAGGGCGCGATTGGACACCTGAAAAACAAACAGGCATGTTAAAATGAAATCACATAAACTAAATAAAAATCACGCAAGAATAAAAATAATAATAGTAATCTCGGGTTGCCTCCCGAGGAGCGCTTTGGTTTAAAGTCGGTTAGCTCGACTATCATTGATGCTCAGTCCATGGCTAGGACAACTGAGGATTTTTGGCGATCGAACTCGCCACCCCAATAGTGCTTCAATCTTTGGCCATTAACCTTAAATGGTTGCTCATTGTCCTTTCCAACAATTTCGATAGCTCCGTGTGGGAATACAGTTGTGATGGTAAAGGGACCCGACCATCGGGATTTGAGCTTTCCCGGAAATAACTTGAGCCTGGAGTTGAACAGCAAGACCGCTTGGCCAGGTTCAAATTTCCTCTCGATGATTTTTCGGTCATGCCATCTCTTTACCTTCTCCTTGAAGAGTTTAGAATTCTCATAGGCCTGCAATCGGAACTCATCAAGTTCATTTAGCTGTAGAAGTTTCCTTTCTCCCGCTGCAGATAGGTCGAAATTTAACTTTTTAATCGCCCAGTAAGCTTTGTGCTCTAATTCGACCGGGAGATGGCATGCTTTGCCATAAACCATGTGGTAAGGAGACATGCCGAGAGGTGTCTTATATGCAGTTCTATAAGCCCACAAGGCTTCATCTAGCTTTAGAGACCAATCTTTTCTGGAAGGATTAATAATCTTTTCCAGAATTCTTTTTACCTCTCGGTTGGATACTTCGGCTTGACCATTTGTCTGTGGATGGTAGGCTGTGGCAATTCTGTGTCTCACTCCATATTTGGCCAGGAGGGCTGTGAACTGTTTGTTGCAAAAATGGCTGCCCTCATCACTGATGATCGCCCGTGGAGTGCCAAACCTAGTAAAAATGCTCTTCTGTAGGAACCTCAAAACCACCTTAGCATCATTGGTTGGTAACGCCGAAGCTTCCACCCATTTGGACACGTAATCAACCGCTAGAAGGATATAGAGATTGTTACAGGATGATGGAAATGGTCCCATGAAGTCTATGCCGCATACGTCAAAGATCTCCACCTCCAAGATCACATTTAGTGGCATTTCATTACGGTTGGAGATGTTGCCCACCCGTTGGCATCGATCACAATTCTTTATGAATTGGTGGGCATCTTTGAACAAGGTGGGCCAATAAAACCCGGCCTGGAGTACCTTGGCTGTTGTTCTCTGCGTTCCATAATGGCCGCCATACAGAGAAGAATGACATGCATGTAATATACTGGTAGTCTCGACATCGCGGATGCATCTTCGGATCACAAGATCCGTGCATTGTTTGAACAAGTAAGGCTCATCCCACATGTATCTCTTTATATCATGCAAAAATTTCTTCTTCTGCTGAGAAGTTAGATCTGGTGGTAGTACATGACTCACAAGATAGTTGACAATATCAGTGAACCATGGGATCTCAGATGTGACTGCAAATAGCTGCTCATCAGGGAAGCAATCGTTTATTTCAACCTTCTCTTTGCTCTCCAAATCTGGATTGTCTAATCTGGAAAGATGATCGGCTACCAAATTTTCTGTGCATTTCTTGTCCTTAATTTCCAAGTCAAATTCTTGGAGCAAAAGGATCCACCTGATTAATCTTGGCTTGGCATCTTTCTTTGAGATTAAATACCGAATTGCTGCATGATCAGTGTACACCACTACCTTTGTTCCAATGAGATAGGATCGGAACTTGTCGAATGCATAAACAACCGCAAGTAGTTCTTTCTCGGTGGTGGTGTAATTCATTTGGGCCTCTGAAAGTGTTTTGCTGGCATAGTAGACTGCATGTAGAACTTTATCTCTGCGCTGTCCCAATACCACGCCCACAGCGTAGTCACTAGCATCACACATAAGCTCAAATGGAAGAGACCAATCTGGGGCCACTATCACAGGTACTGTTGTCAACTTCTGTTTCAACAACTCAAAGGTTGTTAAGCAATTTTCATCGAATAGAAACGGAACATCTTTTTCCAATAGATTGCACAGGGGTTTTATGATTTTGGAGAATTCTTTGATAAATCTCCGGTAGAATCCAGCATGGCCCAAAAAGCTTCGAACTCCCTTCACAGAGGTTGGTGGAGGAAGTTTCTCGATAGTTTCTAACTTTGCTTTATCCACCTCCAAACCTTTGGCTGAGACTTTGTGACCCAAAATTATTCCTTCATTAACCATGAAATGACATTTCTCCCAATTAAGCACAAGATTTGTTTCCACGCATCGCTTCAGTACCATGACCAAATTCTCTAGACAGTTGTCAAAGGAATTTCCAAACAGTGAGAAGTCATCCATGAAGACCTCCATGTTGATTTCCACCATGTCCGAAAATATGGCCATCATGCACCGCTGAAATGTGGCAGGAGCATTACATAGACCAAAAGACATTCGCCTGAAAGCAAAAGTTCCATATGGACAAGTAAAAGTGGTCTTCTCTTGATCCTTTAGAGCGATGGCAATTTGATTATAACCAGAATATCCGTCAAGCAAACAGTAGTACTCATGCCCTGCAAGTCTGTCCAACATTTGATCAATGAATGGAAGTGGGAAGTGATCTTTCCTTGTGGCTTTGTTGAGCTTTCGGTAGTCCATGCAAACTCTCCACCCCGTGACTGTTCGGGTTGGTATTAGCTCGTTGTTCTCATTTCTTACCACAGTTATTCCTCCCTTCTTGGGTACACACTGTACCGGCCTCACCCACGGACTGTCAAAAATGGGATATATGATCCCGGCGTCTAGCCATTTCAGAATTTCTGCTTTCACTACTTCTTTCATGATTGGATTCAGCCTTCTTTGATGCTCTATGGTAGGCTTGCTGTCATCTTCCATCAGGATTTTGTGCATGCAAAATGAGGGGCTGATTCCTTTTATATCAGCAATGGTCCATCCGATAGCTCCTTGGAACTCTCGAAGGATTCTAATCAGCTTGCCTTCCTCTCTAGATGGTTTTAAATGAGATGAAGCATCATTTGAGCTTTTCAATGGCTCAATAGGTACCTTGAACGTTGCCATCCTGGGTATTGCATCTAGAAAATGAACATACTCACAGCTCTCGGGTACGTCCAAGTCGATGTCTCCTGTTAGTGTCATCTCAAGCAAGTCACTATGTGTGGCCTTAATGAATTCCTCGGTCACTGCATTTTCAATGATGTCAACTCGGAAACACTCTTCCTCTTCGGTCAGAAATTTCATAGCCTTGAAAACATTAAAGGTGACTTCTTGGTTTTGAATCATTGTCAATTCTCCTTTTTGCACATCAATGAGAGTTCTCCTAGTAGATAAAAATGGCCTCCCAAGTATGATGGGAATGTCCTTGTCCTCCTCAAAGTCTAGGATTATGAAATCAACTGGGAAAATGAACTTATCAACCTTAACAAGAACATCTTCCACAATACCTCTCGGATAGGTGACTGAACGATCTGCTAGCTGAAGAGAGACATTTGTTGGCTTGGGTGCTAGTAATCCCAACTGAGTAAAGACGGACAATAGCATGAGATTAATGCTTGCACCAAGATCACACAAGCATTTCTTGAATGACAGGTCTCCAATGGTGCAAGGAATGGTGAAACTGCCCGGATCCTTTAATTTTGGAGGTAGCTTCCTTTGTAATGCCGCACTGCATTCCTCTGTCAAAGCTACAATTTCAAAATCTTGCAATTTCTTCTTTCTTGACAGAATACTCTTCATGAACTTGGCATAGCTCGACATTTGTTCTAAGGCTTCTACAAATGGTATATTGATCTGAAGTTTTTTGAAAACCTCAAGAAACTTAGAAAATTGCTTGTCCATTTTCTGCTTTTGTTGCCTTTGAGGGTACGGAACTGGTGGGTAGTATCTGGTGGGAGGAGTTTGAGTCTTCTCTCTGCTTTTGGTTGGTGTGGGCTCAGATCTCTCAAGGCTATCCTCCTCTTCAAAAATTTTGAGCAGAGGCAGTTTCTGGGGAGGGGCGCAGCTGCGCCGTCTCCCTTTGCAAAACGGGCGCAGCTGCGCCGGTTGATTCCAGCGCTGAAGAAGGGCGCAACTACGCTGTCTGCTCATGTGACAGGGGCGCAGCTGCGCTGTCTGGTAGGGTCTGCTTCCCACTTCTGGTGGTGACAGCTTGGCATTGCTCCTTCCCATTTCTCCTTGGATTGATTTCTGTGTCGCTAGGAAGAGCTCCTTGAGGTCTACTAGATAACAAGCTGAACAATTGACTCATTTGATTCTCCAAATTCTTGAAACCTACTGTTTGGCCTTGTTCCAACTTCTCAGTTTTGGCCATGTATCTCTCCAAATTTTCACTCAGTTCGGCAACCTTTTTGTCAGTAGCCGAGATTTGTTGCTGAATGTGGAACCCCGGACGATTGAGTGGTTTTGGAGCTTGCTGTTGGTCTTGTCGGTTGCTCCACGAGAAGTTGGGGTGATTCCTATTCCCCGGAGTGTAGTTGTTCTGATATTGATTTGTTGGCCTCTGGTAGTTGCTCACAAATTGCACTGACTCAGCATTGATGGCACACTGATCAGAAGAGTGCGAACCTGCACAAAGCTCATAAACCATTGAGACTTGCTACCCTTTTCCTTCATATATGTTGTCAATCTTTTTGACTATAGCTGAAATCTGGGCTTGAAGTGAAGTGGCCGTGTCAACCTCTAGTATCCCTGCTACTTTTGGTTGGCTGGATCTAGAAGATGGCCATTGATAGTTATTTGTAGCCATGGTCTCCAAAAGTTCATAAGCTTCGTCATAGTTTTTACCCATGAATGCTCCACCCGCAGCTGCATCGATGCCTGCCCGTGTTTGAATATTCAACCCATTGTAAAATGTGTTAAGCTGCATCCATTGGGGCAAACCGTGATGTGGACATTTTCTCAATAGTTCCTTGTACTACTCCCATGTCTCATACAAGGATTCTCCATGATGTTGTTCATATGAAGAGATGTCATTTCTCAACTTGGCAGTTTTGGCCGGTGGGAAGAATTTTTCTAAGAATTTATGGGTCAACTCTTGCCAAGTAGTAATAGATCCCGGTGGTAGTGAGTGTAGCCAACTCTTTGCTTTGTCCCTCAATGTGAATGGGAATAATCGCAATCTCACCGCATCTTCCGAAATCCCGCTGAATTTGAATGTATCACAGATCTCCAAAAAAATTATCAAGTGCTCATTTGGGTCATCAACCACCATTCCTCCGAATTGGACAGAATTTTTGATCATATGGATTGTCCCCGGTTTGATTTCAAAGGAATTGGTTGTTATGGCTGGCCTTGAGATGCTTGATTGCAAATCATTGATTCTTGGCGTAGCATAATCTCTTAACGCTTTTTGTGCTTCTCCCGCCATTGGTTGAGGTTGTTCTAGATCCTCCAGAGTATTTTCAGCACACTTTCTTGACTGTTGAACCCTTTTCTCAATGTTATCCACGAAAGGCAATAGGTTAGGATTCTTCGATCGAGTATGCATGCACTACTCAAGAGTACCTATCACAATATAGAAGAAAATAAAATAGAATTAGGATAAGAACAGATTTGTTTACTAAAACCAATCTAATTTAAATTGATGATGAAAGTTATAAACGCAATTACAATTCCCCGGCAACGGCGCCAAAAACTTGTTGGGATATTTGTATGTATAACAAATATAACTCATACACGCAAGTGCACGTGATCCACAAGTAATATAAAGTAAGTAAAGTATCGATCCCACGAGGAATAGAATTGCATTTACAACATCAAACACCGATTTTATAATTAACTCGGTCTCTTTAAACAATTGATTACAAGGCTGAAAATTATCTAATGATTACAAGGGAAACTAATAGAATAAATTATGGTTGTACAAATACAGATTTTATAAGCTTGGGATTATAATTTCACTTATTGCAAACTTAGATTTCCATGTTTCCTATTGTTGCCAATCGATTATTATAGAATGTTGGTCGAGAACACGAATGTAAAATATGGCCACCTCTCGATGCACCATATTCATATCACACTAAATCTACAATTGATAGACTGAATGTGAACACCCTAGATGACTAACACACTATATCTCTATGTGAATTACAATCAAAAGGGTTTAAGTACAAGTTCTCAATTGGCCACATATGGTGCTTCGGTATATCTCTATCCTAAGCACGAAACATAATTTTACGAGGAGTGTAATAATTATGAACATATGCTAGCATAATTAGATCTCAATTTATATTTCCTTTCTCAATTCCATATAAATTATCACTGTAATTGGTGATCAAGCAATTAAACATTAAGTGTAGATTATGCTAGACATTCATTTCATAGCCAACTAGCAATAATAAGGAAGCATATCAATTTTAGTTAAGCAAAAGATCCATTATAATCCCAAGAATTGAATTTAGTTCATAATAACAATAATAAAATTCATCATGCACAATTGGTTCATCATCATAATTACAGACTAGGAAAATTAATCAAAAACAGAAAATATTCAAGCTCCCTGTTTCCGTTCTGCAACTTCTGATGATTTTCCAATTTGTGTGGATTGTTGATTTCTTTCTCCCAATCTCCAATTCAGCATCCATATATCTCCATTCTTAGTTCCCAAATGCAAAATGTGCTCAGCTGGTTGTTTCCGAGTTTGAATCTAAAATGCAGTAAACTATTCTAATTTTCGTGTAGGAGGAGAGCCTCCCATTTGAATTCCAAAATTGGCTAATAATGCATGCTTAATTTGTCTTATTTTGACTTATTCTGATTCCCACTAATAAAGTTTAAACCCACTGATCCCTCAAAATCTGGCACTACACCATTTCCTGATAATGCTACTTCACTGGATGGAACGTGCTGCATGGCTGGCTGGCGACAGGCGCAGCTGCGCCGCCCTCCTTTGCAATAGGGGCGCAGCTGCGCAGAGGAGGCAGGGCAGGAACAGGAGGGGCGCAGCTGCGCCGGCCTCAAGGCCAAGCAGGGCGCAGCTGCGCCGGTTGCCAGTCTGCTGCTGTAGCCTGTTTTCTCGATTCTCGTGTCCTGTACAAGCGACAAATAATCAAATAGCTCCCATCCACAAATGCAATAAACCCCGTGTCAAATTTACCAAGAACCGTGCAAAAGCCATATAATGAGAGTAGTAAATCAAAATCGAAAGAGAGGGAAAAAATGCATGAAAATGCACTAAGTAGCTATTAGATAAGCAACAAATGAAACCAAATAGCATCCAATAAGTAGGTATGAAACCTACTTATCACTTATGCCATCATTTGGCCCTTTAACCTTTCTTGAGTTAGCCTAACTTTAGAGTGTGGATGGGTTAGTTGGTGGGGGATTCATCTAATTCCACACTTAGCCATTTCATTCTTCCATCTTCATTTGCAAGAGAAGAAAGAAAAGTAAGAGCAAGAAAGCTAAGAGAGAGAAGAAAAAAGAGCAAGAACAAGAGAGAAAGTTTGAGAGAGCTAGTGAGAGATAGATAGAGACGGATCAAAGAGGAGAAGGAGGAAGAGCAAGGGTCAAGCATCAAGCCTTGATTAACTATCTCAAGTAGAAGGAAGAACAAGAAAGGTAAGCCTAAAACCCTAACTCTGCATCTCTTTGAATTTATTTTCTTTGAGTTGGTAGTTGGTGGTGGTTGTTGATTAATGGAAGATCATGGTGGATCTTGAACATATAAGGTGGTTATAAAAGAGTTAACCTTGTTAAACTACCTTAAATATGCATGACAAGTTAATGAATAACTAAAATCATAAGCCTAAGCGTGAGGATGAGGATGAAAAGACTAAAGTAGTGGACTGTAAATGGACCTTTATAAGCGGTTGACTGTGTGACGTTGTTGGATTCCAAAAAGATGGAATCACAGATGTCGATGCCGGGTTTTCTCTTTCTCTTGGTCTTTTAGTCTTTTCCAATTTTAACCTTTCGATTTAATGATTTTTTTTTGGAAAAGGTCGGCATTGATGTCGACGGGGTTTTGAAAGAATCGTGTTTTATGATGAGCCAATTAACCAGAGTCGCCAGTTGGTATATTTGAAATGGATGTACCAACTCATCCGAGTTTTCGTTTTTTTATAAATCGCTGGCTCATATGTGACTCCGAATTAATTGGTCTGCGAATCGAGATTCATAGAGTTCGGGGGCTTGCTTAAGTGAGGGGAAGGTGTTAGGCACCCCTCGACTTCCGTGAAACACGGTTACCGCAATCTTGATGCTTTCCTATCCTTTAATTCATGAATGTGTGTGTGTAGGTGCGCGTGTGTGTGTGTGTATGTGTGCCTGTGTGAATGTTGTGGTGAGTTTGTATGAAAGAGTTCATTTGGATTTTAGGGAAAATCGTGCTTTAATTTGAGAACGCTTCGGAATGTCTTTTCGGTATACACGAGAAAGCTTTATTCTTTATGAGAAAGGTTTGATTTTAAATTGTCCGAAACTATGGAGGTTTTCATTAAGTGTCGTTTTGGCAAAACAAGAGTTTTTAAACCTTCGTCTAAATAGGAATCGAGATCTATACGTTGCCTTCATAAAATGATGGGCAATTTCTAGAACCTCTTTAACCCTATATACAAACGGTTTAATAAAACGTCATTTTATTTGTAAAAATCATTTTTTGTGTGATGTTTTGGAAAACGATCTTTCCTTAGCTTTCTCGTTAGATAGGAATCGACATTCATTAACATTTCTCAAATTTTAACCTCGTGATTCTAATATCCTACTTTGATTGATTTTATGAAAAATCTTATCATTTAGCTTTGAAATCGATTTCGTGTCATAAATCAAATCAAGCATTAAACACGCGTCGGGGCTATTCATGGGCATGTAAGCCCATCAAAAATGTCCCCGAACGCCAACAATCACAACTTTCACTATTTCGGGGCCTTAAACCCGATTCTCGCCTTAGCGTCATTTTAAGGCCCGACGGTTACATGTTTACAACGAAGGATTACATTGTTCCTAAATACATACGTCAAAATTTGTCCATCATCGGATTCGGACCATGGTGTCACGCTCCTAGGCTCACATCCACAATTTATCACAAACATCAAATAGATACAATAACATAACTAACAACGGATTGCTTAACGCCCCACAAGGATCCAAAATTAACAATCTACATAGATCAATTCCATCTAATGTATATATCGATATGAACGAGCAACACCTCACCCAATGGATATCATCGGATTATTAGGAAGAACTTTGTTCCCGATGGAACCCTCTCTAATAATTCCTAATCCATTGTTCCACAATAATTTACATGAAAATCTACATTTAATTCAATCAAATGACATGATAGGAATTGGTATAATAAAAGAGATTTCACCTTGCAATTGATATCCAAATGGATGTGAACTTGTGTATTGAATAGAAGAAAAAAGTATTATGTGATACAATCAAATCACAAGAATAATATTCCTCTCTTTTTTTCTCACTTTCTCTTCTATTTTTGTAGCAAAATCTCACTATTTTCTCTCTATTTCCGTGCTTATGTTGCTGCTGGAATTTTCCTTCTTCTCCACAATTGCTGCTGAACTTGCTGAACCTCCTGTATGCTGCCCGAAGCGGCTTAAATAGGCTGGCCAGCTGGCACGCCTCCCATCGCACTCAGCTGGTAGTGCTGATTTCCTGGTTTCCGTGCTGGCGCACCCACTTGGCCGCAGATCTATCCGCGGCTGGAGGGCTTGACTTTCTCGATTTTCGTGCCACGCCTCGATTTTCGTGCCGCAACGTCGGTTTTCGTTGACAGGCTCGTGCTCTGCAGTCCGGGAATTTCCGGGAGACGTGCCACCTCATTCGGAAGTGCCTGCTTCGGACGGCCTTATTGTCACGTAAACTTGGGTTGCCCAAAACATTGCGGCGGTGCCGGGCGCTCGCCCTTGTGCCCGCTTCTTTGCTCCCGCAAGCTGGTTCAATTGACGATTTTGCCCTCCTGTCATGATTAGTAGAAGGAAACGCAAAATTTGGGTGTCTACAGCTGCCCCTCTTTATCATGTTTATGAAATGATAAATGAAATGAACAGGATAAAGAATAGACACTCGATGCATGAATGACAGTGTGTAAGAATGACAGTGCATACATGATGCCTCACACATGTAGCTTATGATTGCAACATAAGATGCAATGCATGCAAGACATTCGTAAGAGTGTCAATGTATCAACCCCTTGACCGTGTTCGTTAGTCTTTGGGTTCACTCCTTCAATCTATCGTCTCGTTCGGGGCCGGGTATCGTCGCTGGTCACCCATCGCGTAACCCCCGGTTATCGTCGCCGGTTGGTTATCTTGTCGGAGCCGGTTATCGTCGCCGGACATCCATCTCATGATCGCCGGTTATCGTCGCCGGTCGATCGTCTCGTCGGGACCGGGTATCGTCGCCGGTCACCCATCGCGTAACCCCCGGTTATCGTCGCCGGTTGGTTATCTGTCGGAGCCGGTTATCGTCGCCGGACATCCATCTCGTGATCGACGGTTATCTTCGCCGGTCGATCGTTTTCGTCGGGGCCGGGTATCGTCGCCGGTCACCCATCGCGTAACCCCCCGTTATCTTCTCCTGTGGGTTATCTTGTCGGAGCCGGGTATCGTCGCCGGTCATCCATCTCGTGAGCGCCGGTTAGCGTCGCCGGGTGATCGTCTGGTCGGGGCCGTGGTATCGTCGCCGGTCACCCATCTCGTAACCCCCGGTTATCGTTCGCCGGTTGTTTATTTTTTCGGAGCCGGGTGTCGTCGACGGTCATTCATACCGTGTTCGCCTGTTATAGTCGCCTGTGTAACGTCTCGTCGGGGCCGGGTATCGTCGCCGGTCGCCCATCACATCTCGTAACCCCCGGTTATCGTCGCCGGTTGGTTATCTTGTCGGAGCCGGTTATCGTCGCCGGTCATCCATCTCGTGATTGCCGGTTATCGTCGCCGGTTGATCGTCTCGTCGGGGCCGGGTATCGTCGCCGGTCGCCCATCTCGTAACCCCCGGTTATCGTCGCCGGTTGGTTATCTTGTCGGAGCCGGTTATCGTCGCCGGTCATCCATCTCGTGATCGCCGGTTATCGTCGACGGTTGATCGTCTCGTCGGGGCCGGGTATCGTCGCCGGTCACCCATCTCGTAACCCCCGGTTATCGTCGCCGGTTGTTTATCTGTCGGAGCCGGTTATCGTCGCCGGTCATCCATCTCGTGATCGCCGGTTATCGTCGCCGGTTGATCGTCATGTCGGGACCGGGTATCGTCGCCGGTCGCCCATCTCGTAACCCCCGGTTATCGTCGCCGGTTGGTTATCTTGTCGGAGCCGGTTATCGTCGCCGGTCATCCATCTCGTGATCGCCGGTTATCGTCGCCGGTCGATCGTCTCGTCGGGGCCGGGTATCGTCGCCGGTCACCCATCTCGTGTAACCTTTTCACTTCAACACGTCAGATGGCTTCAAGGGAGCAAGGCGGGGCCCACCAAGGCCAGCCGCAGATGGATCTGCGGCCAGCCGCAGATACATCTGCGGCCAAGATCGGGCTTATAAGCGGCCTCCCGCCTCCAGATCTGTCACTTTCAACTTCCAACTCACACATATTCCTCGCGATTTTTGCTTGTTTGCAAGGGCTTTTTGTCGATTTTTCAACTTTCCTGCAAAAACTGTTCCGGTAGGATTGATCTACACGCTACAGGTAACACTTTGACCGGTCACTTTTAAATTTCGTCAATGTTTTGCTATACATTTGGCTATTTGCATGTTTAGAGATAAAATGTATGCTTTACAATGCTATGTAATGTACCATCATATATACATGCTATGTATCAACTATGTGAGTCCTATTTTATGTTAATGAGGCGGTCCCACATACTGTTATTCCTTTTCTGCAATAAAATCATGCATTACATGCTGTAATTACATATATGAATGCAATTTAGATCTGTTTGAGGCTTTGATTGATGGAAAACACGTTTGGCTTATGCCTGGGATGTCCAATTTACAAACGGAACTCTGCCGATTTTTTTTTTTTTTTTTTTTTTTTTTTTTTTTACCATAACCATGCATCATGTTGCATTAATCATATGATGAGGCTAGAAATTTAGAATGTTCATTACATAATTTTAAAAGGGAACTTACCTTCTTTCTCGCCCGTTCTATTCCAGCTATGGATCGTGATACGCCCAGTAGCTCCTCCGCCTCTCGGACTTCGGGGTGTGTTCGCCGTCGTAGGGCTTGCACCTGCCCCTATTCCCCCTCGGACCCGTCAGGCTCGTCGCTTGGCGGAGTCTGTCATCCGTCCTGATCACCCGGACGTTGAGGAGGTTGCTCCTCCGGAGGTTGCGGTGGAGGAGCCATCTTCCAGCACATCAGCTCCCCCCACTCATCGCACCCTATCTGGCGCTTCTGTCCAGATACCCGATCTATTGGGTCGGGATCTCAGTCGTCATCCCTCGGCATCTCTTGTGGCTAATGAGGTATCCTCGATTTGGCTTTTCATTTGCTCTTGATTTCTCAATTTCCGGTTTTATCTGGATTGACCCATCGGTGATTTTCACAGGTGCCTGAGTTTACCCAGCCGAGGGGTAACTGGTTCAACATCTACTCCCTTTACGCGGCCCTGCACAGTGATTATCGGGCGATGGTGGACTCTTGGGGCTTTCGACATTTCTTCACTATCATCCCCCGCCAGTGCCCCTGGGGTTACATGAGGGCTTTATCCGAGCGATGGTTCCACCAGACGCAGTCTCTTCATCTCCTCGACTGCGAGGTCGTGTTGACCCCATGGGACTGGAGGTACATTACCGGCATTGAGTTTACCGGGTCCCGCGTCCCCTTGGATCTTGATATCACTCCTGTGGAGGTTCGAGCTTTGCTGGGCTTCGCTGCTGAGGACCGGGTCTTTAAGGCCCGCAGTATCCGATCTGGTGCTTTGGCTGTCGATGCAGTCGGGGGTCTCTATGCGCTGCCTATTCCAGCAGATCAGGGCACCAGGGACATTCTGCTACGACGCCTGTTCCTGACCATCATGAGGGGTTGTTTTCTGGGGAACAACTCCTCCACCATTCATTTCAGCGTCGTAGGAGCGGTCAGAGACGTGGACCGCATCGGTGATTATGATTGGGGGTCATTCACCTTTGCCTATTTCCTCCATGGCATGCGTCTACGCTCAGAGGGACAGACTGATGCCTGGCTCGGCTTCTACCATTTTCTGTTGGTGAGTCCCCTCCTCCTCTCTCTTACTGTATTTCTTTTCCTTTCATCTCTTTTCTGTATTTGATAGTGACTCATGCCTTGCCTTGTTTCTATTCACAGTTCTGGGCTTACGAGCGGCTGCCATGTCTGAGGCCTATCACTACTCTGGGCCCGGACACTTATCCTCGGGGTCGGCGATGGCATCACAGCACTCTGGAGGAGGTCCCCGTGTCGGGCAGCTTTGCACATTGTCGTATTCAGCTGGAGTTGATCAAGGCTGCCGACGTCGTCTGGATTCCCTACCTCTCCGATCATCTGACTGTGGGGTTTGCTGACGGGCATCCTTCCGGCCCGGAGTTCGAGCTTTCCACCCGTCGCCTCACTTTGCAGAGTGTTGGAGGCTGGGTGATGTATCTGGGAGAGCGCGCATTCAGATGCGTCACTGGAGAGATCCGCATCCCGCACTCCCTTTCTTTCACTACTTTCTGGCCGCTGGATTCTCAGCCCTCGGAGATCATGCTCGCCGGGGAGGATGGTCGGATGCTTTCCACGGGTCCCACTACGAGTGATGCATTCCGTACATGGTGGGTGCCCCGTACCATCGGTCCTCAGACTCGGGCCACTTTCTTTCTTGGAGATATGGTTCCAGGCTCGGTGACGATGACCGATTGGGCTGCCTGTGTTCGGACCCCTACCCACGCTGAGCAGATCGCCTCATTGACCCGTCAGGTAGATCAGTTGTCGCTGTTTATTCGGGGGTTGGGCCGGGCCCCGGAGGAGGCTTACACCTACGATCCTGACGGTGCAGGTTATGATGCAGGCCCGAGTTCATCTGATGCCACAGCGCATCCCTACATCCCTGATATGAACTTTGGTCCTCCGAGCTCGACGACTCCAGGGGATCAGTTCGAGGATCCTGCTTTCATAGATGATACTGATTTTATTTAGACCAGGATAGGATAGGGCCTTTTGTATCGGCACCTGCTTAGATTTCTTTTTCATTTATGCACTATGTACTGAACTCATTTATTTATTTACGCACAGTTCTTTTTTATCTCTATGGAATTCACCTGCTTTATTATTAACTGTATGATGCATGCTTTTATTTATGGATAGAGAATGACCCCTGTATAGTCTTTTTGATACTATTTTTTCAGATGTCGTCCTCGGATGCCGTGACTCGTTTGGATTCCATTCCTCCCACAGGGTTGGTCGGCAGCCTCTTCCGCTGGTTGGACAGTTTACTGCCGGCAGACAGGATTATCGCAGATGGTCTTTTGGGACATTCTTGGTCCTTACTGGCCTTTCAGGTGCCAGCGGGCTTTGTGGATGGTCCTCTGAGCTATTGGGCCCCTGCTCGTCAGGTGTTTAGGTTAGGGACCGTAGAGCTGACCCCCACCCTTGAGGAGTATGCTCGCTTTACCGGCTTGCCGTTGGACGACCCTTGTGCTAGGGTCACAGTTGGTTCCATGCGCCGTCAATTCTTGACTTTCACCGGTTTGCGGAGGGCTGTCTTATTACCGGTAATCATATCGGACCATATGGTTCCTCTTCAATTCTTGATTGACCGATTTGGCTCACCTGACAGTTTCCGTATTTTCCTCGGTGATTTTTCCGTGTCCGAGGAGCGTTGGGATGCCTTGAGAGCGGACGTTCTGATGGCCTGTGTTATCTCAATTTTGTATTTGCCTGCAGGACCCGATCATTTGGATATGCGGATTGTGGCGGCCGTTCGAGCCCTCCGGGAGGATCATACCATTCTTCCTATGATATTGGCGGATACCTATATGTCAGCCACATATTGCCAGTCCTTCCGAGGCAGAGCCTTCAGAGGGAGCTCGACTTTGCTGTATGTGTGGTTCATGAGTCATCTTAGTCCCATCGGCCATTTCCGCCGCCAAGGGTTTTGCTTCAGTCACAACATAGCCGCGCAGTTTTCGTTTCGTCCCGTGAGTTGTACTGATGTGGCCTCCTGGACATCTTTTTTGTCTATCATTGAGGACCCCTTTCATCTATTGGTTTACTCGGGCTATTGCTCCTTCATGAGCTTCTTGACTCATGTGCCTGGCATGGATTTCATTCCCATTGCTGGGTTAAGGGGCGTGACGACCTATCATCCCCTGGCGGTTATGGGGCAGTTTGATCAGACACAGGATTTACACCCCTTCGCGGGTGCAGCCGCATACCGATTCCTTATATCATTCTGTACAGAGAGGGATCTATTGCAGGTATACGAGCTTTGGGATCGCAGGATCTTTGCCGAATATAGTGCGAGCTGTCACATCCAGACATTTTGCCTACGTACAGTGGTTGCGTGGAGACCTGGATTCGGCTAGTTTGAGTCGGACGGGGGCCTTTGATGACTCTGGAGTGATTTTCACAGAAGATACCGCAGACCATTCCATTTCAGCCGATTCTGCCCCGAGTCGGGTCGCCGAGGATTCCCGACTCCGCCTGGCCCTGATTACTACTGAAGCCGAGAGGGATGCCGCCCTTGCCGAGAGAGATGAGGCCATTCGGGCTAGAGATGCTGCCATTGCTGATAGAGAGGCCATTGTATTTCAGACCAGGGCAGTGGTAGATGCTCATTTTGGGACTGTCAGCCGAGCTACTGCTTTACTGGATCGTATTGATATGATGGGGCAGCAGATTGCAGGAGATGCTGATGCTTCAGATCTATCCACCACCCTGTCCATCCTGCTCCGGCTAGTTTCAGATTTGTAGATTATTTTATTTCCTGCATAGACTATGTTGGTTTCATCAGTTATTGAAAGAGAAATCTTGTAATAAAACGACTTATATATATAGACATGCATTTAAATTTAGCCATTTTCCCCTTTTGTCGTATCATTGCCCTCCATTGGATCATCATTTTATCCAACTGACCATGATTTTGACATTTCGCCTTCTTTCTTTCCTCAAGACTTGATGGAGATTTGACAGATATTGCCGCACACCTTTTGATTTCGTCGGATTGAATCTCAGATTTTGGATAACTGTTTGGGTTGGATCAGGGTATGTATTCTGGGATGAAAACTGGTTAGGCAGCTGGTTTCGGGAAGGTTTTGAGGGTGTAGGAAGGTTTTATCTGGCTATCGAAAATTGGTTTTGGTTAGGGAAAGGATTATTTTTTTTTAAAGGATCGGACCGCGCCATGATGGCTGCCTACGTACCCCCACAAGTTGGGAGATCAGGTCCTACGTAGTTCGCTCTCAAAGGAAAAAAAAGAAACTGATGATTTAAGCGTAGAACCGCTTCACCGAGTCAGCATTGAGGGGTTGTGGAAATACCTCACCATCCATTTCTTGCAATATGAGGGCTCCTCCGGATAGCACTTTCTTAATCATGAATGGTCCTTCCCAATTCGGGGCAAACTTCCCCTTGGCTTCGTCTTGACAAGACATGACTCTCTTTAGCACCAGGTCATTCTCCTTGAATTTCCGAGGCCTGATCCTTTTGTCGTATGATCGGGAGATCCTCTGTTGATATAGCTGGCCGTGCCAAACGGCAGCCACCCTCCTTTCATCAATTAGGGCCAATTGGTCGTATCGACTTTGCATCCAATCCTCCTCGCTTATCTGAGCATCGATCACTATTCTGAGGGACGCCATCTCAACTTCAACTGGCAGGACAGCCTCCATTCCATATACCAAGGCGTAAGGGGTTGCCCCCGTAGAAGTACGCGTGGATGTTCGGTATGCCAGCAGGGTGAGGGGTAACAGATCCGGCCATCCCCCGATGATTAGCAGACATTTTCGCCATGATCTTCTTGATGTTCTTATTGGCCGCCTCCACTGCCCCATTCATTTTGGGACGGTAAATGACGGAATTGAGATGCTTAATCTTGAACTGGTCACATAGTCCTTTCATGAGGGCGTTGTTTAAATTCTTGGCATTGTCGGAGACTACAACCTCAGGTTGCCCATATCGGCAAATGACATTATTCCGGATGAAGCTGACGATGACCTCCTGAGTTACTTTAGGGAAAGAAGCCGCCTCTACCCATTTGGTGAAATAATCGATCATGACGAAAATGAACCGGTGCCCGTTGCTCGCTTTGGGCTCTATTGGTCCGATTACATCCATTCCCCACATTGAAAATGGCCATGGGGAGGTCATACAGTGCAGTTCATTGGGAGGTGTATGGATCACATTACCGTGCGCCTGGCATTGATAACACCGTTTGACATGATCATCGCAATCGGCCTTCAGCGTTAACCAATAACACCCTGTCCTCAAGATCTTTTTGGCCAACATCGGTCCACTCATATGTGGCCCACACACCCCGCCATGGATTTCATTCATAATCCTTTGGGATTGCGTTTCGTCTACGCATTGCAACAGTCCCAACCCGGCATCCCTTTTGTAAAGTGAATCGCCACTCAGGTAAAACTTCATCGCCATCTTTTGAATTCTCATCCTTTCAGTCCGATTTGCCTGATCGGGAAGGGATCTGTCTCTCAGATATTCCCTTATGTCGTGATACCAGGGCTGCCTCGTCAACACCACCTCGTTTGATAACACTGCCACATTTTCCTCATATGCCGGGGCATTCTGTACGGTGATCTCAATCTGTGGACTGTCCCTACTCTTGATCACGTGGATTAAGGAAGCCAAAGTCGCCAATGCATCGGCAAAATCATTTCGTCCCCGAGGAATATGGCGGAAGGCGATATCTTCGAACTCTTGCATAAGCTGGGTGACACAACGATGGTATGGAAGTAACCGAAGCTCCTTAGTGTTGTATACCCCGATTGCTTGTCTGATTACCAATTCTGAATCCCCGAACACCGCTAGTCTTTTTACTCCCATGTCACGGGCCAATCGGAGTCCCAAGATACACCCCTCATATTCAGCGGTGTTGTTCGAATTGCTGAAACGAAGTTTAGTGGCCACGGGGTATTGTTCTCCGGTGATAGAGACTAGGACCGCTCCGGCTCCTGCCCCCTCGGCATTCATGGCACCATCAAAATACAGCTTCCAGAATTGTCCCTCGTCATCACATTTTTCGTGCGATACCCAAAATATATCCTCGCCCGGAAGAGGAGTTTCTAAAGGCTCCGTCCCTCCTGACGGGGTTTCTGCCAACTGATCTGCAATTCCCTGCCCTTTCATGGCCTTCTGGGTCACGTACACCATGTCAAACTGTTGTAAGATTAACTGCCATCTGGATAATCGACAATTCAGCATGGGCCTTTCAAAAATATATTTTAGGGGATCCATTCTTGATATCAGGTACGTTGTATGCCCATGGAGGTAGTGCTGTAATCTCCCTGCGGCCCAGGCCAGAGCACAACAAGTCTTCTCGATGGGAGTGTAATTCTACTCACATTGGCTAAATCTTTTGCTGAGGTAATAGATGGCCTGCTCTTTACCCGCCTCATTTTTCTGTCCCAACATACATCCCATCGCGATGGTGTTGACGGATATATACATAAACAAAGGGATCCCATCCTTCGGGGGTACCAGCACTGGTGCCTCCGTCAGTTGTTTCTTAATGATCTGAAAAGCCCTCTGACACTGCTCATTCCATTCTTGGGAAGCACCCTTTCTTAACAATTTAAAAATCGGCTCACATGTAGTCGTCAAGTGAGATATAAAACGGCTGATGAAGTTTATTCTCCCCAGGAATCCCCTTATCTCCTTCTCTGTGCGAGGTGCTGGCATATCCACAATGGCCTTAATCTTTGCTGGGTCCAACTCAATGCCCCGATCACTAACCAGGAAACCCAAGAGCTTGCCCGATTGTACTCCGAAAGCACACTTGGCTGGATTGAGTTTCAAATTATACTTCCTGAGCCGATCGAATAGCTTTTTGAGATGAGTTATATGATCGGACTCTACCTTCGATTTCACAATAATGTCGTCCACGTAGATCTCTATCTCCTTGTGCATCATATCGTGGAACAAGGCCATCATGGCTCTCTGATAAGTAGCCCCCGCATTTGTGAGGCCAAAAGCCAGTCGTCTATAGCAGAAAGTGCCCCAGGGGGTGATGAATGCGGTCTTTTCCCGATCTTCCTCCGCCACCATTATCTGATGATATCCTGCGAAGCAATCCACAAAAGAGTACATTTCGTACTGGGCTGTGTTATCCACCAGGATGTGTATGAAAGGCACCGGGAAGTTGTCCTTGAGACTGGCCTTGTTTAGATCTCTGTAGTCTACACATACCCTCACCTTTCCTCCAGGCTTAGCTACCGGGACCACATTGGATAACCATTCAGGATAAGTGGATACCGTAATGATTCCCGCCCTGAACTGTTTGATGATCTCTTCCTTCACTTTTAAGCTCCACTCAGGTTTCAACTTTCTTAGTTTCTGCTTGACAGGCCTGAAACCCTCCTTGATGGGTAACCGGTGCACCACAATGTCGGTGGACAATCCGATCATATCCTCGTGCGACCAGGCAAAGACATCCTCATATTGGCTTAGTAACTCAATTATTTCTGCTTTTTGGCTGGGGGTAAGGTCTGTCCCTATCTTGAGTTCTTTTGGATTGTCAGGGGTTCCGATATCTATAGTGATGGTTTGGTCCAAATTGGGTTTGGGTTTATCTTCGACCCATCCTTTGATCTCATCAGGTGCGTCGTCGTAATCTGTCTCGTCTTGCTCAATGCCCATCAAATCGAAATCCAGCTCAATGTCAAAATCATAATCACCATTCAAATTTGCAAGATCGTTTGTTAGGCAAGGAATACTCAAATTGGTACACCTGACATAAAACAAAGTACTTGTCATATATAAATCATTTTTCACGACGATCGCAATTTCAAATAACACGAAGAAACGACACAATTATGCAGAAATAAAACAACAACAAAATAAAACTTCTTCCTTCCCCTATCCTCTAGGGTTAACCACCCTGACGTCGAGCTTTACCCCTGTTTGGATATCACTGGTTTCCGGGTCCAATTATCGATAGTCAGGTCAGATGAAATGCGCTGGATAAAGGAGGGCCTCACATCGGACACCTCCCCGATGATTACGGATACGTCACCCGAGTCCTTCTCCATATCTTCTCAAGGAATAATCAGCCCTGCCCAATCGATGACAGGTACAACTTGTTGGGCTCCCGGTGGTGTGATAACATTCGTCCCCTCCTTACTGCTTGTTGATTGTCCGGGGATATAGCATTTGGTTTCGAACTCTTTTGCGACCTCCCGCAGGAAACTTTCCCTCCGGGCCGACTCATTACATGTGGGGGTTAACTCTTCATTCCCTGCCCCAATCACAGGTCCGCTGATCCCCTGCTTATTGTCGACTTTGGTCACTGGACTGCCAACTAGTCGAATCGGAGTCGCACCCTGACGGTGTCCCCGTACTGCGCCCACATGGTATCCCAATCCTGCTTTGCCTATCTGCTGTGGTAGGTGGATGGGCTCGGTGATTCCCTGACTGCTTTTCCCTAGTCCCTGTCCAGGTTGGAAGTTCATTTTAATCATTTCCCGTGCCACAAAGGTGAGTTCCGGAGAGACCCTTGGTTTCACAGCTGGAGCCCCCAGGCATCTATAATGGGGAGTGCTAATCTCTAGTGCTTGAAAGCTGGCAGGCGCCGCTGTCTCATCCACATTGATTACTGGTAGGCCACTCCTGGGAGGAGAAGGGTCATCACATTCGGCCGAGATTGTTACCAGATTCCCATCGATGATCAACTTGATTTGTTGGTGGAGCGTGGAAGGAACTGCCCCGGCCATGTGTATCCACGGCCTCCCTAACAGCAGGTTGTAGCTTGCCGTAATATCTAGGACTTGGAAGGATATATCAAAAGTACAGGGCCCTATCTCCACTGGCAATTCTATCTCTCCGATGGTATCCCTCCGGGATCCGTCAAAAGCCCGAACCACCACATGACTGGCCCGTAGGCGCTTGAGACTGATGTTCATTTTCTTCAGCGTGCTGAGAGGACATATATTCAATGCCGATCCCCCGTCGATCAGCACCCCATTCATGACATATCCTGAGGAGATTACCGCGATGTGTAGCGGTTTTCGGTGCCCCCTTCCCTCTTTGGGAATGTCCTCCTCCGTAAAGGATATTGCATCGGTTTCCAATAAGTGGCCTATCAGCTGGCCGAAACCCTCCTCACTAATTTCTTTGGACACAAATGCCTCCTCCAGAACCTTCATCAGGGTCTTGCAATGCTCACTGGATGACAACACCAAGTCCATGACTGATGTTAGGGTTGATTCCTCACTTAAAATCTGGATCCCCCTCGTTTCTGGGTGATCCATCCTTTTCAAAAACTCTATGGCCCTTTCCTCGGAAACCTCTTCATTTTTTCTCTTTTGGCTCTCAAGGACTCGCCCGGGAAGATATAAGGGGTTCCCCTTGGTCGTCACGGAAGCACAACTGGCCGCTTCCTTTGGTATTCCCCCATAATTCCAGGGTACAGTCTTCAGACTACTGATAGGGAGTTGCGGCCTTGCTGCAAGTATGATGGGCCTCGGGGCTGTCAACTTGACAGGTCTTTCCATGCCATTTGTACTTATCCCTATCAACCTGATGGGCGCTCCCCGTGCGCTCCCATGATCATGTATCACGTTGATCAATTCCTCAATTTTCTGCACATAGTTCAACCTTGGCGGCCCCCCAGCCTCACTTGCCTCCGTCACATTAACTCCCCCCCCATCATGTCTTGGCAAGGGATTTGCCTTAACATTCGGGGAGTCCGGTTGTTCCACCACAATCTCTCCACTGTCTATCATGTTTTGAATTCGATGCTTCAACGTCCAACAATCTTGAGTATCATGGCCAGGGGAACTGGAGTGGTATGCACATCGCTTGCTCGGGTCAAATCTTCTACCCTTTGGGTCACTCGGTGGTGCCAGACCAACTATTTTCTTTTGGGCTACTAATACCGCTAGTACCCGTTCAAGCGGCTCCCCGAGCGGGGTGAATACTCGATTTTGCGAGGCCTCATATCTTCTTCGCCCCTCTGTCCTTTGATCTGTGAAGTTTGGCTGACGGGATGGACCTCCCCTCTGTACCTGAACCGGAAGATGACTTTCCGTTTTTCTGGATGACCCCTGTAAGATGAGGGAAACATCCTCTTCCTTCTTCTTTTGGACCCTCCGGGAAGTGCTGCCATAGTTTCCATTTTGTATTTGCTCGGCAGCAGTTTCTAAAGCAGTAAGATCCCGGATTTTACCCGATTTCAACCCCATGTCAACCATCTCTCCATGTTTAATCATTTCAGCAAAGGGTCTTCCAATCCCCGAGATGACCCGCTCATAATACGGTGCCTCCTGAATGTCTACAAAGGTCATTACCATCTCTGATTCGCTCATCGGGGGGGTTACCTGTGCGGCCATGCCCCTCCATCTTTGCGCATATTCCCTGAAGGATTCCCTAGGCTGTTTTTTAACCTTTGTCATTTGGTACCTGTCAAGAGCCATCTGGGCCTGAAAGCTGTATTGGGTTAAGAAAGTATGGGCCAATTCCTCCCAGTTGTGGATTCGGGCGTTGTCGAGGCGAGCATACCAGATTCTTGCCTCCCCTGTTAAGCTTTTCTGGAATAGTTGCATTCTTAACCCCTCGTCTTCGGCATAAGACCCGAGCTCTCCAATGTATATTTTCAAGTGTGTATAGGGGTCTCCCTTTCCATTGTACTTTTCAAACTCGGGGACCTTGAACTTTTCGGGATATCTGGCTCCGGGGAAAACACATAGATCCGAATAATTAACCCTGCCCAAGGAGCCTATGCCCCTTAGAGATTGGATGGTCTCCTCCATGTGTTTCATTTTTCTCCGAAGGTCGTCATTGTCCCCTTCTTCTGGGATAGTAATCACTGTCCTGCTATGTATGGGAGCGGCCTTCGGGATGACTGGTTCGTCCTTGAGTCGGGGTTGGTCCTCCTTAAGCAAGTTTGTACCATTTTTAGGAGGATTCTGATCATCCCCTGGTGGTGGAATATTATGCGATCCCTGGTTTACCGGATCCTGTCTGATTAAGAACTGTTCCTTTAACATCGTGGCCATTTCCATCATCTGTCTTTTAAAATCATCAAACTCTTCCCGAGATATGGAACTATGATTAGGAATATCAGCCATTTCAGATGTAGAATTTTGGGCTTTCTTAGACTGCGAACGGGTTTGAGGAGCAATCCTACAGAGACAACGGTTCGAAGTTTAGTCCCGGGGAAATGAAAACATGGATGCATGCTAAAACTGTAAAAAAATTTTGTGTGTTTTTTGGGTTTTTTAATCTTTCCCTGTAAAACAGAAAGTTAGTAGTCCTTTAGTGCCATAACCAATGCCAAACATGCTTTATTATGCTCCCCCAACTATTCCCTGCAATTCACAGCGGTTAGTAATCTCTTTCGACACAGAAAAAGGGATGTATGAATATTGAATGAGATCATGACATTTAGACATATAAACGTAAAAAGGCATGAAGAGACTTTTCCTGCGTTGGGTTAATCTGAGGCTGACCTACCCTAGGGTTACTCTCGCGGGCTTTTCGGCATGAAGGTTCCCAAATCTTCGCAATCTACTCGTTTGAGCCCTTTCGATTGGAGCGGATTTGAGTGGTGCGTTTCCTGAGCCATCTCCGGGGAGCAGCCCCATCGAGTCCAGTAATAAGCAACCGACGGGTTCGCCTCAGGAGGAGGTACTCTCTCAACATACATTCACATTCATCGTCCTCACCGTATGCAAATGATTACTTTGAAGTAAAGCAAACCCATTCAATCATTCATTCATTGGACAACAACACACATTCGCACAACAAAAGTAAAAAATCAAAAATATCGCACACACACACATTTTATGAATTTTAAAGGATAGGACAGCATCAAGATTTGAACGCGGCTTAAGCCCTCTAATCTCCCCAGCGGAGTCGCCAGCTGTCGACGCCGGGTTTTCTCTTTCTCTTGGTCTTTTAGTCTTTTCCAATTTTAACCTTTCGATTTAATGATTTTTTTTTTGGAAAAGGTCGGCATTGATGTCGACGGGGTTTTGAAAGAATCGTGTTTTATGATGAGCCAATTAACCAGAGTCGCCAGTTGGTATATTTGAAATGGATGTACCAACTCATCCGAGTTTTCGTTTTTTTATAAATCGCTGGCTCATATGTGACTCCGAATTAATTGGTCTGCGAATCGAGATTCATAGAGTTCGGGGGCTTGCTTAAGTGAGGGGAAGGTGTTAGGCACCCCTCGACTTCCGTGAAACACGGTTACCGCAATCTTGATGCTTTCCTATCCTTTAATTCATGAATGTGTGTGTGTAGGTGCGCGTGTGTGTGTGTGTATGTGTGCCTGTGTGAATGTTGTGGTGAGTTTGTATGAAAGAGTCATTTGGATTTTAGGGAAAATCGTGCTTTAATTTGAGAACGCTTCGGAATGTCTTTTCGGTATACACGAGAAAGCTTTATTCTTTATGAGAAAGGTTTGATTTTAATTGTCCGAAACTATGAGGTTTTCATTAAGTGTCGTTTTGGCAAAACAAGAGTTTTTAAACCTTCGTCTAAATAGGAATCGAGATCTATACGTTGCCTTCATAAAATGATGGGCAATTTCTAGAACCTCTTTAACCCTATATACAACGGTTTAATAAAACGTCATTTTATTTGTAAAAATCATTTTTTGTGTGATGTTTTGGAAAACGATCTTTCCTTAGCTTTCTCGTTAGATAGGAATCGACATTCATTAACATTTCTCAAATTTTAACCTCGTGATTCTAATATCCTACTTTGATTGATTTTATGAAAATCTTATCATTTAGCTTTGAAATCGATTTCGTGTCATAAATCAAATCAAGCATAAACACGCGTCGGGGCTATTCATGGGCATGTAAGCCATCAAAATGTCCCCGAACGCCAACAATCACAACTTTCACTATTTCGGGGCCTTAAACCCGATTCTCGCCTTAGCGTCATTTTAAGGCCCGACGGTTACATGTTTACAACGAAGGATTACATTGTTCCTAAATACATACGTCAAAATTTGTCCTTCATCGGATTCGGACCATGGTGTCACGCTCCTAGGCTCACATCCACAATTTATCACAAACATCAAATAGATACAATAACATAACTAACAACGGATTGCTTAACGCCCCACAAGGATCCAAAATTAACAATCTACATAGATCAATTCCATCTAATGTATATATCGATATGAACGAGCAACACCTCACCCAATGGATATCATCGGATTATTAGGAAGAACTTTGTTCCGATGGAACCCTCTCTAATAATTCCTAATCCATTGTTCCACAATAATTTACATGAAATCTACATTTAATTCAATCAAATGACATGATAGGAATTGGTATAATAAAAGAGATTTCACCTTGCAATTGATATCCAAATGGATGTGAACTTGTGTATTGAATAGAAGAAAAAAGTATTATGTGATACAATCAAATCACAAGAATAATATTCCTCTCTTTTTTTCTCACTTTCTCTTCTATTTTTGTAGCAAAATCTCACTATTTTCTCTCTATTTCCGTGCTTATGTTGCTGCTGGAATTTCCTTCTTCTCCACAATTGCTGAACTTGCTGAACCTCCTGTATGCTGCCCGAAGCGGCTTAAATAGGCTGGCCAGAGCCAGCCGCAGATCTATCTGCGGCTGGCCGCAGATGGATCTGCGGCTGGCCAGCTGGCACGCCTCCCATCGCACTCAGCTGGTAGTGCTGATTTCCTGGTTTCCGTGCTGGCGCACCCACTTGGCCGCAGATCTATCCGCGGCTGGCGGGCTTGACTTTCTCGATTTTCGTGCCACGCCTCGATTTTCGTGCCGTAACGTCGGTTTTCGTTGACAGGCTCGTGCTCTGCAGTCCGGGAATTTCCGGGAGACGTGCCACCTCATTCGGAAGTGCCTGCTTCGGACGGCCTTATTGTCACGTAAACTTGGGTTGCCCAAAACATTGCGGCGGTGCCGGGCGCTCGCCCTTGTGCCCGCTTCTTTGCTCCCGCAAGCTGGTTCAATTGACGATTTTGCCCTCCTGTCATGATTAGTAGAAGGAAACGCAAAATTTGGGTGTCTACAACAGATAAGTAATTTGTTAAGATTTTCCAAGTGGAACATAGGAAAAATACGCCATAACGAAGTTATGGCGAAATTTTTGTGAAAATGGTATTAAAACCAAAACCCTAGCTTGCTATCACTTTTGGGCCAAGTTCGCGGGTAGATCATGTGTCCGGAGAAGTCCAATTCATAGGGCTTTTGTAGTTAATGAAAAATGTGAGCCATTGGCTCAAGAATATGCTCAATCCGACTTCGGATGAGCGAGTTACGTTAATTTGAATGTTCGACGACAAAAACGTCATTTATCGAAAAATTAGCCCACGAGGGACTTTTCAACCAAATTTTTAGGCTTGTTAGGAAGACAAAAAAAAAGTATTCTGTCTGGGAGAAGTTGTAGATAATGTTACGAGCTAGAAAATGGCTCAAGAACGGACTCATTCCGATATCAGATGACGAAGTTATGAAGCGGCGAAGTAGGTGCGTCAAACTTGAGAAAATTGAGTTTGGGCATCAAGATCGGGCGTATATACGTTGCCTTTACACCGAAGCTACTGTCTTGGGTGTATATAAGTCGGTCACATGCAAATTTTGGGCGTATATACGCTGGGCCAATGTTAGACCAGAATCAACTTTGACATCCTTTAGTAAATCGGGCATAACGTTTTGATACAAACTCCGATTTGGATGATTCAAGATGATCCGAAAAGCTAAGAAGTAGACCTACAACTTTGATTCTTTAAGTTTTGAGAATTGACGTCAAGAGAAGGGTCCAAATTGGGCATCTTTAAGGTTGTTGTGCAATAGGAGGCAAGGCGTGATGGTTTCTTCGGAACGCTGTGGCGCCAAGCTATGTTTGTCGAGTATTTCCGAGTTCTAAACATTGGACTTTGGAAATATGGTCTAGAAAAATTTAAACCAAGGAGTGGTAGATGAATTGGACGTGTCAATCGTACACAATAGCGTGTCATCTAAGCATTCGCATAAGGCAAGTCGGGCGTGCGACGTACGAACGTCGAGACGCCATGCCAAGTACTAATGAACTTATAAAGTGTTCCGATTCAAATGAAATGGACCTTATAAAATGTGAAACAGAGTTAATGTAAACCAAATTAGAACTTCATTATGTGGCTAGTTGGTATGTTCGACCTAATGTTACATATAGGTCATTTGAAGAACGATTGGATAGCGTTTCGGTAAATCGCGTAGAAGGCAAGTGTCCTAAACTTACTTAGATAATTATTTTGTGCAAGTTTCCTATGTTTGTGCAAATGTGTTGTGTTTGTACAAGATGTATGTCTATGAACTGTTGATGAGTGGGTTTTATACCTACGAGTTGAATGCTTTCTAGGCTCAATTCTCGGCTATCGTTAAGCATTTATAGCACCATTTCACTAGTTAATGCATTATTGTGCAGGAAGAGGATCTATGTTGATGATTGTGGAATTATGGAATTTTAGTGCAAAAATGTTAAAATCCAACAGTAGGCTCCAGCGCCGGGGCGACAGCTTGAAGGCAACATCTAGCGCTGGGGCGACGATGTCGCTGGGGCGACAGTTTGAAGGCAAAATTCATCGCCGGGGCGACGTCGTCGCCGGGGCGGCATTACGCAGTATATTTTTGTCGCCGGGGCGACAGGTCGGGACAAGAGATATGGCTGGCATTTGTCACTTCTGCTGGTAGTGGAGTTTCGGTGGAGGAATTTCGGGGGCACAATGGAAAAGCAAGGAGAGAGGGTAATGAGATGGGTAGCCATCCAGGGAGTAAAGAGAGAGAGGATTCAAGCCTTGTTACACACTTGGAAAAAGCGAGGGTTTGAGAGAAAAGAAGAAGAACAAAGGAGCTAAAGGAAAGATTATCAGAATTTCATCAACCAAAGAGGCTTGGAGCACGAAATAGGAAACAAGAGCAACTCAAGAAGAACTACATCTCACTAATTCGGGAATATCATCATAAAAGGGGTGTATCTTCATTTGTTGTAGTTCTTTATTCTTACTTTGTTATTCCAAACCATGTACTATAATCAGTTTATGATGTTATTAAGATTAAATATGAGCTAAACTCTTCATTCTAAGATTGCAATGGAACCCAACTTGTAGTTTAAATTGAATGCTCTCTCTTGAATGGTAATTAGGCATTTTGTGAATTGGAAGTTTATAACCTTTGATTAATGATTAATTACTTGGCCCGTAATTACTTTGGTAACTTATATGGAATTGAGAGAGGAAGTATAAGTTGAGACCTAGTTATGAATTCATGTGAAAATTAGATATTCTTTATGGATAATGTATGAGATTATGTGACGTGAGTCTTATGTATTATTCTTGAGGGTTGATAATTTGATTGTATTTAGGATAGACATATACCTAAATACCACATGTATCCATTTGAGAAGCATGCTTAATGATTTCTATTGTGAAAGTTGGTAATTGATAGAATGGTTAATGGGACTTTACGTGACATGTGTCTTATTAATTGTTCTTGATATGGGATTCTTGCTTGTGTATAGAATAGAAATATATTTATGCACCACAATAGGAAATACGTATTCGACCATCGGGAGAGGCTCTTATATATACTTGTGATTTCTCGGATAGCAATTCGTATGTTCTAATTTACCAAACAAGAGAGATTAGGATGTTCAAATGAAGAGTTGGGGGATATTGTAATCTTAGACCTTTTTATCTTGAACTTTACCCGTGTTAGTAAAACCTTGATTTCTAAATTTCCTTTATTTTAGTTTTAATCAACAACAAACACAAACCATATTGTCATTGTTTAAATTGGATTGATTTTACATGCGATTGATATTTGGTAATTATTTAACATAATTCCTCGTGGGTTCGACACTTTACTTATCTTATATTACTTGTTGACCGCGTATACTTGCGCGTATTTATCGGTTGCGAAATCGAGCAACAAGTTTTTGGCGCCGTTGCCGGGGAGTTATTTTACAATAATTTTACCAATATTGATTATAGTTGAATTGATCTTAAATTAGACTTGTTTTTAATTTTTGTTTACTTGATTTTGTAGATACCCTTGATTTGTATGCGCCGATCACAAAGTCTTGAGTTATTTCCTTACGATCCCGAGATCGAGAGAAATACCCGAAGACTAAGAAGAGAAAGAATCAGGGATTCTAACAATCAAGAAACCATGGCGGCAGAGGAACAAAAAGCATTGAAAGACTATGTAACGCCGCAGATTAGTGATCTACAGTCTAGTATCATAAGACCGGCAATAACTGCAACTGCCTTTGAAATTAGACCGGGAACAATACAAATGGTGCAAAATTCGTTACAGTTTGGGGGTTTGCCCAATGACAACCCTAATGAGCATTTGTTGAGTTTTATTGAGATATGTGATACTTTCAAATTTGTTGGGGTAACGGATGATGCTTTGAGACTTAGACTTTTCCCGTTCACTTTGAGAGACAAAGCTAAGAGTTGGCTTCACTCATTGCCACCCTGTCCAGGGGTCCATCACTACATGGTCAGACTTAGCACAGAAATTTTTGGCAAAGTTCTTCCCTCCTGCAAAGTCTGCTAGATTGAGAAATGAAATTGCAACCTTTGAGCAACATCATGGGGAGTCATTGTATGAGGCATGGGAAAGATTTAAAGATTTGCTTCGAAGATGCCCACATCATGGATTCCTCCCATGGATGCAATTGAATACCTTCTACAGCGGATTGGGATCTCACAATCGATCTTGTATAGATGCAGCAGCTGGGGGATCTCTCATGGCTAAGAATTATGGGGAAGCAATTGAGTTATTGGAGGTCATGACTGCAAATAACTACCAGTGGCCAACTTCTAGAATGAGTCAACCAAAGGTAGCCGGAGTATTAGAGGTGGATGCCATCACAGCCTTAGCAGCGCAAATGGCAGCAATGTCAAAGAAACTTGATTCCTTGACTGATTCAAAAGTGCAGCAGGTGGCTGTTGTTTGTGAAGTTTGTGCAGGGACACATGCCAATGACCAATGTCCTTTTGACCACGAGGCAGTTCAGTTTGTAAGTAGCTACCAGAGACCGCCAAATCAGTACCAAAACACTTACAATGCTGGAAATAGGAACCATCCTAACTTTTCTTGGAGCAACAATCAAAATTTTCAGCAAGCTCCTAAGCCACATCATCCACCAGGGTTCCAAAATCAGCCTCAACAACATCATACAGCTCAAACCTCACAACCACAACCAGAGAGAAAATCAGATTTTGAGGAGTTGATATTGAAACACATGGCTAACCAAGATATCTTGATTAAAAACCAAGCAGCAGCACTTAAGGCTTTGGAAAATCAAATTGGGCAGATGGCTAGTTCCATGTCAAATAGACCTCAGGGATCTCTTCCTAGTAACACAGAGACTAATCCAAGAAGAGATGGGAAAGAGGAATGTCAGGCAGTAACTCTCAGAAGTGGTAAACAAACCTTACAGGAGCCCGAATTGCAAAAGGGGGCAGCCCACTCAAGCTCTCCTTCGGACTTGACTAATGCTGATTTTTCTAAGGAAATGGACAGCAGTGTACCACCTGAGTCAGGGCAGAAAGATACCACAGATAAACCTAGTGTTGAGCCTACTCCAAAAGTGTATCCACCAGTACCTTTCCCTCAGAGATTGCAGAAGCAGAAGTTAGATAAACAGTTTGCCAAATTCCTGGAGGTCTTCAAGAAGCTTCAAATTAATATTCCTTTTGCAGAGGCCTTAGAACAGATGCCTAGCTATGCCAAATTTATGAAAGGAATCCTATCTAGGAAGAAAAGGCTAAATGACTTTGAGACAGTGGCTTTGACAGAAGAATGTAGTGCCGTGCTGCAAAGAAAGCTACCTCCCAAGTTGAAAGATCCAGGCAGCTTCACTATACCGTGTACTATTGGTAGCCTTTCTTTCAACAAATGTTTGTGTGACTTGGGTGCTAGTATTAATCTCATGCCATTATCCGTGTATACTCAGTTGGGATTACCTGCACCGAAGCCTACAAACATTTCTCTTCAACTTGCCGATAGGTCGGTTACATACCCAAGGGGAATTGTTGAAGACATTCTGGTCAAGGTGGATAAATTCATCTTCCCGGCTGATTTTATCATCTTAGATTATGAGGAAGATAAAAACATTCCTATTATTCTGGGAAGACCATTTTTAGCCACTGGAAGAACTTTAATCGATGTGCAAAAGGGAGAGCTCACTATGAGGGTTCAGGATCAAGAAGTGACCTTCAATGTATTTAAGGCCATGAAATTCCCTTCGGATGAGGAAGAATGTTTTCATGTGGATGTTATCGAGCAAGCTGTGAAAGACGAGTTTTTGAATGTGTTAAACAATGATCCATTAGAAACTGCACTTCTGGGAGAGTTTGACATAGAAGATCCAGAGTTGGTTGAATATCTACAGATTTTAGATACAGTACCACGAGGGAGCAAGTTTCAAATTCCGTTTGAATCTCTTGAACATCCTGAGAATGCTACAGATCGGTTGAAACCATCCCTTGAGACACCTCCATCACTTGAGCTAAAACCCTTGCCTAACCATCTCAGGTATGCATATTTAGGTGATTCAGCTACTTTACCTGTTATTATTGCATCTGTGCTTAACGAGTTTCAGGAAAGCAAGCTGTTGCGGGTTCTTAGAGAGTACAAATCTGCTATTGGATGGACCATCGCCGACATCAAGGGAATAAGCCCATCTTACTGTATGCACAAAATCTTGATGGAGGATGATAGTAAGCCAACTGTGGAACATCAAAGGAGGCTCAACCCAATCATGAAAGAAGTAGTAAAGAAAGAGATTTTGAAATGGTTAGATACTGGAATAATTTATCCTATTTCTGACAGTGCTTGGGTGAGCCCAGTTCAGTGTGTACCTAAGAAAGGGGGTATGACAGTCGTGGCCAATGAAAATAATGAGTTAATTCCAACAAGAACAGTAACTGGATGGAGGGTGTGCATGGATTACAGGAGGCTTAACAAAGCAACTCGAAAGGATCACTTCCCATTACCCTTCATTGATCAAATGTTGGATAGACTAGCTGGACATGAGTACTATTGTTTGTTGGATGGATATTCGGGATATAATCAGATTGCTATTGCTCCAGAAGATCAAGAAAAGACTACCTTCACATGCCCCTTTGGTACTTTTGCTTTTAGAAGGGTCTCATTCGGATTGTGTAATGCACCGGCCACTTTTCAAAGGTGCATGATGGCTATTTTCTCAGATTTGGTAGAACGCAATGTTGAAGTTTTCATGGATGACTTCTCAGTATTTGGTGATTCATTTGACAACTGCTTGGAAAATCTAGTTCTAATACTGAAGAGATGTGTGGAAACTAATCTGGTGCTCAACTGGGAAAAATGTCACTTCATGGTGCAAGAGGGCATAATACTTGGGCATAAGGTGTCATCCAGAGGTCTTGAGGTGGATAGAGCAAAACTCGAAACAATTGAAAACTTACCTCCACCAACCTCAGTGAAGGGCATTCGCAGTTTTCTGGGACATGCGGGGTTCTACCGAAGATTCATTAAGGACTTTTCTAAGATCACTAAGCCTTTGTGCAGTCTACTAGAGAAAGATGTGCCATTCAAGTTTGATGAGGAGTGTTTGACGGCATTTGAGCTACTAAAGAAGAAATTAACCACTGCACCAGTGATAGTCGCTCCAGATTGGTCAAAACCCTTTGAGTTGATGTGTGATGCCAGTGATTATGCGGTGGGGGCTGTTTTGGGACAGCGAAAGGAGAAGGTTTTTCATGCCATTTACTATGCTAGCAAAACCTTAACTGATGCACAACTCAATTACACCACTACCGAGAAGGAGTTGCTTGCAGTAGTTTATGCATTTGACAAGTTTCGATCTTACTTGATTGGAACAAAGGTGGTTGTATTCACGGACCACTCAGCTATTCGATATCTCATTGCAAAGAAAGATGCTAAACCGAGATTGATTAGATGGATCCTATTGCTACAGGAGTTTGACTTGGAGATTCGGGACAAAAAGGGAACTGAAAACCAAGTAGCCGACCATCTATCTAGATTGGAGAATCCGGGGCATGATAAGGAAGATAAGGTGCTAATAAATGAATCTTTCCCGGATGAACAACTGTTTGGGGTTCAAGGCGAAATACCTTGGTATGCTGATTTTGCTAACTACTTGGTTAGTAACACTCTTCCACCGGACTTGTCGTGGCAGCAAAAGAAAAAGTTTCTTCATGATGTTACTAGGTATATGTGGGATGAGCCCTATTTGTTCAAGCATTGTGTGGACCAAATGATTCGAAGGTGTGTTCCACAGAGCGAGGTCGAGAGCATTCTCCATCACTGTCATGATTCGTTATATGGAGGACACTACGGAGGTGAGAAAACAGCCACTAAGGTGTTGCAAGCGGGGTTCTTTTGGCCAACTTTGTTCAAGGATGCTCATCAGTTTGTGCTAAAATGTGATAGATGTCAACGGATGGGGAATATCTCCAAAAGGCACGAAATGCCTCTAAACATGATCCTGGAGGTTGAAGTATTTGATGTTTGGGGTATAGATTTCATGGGGCCATTCCCACCCTCTTTCAACAATCTATACATTCTCTTGGCAGTAGATTATGTATCTAAATGGGTGGAGGCAGCCGCATTTCCCACTAATGATTCCAAGGTAGTGCTGAAATTCCTTCAAAAGAATATCTTCACAAGATTCGGCACTCCGAGAGCTATGATTAGTGATGAAGGGAGTCACTTCTGCAATAAATATTTTGCTGCCCTCTTGGGAAAATATGGGGTCACTCATAGGATTGCTACTGCTTATCACCCCCAGACCAATGGACAAGCAGAGGTTTCCAACAGAGAAGTGAAGAAAATCCTGGAAAAGATCGTTAACCCCACAAGAAAAGATTGGTCAACAAAGCTGGATGATGCATTGTGGGCGTACAGAATGGCTTTTAAAACACCCATTGGTATGTCACCATACCAGCTTGTTTATGGCAAGGCATGCCATCTCCCGGTTGAACTCGAGCACAAAGCGTTCTGGGCCATTAGAAAGTTGAATTTTGACCTCACAACTACAGGCGAGAAAAGGCTTCTTCAGCTCAATGAACTTGATGAGTTTCGACTACAAGCTTATGAAAATTCAAAATTGTACAAGGAAAAGGTAAAGAGGTGGCATGATAAGAAGATTGCTGACAGGAAATTCGAACCTGGCCAAGCAGTATTGTTGTACAACTCTAGATTGAGGCTTTTTCCCAGAAAACTCAAATCGCGTTGGTCGGGTCCTTTCACTATCAAACACGCATTCCCACACGGAGCTGTCGAAATCTATGGTGATAATCCGGAAGTGACATTCAAAGTTAACGGGCAACGCCTTAAACATTATTGGGGTGGCGGCTTCGCTCGCCAGAAGACCTCGATCACTTTAGCCAACTAAGCCTTGAATGGATGTGAAGTCGGGCCGAGGACTTTAAACCACGCGCTGGATGGGAGGCAACCCATTATCCGTATCCGTATCCTTTACATTTTGATGCTACATTTCAGTTCGTCAAGTTTGTTTTCTTATGTTTCTAAATTTTTCATTTTTTTTCTTTTTTGCGTTTTGGTTAGAAAAACTATTCACTCATTGGGCTCTAAATGTTAAATTTTTGGGCAATATATTCATAATACGTGTGCAATGATGCTTAATACAGGTTGGTAATGTTAAGTTGGGTTTTGGGTCAGATTTAGAAGAACACAAGTTGGGTGATGCAGTAGGGTCTATCGCCCCGGCGACAACTCCTAAGCCAATTATATCGCCCCAGCGCTCCTATCGCCCCGGCGACGTTTCAAGCTCAAATTTCGTCGCCCCGGCGACAAACACGGAATCCAGTTTTTAAAAACCCCCATTTCAGCTGCAGTTCGTACATTTCATTCCCAATTCCTCTCCCCCCAGGCTCGGTTTCCCCTCTCAATCCATTCGAAACACTTCCCACACTAACCCACAACCAATTTCAACCCATTGCAGTCGGATTTCGCACCACCAACACAAGTTTCAACTGAAGATTCTGGAATTTCATGAGGTAATTGGGAATTCAAGCTAGGGTTTGTCTTTTGCGATTTTGCTCACTGAAATCATCCAAGGTATGTCATTGTTGCGCTGGGTGCGAATTGCTTTTGTTTATTGATCATTGACCTTGCATCTATAGTAGTCAGTGAGGTTGAATTGGACCAAATTGAATTTTAGTTGGGATTTTCCATTACCTGCAATTGGGTGAACCACTTGTAACTGCTCTATCGTGAGGATGGGATTAAATTGCCAGTGTAATCCTTGGTGTTAATTGCTTCTGAGTTTTAGTTCATAATCATCACTACTTGGGACTGCAGTGTGATTTATTTTTGCAATTGTTGAAAATTTACAACCTTTGTACTCTGTGAGGTGGGCTTTTGCATATATTGGACATCAATCTGGGGTATTTTGTGTCTGCATTGAGTTTTGTTCAACTGCTATAAACTGAGGCTGTGAGATTACACTGTATTATTCATTTGTGTGGGCTAAATCGAGTGTTGGTCTATATATATTGCTGGAATTGGGTTGTTGCAGTGAAACTGAAAATTTGTTGGAATTAAGTTTGGGGGAAATTTTTGTTTGTGGTTGTTTGCACGAAGTATTGATCAGTCATGCCGCCAAAAAGATTCAGGGGTGAGGGTTCTTCAGTACCACAGGCACGGGCTTTTGATCACAGTAAGTTTATCAGTGCTGAGGCCGCTGAGCGATTTGACACCTTCATAGTGGGTAAGGCTCTGACGCCCGAGCGTGGCCTGCGTCCTAGTTGGAGAGTGGATGGAGAGATGGGCGATCAGATTACTGAGAGAGAGTGGGACACTTTTATTGAGCAGCCCGAGGCAGCTGTGGTAGCCATCGTCCAGGAGTTTTATGCGAATGCAAAAGACACGCTGCCCTATACTGTGACAGTGCGAGGCAGAACAGTACCATTCAGCGCCCAGGCTATTAACGATTACTATTCATTGGACGCTCCGCCTGTGTGCCAATATACTGAGTTCCTGCGATCCTCGCCCGACTATGACAGAATCATGACAGACTTGTGCAGACCGGGCACCACGTGGGTTGCTAAGGGCAATAGAGGGGGTACTTTTTTTCATAGCAAGGAGTTAAGCTTATATGGTAAGATTTGGTATGCTTTTCTCTGCGCTAAGCTGATGCCCACAGTCCATGTGAGTGATGTTACAAAAGACAGGGCTGCCCTCTTGTATGCTATAGTCATGGACTACGCAATCGACGTGGGCCGTATTATTGAGAGTAACATTCGCAGAATCCTGAGGAGTAATGTTCACGGCGGGTTGCCACACCCGTCTCTTATTTGCGGATTGTGCCGGGCTGCAGGCGTTCAGTGGACCGAGGATGAGATTGTTCAGCAGCCATTGCTGGTCTTGGACCATCGACTGATTTCCAGATATTCAGTTTGGGACCAGGTAGAGTCGCACCCGCGGGGTCGAGGATTTATTATTCAGCCCCAGGCAGACCCAGTGGATGCCCCTGCTTCACCTACTGATTCTAGCTCCCAGCCGAGATCTCGTGTCAGCAGTCAACTCAGAGACATGCAAATGCTGCTGGTACAGCAGAACCAACGACTTGCAGAGAGGCAGGAGCACATATTCAACTACACCACGAGCTTCAATGCAGTTCTGGCTGAACAGTTCGCGAGGCTGAATCCTGGAGGACCACCGATCCCATTTCCCGTGCCCCAGCCACTCCCCCCCTTTCCGCCGTCTGATGCTGAGGTGGAGGATATCAACCAACCATGATCAGGGGAGTCCTCAGTTTCACATTTTGCACTCTTTAGACAATGAGGACATTCTCCATTTTAAGTTTGGGGGTGGTTTTACTATTATTTCAGTTGGTTTAATGCTTTAGCATGGTAGTTGTAGTTAGTATGCAGGTCGTCCAGCTTTAAAGACAGTTTTTGAAGGATGGTTTTTATTGAAAATAATCATGTGAAATATCATCAAAATGACTTTTCTTGCTATGAATGCTTATTTCTATTAATGTCACTTGTTGATGATCATTGAGCATATTCATAATCTATCTTTCCTTTTGATTTGTGGTTTCTCAGCATTATGTAGATCTGCATTTAGAAACCTATGAGCAGTGTATTTAAGGAAAGCCGATGATGACTTGGTAATCACTGTTTTAATGTCTTATGCACCTTGGATCTGAATTGCTATATTAGAAATGCTAACTCGTGCCTATTTCTCTTGAATTTTTAACCCTTGGAGTTCCTAATGCACATGGTATTGTTGTGGTTACGTGAGATTTTATATTCAACTCGTGAAACTGTTGCTCATTAAAAGATAGGATAGTCAAAAAAAAAAAAATGATATTTTTTATGCTTATTTACTGCTTCGATGTCTGTCTTGAATGCTGGTTATTATTGAAAATGAAATATAGACAGATATGAGCAAATCTTGACTAGTTTGTCTTTGTGGCCTTTGTCATTCGAACAAGTAAGCCCGTTGGAGCGTTTCTACGCTTGATGCCTTAAAACCATCTGGTTTGGGAGTCATCGGTGGAAAGTTTGCTACATGGATGACATTGAAAAGCCTAATGAAGATAGACATCGCACAAGTCTAGATGTTAGTATAACATCATCGAGATGGAGCGTAACACGCACTCGGTGATAGTTATATAATATAGCTAATTAGAATGTAGAAATAGAGGCTAGTGAGCATGAGAGTTGCTAGCATTTTGGGTATTGACTGTTTTATCTTCTTTTGAGCAATGTAGTTCTAGGATTGAATTGTAATCAGTGCGTGACCTATAGTCCAACCACACACACACACACTTAAGGGTTAAACATTTGGCGAAATTGTTGTGAGTTTCATTTCTGGTAATCATTTGGTGGAAAGGTTGTGTATTTGTTTTTAATTGTTGAGGCTGGATGTCCTTATCCTGACTGCACTGCTCTAGCATAGAACTCTTGCATTTGCATTCCAATAATTGTAGCATTATGTGTTGTGCATTTCCTTTGTTTTGCTTGAGGACAAGCATAGTCTTAAGTTTGGGGGTATTTGATGAGTGGGTTTTATACCTACGAGTTGAATGCTTTCTAGGCTCAATTCTCGGCTATCGTTAAGCATTTATAGCACCATTTCACTAGTTAATGCATTATTGTGCAGGAAGAGGATCTATGTTGATGATTGTGGAATTATGGAATTTTAGTGCAAAAATGTTAAAATCCAACAGTAGGCTCCAGCGCCGGGGCGACAGCTTGAAGGCAACATCTAGCGCTGGGGCGACGATGTCGCTGGGGCGACAGTTTGAAGGCAAAATTCATCGTCGGGGCGACGTCGTCGCCGGGGCGGCATTACGCAGTATATTTTTGTCGCCGGGGCGACAGGTCGGGACAAGAGATATGGCTGGCATTTGTCACTTCTGCTGGTAGTGGAGTTTCGGTAGAGGAATTTCGGGGGCACAATGGAAAAGCAAGGAGAGAGGGTAATGAGATGGGTAGCCATCCAGGGAGTAAAGAGAGAGAGGACTCAAGCCTTGTTACACACTTGGAAAAAGCGAGGGTTTGAGAGAAAAGAAGAAGAACAAAGGAGCTAAATGAAAGATTATCAGAATTTCATCAACCAAAGAGGCTTGGAGCACGAAATAGGAAACAAGAGCAACTCAAGAAGAACTACATCTCACTAATTCGGGAATATCATCATAAAAGGGGTGTATCTTCATTTGTTGTAGTTCTTTATTCTTACTTTGTTATTCCAAACCATGTACTATAATCAGTTTATGATGTTATTAAGATTAAATATGAGCTAAACTCTTCATTCTAAGATTGCAATGGAACCCAACTTGTAGTTTAAATTGAATGCTCTCTCTTGAATGGTAATTAGGCATTTTGTGAATTGGAAGTTTATAACCTTTGATTAATGATTAATTACTTGGCCCGTAATTACTTTGGTAACTTATATGGAATTGAGAGAGGAAGTATAAGTTGAGACCTAGTTATGAATTCATGTGAAAATTAGATATTCTTTATGGATAATGTATGAGATTATGTGACGTGAGTCTTATGTATTATTCTTGAGGGTTGATAATTTGATTGTATTTAGGATAGACATATACCTAAATACCACATGTATCCATTTGAGAAGCATGCTTAATGATTTCTATTGTGAAAGTTGGTAATTGATAGAATGGTTAATGGGACTTTACGTGACATGTGTCTTATTAATTGTTCTTGATATGGGATTCTTGCTTGTGTATAGAATAGAAATATATTTATGCACCACAATAGGAAATACGTATTCGACCATCGGGAGAGGCTCTTATATATACTTGTGATTTCTCGGATAGCAATTCGTATGTTCTAATTTACCAAACAAGAGAGATTAGGATGTTCAAATGAAGAGTTGGGGGATATTGTAATCTTAGACCTTTTTATCTTGAACTTTACCCGTGTTAGTAAAACCTTGATTTCTAAATTTCCTTTATTTTAGTTTTAATCAACAACAAACACAAACCATATTGTCATTGTTTAAATTGGATTGATTTTACATGCGATTGATATTTGGTAATTATTTAACATAATTCCTCGTGGGTTCGACACTTTACTTATCTTATATTACTTGTTGACCGCGTATACTTGCGCGTATTTATCGGTTGCGAAATCGAGCAACAACTGTGCTATGTGCCAATTATCTGCACTTATGTGCTTTTGAAATGAACTGTTTAACTGTTGAACTGTTCAAGTTATGTAAGTTCTGTTATTCATGAACTCCGTAAAAAGTATGTCGATGCCAATTGTTTTCGGCTAGACAAATATAGAGGGATGTGATGGAATTATTAAGGATTAAGAAAGGTTAAGAGTCAAGAGGTGAACTAGACACAGGTTGTGTCGTAATAAGGAGTAGACACAGGATGTATCATTGTTAAGGTATTGAATCGAGTTAAAATAGACACAGGTTGTGTCATAGTAATGTGGTAGACATAGTAGGTGTCAATTTAAGAAGGAACAAAGAAAAAGGGTAAGGTCTTGAGGATTAGTCAATATGTCGTTTCAAAACTGTTAAACAAAAGGATATTGTCATTCCTATTTATTCAAAGCTGCTTCACATCTATTGTTTAGTTGTTGAAGTTTCCAGAGAATATGTTGATATTCATTTTGTTGTTGATTGTTTATTCAACTGTTATGACTTGCTGAGCAATTGAATGTTCATCCTTGCTTTAAATAAAATATTTTCAGCGAAGCTAGAACGAACTGAGGAACTAGGTGAAGATTAATGAAAGGATCGAGTATTTGGTTTGAAGTAGTATATGTTAAATTATATATATTTGTTGTGACGGATATAAGTCACAAATGTTTTGATGTAATAGATAAATGATGTAATATTCATTATTTCTATGTTATGAAGATATAAAGGTCTTAGAACCTGGGATTAGAAGGTGACATGTTGTAATATATTTAAATTACATTTATGTCTTAAGATTTTATGGGTGATATATTGTATGAATAGTACCGTAACGCACCAGACCTGGGTTTGAAGGTAGACCCGGATTTGGGGGCGTTACAAGAGGGTGAATGTAATAACCGGGAATGCCTTATAATTTATGTATATTATTTAAATGAGTTTTATATGAAGCTCTTTGTGATTTAATAAATATGTGTACATGTGTTATATATATATTTTCAGTTATATGATGAGATGTGTATTAATAGTTAGTTTGAACTAATTTAATTGTTTAATCTAACTAAGGGTGTTAGCATTTGTATTAAACGCAAGAAATGGAGTTAAAACTTAAATTTGAGTTCGGAGTGGAATTTGGTAAAACGGACTACGAATTTAAATCCAGAACGTCGAAATTAGTAAGAATAGACTATAAATACAAAATGTGTCGGGGTTGACTTTTTGGTCAAAGTCAACTAGTTGACTCTTTCGGATAAAAAGTCAAACACCAATTTTAAAGGAGAATTTGACGAAACGAACATTCCCATAACGTTCAAAACGTCGACTTTAGTAGGAATTGACTATAAGCACGAAAAAGTCAATTTGCGGATGTTAAATTGGGCAAATGATTAATTAAATGATTAAAATAATATTTAGAAAGGATAAATATAACCAGCTGATGAGTGTGGGCCCCACAGGGCTGCTAAATTAATCAAATGGGAGAGGGGGTACAGTTATGCAAGAAGGGAGTAATGAAGTTGGGAGTTTATTTCTCTTTTAATCCAAAAACCCTTCACATTTCTTAACCTCTCTCTCTCATTATTTGCTCAACTGACTTGGGAAATTGAAGGGACTGAAATCTGATGGAGTGGGGGTTAGAATACATGAAGGGATTCAAGTATTATCATTTATATAAATTTCTCTACCTAAAGTACTTCCCCCATTTTGCTAAAACTACCTACCAAGCATAAACCTATCATTTATATAAGGACATGGAAAAGGTTTATGGAGTTCAGAGTGTGAGTGGAAGCTTGAAGAATTTCTGGAGTTATAGAGAAGTAATCAAGCAAAGAGAGAAGCATCATCTGAGTAATTCAATTGGAGGAATCCATATAAGAGGTAATCCATAAACCTTTTCCATGTCCTTATGAAAATAGTAAGAAAATGCATGTTTATGGTAGAAATTAATATGTTTGGGTTGTGGATTGATGTGATATTGATTAATTGATGATCATGTGTTTGTTAGGAATGAAATTTCTGGGTTTACTCATACCTCGTTGCTATTAAAATCTGGAAATCAAGGCATGCACGTGTTATGTTTGTTAAAATGCCACAAAGATGCCAAATTACTTAAAAGGTAGGAATTTGATGAAGTTATAGGTTATGTTGTTTGTGTTCATGCTATATTAGGTAATCAGAGCCATCAGAATGGTTTAATTGCATGCTAAAAGTGAATTCATGGATTTTGGTCAAATTAAGTTTTGTATAAAAATTGTGATTTTCTGGGTAATTTGGGTCTCTGACATTATGCCTTAGAGTTATCGATATAGTTATGCTATAATTTTCTAAAATACTAGGTAGCATGATGTCTTCTCTGTTCAAAATTTGGTCAGAATTAGAGTTAAAATGATAGAGATATGAATTTTGGCAACTGCTATGAAAATGAGCGAAATCTGGATATTCCGGAATTTTTCTAAGTTTAGAATAGTCTGTGCACGCTTATTGAGGCAACTAATTTAATGCCTTGTTGTATTAGTTTGGGGTATATGATCTTTTTGTAAAATATTATGTTGTGTGAAGTCCAGCATGTCCAAATATGTTGGTCATACAATTTGTAGTGAGGTAGTTATAAAATAGTAAAGTAGACTCGAGAAGAAGAATAAAAAAAATTTCCAAAACTGATGAATGGCGCCGCGGCACAATTCGTATAGTACATTTCGGGCGCCGCAGTGCTAGGATACAGAGAGCTGAGGTTGGCTAGTGCCGGACCAAGAAGAAAATCGAGCGCCGCAGCACCGATACGGTCCGAGACCGGGTTGACCCAATGCCAGCGCCGGTCCCAGTACAATACTGGGCGCCGCAGCGCCGGTCCGGTTTGACCGGGTTGGGTCGGGTTAAAAACCCAGAAAATGAAATTTTTTTCAGATTCTAAGATTGAATAATTTTTCATGCATGATGCAATATGATATGTGTGTGGCATGTTATGGTAATAAAACTTTAAAAATGTGGGTTTAAGTTATAATTCTAGTAAAAAGAAAAGTGTTAAAATACTTAACAAAGGAAGCAGTTAATCTTAAACTGGTTTATGACCTAGTTGCTTAATGTGACTTAAATGTATAGGTTATTTGAACGTCAAGTAGATAGAATTACTTGTAGCAGACTTATCAGGCAAGTTTCCTAACTTTATTCACTTTATTGTAGTGAATGTAAGTTTTCTTAACTTGTGCAATTTATTATTGTGTACAAGTTCCTTATGTTGCAAGATATAGTTCATACAAGCTTATTTATTGTGCATGTTCTATTGATGAGAACTCAATTATTATTTCAATTGTTTACGCTTTAAAGTTCTTAATTATTCTGGAACTGCTTTATAAGGATGTGTCATAGCCATTTGTTTCGGCTAGACGTTTTTGATGTTAGATGTTATTTATCGAATTATTCAAGTTCATTCTAGCTATTTAAAGTCTACCAATCCAAATTGCTTTGGTGCGGACTCGCATGAAAACTAAGATGAACAACCCGGATAACGGGGTAACCGATGTCAGGCATATAGTCCCATTTTACGCTTATGCGTCAAACTTAATACGTTGTGCACAGTGTAAAGTACGATAGGCTGATCACCTAGAGTACTTGCGGAGAATGTTTTACAGTCTGTTTGATTGTCAAAACTTTTGATGGTTTTTTGATGAAATAAAAGCAATGTTCAAGGTATCTAATACCGCTTAGTATGTGATGAAAAATAGCAAAACCCTTATCTCTGTCATTCAAGATTACTTCACAATTTTCGTTTCAATTGTTGAAGGTTACCTAAACAGATGTTTCTATTCTCAGTGTTCTTTATCAAATTGTTTTATATACTTGTTGGGCAAATTGTGCTCATTCTTGCTTAAATATTTCTGCTAAGCGTGAGAAGACAGAAGGATCGGGCAAGGATAAAGGAAAAGCAAAGATGAATGAATAGGTTACGATATGTAATAGTTTAGTTTCCACAATTGATGTAATAAGCAATGAACACTAAGTTTATGTTTGTTAAGGTTGTGTAAACCTGCGATTTTATTTAGATATTATATAATTATTATTAATCTGAGTTATTTACTTAGATAGATGATGGTTTATGTTGTACCGTGAGCACCACATCCCGTGTTTGATGATACACGGATCTGGGGGCGTCACAGCAGCAACCTTTGCCCCATTCCCCACACGCAGGATTACTTCCCTTTGTTTAGCTTTCTACTTCTGCTTAGTTCCTTCATCGAATTGCATATGTGATAACTATAGGCGGTATCCAATACCCAAATAGAACCTTGACTTACAGAAAGATTTATTTCAATCATGAACAAACATGTATCTGTAACCGAAGCTTCACTAAGCTTCTTCTGGTTAGCTTCTGGAAGATACTCCTTGCAGTTTCTTTTCCAATGTTCAGGCTTATTATAGTGGAAGCAAATTCCTTTGCTATCCGCATCAGTTTTCATCTTATTGTCATTTGTATTTGCCTTTACTTTTGCCTTCTTTGAACTTTTCTTCTGTTTAGAAAATCCTTTGGTCCTCTTCCTTTTCTTAGAAGACTCGTCTACTAGTAAGACTTGGTCTTTCTTGGCTGAAAAATAACTCTTTATAGTTTTCAACATGTTTAAGCAACTCAGGCAGGCTAACATCTAGCTTGTTCATGTGGAAATTCACAACAAATTGTGAGAAAGAATCCGGAAGTGATTGCAAGATAAGATCTTGGATCAACTCTCCATCCATTATAGAACCTATTTGTCCCAATTGTTCAATCAGATTGATCATTTTGAGGACATGTGTCGGTACTGTAGTGCCATCAGTCATTCTAGATCGGAAGAGCTCCTTAGATATCTAATATCTAGCAGTCCTACTCTCCTCATCATAACTCCTTGAGGTGTAGGATTATAGTAGGAGCATCTATAACGATTGTGAATTTTGTAAATAATTTAAAATATTTATTGAGTTAATAAATATTCTAGATGATTTATTTATGGAGTAAAATAAATAAATCATGGAGATTATTATGGAATAATTTAATTATGTGTGAATATGTTGGTTAAAGTTGTATTTTAGTGTGTAATTTTATTACACTAAATGGTAATATTCTAATTTAATTAAAATAATTAAATTAGAGGATAAATGATTTAATAATAAAGTGATTTATTAAATAAAATTTATTAAATAAACTTATAATAATTTTGTTGTTAAAGTTTAAATTAAACTTATTAATAATTAAGTTTAATTAGAATTTAAATAAGTGTGACATGACTTAACTTATAATAAAAAGAATATTAAAAATAATTTAAAATGGATTTTAGAGGGGTTTATGGGATTGCCAAACAAGGCCTAAGAGACCTTTGGTTTCTTTAACTGATGAAACTCCACCCAACTTAAAAGATACGTAAATATTTTATCAGTTTATTTTCATTAGCTAAAAAAACTACAGAGAAGAAAGGAGAGAAGAAATTCTCTGCTAAACGTTAGAAAGAATAGTTCTAAGAATCAAAGGAGGGAGATAGCTAAGAATCAACAAATCATCTAAGTCTAGTGCAAAGAAGAAATTGAAGGTATAATTTAGTTTAAAGTTTTATTCAAGTTATTCAAAATTAGTTTTCTGTAATTGATTTTGGTTGGCTAATTTGTAAAAGAGTTGTTAAATTTGTTAATATATATGAATAATCTGTTATATAATGTTTAAGTATGGTTTTGAGTGATTTAATTCATGAAAACAAGTTTGAGAATGAAGAAAATTGAGTTTTGGTTAATATATATGTTTTGGTCTCCTTTGGGTCTATAATTGTGTGTCGAATCATGCTTAGAATCTGAAATTGAGGGTTGTATGTTGTAGTTCATTGAAATACAAAAAACTTTGCAAAAAGAATGGATTAAAATGGTTGAAAAACGGATTGGTGGTGCTTGATTTCATTAAGTGTGTAAAAATATGAAAAGTTAGCAAAAACTTTGTTTTTAGGCCTCTAAATTTGGTTGTTGAAGCTTTGGGTATTGTTAGAATCAATATGTATGTGTTAGATTTTAGTTTAATAATATATATGATGATTGGGTAAGTTTAACTTGTTGAATTGATGAAGAAATTGGAGAATTTTGGTCTAAAAGTTGTTGAATCGCAAAACAGAGTAGAGAACTGTGTCGTGGCGCCGCAGCGCCGCTGGCCAGGCATAACTGGGCGCAGCAGTGTTGAGGCGCCGCAGCGCCGGTATAAAGAGTAAAACTGGCGCCGCAGTGCCAGGCCAGCGCCGCAGCGCCGGCTCCAAGGCCAAACCTGGTGCCACAGCGCCAGTCCGGGTTTCCAGGTCGTTCCGGGTTTCCGAGTCGGGTCGGGTCGATCAGGAAATAAAATTTTTCCAGCATTTAAAATAAAATAATTTTACATATGTGGTGCAACATGTAATGCAAGTAGAATAAATAGTATAAAGGCATTAAGAATATAGTTTTTAAAGTGGTTAAACGATTAGTTTGAATTAAACTGTGATCGTTGATTTCTCAAGTGTGACCTCAATGTATAGGTTATTCGTGGGAACAAGTAAATAGCATTATTGTAGAAGACGTGTCAGGCAAGTTCTTTTATCCCTGTCTTGATTAAAAATGTCGCAGCTTTCTTACTTTACTTCCATTGAGCAAGTTCTTAACCTTTGCTTTTTTATTGATCAGCAAGGTTATTTAAATTGATGTAATGCCGATATTCTTCTGAAAAGCATTTCAATTCTTCTGAAAGCGTTATCTTGATAAATGAAAATTGTTCAATTGTTAACCCTTGATATCCAATCATTGCTATAATACCTTGTTCAAGATTACTTATTATCAAACCTTGAATGATTATTGAACCCATTTTGATTCAACTAGTCCATAGTTAATGTGCGTTCCAAAGACTTGAATTTTCTTCGAAGCTGTTCCAATCCAAATTTCTTTTGGTACGGACTCCGATGTCAGAACTGAGATGAACAACCCTAATATAGGGGAATAAGTTACGCAATGGCGTTAAAGTGTATGTGCACATTACATTGTACGAAGGGCTGATCCCCGAAGTACGAGACGGTAGTCCTATAGTCTATAAAACTGTTAAAGGTTGCAGTAGAAATACTCGTTAACCTAAGGACATAGTTCGGTCTTGTGACCCTCAGATGTACTTTTGATCTCGAAATAAACTTGATTTAAAAGCAGAGTTTCTTATCGAGCGAACAGTTCTTCATCTATGTTTGGTTGAATTTAGAAAGGTTTATACTATTCATTTGAATTTATTCACCGATTATTCATATGATATTATTGTTATCTTTGTGGGCAATTGTTTGCTCACTCTTGCATAAATATTTGCAGCTAAGAATGGAAAGAGAGATGAGCCGTCCTCGAGTAAGGGCAAGGGCAAGATGAATAACTGAAGAAGATTAGTTTAAAGTTTAAGCAATTTGAATTGTGTAATGGACTTAATTTAATTATGTTATTCCACTGTTTTGATGTAATACTTAAGGTTAGATTACTTGGGATCGTATTGGTTATGTAATCAAACTTGGTTTGGATTATGTAATTTTTATTTAGTTTACCATGTTTGGTTTATATTATCTTTGTCATGGGTAGTTAGATGTGATTGTGAAGTATCGTGAGCACCAGATCTGTGGAATTTAAATACCCGGATTTGGGGGTGTCACAGGTTGGTATCAAAGCCATAGGTTATAAACCTTAGGTGGGAAAGAAAAACCTTAAGCTATATCCTTTATCGAAAAGATAGTTATGTTATAACTCTTTTCGAGTTCTAAGGAATGAATTACGGAAATTCATTAAAGATAATAAAATGAATATGTGCTATGTGCTTATTTGTTAACAAACTTATATGCTCGCGAGTAGTAATTGAAAATTAAAATTTTATTGTCAGGATGTCTGATAGAGGAGAACCCAGTCAAGCTAGGGAGGAGGAGTCTCGAGACATTTATTCGGTCTGGGAGCAGCTAGTTCCGAGAGAGCCAACCCCACTGACCACTGTTGTAGAACCTGAGTATGAACCTGAGTCAGATCCTGAGGAGGATCCTGAAGAGGTTGAGGAAGAGGAGGAAGAAGAAGACCCTGAGGAGATACCACTATCTTCCTTAGGTGTTCAGATGTATGAGCAGGTGTATGATCGCAACATAGAGTTGCAGGATAGGGTGGAGGAGTTAGAGGAGCAGGTGGCTGAGTGTTAGGCTGTTCTGGAGTAGAAGAATGGCGAGATTGAAGAGCTTGATATACGTCTTGGAGACGTGGAGTGGAAGCTAGTTCAGGCAGAGAGTCAAAAGGAGGAGCTATCAGCTGAGATAGAGAAACTAAAGAGCGACCTAAAAGAGGAGTCAACACATCATGCGAGAGCTGAGGACGTATCGATAAAGACTACTAGACGTGCGGATCGGGCTGAGGACGAGGTTCGAGCAAAGAAGGCTAAGATAGACTAGATGGAATATGTTTTCCACACGATGGTGAATAGAGCTCAGGATCGGGTTTATCATTACCCAACTCAGTTCGAGGATCTGCCGCGGTATATGATGGATCGTAGGACGATGATTCGTGTCATGGAGCAAGAACGTAATGAAGTTGTGTGACGTGGAATGTTTTCCTAGATCGTGAGGGAAAAGGAATAATGAATAAATGATAAGTAAATATGATGAATAATATATGATGTAAATCCCAATTTATTTTTTTTAGATAAATAAGTGGGATAGAAAGATGAAGATGTATTCCTGAAATTCTTTTATTTCAGGCTAAATGATGTAAATAGCGGTTATGCTATTAAGACTATGTTTTATTTTCAGCAGAGAATGAATAAATATATTATTAATATTATTGAAGTTGTGCTTTGAGTTGTTTGTAAATGTTTAAAAATAAAATTTGGATGTTCCTATACATAAATAGCAAGCTAATCACATAAATGTTTCAACAGTACGATGCCGCCCAAAAGAAGATAACAACGTCAACAAATCCCTGAAGGCTCCACAAACAACGATGAAGTTAACTCAGTACAGCAACTAGTAAACTGTTAGTGGGAGCACTTGGGAATCAACCGCAAGCGTCAGCTCAAGCCATGACCTTTAAGGACTTTAAAGTTGTAGGACCTCCAGAATTTAGAGGAACTACTAATCCAATAGAAGCCCAAACGTGGGTAATGGAAATGGAAAAGGTGTTTGAGGTGGCCAAGGTGGCAGAAGATCAAAAGACGTCATTTGCGACTTTTATGCTGAAAGCGGAAGAAGGCTTCTGGTGGCAGGTAAATAGGAATCGTGAGGAGCAAGGTTTTATACCATGGGAAAGGTTTAAGGAAATGTTTTTCGAAACGTATTTTCCACCCAGTGTGCAGAGTGATATGGAAGTGCAGTTCCTGGAGCTCAAGTAGGGAGCAATGTCGGTACCAGAGTACGCTGCAAAGTTTAATGAACTAGCAAGGTTCGCGTCGTATCAAGTCAGCACAGACGAAAGGAAAGCGAAGAGGTTTGAGCGAGGATTAAAACCCTGGTTGTTCAGTCAAGTCTCTATGTTTCAACTTAACTCGTTCGCAACAGTGTTAGAGAAGGCGATAATTACTTAAGGGGGAAACGATGCACTGACCAAGTATAATCAGGAGCATGGGAGGAAGAAAAATGAAAATGAGAGCAAAGGAAGTGGTAGTAATAATAGTAGTGGACAAAAGAGAAAATGGAACGATAATGTCTCTGGCGTGAATCAACAGGGTAGTCAGAAGAAGAAGTTTGAAGCGTGTGCTAAATGTGGTAAGAGTCATACGGGTGTTTGCTTGCAAAGAAAAAGGGTTTGTTACAACTGCGGTTTGGAGGGCCACATCGCAACGAATTGCCCTAGTCCAAGGAAGGGTGACTGTTTCATTTGCGGGTCAAAGGATAACTTGGCTCGAGAATGTCCCAAGAAAGCGGCAGGAGGAGCGAGCGTAGGGAGAGGTAATAACAGTAGTGGCAACTTGACCATCACTGGACCAGCACAGCCAAATCGATCAACCGCTCATACTTTCAACATGACGGTGCAGGATGCTGTGCAGTCAAAGGATGTAGTGTCAGGTATCATTCCGATCAATAATGTAAATGCTTATGTGCTATTTGATTCGGGTGCTACTTGTTCATTCATATCCGATGAATTTGCTAGGAAACTAGACTTGGTTCAAGGCGAGTTAGATTATCCACTGAACATAGAAATTGTGAATAGGGAAGTGATTCCTGTTAGGTTTGTTTACAAAAATTGTCGTGTGGATATTAAGGGTCATTTGATGTCGGTAGATTTAATTCAAATTAAACTTGGAGAATTTGATGGCATCTTGGGAATGGATTGGTTATTTAACCATGGGGCGATGATCGATTGCCAAAAGAAGTGTGTGAATATAATGACTCCGGAAAAGTCAAAGGTGGTATTCTTTGGTAGCAGATCGCCTAGGCAATCAAGTTGTCTGACGATGTTGCAGGCTAGATGGTTGTTGAGGCAAGGATGTGTAGGGTATCTAGCCTACATAGTTGATACACAAAAGGTGGGTGCGAAGTTAGATGAAATACCAATTGTTAGGGATTTTGCGGATGTGTTTCCTGATGATTTGCCAGGACTTCCGCCGGATAGGGAAGTTGAGTTTATAATCGACTTGGTACCAGGTACGGCACCAATATCGAAGGCCCCGTATAGAATGGCTCCAGTAGAAATGAAGGAGTTAATGGTGCAACTGCAAGAGTTGCTAGATAAGAAATATATTCAGCCGAGCGTGTCGCCGTGGGGAGCGCCGGTTTTATTTGTCAAGAAGAAAGACGGATCAATGCGTCTTTGCATTGATTATACGGAGTTCAACAAGGTCACGATTAAAAATAAGTATCCGTTGCCAAGGATCGATGACCTGTTTGATCAGCTGAAGGGAGCGAGATATTTTTCAAAGATAGATTTGCGAAGTAGGTACCATCAGTTGAAAGTGAGAAAGGAAGATATACCAAAGACGGCATTCAGAACTAGATATGGTCACTATGAGTTTTTGGTTATGTCATTTAGTTTAACAAACGCATGGATTTAATGAATAGAGTGTTTAAACCGTATTTGGATAAGTGTGTGGTGGTGTTTATAGGCGATATATTAGTTTACTCTAAAACTCGGGAAGAGCATGCAGAACACTTGCGGTTGACATTAGAGTAGTTAAGAAAAGAGAAGTTGTATGCAAAATTTTCCAAATGCGAATTCTGGTTGGAGCATGTTCAATTCCTTGGGCATTTTATTGATAAAGACGGGATTTCGGTGGATCCAGCGAAAGTGGAAGCTGTGATGAACTGGGATTAGCCGAAAACACCGTCAGAAGTAAGGAGTTTCTTGGGATTGGCGGGTTATTATAGGCGTTTTATTCAAGATTTCTCCAAGATAGCCACTCCGTTGACGAATTTGACAAGGAAAGCAGTGAAGTTCGTTTGGACGGAGAAGTGCGAAGAAAGTTTCCAAGAGTTGAAGAGACGTTTGAGTTCAGCACCTGTGTTATCTTTACTGAATAATACAGAGAATTTTGTGGTGTATAGTGACGTATCGCACAAGGGGTTAGGCTACGTGCTTATGCATAACGGTAAGGTTATTGCGTATGCATAGCGTCAATTAAAAGATTATGAGAAAGAGTATCCGACCCATGATTTGGATTTAGCCGCGGTGGTGTTTGCTTTAAAATTTTGGCAGCACTATCTCTGTGGGGAGAAATGTGAAATATATGCAGACCATAAAAGTCTGAAATATATTTTCACACAAAAGGATTTGAATATGCGTCAAAGAAGGTGGTTGGAGCTTATCAAAGATTATGATTGTGAGATTTTTTACCATCCGAGTAAAGCAAACGTGGTTGCCGACGCCTTAAGCAGGAAGGGTCGGGAGAAATTATCGTTGCTAACCGCTCAGGAGAAGCTTATTTCGGAAATGGCCAAATTGGAGCTAGAAGTAAAATATTCGAGAGAGTCGAAGGGGAAATTGTTCCAAATGGAAACCCGTCCAACTTTGCTAGACAATGTGAAGAAAGCGCAACTCCAGGATAAGGAGTGTGAGAAGATAAGGACGAGAATGTCTCCAGGAGAGAATATTAAATTCAAAGTGGATACTGAAGCATTGCTGAGATTTGAAGGCAGAATCTGGGTACCACCAATACCGGAAATCAGGGAGGGGATTTTGCACGAGGCTCACAATTCGAGATATTCGATTCACCCGGGAAGCATTAAAATGTACCAAGACCTTCGTCAGTATTTTTGGTGGCCGAATATGAAACACGAAGTTGCTGAATGGGTTGCAAAGTGTTTAACTTGTCAGAAAGTTAAAGCAGAGCATCAAAGACCCAATGGTTTATTGCAACCATTGGAAATACCAGAATGGAAATGGGAGCATATCACGATAGATTTTGTGGTAGGTCTTCCAGCTACTCCGAAGGGTTACAATGCAATTTGGGTAATAGTGGATCGACTGACGAAGTCAGCGCACTTCTTGCCGATTAAAATCAAATTTAAATTGGATCAGTTGGCAAAGTTATATGTTAAGGAGATTGTTTTAAGGCACGGTGTTCCATTGTCAATCGTGTCTGATCGAGATCCGCGTTTCACATCGAACTTCTGGAAGAGTTTACAGGAGCATATGGGAACGCAATTGAAAATGAGTACCGCATACCATCCACAAACCGATGGACAAAGTGAGAGAACAATCCAAACCTTAGAAGATATGTTGCGGGCTTGTGTCATGGATTTCAAAGGGAACTGGGATGACCATTTACCACTGGTAGAGTTTGCTTACAACAACAGCTATCACGCGAGTATTGGCATGCCGCCCTACGAAGCGTTATACAGAAGGAAGTGCAGAACTCCATTATGTTGGGATGAGGTCGGTGAGTGTCATCTTCTGGGTCCTGAGTTGGTGCAGCAGACGACAGAAATCGTCATAATAATAAGAGCTAGATTGTCGGCAGCTCAAGACAGGCAGAAGAAGTATGCGGATCAGCATCGTCAAAATCGCGAATTTGAAGTCGGCAGTTTCGTTTTCTTAAAAGTGTCTCCCTAGAAGGGGAAAATAAGATTTGGCAAAAAGGGAAAGTTGAGTCCAAGGTTCATTGGACGACCTTTTGAAGTCCTGAAGCGGATAGGGGAGGTAGCTTATAAGGTAGCTTTACCTCCAGCGTTAGAGCATATTCATAATGTTTTCCATGTTTCAGTACTGCGACCGTACAAAGCTGATTATAATCATGTCATAGAGTATGAACCCTTACAGTTTGAAAATGATATGTCCTATGAAGAGGTTCCAGTTCAGATAGTGGACAGGAAAGAGCAAGTTCTCTGGAATAAGGTCATACCTTCTGTAAAGGTGATATGGAGGAACCACAGTGCTGAGGAGGCAACGTGGGAACTCGAAGACAAAATGATGAAGAATTACCCTGAGTTGTTTGTTTAGTACAGATATAGCGATTCTGGGGACAGAATCCTTTTTAAGGAGGGAAGAATGTAACAGATGGGTTGATTGGGTCGTGATTCTGGGGACAGAATCCTTTTAAGGAGGGAAGGAGGTAACGATTGTGAATTTTATAAATAATTTAAACTATTTATTGAGTTAATAAATATTCCAGATGATTTATTTATGGAGTAAAATAAATAAATCATGGAGATTATTATAGAATAATTTAATTATGTGTGAATATGTTGGTTAAAGTTGTATTAGATAATTTATATTTTAGTGTGTAATTTTATTACACTAAATGGTAATATTCTAATTTAATTAAAATAATTAAATTAGAGGATAAATGATTTAATAATAAAGTGATTTATTAAATAAAATTTATTAAATAAACTTATAATAATTTTGTTGTTAAAGTTTAAATTAAACTTATTAATAATTAAGTTTAATTAGAATTTAAATAAGTGTGACATAACTTAACTTATAATAAAAAGAATATTAAAAATAATTTAAAATGGATTTTAGAGGGGTTTATAGGATTGCCAAACAAGGCCTAAGAGACCTTTGGTTTCTTTAACTGATGAAACTCCTCCCAACTTAAAAGATACGTAAATATTTTATCAGTTTATTTTCATTAGCTAAAGAAACTACAGAGAAGAAAGGAGAGAAGAAATTCTCTGCTAAAAGTTAGAAAGAAGAGTTCTAAGAATCAAAGGAGGGAGATAGCTAAGAATCAACAAATCATCTAAGTCTAGTGCAAAGAAGAAATTAAAGGTATAACTTAGTTTAAAGTTTTTATTCAAGTTATTCAAAATTAGTTTTCTGTAATTGATTTTGGTTGGCTAATTTGTAAAAGGGTTAAATTTGTTAATATGTATGAATAATCTGTTATATAATGTTTAAGTATGGTTTTGAGTGATTTAATTCATGAAAACAAGTTTGAGAATGAAGAAAATTGAGTTTTGGTTAATATATATGTTTTGGTCTACTTTGGGTCTATAATTGTGTGTCGAATCATGCTTAGAATCTGAAATTGAGGGTTGTGTGTTGTAGTTCATTGAAATACGAAAAACTTTGCAAAAAGAATGGATTAAAATGGTTGAAAAATGGATTGGTGGTGCTTGATTTCATTAAGTGTGTAAAAATATGAAAAGTTAGCAAAAACTTTGATTTTAGGCCTCTAAATTTGTTTGTTGAAGCTTTGGGTATTGTTAGAATCAATATGTATGTGTTAGATTTTAGTTTAATAATATATATGATGATTGGGTAAGTTTAACTTGTTGACTTGATGAAGAAATTGGAGACTTTTGGTCTAAAAGTTGTTGAATCACAAAATAGAGTAGAAAACTGTGTCGTGGCGCCGCAGCGCCGCTGGCCAGGCATAACTAGCCGCAGCAGCGTCGAGGCGCCGCAGCGCCAGGCTCCGGATCCGTTGGACTCGGGTCAGGCCAGCGCCGCAGTGCCGGCTCCAAGGCCAAACCTGGTGCCGCAGCTCCGGTCCGGGTTTCCAGGTCGTTCCAGGTTTCCGGGTCGGGTCGGTCAGAAAATATATTTTTTCCAGCATTTAAAATAAAATAATTTTACATATGTGGTGCAACATGTAATGCAAGTAGAATAAATAGTATAAAGACATGAAGAATATAGTTTTTAAAGTGGTTAAACGATTAGTTTGAATTAAACTGTGATCGTTGATTTCTCAAGTGTGACCTCAATGTATAGGTTATTCGTGGGAACAAGTAAATAGCATTATTGTAGAAGACGTGTCAGGCAAGTTCTTTTATCCCTGTCTTGCTTAAAAATGTCGCAGCTTTCTTACTTTACTTCCATTGAGCAAGTTCTTAACCTTTGCTCTTTTATTGATCAGCAAGGTTATTTAAATTGATATAATGCCGATATTCTTCTGAAAAGCATTTCAATTCTTCTGAAAGCGTTATCTTGATAAATGAAAATTGTTCAATTGCTAACCCTTGATATCCAATCATTGCTATAATACCTTGTTCAAGATTACTTATTATCAAACCTTGAATGATTATTGAACCCATTTTGATTCAATTAGTGCATAGTTGATGTGCGTTCCAAAGACTTGGATTTTCTTCGAAGTTGTTCAAATCCAAATTTCTTTTGGTACGGACTCCGATGTCAGAATGGAGATGAACAACCCTAATATAGGGGAATAAGTTACGCAATGGCGTTAAAGTGTATGTGCATATTATATTGTACGAAGGGCTGATCCCCCGGAGTACGAGACGGTAGTCCTATAGTCTATAAGACTGTTAAAGGTTGCAGTAGAAATACTCGTTAACCTAAGGACATAGTTCATGGTCTTGTGACCCTCAGATGTACTTTTGATCTCGAAATATAAACTTGATTCAAAAGCATAGTTTCTTATCGAGCGAATAGTTCTTCATCTATGTTTGGTTGAATTCAGAAAGGTTTATACTATTCATTTGAATTTATTCACCGATTATTCATATGATATTATTGTTATCTTTGTGGGCAATTGTTTGCTCACTCTTGCATAAATATTTGCAGCTAAGAATGGAAAGATAGATGAGCCGTCCCCGAGTAAGGGCAAGGGCAAGATAAATAACTGAAGAAGATTAGTTTAAAGTTTAAGCAATTTGAATTATGTAATGGACTTAATTTAATTATGTTATTCCGCTGTTTTGATGTAATAATTAAGGTTAGATTACCTGGGATCGTATTGGTTATGTAATCAAACTTGGTTTGGATTATGTAATTTTTATTTAGTTTACCATGTTTGGTTTATATTATCTTTGTCATGGGTAGTTAGATGTGATTGTGAAGTATCGTGAGCACCAGATCTGTGGAATTTAATTACCTGGATTTGGCGGTGTCACAGCATCCATAGTTTCATGCTGACGCTAAAGCTTGTTACTCATGGATGTGAACATGATGCATTGAGCCACGATTGCATCATTTTGCCACTTTCTAAAAGTAGCAATCTCTTTCTCAGAGGCTATTTCTGCAATAGTTGCAGGGACAGGCGAATTAAGGATATAAGATAGCTTTTCAGCCATGAGAACTATTCTCAAATTCCTTAACCAATCCTTATAATTTAGTCCGGTTAACTTATTAGCATTCAATATGCTCCGAGGTGATAGTGAATTAGACATTTGTAAAATTCTGTAAATGAAATTTATAATTTTACAACATTAGCATACAGTCATTTTATTAATTACCAAAATAAATTAGGTCTTTATTTAAATTGATATCTCCCACTATTTTCATCAAAATATATTACCCTCAATATATAGTTCGGCAAATCTAATTAAAGATTTGCTAGTGAGAATAAGGATCTCATTTCAAATGTATATAGCCTTGTGGTGACAAAACAAATTATATATAAATAAATAAGTAGACAACTATTGTCAATTACATCACCATGTAACTACTTTTCATTTTACTCTTAGATTATTTTGATCAAGTGGTGACACATCCGAATCAAAATTATCTAAGTTAAGTCCAACCTAGCACTTCCATATAAGTAAAGAGAAAGACACCGTCCTTGTGATAAAATAACAAAACAGTATCATTCAATTTCTTTATAAGCATCAATGTGATAAAATAACATCTCAAAAAATTAAAATAAGCCTTGTGGTGACACAACAAACTTATAATGATTAAATGATAGTCTATCCTTTTATCATGCTAGAAGGCGACGTTTGATATTGCAAATATCTTTGAACATTACAACTTATTATGATTTCTTTAATTGTGGGGTTTGTTATTATTTGTCTCATCTTGTTTAGCGCGCATGCACATATATATATAAAATACGCATCATATTATTTAACATGCGAAACATGTTGTATAATATAATGTAATATATATATATATATAATATATATATATAATATATATATATATAGTAAATATGTACATATAAAATACTATATTCTACCTGGATTGATTATGGACTTTTATTCTAGTTTGGTTCACTAGAGCCACCAAGTGAACCAAAAGGTCAAAAGTGACAACCTAAAAATTTGTGTAATCTATTATTTGGGTTTATGAATATGAATATCTAATAAAATGAGTTTTATTGATATTATTATGTGTAAATGTGATTGTATGTGTTTAAAGGTCTTATTATGACCTAGATGGTGTTTATGTGGTAGAATTTATGAACTAGGGTTTCATAGAAGAAAATAAAAAATTTCTAAGAAAAAGATGTAAAAACACTATTCACCGATGAAACCTAAGGGTTAGAATAACCTAAGCTTCTTAGAGAGATGTGTATATCGTAATGACATTTCGTTTCAAGATCTATCGGTAATATGTTATGAAAAAACGTATTATCCAATAAAAAATTTTCTCGAAAAACCTGTAAGATAATAAGACGACATAGGAAAAAGACGAAAAATATTTTTATAGACGCTTTGATCATCTAACCATTTTTTGAGAACTGGTCGTCGAAAATACTATTCACCGCAAATGCTTTTGCGTTTTTCAATTTTTCAAAAAATGCGTTAATCTTAAGATGAAGAGAAAAGACGGAATATCTAAAAAATATTTAGAAACGAAGAACGCAGTTTTTCGACTGCGGAACGAATTTCGGCAGTTAAAATATCACGGAACAGCGAAGCTTCTAAGAGAAGCTAAGAAAGGAATATTTTCGGAATATGCTAGGGTAAAAGGGTAATAAACCATATGCTAAGGAATATTCTAAGAATATGCTAGGGCAAAATAGTAATAAGTCATGGTTGAGATGACAAAATGACTAAAATGCCTCAACTCTTGGTTTTCTTTAAATAGCAAGCCATTTCTCTTCATTTCCTTACCAATTCATCAAATCCAAGAAAAGTAACTCTAGACAATTTGAGAGAGAAGTGAGAGGCTCGGATTCTTTAAGTCTCGGAGGAAGAAAACGTAAGATTAATTCATCCGTTAATTAAGAACACAAGAAGAATCAAAAGGTAAGAACGAAACTCAAGCTTTTCATCTATTTAATCGCTTTGTAAAGTGTTAACGAAGTGCTTTGTTGGTAGTTGGATGATTCGTATTGAATCATATAAGTGTTCCGGAGAAATAAGGAAGAATTAGTGGACTTAAAACACTAATATATGCATGCAAAGTGGAATTGAAATCAAAATAACGATTTAAAATGAAGAACGTAGTAAATGTTGTTGATGGACAAATTTAAAACTTTTATTAGGATGTTGTTGATGGACAAGTTTAAAACCATCGGTCGTAAGTTAGTTTCAATATATGAGGAGAAAGAACTAGACATATATGAATTGTTGAAAAGTTCCAAGTGGAACGGATTAAGAACGTGCGATAACGAAGTTATGGCGAAAATTTAAGTAAAAGACGTTAAACGATGAAATCCTAGTTCGGTATGATTTTTGGACAAATGGATGGTACCAGTTAATGATTCCAAATAATTAAAGTTTCATAAGAATGTTGTAGAACGTAGAGAATATGAGTCGTGGGCTCAAGAACGAACTCATTCTGAGTTTGGATGAGTAAGTTACGAAGAAATGAAAAAAAATAAACGTTAAGAACGCTAAGTTAAGAAACTGAGCGATATGGGACTTTTGAGCCAATTTTTAGGCTCGTTAAAGAATTAAAAAAATATTCTGTCTGGGAAAAATTATAGAGGTTGTTACAAGGAAGAAAATAGCTCAAGAACGGACGCATTCCGATATGGGATGACGAAGTTATGGCGTTGCAAAATAGGCGCGTCAGAGCGTTAAATATTAAGCTGCGTTGAGACTTCCCGAGAGCTCAGCGCAGCTGCCAGCTTGAGTCAAAAGTTGGTGTGACAATCCGGAATTTTTCAAAAATTATGAATAAATAAAATATATTAAGTTATATATTTTATTTAATGTGTAAAGTGAGATATGTTGAGTTTGACTTCATAAATGTCTACGTGATGTGAATTATGTGATTTTAGTGTGAATGTTTAAATGTTTAAATAAATGTGGAAAATATACATTTATTTGAAAGTTATATTTAATAGTTAAATAAAACTATTAAATAAGTCAGCATAAATTAGCTACAAAATGGAATTAATAATTAGTTCATTAATTGAAGAATTAATGAGTTAATATGTATGTTTTATATAACTAAATAATAAAATTTATTTAATTAAATGTAATAGTTATATTTATGTTATAATATTAAATATAACATGAATAATGAAATAATATTTAATATTATTTCAAATGGGTATATGTTAAGAATATGTGGTCCAATATATATATATATATATATATATCAAGTTTATGAGTAATGGATTATATATATTAAATTATATATTTAATATATAATTAAATTGTTTAAAAATAATTTATGGAAGGAATGAAATGATTAAATTTAATTATACAAAAATTAGTTGTATGTATTAAATAAGTGAGTTAAAATAGTTAATTGAATATTAACGATTTTAATTGGTTAGTTATGATTAAATGAGTAAATAAAAATAATTAATTGAAAATTAATTATTTTAATATAGTTGGTTCGTTCCACTCAATGTATAACTATTAAATTATTTTAATAAGTTAGATTTATTGCATTAAATAATTTATTTTTGTTTAATGTATAGTTTCTATTTTTTGTGAAAAAGACTATGGGATGTAATACAGGTATTATGTTATGTATGAAATGTAAATGTATTATGTACATTATGTATTAATGTGTGTGTGTGTGTGTGTGTGTGTGTGTGTGTATATATATATATATATATATATATATATAAATGTATGTTTAGTATATGAAATAACTATGTATTATATATACAGTACATTAGATATATTATAGGAGTAGTGGCCAAGTAATTAGAAGCATGGGCTGGGCATGAGTAACTCAGCCAAACATTTTACGTTTAGAGCAAGAGTTGGGAGTGATGAGCAAGAATAAGAAGTAAGGAGTAAGCATATGCAGTTGTTATAACAACCTTGATTTTTAAGAAGAATAATTATGATAAGAATTTAATAAATAGAATTCTTATTATAAGGTGTAGAGGGCTGAATGTAAAATATACATGTGTTATGTATATATTTACGTGAGTTATGTGATAAGTGAATAAATATATATGTATTATATATTTATTATAGATTAATCGATGAGATGAGGTCTAATAATTAGTCAAAGCTAATTAATTTAATTAGTATGGACTAACTGACGAAGCGTATAATTGTATAGAAGGAAGTCAAAACTCGAATCTAAGTTCGTAGTGAGCTGTAATGATGATGAGGAAGAAAGAAATAAGAATGTAACGATCGTGAGTCGTGGTTAGCTTGGTAATTCGAGCTTATGAATATTATTGAATAAAATAGACTTTTACTAATAATATTATGTGTTAAGCGTCTAAAGGTTATATTATAACCTAGATTATCTATAGGCGATGGTTAGTAAATATGAGAGTTTTCGTATAAGCTAATATGGTGGTTTCGAGAAATATCACTAGAGTACTATTTATTGGATTAAATAAATAGTCAAATGATATTATTATTGAACAAGTTATTTGGCGTAAGGCGTTAACCCAAATATGGGTGTGATATATGTACGCAGATGTATATGATTATGCGGAGTTAATCGAGAAGAGTAGCAATCGCGAATCGTGAATATCCTTGTAATTTGGGTTTATTAATATTATTAAATGGATTAAATATTATTTTTGTGAGAGGTATTTTAAGGTTATTTTATAACCTGGATTATGCGTATATGTAGGTTTTAAGTGTTGTTGTGACGTGGGAGCGAATAGATTGATTTCGCGAAAAATCGCAAAATCACTATTCATGAGGCACGTTTCCCGAGGCACTATTCACGGCACTATTCACGCCAACTATTTTTACGTCTTTTTCGATTTTTACTAATTTCGTTAAGACGTGTATGCGAAAAGATAATTTTTCCAAGCGTCGATAATTTTATTTGAGCCCGAACGAGATTTATTTTGTATCCGAAATGTATTATATGGGTGTTCCGAATAAATAAACAAATCCCATAATTATTATTTTTACGCGTCCCAATATTTTATGGAAGTACCCATTTTAATTTTGGGTAGAGTTATTAAGCAAATTTGGTACAAAAGTGGGAGTATTCGGGTATGAAAGAGACCAATTGGGTGTATTAATTTGTGTGTGTTGCTAATATGGGGAACCACCAAACTCCTTTAGCCAATGAGAAGCAAGCGAACAAGGGAGTGGTCAGATGGAGGGGGTTGGTGCCAAACCAAATGCATTGAAATTCCTTATTACCCAACATCCTTCTTGAAGGAGAACCCCACTTGTTGCACTCCCTCTCCTCCCGAAGCCACCCATGAATTCTCCCAAAGCCTCCTTCTTGCTCATCCATTCTATCTTCAGTTGCTAAGAGAGTGGAGAGTTGAGAGAGAGAGAGAGAGGAAAACTGCAGCAAAGAAGAAACAAGAGAGAGAGAAATGAGAAGAACAAGGAAGAAGAAGAAGAGTTCGGGAAGAAGGAAGAAGAACGCACGGGTGAAGAAGAAAGAAAAGGAGAAGGAGCTTGGAAGGCCAAGAAGAAGAAGAGGAGAGAGAGCTTTAAGCTCTTGTTAAGCTTCAGACCATCTAAGTAGCATCAAACACGAGGTAATCTCCTCTTCCACCATCTCTCCTCATTTTTGAGTCTTGAAGCTATTTTTACTTGGGTTTAATTTTCTTCTGATTCTTGGTTGTTATTGTTGGTTATGGTTGCTTGATAATATTGCCAAGAGATCTTGTAAGCCCTTAATAACATCAAAGTGGAACAAAAATGGAACAAATCTGTACCTATGCTTAAGGAGGATGAACAATGGACATTTTTGGACAAACATGGACTGTTGGACGGTTTAGAGGACTTTGTAGCTATGATTTCGTGTTTGTTTAATTTGTTTGTTGTTATGATGTTGTAGTTCCATGGGTTACGAAGTTAACCCAGTTGGAATGGTGTAAAAAGATGTAAAAACAAATATTTGGTGATGATTTTAGTGAAGAACACTTAGAACACCTAAAACAGAGTATGAACTTAGTACTTTGACCTAATATTTGGCTATGTTAATGTTAATGGGTAGCTCTGAATTTTTGATATGTTGTAGCCCCATGAGTTAGGAGTCCATAGAGTCCGAAATGAACTCATTTGGACGTTTAGAGAAGGAGTTATGGTGGTTGGAAGCAAGATAGGACGGGAGTAACAAAAATCGCAAAGCTGGGCAAACGAGCACCATAATCTCCTGAATCCCGGCGTCGGGGCATTGGTATTAGGCTTGGTTTCAGCGACGGGGCGCTAGGCCTCAGATGGTGAAAGTCAGTTTTGATGTCTTTTACTAAAACAGGAATAACTTTCTCATATAAACTCGGATTGAGGTGATTCAAGATGATTCGTAACGAGAAAGAGTAGACCTACAACTTTTGTTCTTTAAGTTTTTCAATTTGAGGTGTGTAGCATGGCCTAAATTGGCCATTTATAGGACTGATGTGTAATTGGAGGCAATCGGAGAGTGTCGGGCATGCGCGTAAGCACGCGTAATGTTCCCGACAATATTAAATGATGTTCTAAGTTATAAAACATGATTATTATGATTTATAATGATACTTAACATTAACCATTGAGTATTAGACAATTCGAATGGGCGTGCTAAGCGTACGCAATCGCGTGTCACTTAGGCGTTCGAATAGGCAAGTGTGGCGTACGGACGTGCAAACGTCGTAACGCCGTAACAAGTGTGTATAACCTTATTAATATTTTGTTTATAATAATAATTAAATATTATAGAGTGTTATAACCCAATGTATGAGTATGCTAAGCACATGCAAAATAGGCGAATTAGGCGTGTGACGTGTAAACGTCGAAACACCGCGTAAAGTGTTAATGAACTTAAATAGTGTTTCGATTTAAACAAAACGAACATTATAAGATATGGAGTGGGATTATTATAAACCAATAAGGATTGATGATGATGAGGGTCATAACGTTTTCAAACGACGCGACGCCGAGAAATGTTTTAGAGTTAATCGCGTTAATTGTCTATAATGCGCGAACAATATGAGATAAGAATTATTATAATGTGAACCAATATATGAAGCCTTTTTAGTGGCTAATTGGTCTTTTATTGTTAAATAAATTGTGTAGGATATTTGAAGGACGAGCCATTATAATTTGGCAAGGAACGCTTAAGGCAAGTTTTTTCAGTAACTTATTGACTTGTTTAAATGCATTGATGTACATGAGTTCATTGCTAAATCTTTCTCTATTATGTAAATTATATGCGAGCATGGTTAAAGTGTGCACGTTGTGCAACTACGTGATTATGTTGTTATATGTGGAATTTGAAACATTATAAATGTGTAGTATGAGATATATGATACAAATGAAACTTGCATATTAAGAGATGTATTCGAAAGAATTTAACTCTTTCATTCTTGATGCATTATTCAGCATGAAATTCGAGAAAATTCTTGTTACTTGAAATGATTTATTGTTCAGCTACTTCACAATCTTTGAATCATTGTTGAAGTTCCAGAAAGTTAAACTCTTCTATTCATGATATATCCTTTATTGTACGCTTTAACTTGCTGAGCAAACTAGTTACTCACCCTTGCTTAAAATAAAACTTTTCAGCTAAAGCCGAGGTAGCCGAAGGGTCTAAGAAAGATAAAGACAAAGCGAAGGCGACCGAATAGTGTCACATATGTAATGAATATTATGTTATATTTTGGATTTAAACCTTTTGTATTATTAGGTATGTAATGTTAAGGTTAGTAAGACCTGGGATGATTATGTCTTTTGTATTAAGTTAATGTAATGAATGATGTAATTCATAAGGAATGGGTAGATAGATGAGATGTGTATAATGTACCGTGAACACCCAATCTGAGGTTCAAGGGACCCGAATTTGGGGGCGTCACAGGTTGGTATCAGAGTTGATAGGTTATAAACCTTAGGTGGAGAAAAAAGCCTTAGGAATATAACCGTAAGAATGATAGAAAAACTCATTTAGAGTTATAAGTGATGGATTGAGGGAGTTCATCAATAGTAAGATATTGATATTTAGTAGTTACGGATGGTGGTTATTAGTAATGTACTAATTAAGTTGTTTAAAACTGATTGTAAGATATCAGGAGATGATGAGATTAGAGAAACCCCTATGGTTAATGAGATGTTAGCAGCTGCACCAATACCATTAGCAAAGGTGGCAGCTCAGAGTAAGTCAATTGAGGAAGTCTTAAAAGATGAACCTATGGTAAATCTAGGAAGCGATCATGACGAGTACCCCGAAATGGAACTGAATGAAGAAGAAGAAGTAGAATCCAAAGAGGCTAAGGTAGAGCCAGAAATAGAGGCAGAAGATGGAGAAAAAGGCAGAGTAGTAGTCGTAGATGGTTAAGCATCAGTTGAAGTTCAAGAACTAAGGAATAAGGTGTTTTACCTAGAGAAAATGTAGATGAAAAGGGCATTGCGTGAATTGACAGAAGAACGTAATGAGCTGAAAGCACAGATTGACAAAATGGGGGTGGAATATAGTAAAAAGAAAAGAAGAAGAGTAATAAAAGGAAAAGGAACAACGACAGTGGCAATAACTCAGGGAACTAGCAAGGAAATTCACAGCCGAAGAAGAAGGCATGTATTAACTGCGGAAAGAAACATTTTGGGGAATGTATGAAGGGTAAAAATGTGTGCTATAATTGCGGACAAGCAGGGCATATCGCTCCCAATTGTTCCAAACCTAAGAAAGGAGGGTGTTTCTCATGTGGAGAGGTAAGTCATCAGGCCAAGAATTGTTCCAAGAAGAAGACATGTAAAGGAAGAGGACGAAACAAAGATTAAGTCTGAAGGATAGGACCTTTTGAAGTAAGATGATATTTTAGTAATCTAATATCATAGATGATGGATAGGTATATGTTTATATATATATATATATATGGATGTATCCCCACCTTATGTGTATAGGGGAGTATCGTTTTTGGTAGATCCCCACCTTTTGTTGTTTAAAATGGGATAGTTGGCATTTATAGTAGTATGCCAGAAGATGTAAGTGCATGACACTATGATTTGGTATATGAATGCAATGATACGATTATATGTTTAATTAAGTAAATAAGTTTTGAGAATTAAGATAGTAAGATGTCTATCTAATAATATGTTAATTCAGCGAACCGTATTGGTTAATTCAGCAAACCGAATTTGTTAAGACAACAAACTGAATTGGTTAATTCAGCAAACTGAATTGGTTAAGACAATAAACTAAATTAGGTAATTCATCAAACCGAATGGGTTAATTCAGTAAACCAAATTTGTTAATTCAGCAAACTGAATTCGTTAATCCAGCAAGCTGAATTGTAAAATCCAGTAAATTGAATTATGGTCTGAGATTAAATTACATGTTAAATTTTAATGTTAACGCTTATATGTTGAAGCAGAAAGTGTAAACCAAGGAAGAATAATTTAAAGTTTTATTAAAACAATGCTGCCAAGAAGAGAACAACGACACTAAAGGATAGATGAATTCAATAATGACGAATGAGGTCAAGTAGACCCGATGAAGAACTTTGTTAACATGTTAACAGAGGCAATGCATAATAGAGCATCAGCCGCAAGAAATCGGCCAGATAATAGGTTGGCAAACTTCAAGGACTTTAAGGCAGTAGGACCACCAGAATTTAGAAGGACAATTGACCCTATAGAAGCTCAAACTTGGGTGAAGGAGATGGAAAAAGCATTCGTTATTGCTAGAGTAGTAGAGAGCAAAAGACAAATTTTGCTACCTATTTGATGAAAGGAGAGGCGAATTTTTGGTGGGAGTCGGATCAGAACAGAGCCGGAGGAGTTATAACATGGGAGAGATTTAAAGAATTATTTTTTCAAAAATTATTTTCCACGGAGTATGCAAGGAAGAATGGAAGTTAAGTTTTTGGAGTTGAAGCAAGAAAACATGTCAGTATCAGAGTACGCCACCAAGTTCAACGAGTTAGCTAGGTTTGCGCCACATCAGGTGGACACCGAGGAATGAAAAGGGCGACGTTTTGAGATCAGACTAAAATCGTGGATATTCGGCAAAGTAGTTGTGTTGCAGATTGATTCATTTTCGACCCTGTTAGAAAAAGCAATCATCGTCGAGGGAGGAAGTGAAGCCGTATCAAAATACAACTAAGAACAAAAGAAGAAAAAGATGGAAGGAGGTAATAGGGGAGGTAGTAGTGGAGGCAGTAACTCCAACAAGCGTAAGTGGAACGATAACAATCAATCAGGAAATAAACCAGGAGAGAGTAGGAAGAAAGGTGAACCGTGTACAAATTGCGGGAAGAATCATCAGGGAGTCTGCCTGAAGGGCAAGAACGTGTGTTATAACTGTGGTCAAGAGGGACACATATCTCCCAACTGTCCCAGTCCAAAGAAATTGCAAGGTTGTTTTTCGTGTGGATCGCCAGACCACCATAGCCGTAACTGTCCAAAGAAGAATGCAGAAAGAGGAAGAAACAACTGTAGACACCCGATTTTTGCATTTCCTATACTAACCCTGACAGGAGGGCAAAATCGTCAATTGACCCGGCACACGAGAATAAAGGGTGGACATAAAGACGAACCCTCAAAACCACCACGACGGGATGATATTGAAGCCGACACGACAAAAAGCGAATGTCGAGAGTCAGTTACTGATCACTGTGCTTACCCGGATGACGTGGCACGTTTCCCGACGATTTCCGGACTGCCGAGCGCAAACCCGTCAGCGGGAAACAACGGTACGACACGAAAATCGAGATGAGGCACGGAAAACGAGAAAATCAGCACAGTTAGCCGCAGATCAATTCGCGGCCAAGGACGGAACTCGAGGCAGCACGGGACTCGAGCGCGGCTGGGGGGAGAACCAAGGGCCAGCCGCAGATATATCTGCGGCCAGCCGCAGATATATCTGCGGCCAGCCGCAGATAGATCTGCGGCTGCCCTTGGCAGTGCTATATTAGGCCAGTTCGCATACAGGAAGAAAAAAAGGAGAGGATTCAGCAGCAGCAGCAGCAGTTCGGGAGAAGAAGAAAAAACAGCAGCAAGAAAACAGCAATAATTAGGAGGAGAAAAGAGTGAAAAGAGTGAGGAATTGTACCAATTTTGTGAGATTATATCTCATATTTTTCCACTCTACTCAATACACAAATTCATACATATTGTGGGGATTAATTGCAAGGTGAAAAAAACCATTTGTTCTTAGCATTTTGTTTATACCATGTTGTTAATCTTTTGGTCATCCGAATCACCTTGAATGTAGTTTTTTCTCATATGTTATCGTGAAGCCATGGGGTTAGGGACTATTAGTGAGGGTCTCATCGGAATGAAATTCCCCCTAATAGCCCGATGATATCCGTTTGGTGCAAATCTTAGCTATTATGGTATGGTATCATTCATAGTGTATTTCGATCGTCATTGTAAGATATCCTAGAGTGTTAGGCATCCCGTTGTTGTTTATTTTCGTTATATCCATTTGGCGGTTGTGCAATAAGTTCGGATGTGAGCCTAGGAATGCGACCCCGTGGTCCAAATCCGATGATGGACATTTTTGAATGTATGTAATCGGGTGGATGTATCCGTTATTGTAAATATGTAATCGTCGGGCCTTAAAACGACGCCAAGGCGATAATCGTGTCTAAGGCCCCGAAATAGTTGAAACTTGTGATTGTGGGCGTTTGGGGTTATTTTGATGGCTTACATGCCCATGAATAGCCCCGACGCGTGTTTATGCTTGATTGGATGTTGTGACACGAAAAAAAAATGATTTCAAAGATTAAACGATGAAGGTTTTTTTTTCTTAAAATCAAGCAAACTAGGAGGTTAGCATCACGTAGCTAAAAATTTGGAGGTGTTAATGAATGTCGATTTCTATTAAACGAGAAGGCTAAAGAAAGTCGTTTTCAAATGTCACAAAAATGGTTTTATAAAAATAAAATAACGTTTTATTAAATCTTGGTGCGTAGGGTGAAAGATATCCTAGAAGTTGCCCATCATTTTATGAAGGCAATGTATAGATTTCGATTCCTATTTTTACGAAGGTTTAAAACTCTTGTTTTGCCAAAACGACACCTAAGGAAAATCTCATAGTTTTGCCAACTAAAATCAACCCTTTCTTGCAAAGCTTTCTCGTTTAAACCGCGATGGACATCCTAAGGCATTTTCAAAAGAAAAAAACACAATTTTCCCTAATAATCCAAATGATTCTTTTATGCAAACTCATCATAACATTTACATAGGCACACACACACACACGCACACACGCACACACACATTTCATGAATTAAAGGATAGTTAGGAGAGCATCAAGATTGCGGTAACCGTGCTTCACGGAAGTCGAGGGGTGCCTAACACCTTCCCCTCACTTAAGCAAGCCCCCGAACTCTATGAATCTCGATTCGCAGACCAATTAATTCGGAGTCACATATGAGCCAGCGATTTATAAAAAACGAAAACTCGGATGAGTTGGTACATCCATTTCAAATATACCAACTGGCGACTCTGATTAAATTGGCTCATCATAAAAACAATCTTTAAAAACCCCGTCGACATTAATGCCGACCCTTTTCCAAAAAATCATCTAATAAAAAGGCTAAAATTGGAAAGGGTTACAACCCCCGCGTTAAGCGATTCCTCCCGGCGTCGACAGCTGGCGACTCTGCTGGGGACATTAGAGGGCTTAAGCCGCATTAAAATCTTGATGCTTCCCTATCCTTTAAGAATTCAAGAATGTGTGTTTACGTGCGATATTTTTGACGTGTTTTGATTATTGTTGTGCGGATGTGTGTTGTTGTCCAATGAATGAATGATTGAATGGGTTTTTCTTTATTTCAAAGTAATCATTTGCATGCGGTGAGGACGATGAATGTGAATGTATGTTGAGAGAGTACCTCCTCCTGAGGCGAACCCGTCGGTTGCTTATTACTGGACTCGATGGGGCTGCTCCCCGGAGATGGCTCAGGAAACGCACCACTCAAATCCGCTCCAATCGAAAGGGCTCAAACGAGTAGATTGCAAAGATTTGGGAACCTTCATGCCGAAAAGCCCGTGAGAGTAACCCTAGGGTAGGTTAGCCTCTGATAAACCCAACGCAGGAAAAGTCTCTTCATGCCCTTTTTACGTTCAAGCGTATAAAATGTCATGATCCCATTTCATATAAACCTCCCCTGTTGTCAAAAGAGAATACTGACCTCCATGTTTTGCAGGAAACAGCTGGGGAAGCATAATAAAGTCATGTTTAGCATTTGTTATTGCACTAAAAGACTACTAACTTTCTCTTTTGCAGGGAAAGATTAAAAAAAAACCCAAAACACAAAAAATTTTTACAGCTTTAGCATGCATCCGCATCCTTTCATTGCCCAAGACTGAAACTTCGAACCGTTTGCCTGCAGGATTGCTCCTCAAACCCGTTCGCAGTCTAAGAAAGCCCAGGTCTCTAACTCTGAAATGGCTGATCTCCCCAATCATAGTTCTGTATCTCGAGAAGAGTTTGATGACTTTAGGAAGCAGATGATGGAAATGGCCACAATGCTAAAAGAGCAGTTCTTAATCAGACAGGATCCGTCAAACCAGGGACCGCACAATGTACCACCACCGCCAGGGGGTGTGACCAGAATCCTCCTAAGGATGATGCAATCCTATTTAAAAATAACCAACATCAGCTTAAGGACGAGCCGATCCTCCCAAAGGTCATTCCTGCCCTCAACAAGACAGTAATCACAATTCGAGTGGAGGGAGATACTGATGACCTTCGCAGGAAAATGAAGCAGATGGAGGAGGACCATCCAATCTCTAAAGGGCATGGGCTCCTTGGGTAGGGTTAATTATGCAGATTTGTGTGTCTTCCCCGGAACCAGATATCCAGAGAAATTTAATATCCCCGAATTCGAGAAATACAAGGGGAAAGGGGATCCTTACACTCACCTGAAAATATATATTGGAGAACTGGGGTCCTATGCGGAAGACGAAGGATTAAGGATGCAATTATTCCAGAAAAGCTTGACGGGGGAGGCGAGGATCTGGTATGCCCGTCTCGATAATGCCCGGATTCATAATTGGGAGGAGCTGGCCCATACCTTTCTGACACAGTATAGCTTTCAGGCACAGATGGCCCCTGATAGATATCAAATGACAAAAATCAAGAAGCAACCAAGGGAAACCTTCAGGGACTATGCCCAACGATGGAGGGGTATGGCCGCACAAGTGAATCCTCCAATGAGTGAGTCAGAGATGGTGATGACCTTTGTGGATATACAGGAAGCACCTTATTATGAGCGGGTCATATCAGGGATTGGAAGACCTTTCGCCGAGATGATAAAACACGGAGAAATGGTGGATATGGGGTTGAAATCGGGTAAAATCCGGGACTTCACAGCTCTTGAAACGGCTGCGGAACAAATCCAAAGTGGGAATTATGGCAATACTTCCCGCAGGCCCCAAAAGCGAAAAGAGGAAGATGTCTCTCTCGTGCTGCAGGGATCATCCAGGAAAGTGGAGAATAGCCCTCCTGTACAAATACAGAGATTTGGGCCGCCCCGGCAACCCAATTTTGATAATCCCAGAACGAACGGACGAAGGAGGTTTGAGACCACACAGAGGCGGGTATTTACCCCGCTTGGGGATCCTCTTGAGCAAATTTTGGCAATATTGATATCACAGGGGAAGATTGTCGATTTGGCACCTCCATGTGACCCGAAGGGAAGAAAATTTGACCCCAGTAAAAAGTGTGCATATCATTCGGGTTCCCCGGGTCATGACACTCAGGAATGTTGGACGCTGAAACACATAATTCAAAACATGATTGATAGCGGGGAGATCGTGGTGGAACAGCCCGAGCCGCCAAATGTTAAAATCAATCCCCTGCCGAAGCATGATGGGGGGAGGGGTCAATATGGTGGAAGCCATCGAAACCGAAGGGACCGCCAAGGCGAAATTATATAACAGGGATTTATGAGATGGTTGGCATGACGGGTAGTCAGGAGAATATGCAAGGGGCACCGATTAGGTTGACGGGTGCAAGCCGGAGTATCACAGGGGGGCCTATCAAGTTAGCGGCTCCAAAACCTCTCATCATCGCAGCAAGACCACAGATCCCTGTTTGCAATCTAAAAACAGTACCGTGGAACTACGGGGGTGTATTAGAGGAGGCGGCCAGTTGTGCTTCCGTAACATCAAAGGGGAATCCCTTGTATCTTCCTGGAAGAGTCCTCAAGAGTCAGAGAAAGGAGAACGAGAGGATATCCGAGGAGAAAGCCGTGGAGTTCTTGGAAAAGATGGATCATCCTGAAGTAAGGGGGATCAGGACGGTGAGCGAGGAATCGACTCTAACGTCGATCATGGATTTGGTGTTATCGTCCAGCGACCACTGCAGAATCTTGGCCAAAATCCTAGGGGAGGCTCACATTCCCAAGACAATTAGCCAAGAAAGTTTCGGCCGCCTAGTGGACCATCTGCTAGAGAACAATGTGCTATCATTCACAGATGATGATATCCCGAAAGAGGGAAGGGGGCATCGGAGACCGCTACACATCGCAGTGATCTCATCAGGGTATGTCATGAATGGGGTATTGATTGATGGGGGATCAGCACTGAATATTTGTCCCCTCAGTACACTGAGAAAAATGAACATTAATCCCAAGCGCTTGCGGGCCAGTCACGTGGTGGTGCGAGCCTTCGATGGATCCCGGAAGGATACGTTGGGAGAAATAGAGTTGCCCGTGGAGATAGGGCCGTGTACTTTCGATATTTCCTTTCAGGTATTGGATATCTCGGCCAGTTATAACATGTTATTGGGAAGACCATGGATACATATGGCCGGGGCGGGCAGTTCCCTCTACACTACACCAACAAATCAAGTTCATCGTCAGCGGGAATCTGGTAACAATCTCCGCAGAGCGTAATGACCCTTTCCCGTCCAAGATTGGTCTGCCCAGTAATCAATGTGGACGAATCCGCGGCGCCTGCCAGTTTTCAAGCACTGGAAATCAGCTCCCCCCACTATAGAGGTCTGGGAGCCCCAGCCATAAAATCGAAAGCCTCCCCTGAGCTCACCTTCGTTGCTAGAGAAATGATGAAGATGAAGTTTCAACCTGGGCAGGGGTTGGGAAAAGACAGCCAAGGAATTTCCACGCCTATTCAACTGCCCAACCAGACAGGCAGGGCAGGGTTGGGATATCATGGAGGCATAGAGCGGAACCACTCTCAAAGGGAAGCCCCATTTCGATCGACTGGAGTCCTAATGCCGAGGGACCATAATGAACAAGGAACGGACAAGCCCGTGTCCGAATTAGAAGGTAAAGATTTGACTCTCCTGCGGACGATGAGGCAGTCAAAAGGAAGAGTTTCCTACGGGAGGTCATGCAGCAGTTCGAAACCAAATGCTATATCTCTGGACCATCAATAAACATTGGAGAGGGGAAGGATACGGCCACAACGTCGGGAGCCCAACAGAGTATGCCTGTCATCGATTGGGCAGGGTTAGTTATCCCTAACAAGGCTATGAGGGAGGACCGATACGATGTGGCGGTAATTCGTCAAGGAAGTCTCTGGTGCGCAGCCGCCTGTCATATGTCGCATCCCGACTGATCTGACCACCGATAACTGGACGGTGGAGCCAATAATATCCAGACAAGGGTTAAAGCACGGTGTCGGGGTGGTAGACCCCGGAGAGTGGGGGATGAATGTCTACCAGTTTTTGGTTCTTTATTTTATATTTTGCATAACTATGTTAGTTTTGTCATGTTATTTTAAGAGCAACCATTGTGGAAAGATGAATTATATATATGACAGTATTTTGTTTCAATGTCAGGTGTACCAATTTGAGTATTCCTTGCTTAACAAGCGATCCCTCAAATTTGAATGATGACTATGATTTTGATATCGAGCTGGATTTCGATTTAATGGGTATTGAGCAGGACGAGACAGATTACGACGACGCGCCTGACGAGATCAAAGGGTGGGTCGAGGATAAACCCAAACCCAACTTAGACCAAACCATCACCATAAATATCGGAACCCCTGACCAACCCAAAGAGCTCAAGATCGGGACAGACCTGACCCCTAACCAGAAAGTAGAAATGACCAAATTGCTACGCCAGTATGAGGATGTGTTCGCCTGGTCTCATGAGGACATGATCGGATTATCCACCGACATTGTGATACACCAGCTGCCCATCAAGGAAGGTTTCAAGCCCGTCAAGCAAAAACTAAGAAAGCTAAAACCGGAATGGAGCTTGAAGGTAAAGGAGGAGATCATCAAACAGTTCAGGGCTGGAATCATCATGGTGTCCACCTACCCAGAATGGTTGCCCAATGTGGTCCCAGTGGCTAAGCCTGGAGGAAAGGTAAGGGTATGTGTTGACTATAGAGATCTGAACAAGGCCAGTCTCAAGGATAATTTCCCAGTACCTTTTATACACATATTGGTGGATAACACAGCCCAATACGAGATGTACTCTTTCGTTGATTGCTTTGCGGGGTATCATCAGATAATGGTGGCAGAGGAGGACCGGGAGGAAAACAGCCTTCATCACCCCTTGGGGCACTTTCTGCTATAGACGGTTGGCTTTCGGTCTCACAAATGCAGGGGCTACTTATCAAAGAGCTATGATGGCCCTGTTCCACGATATGATGCACAAGGAGATAGAGGTCTACGTGGATGACATTATCGTGAAGTCAAAGATAGAATCTGATCATGTGACCCATCTCCAAAAGCTATTTGATCGGCTCAGAAAATATAATTTAAGGCTCAATCCGGCAAAGTGTGCTTTCGGAGTGCAATCGGGCAAACTCTTGGGATTCCTGGTTAGTGATCGTGGCATCGAGTTGGATCCGGCCAAGATTAAGGCCATTGTGGATATGCCGGCACCCCGCACTGAAAAGGAAATAAGAGGATTTCTAGGAAGAATAAATTTCATCAGCCGCTTCATCTCCCATTTGACAACCACGTGCGAGCCAATTTTCAAGCTGTTAAGAAAAGATGTCTCCCAAGAATGGAATGAGCAATGCCAGGAAGCCTTTCAGATCATTAAGAAGCAGCTGACGGAATCACCCGTGCTGGTATCCCCGAAGGATGAGATCCCTCTATTCATGTATATATCAGTCAATGACATTGCGATGGGCTGTATGCTGGGGGGGCAGAAGAATGAATCAGGCAAAGAGCAGGCCATTTATTACCTCAGCAAGAGATTTAGCCGATGTGAACAGAATTACACCCCTATCGAAAGGACCTGTTGTGCTTTGGCTTGGGCTGCAATGAGATTACAGCATTATCTCCATGGGCACACCACGTACCTGATATCAAGGATGGATCCCCTAAAATATATCTTTGAACGACCCATGCTGAACTGTCGACTGTCAAGATGGCAGTTAATCTTACAGCAGTTCGATATTGTATACGTAACTCAGAAAGCCATGAAGGGGCAGGGAATTGCAGATCAATTGGCAAGAAGCGCCATCAGGGGGAATGGAGCCTTTAGACACTCCTCTGCCGGGCGAAGATGTATTCTGGATCTTGCGCGCGAGAGGAGATGACGAGGGGCAGTTCTGGAAATTATATTTTGATGGTGCCATGAATGCGGAGGGGCAGGAGCCGGAGCAGTCTTGGTCTCTATCACAGGAGAGCAATACCCCGTAGCCACTAAATTGCAGTTCAGTAACTCGAACAACACCGCTGAATACGAGGGGTGTAATCTTGGGACTCCGTTTGGCCCGTGACATGGGAGTGAAAAGGTTAGCGGTGTTCGGGGATTCGGAGCTGGTAATCAGACAAGCGATCGGGATGTACAACACTAAAGAGCTCCGGTTGCTTCCATACCACCGTTGCGTTATCCAACTGATGCAAGAGTTCGAAGATATCGCTTTCCGACATATCCCCCGGGGACGAAATGATTTCGCCGATGCATTGGCGACTTTAGCTTCCCTAATCCACACAATCAAGAGCAGGGACGTTCCACAGATGGAGATAGCAGTGCAGAACGCCCCGGCATACGAGGAGCACGTGGCTGAGTGGTACTATTGGACGAGGGGGTTCTGCCAAAGCAGCGTTGGTATCTCGTCATGAGGGAATATCGGTGGGTTAGATCCATTCCCGACCATGACAGCCTTTCGTAGAGGTTGAGAATTCAATAGATGGCAATGAAATTTTATCTGAGCGGAGCGGAGATTCACTGTACAAAAGGGATGCCAATTTGGGATTGCTACGATGTGTAAATGAAACACAGGCCCAAAAGATTATGGACGAAGTACATGGTGGAGTGTGTGGGCCACACATGAGTGGGCCGATGCTGGCCAAGAAGATTTTGAGAACGGGGCATTACTGGTTGACGCTGAAAGCCGACTGTGATGATCACGTCAAACGGTGTTACCAATGCCAGGCGCACGGTAATGTTATCCATGCGCCCCCCAATGAACTGCACTGTATGACCTCCCCTTGGCCATTCTCAATGTGGGGTATGGATGTGATCGGACCAATAGAGCCCAAAGCAAGCAACGGCCACCGATTCATCTTCGTCATGATCGATTACTTCACTAAATGGGTAGAAGCAGCTTCCTTCCCCAAAGTAACTCAGGAGATCATCGTCGGTTTCATCAGGAATAATGTCATCTGCCGATACGGGCAACCTGAGGTTTTAGTCTCCGACAATGCCAAGAATTTGAACAATATCCTCATGAAGGGATTATGCGACCAGTTTAAGATCAAACACCTCAATTCTGTCATTTACCGTCCTAAGATGAATGGGGCAGTGGAGGCTGCAAATAAGAATATCAAGAAGATCATGGCGAAAATGTCCGCTAATCATCGGGGATGGCCGGATCTGCTACCTCTCACCTTGCTGGCGTACAGAATGTCGGTACGTACTTCTACAGGGGCAACCCCGTACGCTCTGGTATACGGAATGGAAGCGGTTCTGCCAGTTGAGGTTGAGATGGCGTCCCTCAGAATCTTGATTGATGCTCAGATAAACGAGGAGGATTGGATGCAAAGTCGATATGACCAATTGGCCCTAATTGATGAAAGGAGGGTGGCCGCTGTGTTGCACGGTCAGTTATATCAGCAAAGGATCTCCCGATCATACGACAAGAAGATAAGACCTCGAAAATTCAAAGAAAATGACCTAGTGTTAAAGAGAGTAATGCCTTGTCAAGACGAAGCCAAAGGGAAGTTTGCCCCGAACTGGGAGGGGCCTTTTGTGATTAAGAAAGTGCTGTCCGGAGGAGCCCTCATACTGCAGGAGATGGATGGGGAGGTGTTCCCACAACCCCTCAATTCCGACTCGGTGAAGCGGTTCTATGCATAAAAAAAAAAAATAAATAAAAAATAAAATAAAATATATATATATATATATATATATATATCCCTCATCATTTTCTCCTCGTTCTTTGAAGGAACGAACTACGTAGGACCTGATCTCCCGACTTGTGGGGGTACGTAGGCAGCCATCATGGCACGGTCCCATTCCTTACCAAATAACACTTTCTTCTATCAAAACTGATTCCCAACAGCCAGGAAACCTTCTTATACACTCGAAACTCTCCCGAAACCAGCCACCTGATCAGTTTCATCTCAAATGACCTAACCCTAACCCAACCAAGCAGTTATCCCGAATCCAAGACTCAGCCGATGAAATCGACAGGATATGCGGCAATATCTGACAGGTCCCCATCAAGACTTGAGAAGAGAAAGAAGGCGAAATATCAAAATCATGGTTAGCTGGATAAAATGAGGGTCCAATGAAAGGCAACGATACGACAAAAAGGAAAAATGACTAAATTTAAATACCTGTCTATATAAATAAGTCATTTTGTTACAAGGTTTCTCTTTTGATAACCGATGAAACTGACATAGTCCATGCAGGAAATAAAATGATCTACAAATCTGAAACTAATCGAAGCAGGATGGGTAAAATGGTGGATGGATCTGAGGCATCGACATTCCCTGCAATCTGCTGCCCCATCATGTCGACGCGATCCAACAAGCAGTCGCTCGGCTAACGGTCTCAGAGTGAGCATCTATAATTGCCTTAGTCTGCAATACAATGGCGTCTCTATCAGCATGAACAACATCCCTGGCCAGAATAGCAGCATCTCTCTCAACAAGAGCAGCATACCTCTCAGCCTCGGTAGTAATCGAGATGCATGTGTGAACACCGGACGGACAGGGACCTAATGGCTCAGAATGCCCTCCGCAAAGCCCGCCGACACCGGAAAGAATAATAAGGATCAGGAACGTTCCGGAAGATCACCTGCCATATCTCTGTCACCGGCGGCGACAAACCGTCCAATCAGCGGAGAAGCCACCGACCAATCCTGTGGGAGGATCGACATCCAAGCATATCACGGCATCTGGCGACGACAGCTGTGGAAAATAGTATCAAAAAGACTGTACAGGGGTCATTCTCTATCCATGAATGAAAAGCATGCATCATACATGACTCGCTATGTGAAAATAAAATACAAAATTCTGAATAAGTCGGACGTCGAACACGACGAATCAAGGCAAGACCCGACAGAAACCTGGGAAGGCATCCACGCGAACCACAACAAGATGGTGAGCAACCCTGGGAAGGGCTGATATCCACAAAAAGAAAAAAAGACAAAAACAGCAAACCCTGGGAAGGGCTGAGATCCACGCGAACCACAACAAGATGGTGAGCAACCCTGGGAAGGGCTGATATCCACAAAAAGAAAAAAAGACAAAAACAGCAAACCCTGGGAAGGGCTGAGATCCACGCGAACAACAACAAGATGGTGAGCAACCCTGGGAAGGGCTGATATCCACAAAAAGAAAAAAGACAAAATCCAACAAACCCTGGGAAGGGCTGAGATCCAAGCAAACCGCGACAGAGTGGTGAGCAAACCTGGGAAGGCATCCAAGCAAACCGCGACAGAGTGGTGAGCAAACCCTGGGAAGGGCTGAGATCCACGCGAACCACAACAAGATGGTGAGCAACCCTGGGAAGGGCTGATATCCACAAAAAGAAAAAAGACAAAAAAAACAACAAACCCTGGGAAGGGCTGAGATCCAAGCAAACCGCGACAGAGTGGTGAGCAAACCTGGGAAGGCATCCAAGCAAACCGCGACGGAGTGGTGAGCAAACCCTGGGAAGGGCTGAGATCCACGCGAACCACAACAAGATGGTGAGCAACCCTGGGAAGGGCTGATATCCACAAAAAGAAAAAAGACAAAAAACAACAAACCCTGGGAAGGGCTGAGATCCAAGCAAACCGCGACAGAGTGGTGAGCAAACCTGGGAAGGCATCCAAGCAAACCGCGACAGAGTGGTGAGCAAACCCTGGGAAGGGCTGAGATCCACGCGAACCACAACAAGATGGTGAGCAACCCTGGGAAGGGGCTGATATCCACAAAAAGAAAAAAGACAAAAAACAACAAACCCTGGGAAGGGCTGAGATCCAAGCAAACCGCGACAGAGTGGTGAGCAAACCTGGGAAGGCATCCAAGCAAACCGCGACAGAGTGGTGAGCAAACCCTGGGAAGGGCTGAGATCCATGCGAACCACAACAAGATGGTGAGCAACCCTGGGAAGGGCTGATATCCACAAAAAGAAAAAAGACAAAAAACAACAAACCCTGGGAAGGGCTGAGATCCAAGCAAACCGCGACAGAGTGGTGAGCAAACCTGGGAAGGCATCCAAGCGAACCACGACAGAGTGGTGAGCAAACCTGAGATCCAAACTAAAACCCTGGGAAGGGCTAAGATCCAAACCAACAACAACCCTGGGAAGGGCTGAGATCCAAGCAAATCACGTTATGTATGGTCATTCTTGTGCACTGTCATTCATGCATCGAGTGTCTATTCTTTATCCTGTTCATTTCATTTATCATTTCATAAACATGATAAAGAGGGGCAGCTGTAGACACCCGATTTTTGCATTTCCTATACTAACCCTGACAGGAGGGCAAAATCGTCAATTGACCCGGCACACGAGAATAAAGGGTGGACATAAAGACGAACCCTCAAAACCACCACGACGGGATGATATTGAAGCCGACACGACAAAAAGCGAATGTCGAGAGTCAGTTACTGATCACTGTGCTTACCCGGATGACGTGGCACGTTTCCCGACGATTTCCGGACTGCCGAGCGCAAAACCCGTCAGCGGGGGGAAACAACGGTACGACACGAAAATCGAGATGAGGCACGGAAAACGAGAAAATCAGCACAGTTAGCCGCAGATCAATTCATTCGCGGCCAAGGACGGAACTCGAGGCAGCACGGGACTCGAGCGCGGCGGGGGGGAGAACCAAGGGCCAGCCGCAGATATATCTGCGGCCAGCCGCAGATAGATCTGCGGCTGCCCTTGGCAGTGCTATATTAGGCCAGTTCGCATACAGGAAGAAAAAAAGGAGAGGATTCAGCAGCAGCAGCAGCAGTTCGGGAGAAGAAGAAAAAACAGCAAGAAAACAGCAATAATTAGGAGAGAAAAGAGTGAAAAGAGTGAGGAATTGTACCAATTTTTGTGAGATTATATCTCATATTTTCCACTCTACTCAATACACAAATTCATACATATTGTGGGGATTAATTGCAAGGTGAAAAAAACCATTTGTTCTTAGCATTTTGTTATACCATGTTGTTAATCTTTTGGTCATCCGAATCACCTTGAATGTAGTTTTTTCTCATATGTTATCGTGAAGCCATGGGTTAGGGACTATTAGTGAGGGTCTCATCGGAATGAAATTCCCCCTAATAGCCCGATGATATCCGTTTGGTGCAAATCTTAGCTATTATGGTATGGTATCATTCATAGTGTATTTCGATCGTCATTGTAAGATATCCTAGAGTGTTAGGCATCCCGTTGTTGTTTATTTTCGTTATATCCATTTGGCGGTTGTGCAATAAGTTCGGATGTGAGCCTAGGAATGCGACCCCGTGGTCCAAATCCGATGATGGACATTTTTGAATGTATGTAATCGGGTGGATGTATCCGTTATTGTAAATATGTAATCGTCGGGCCTTAAAACGACGCCAAGGCGATAATCGTGTCTAAGGCCCCGAAATAGTGAAACTTGTGATTGTGGGCGTTTGGGGTTATTTTGATGGCTTACATGCCCATGAATAGCCCCGACGCGTGTTTATGCTTGATTGGATGTTGTGACACGAAAAAATGATTTCAAAGATTAAACGATGAAGGTTTTTTTTCTTAAAATCAAGCAAACTAGGAGGTTAGCATCACGTAGCTAAAAATTTGGAGGTGTTAATGAATGTCGATTTCTATTAAACGAGAAGGCTAAAGAAAGTCGTTTTCAAATGTCACAAAAATGGTTTTATAAAAATTAAAAATAACGTTTTATTAAATCTTGGTGCGTAGGGTGAAAGATATCCTAGAAGTTGCCCATCATTTTATGAAGGCAATGTATAGATTTCGATTCCTATTTTTACGAAGGTTTAAAACTCTTGTTTTGCCAAAACGACACCTAAGGAAAATCTCATAGTTTTGCCAACTAAAATCAACCCTTTCTTGCAAAGCTTTCTCGTTTAAACCGATGGACATCCTAAGGCATTTTCAAAAGAAAAAAACACAATTTTCCCTAATAATCCAAATGATTCTTTTATGCAAACTCATCATAACATTTACATAGGCACACACACACACACGCACACACGCACACACACATTTCATGAATTAAAGGATAGGAGAGCATCAAGATTGCGGTAACCGTGCTTCACGGAAGTCGAGGGGTGCCTAACACCTTCCCCTCACTTAAGCAAGCCCCCGAACTCTATGAATCTCGATTCGCAGACCAATTAATTCGGAGTCACATATGAGCCAGCGATTTATAAAAAACGAAAACTCGGATGAGTTGGTACATCCATTTCAAATATACCAACTGGCGACTCTGATTAAATTGGCTCATCATAAAAACAATCTTTAAAAACCCCGTCGACATTAATGCCGACCCTTTTCCAAAAAATCATCTAATAAAAAGGCTAAAATTGGAAAGGGTTACAACCCCCGCGTTAAGCGATTCCTCCCGGCGTCGACAACAACAAAGGAAACAGCAGTGGGACACTGATGATTAATGGGCCAGCTCAGCCAGGAAGACCAACGACACGTACGTTTAACATGACGGTTCATGATGCAGTGGCTCCAAAGGAGGAAGTGACATGTAAAATTCCACTTAGTAATATAATTGCGTACTTATTATTTGATAGGTATCACAGTGAGGTGATGTCCATTTATGGATATGAGTCATAGGTTGGTACCTATGCATGTAGAAATGAAGAAATTGATGATACAACTTTAAAAGTTATTAGAAAATAATTATAACCAAGTGGTTTATTATAACCCTTAGAGATCCCAGAATACAGTAAGAGAAAGCGAGAGTTGCTTAATATATTAGGGGAATACTATTATGAGGAAGATGTTAATACCTAAATATACCAGGTAATTATGAGCAATGGCAAGTCAAATGAGACTTGAGTTGAGTAAAAGGTTTTTCGCCCTAAATAGGATGGGAAAGAGTAAATGCAAGAAGAAACGCAGTAATACCTATATTAAGGTAATAAAATTTTGAATGATAAATAAATGTCTAAAGATAGACATAATTTGAATGTAAGGTAATAGTGATTCCGGGGACAGAATCCTTATAAGGAGGGGAGAATGTAAGGACCGAGAAATTTGATATGATTATATATGTAAATTTTACGAATAAATTTTTTTTTAGAAATTACTTGGAGCATATAAGTGAATATGTGGATTAAGCAAGATAGTTAATTTATATATTTTAAGTTAACTAAGATGAATACTTAATCAATTTGATTAAGGAAAAAGTAAGATAAGCTTATGTTAAAAATTAACATAGCTTGAATGTTAACCTTGAAAGGTAAATAAAAAGATTTATAATCTTTAAATGATTAATTAGTATTACTAATATAAAGTGATTATATGAATATGTAATAACTTATCAAGCCAATTAGGGCTATTTAAGTTAATGAATTAATGGAACAAAAAAGAAAGCCAAGAAATAAGTTTATTAAATTATTTCTCAATGATATTGAAAAACTTTGTGACATATATTAAATAAATATGTGATTTAATAAATATAATAATTATTTATCAATGATGATAAATATGTTATGACTTATGTGAAAAATATATGTGACTAATTGTTAGTTTAAAGGAGGTTCCACTAATAGTTATTTAAATTAGCGGACTAATCTAAGAGTATTAATATCAAACAATCGATAAGATAGCAAGTAATTAAAAATTCAATTAAATTGAATATAGTAAGTAAATAAATTTTGTAAATTAATTAATATGAGTATTAATTAATGAGAATTAAGTGAAATATGATTAATTATATTTAATAGTCCAATTAGTAAGTAAATACTAGTGGACTAGCCTAATTAATTAATTAACCAAGCCCACTCATTTAATTGATTATGGACTTGGATAATTAATATATAAACTTACTAACTTAGCCCAATTGAAATATTTAGCAAAAGATTTAATAAACTAGTAGCCCAAATGTTGAATTAATAACATTGGAAAACTAGTAGCCCCAACAATTAAAAGTAAGCCCAAAAGGAGTTAAATAAAAGTCCAATTGATGACCTATTTGGAAAATACTTCAAACAACTTAAGTATGCTATAATGCAATAAAAGAAAATAAAAAATTGGAGCCAAAAAGGAGAGTGGACTGCCGAAAATGGGAAGGGGAGGACCCACTTGGGTGAGTTGTTGATTTTTTAAAGCTTGCTTGTATGGATTAAAAAGAAGTACTAATAATCATAACCTATCACCAACTTGTCAATAATTTGTGTAAGTATGTATACTTATGAATGATGATAAAATAGATAGATATAATTTATATATCTAGATAGATATTGTAAGTAATTAGTCTTTTGTAAAGCAAAAGCTAGGCATTTGTTCATCTTCATTTTTCAAGTTTAGAGAGAGAAAGTAGAGAGCAAAAATAATATTTTGAGAAGAAAAGAGAGGGGTTTCGAGATCAAGAAGGAGGAGAAGAGTTTGATGCCATCTGCATTCATCTCATACCTAGGAAGAAGAAGAAAGAGAGCAATAAAGTCCAAGAGGTATAAAAACTAACCTAGAAAACCCTAATCTTGCTTTTCTTTTAATTTTTATGGTAGAAAAGTTATCATCAAGATTTTTTTTACTTAGAATCATGAAAATATGTTTATGTAGGATGTCATGTGGTTTTGGTATGTAATGGTATGGGTTTATGTAGAAAAGTTAAACAAAATGCTTGAAAACATTTTTACCGACGAATAAACCATAGCTTGTTCGAATAAATTGTGCATTTTGAAATTTATGCATGATATTAGTGATTTTCTTTTTCCTAAGTTTAAAGGGATAAGTTGAGAATAAAATCTAGTTATAATCGTTTAAAAAGAAGTTAAAATGGGTGAGATATGCAATTTTTACCAAAACTTGTTCACTGCCGGAACAATGTTGGAACAGTCCATTTTCGGGCAAATTTTAGTGACCCAAATTTGTCCAAATTTGGATTTTGATGATGAAAAATTATAGTTCGGAAAGATACGAATCCAACGATACCGACTAAACCCCAATTCGAGTTATAGATTTCATTTTATTCACGTTTCCGTGAAGGACCCTAAATCTAGAAACTAAATGAACAAGCTGTCGGTTTGTTTAATGTGAATCGGTCCGGTTCACAAGAACTTCCGGTGACCAGTTCAGGCCTTTTTCGGCCGATTCCGGCGACGAATCTCAGACCAAATTTTTTTTAAAATGATAAAAAATATTATAATATTTAATTTAAAATTTTTTAGGGTAATTAAGTAATTAATAATTAGTGTAATTAATGGTTTAAACCCTTTTAAATCATTTAAAATTACTAACTAATAAATTTTTAATGCTACTAATTAATGATTACACTAATTAAATATTGTTTAAGTGTAATTAACTATTTAATTATTATTTAATTAACATTGAGTAATAATTAAATAGAGTTAGTATTATTAAGCTAACTATTTATTATTTAGTTAAGATTAAATAATAAATAAAGTTAAAGAATTAATTAATTATTATTTAATTAATATTAAATAATGATTAAAGAATGTTAAAGTTAATAAACTAATTATTTATTATTTAAATAATATTAAGTAATAAATAATGGTAATTACTTACTCATATGTTAGTTAACTCACATAAAATTTATAAATTAATTATTTATTATTTAATTGATATAAAATAATAAATAAGGAAAAATAAATAATTAATTATTATTTAATTAATATTAAATAATAATTAAAGACAAATAAAGTTAATTATTTATTATTTAATTAAGATTAAATAATAAATAAGGGTAAGGAATTAATTAATTATTATTTAATTAATAGTAAATAATAATTAAAGACAAATAAGATTAATAATTTGATTACTTATTATTTGATTAACATTAAATAATAAGTAAATATAATTAGTTATTATTTCTTATTAAATAATAACTAAAGGTAATTAATTAATTACTATTTAACTAATATTAAATAATAATTAAATGAAGATAGAGATTATAAAATAAAGAGAGTTTAAATAACTCATTAATTCAACAATTATAATAAATTGTTTAAGGGTTTACTAAGTATTTATCACTTAAGGAAAATATTATTAATTACTTAAATCATTGATCTAAGAACAATTAAATGTCTTATAGGATTAATGATAGTATACTAAATTATGGATGCTATGTGATTGATTTATTTGCTAGATAAATAGCATAAGTAAGCATATAGATATGTAATTATTTTCAGTACTAATTGATAGACCGTTATTATCAATGCTAGGTCATTCAAAGAGTATTAATTAAAGCTAGATATCTGTAGCTCGTCAGACAGGCAAGTTCTCTAACCTTACTCAAATTTATATTGAGCAAGTTTCTAATCTTAAACTTCTTATATTATTGCAAGTTTTCCTAACTCAAACTCGAGTTATTATTTTTCAAGCATGTTAGTGGATAATTATTGTTGATTATTCCACATCTATAATGATTATTGATATTCGCACTTTGTGCAATTGATTTTCTGTTCTATTATTTGAACTGTGAAATAATTATAGTTCTTTATTCATAAACTGTTTTTGAGCCATGTCTCAGCTAGTTGTATCAGCTGGACCAAATAATTGTTTATGAGCCATGTCTCAGCTAGTTGTTTCGGCTAGACTAATGTTAAATTGATATCGCATGAAACGTTCTTTATTTGAACTAATTTGTTATTAAAGATTAATGTCATTTGATTCGGCTAGATCAAAATTGATATAATATGTTGAACCCAAAGTATTTCTTTGAAAGCAATCCAAACCATATTGATGTGGTACGGACTCATGATATAAGACTGAGATGAATAACCCTTATAAAAAGGGGAACTTTATTGTCGGACATCCGACCCGCGTGCTATGTTTGAGTATTATGCATAATCACGGGTACAATGAAGTTGATCCCTTCACGTACTTGCAGAAGAGTATATTTAGTCTATACGATTAACTTATACTCTTGAGGTATTTAGTATTATTAATTACTGATGATTCCTCTAGCAGTTCAAGATCCATTGTGATCACTCAGCATGGAATCTGGGAATATCTTTTTATTGAATATTATTGCAGTATTGCTAATTCATCATACTCGACTTGATATTGTTGAAATTTCGAAAGAATTTAACTCTTTCATTCTTGATGCATTATTCAGCATGAAATTCGTGAAAATTCTTGTTACTTGAAATGATTTATTATTCAGCTATTTCACAATCTTCGAATCATTGTTGAAGTTCCAGAAAGTTAAACTCTTCTTTTCATGATATATCCTTTATTGTACGTTTTAACTTGCTGAGCAAACTAGTTTCTCACCCCTTTCTTAAAATAAAACTTTTCAGCTAAAGCCAAGGTAGCCGAAGGGTCTAAGAAGGATAAAGGCAAAGCGAAGGCGACCGAATAGTGTCACATATGTAATGAATATTATGTTATATTTTGGATTTAAACCTTTTATATTATTAGGTATGTAATGTTAAGGTTAGTAAGACCTAGGATGATTATGTCTTTTGTATTAAATTAATGTAATGAATGATGTAATTCATAAAGAATGGGTAAATAGATGAGATGTGTATGATGTACCGTAAGCATCGAATCTGAGGTTCAAGGGACCCGGATTTGGGGGCGTCACAAAAATCGTGTACAAGTTAATTTAATTTCCTCTGTGGGACCATAAATTCCATTACCAACATTTTTATATAGCTCATTTGTTAGGTTTGTATATAACACAAGCATGCAATCAAATTACATAAATAGGGCGGAAGCGCGATAAAACGGATTTTTAAAATTTTTAATACAAACCATCACCATGATCTATCCTTGTGTTCAATTATCAATTAAACGAAAGAGAAAGAGAATAAGAATTATACCCTCGTAGATCAAAGCTTCCTCGGGTACAAGTTCAACTCCTAGTCTTTCGTGTTCTCCTCGAATTCCACCGATGAGATTCCTTCCTTTGATCAACGTTAGCCACTCAAGTGTTTGGCCTCTAGAGGTGATCCACCAAGGAAGAATAGGTATTCAAGAAGTTGGGTGTTGGCAAAACCCTAGTTTCTATCTCTACAAAAATTGTAAGTACTCTCTACAATCTAATGCAAGAGTGTGTAACCCTAATCTATGATAAGACTCCTCGTATTTATAGATGTAGGAATAACCCTTCCCTAAACTATTTAGGATTAGGGTTTCTATTATAATTAAACTCCTTTAATTAATTATGCTCCTAATCCAATTAGGAATTCATGAAAGAGTACTTCTATTAATTAATTCCTAATCCCTATTAGTAATTAAATAATAGTAATAGTAATAATAATAATAATAATAATAATAATAATAAGACTCCTCTTATTAATTTATATTTAATATTTCCAACATATTAAATAATAAATATTAAGCTATTTAATTTATTCTATCTCCATAGACTAAATTAAATACACTTAACTTATTATTATAATTATGTCATTTACTTCTTAAATAAATATTTTTTTCTTTTCCGGTGTGACCCTTTAGGTTCTCCATATTCAACCGGTTGTGAATAAATCAATTAGAACAATTCTAATTATATTTAAATAAATAAATTAAAATATTTAATTTATTTAAATAAATAATATTTATTCTACAATAAGGGTAAGCCCCCTTAGCGATCAACGACTTTCCAGATAATATAGATTTCAACATTAATCACAAAAGAACCTTTCAGTGCATAGTTACTGTACAATTCAATCCTTCTACCATACAATGTCCCAATTAAATATAAGACATGGAATTTCTGTCAAGTCTTATTTTATTTAATTATATGTATTTCGATTCCCAAATGCACAACTTTAAATAATGCAAATTAGAAACTCATTTCTAATTTCATTCTGCCTTGGCCAAGGACTACTGAGTTGTTATTTATCGAATCACATAGGACATTCACATCTTTTACTAGACGTGGTAGATTCTTTGTTGATCATTCACCTATCTCCATGTACAACTTATTGTACCCAATCATACCCTTTGATATACCCTAAAGGTCTTAAGGGACATGTCAAAGTATAACTCATCATACACAAGATACTATGATGATCTCAAGTCCAAGGATCACTTGTACTACTATCACTAGAGGAATTCCTATTGACAGGCGAGTAAAACTCCATTAGGTATTCCTTAGTGAGCCACGTTCAGTGAACTTATTCTCCAATAAGCACCTACATACTTGCTTTAGTGTCTTCACACAAATGATTATGAGATCAATCATCCTCTTCCTAAGAGCAAACAACGTATGTACTAATCTATCCGGATTCATTAATCCCCTTTTTAGTAATCCAACGATTAGGAACAATCTTAGTTTGTGAGCTATCTAGAATTTAGATCTCATTAGCATGATCACCATCATGATTCTAAAAGCATTGCTCAAAACTATAGGTTTATCACATTTAATATAACAACACTATGTAGATAATGTAAAATGCCTTTTAAGAAAATCAACTCTTTTATTAATAAATGAATTAGATTACAAAGTATATGCTACATCATATCAAATATGATTGGCTTGTGTGCATACTAATTTTACTCTCCCACTTGCACTAAAGCCAATCGTCATGGTATCTAATACCCATCTTCTCTAAGTGACGATCAAACTGCTGTTGTGTTAAAGCTTTAGTAAATGGATCTGCAATGTTGTCTTGAGAGTCCACACGCTCCACGGTGACTTCTCCTCTTTCAATGATCTCTCTAATCAAATGAAACCGTCGCAACACGTGTTTGGATTTCTGATGAGACCTGGGTTCATTAGCCTGCACAACAGCTCCGGTGTTGTCACAGAATAAAGGTACGGCTCCTTCTAGGAACCACTCCAAGTTTAGTTATGAACTTCTTCATCCAAACAACTTCCTTTGCAGCTTCACTTGCAGCTATGTACTCTGCCTCTGTCACTGAATCAGCAACTGTTTGCTGCTTGGAACCTTTTCAACTCACTGCGCCACCGTTTAAGGTAAACACGTATCCTGAAACGGATTTACTGTCATCTTGGTCCGTTTGAAAACTTGAGTCTGTATAGCCCTCTAGTTTCAATTCATACCCACCGTAGATAAGAAATACATCCTTAGTTCTTCTCAAGTACTTTAGGATGTTTTTCACTGCCTTCCAGTGCTCTTCTCCTGGATTCGACTGATATCTGCTTGTTACACTAAGTGCATGAGCGACATCTGGTCTAGTACATATCATACTGTACATGATAGATCCTATTGCTGAAGCATAAGATATCTTACTCATTCGGTCTCTCTCCTCAGGTGTCTTTGGGGCCTGTTTCTTGGAGAGATATATTCCATGGCTCATCAGCATGAGACCTCTCTTGGAATCCTTCATGCTAAACCTTTTTAGCATCGAGTCAATGTACTTTCCTTGGGTCAAGCCAAGCATCCTTTTAGATCTATCTCTATAGATCTTTATCCCCAAAATATAGGATGCCTCACCCAAGTCCTTCATGGAGAAGTGTTTAGATAACCAAATTTTGATCGACTATAGCATAGGAACATCATTCCCTATCAGTAATATATCATCAACATATAATACAAGGAATGAAACAGCACTCCCACTAACCTTCTTGTACACACAAGGTTCATCCTCATTTTTGATAAAATCAAACCTTTTGATTATCTCATCAAAACGGATGTTCCATCTTCGAGAAGCTTGCTTCAATCCATAAATGGATCGTTGTAGCTTACAGACTTGGTTTGTTCCAACCGTTAAAACAAAACCCTCTAGCTGTATCATATATACATTCTCCTCAAGCTCTCCATTGAGGAAGGCCGTTTTCACGTCCATTTGCTAGATCTCATAGTCATAATAAGCTGCAATTGCAAGCAAAATCCGAATGGACTTGAGCATAGCTACTGGTGAGAAGGTTTCATCATAGTCAACTCCTTGTCTTTGTTTGAAACCTTTTGCAACCAGTCGGGCCTTATAGGTCTCTACCTTGCCATCCGCTCCAGTCTTTTTCTTAAAGACCCATTTACCAATAGGCTTAATGCCCTCAGGTGGTGAAACCAAAGTCCATACTTGGTTTTCATACATGGAGTCCATCTCGGATTTCATGGCTTCTAGCCATTTCTCTGAGTCTTTACTACTCATAGCCTCTTCGTAAGTCAATGGATCATCATCATCTATGATGTGTACCTTATCATCATCCTCTATGATGAATCCATACCTCTCAGGTATCTTCGGTACTTTTCCAGATTTACGAATAGGTTGTGGTACAGTAGGTTCTTCTACTTAGTCAGGTACCTGACTTTGATCCGTAGTATTTTGTGGTTCTTGAATTTCTTCAAGATATATCTTACTCCCACTAATCCCTTCAAGGATAAACTCTTTTTCCAAGAAGGCAGCGTGTTTCGCAACAAACACCTTTTGATCATTGGGATGATAAAAATAATACCCTATAGTTTCTTTAGGGTATCCCACAAATCTACACTTGTCGGATCTAGTCTTTAGTTTATCATGCTCAAACTTTTTGACATAAGCTGGACAACCCCAAGTCTTAACATACTTAAGATTTGGTTTCCTCCCTGTCCATAATTCATATAGGGTCTTTGGGACGGATTTGGTAGGTACCTTGTTAAGTAGATATGCAGCAGGGCATAACCCCAGAAGGATATTGGAAGGTCGGTAAAACTCATCATGGAACGAACTATGTCCAATAATGTTCGATTTCTCCTTTCAGATACACCATTAACTGTGGCGTCCCTGGTGGAGTCCATTGTGAGATTATACCATTTTCTTTGAGACAATTGAGAAACTCATTGGTTAAGTATTCCCCTCCTCGATCCGATCGAAGAATCTTAATACTCTTACCAGTTTGCTTCTCTACTTCAGTTCTGAATTCTCTGAACTTTTCAAATGATTCAGATTTGTATTTCATTAATACACATATCCAAATCTAGAATGATCATCAGCGAAAGTAATAAAATAAGAATACCCTCCTCGTGTATTTGTTGTCATAGGTCCACATACGTCTGTGTGTACCAACGCTAACAACTCTGTAACTCTTTCTCCTTTTCCACTAAAAGGAGATTTAGTCATCTTACCCATGAGACAAGATTCACAAGTTGGATATGATTCGTAATCAAATAGCTCTAAAAGCCCATCTTTATGTAACTTGGTTAATCTTGTTTCATTGATATGACCGAGTCTACAGTGCCACATAAAGGTATAATTAACATCATCTCTTTTTCTTTTCTTAGTTTGTTCAATTTGAAGTATATTTTCATGCAAGTCAAGTATGTAAAGTCCATTCAGTAGATTGCCAACACCATATAAAACATTTTTATTATAAATAGAACAACTGTTGTTCTTTATTATAATATCAAAACAATCCATATCCAATACAGAAATTGAAATAATATTTCTAATGAGTGTTGGAACATAATAATAATTATTTAAACTAATGAACTTGTCCGAAGGTAGTGCTAAACAATAAGTTCCTACAGCTAATGCAACAACCTTTGTTCCATTTCCCACTCGTAGGACAACTTCATCCTTGTTCAGCTTTCTACTTCTGCTTAGTCCCTACATATTATTACATATGTGAGAACTACAGCCGGTATCCAATACCCAAGTAGAATTTTGACTTTCAGAAAAATTAATTTCAATCATGAACAAACCTAGATCGGAAGTCGAAACTTCTCCAAGCTTCTTTTGGTCTGCAAGATACTCCTTGCAGTTCCTCTTCCAGTGTCCCGGCTTATTCCAATGGTAGCAAATTCCTTTGCTATCTGGATCAGGTTTCTTTTTATCCTTTCTCTTCGCCTTGCCCGTAGCCTTCTTGTTTTTCTTCTTTTCAGAAGATACCTTGGGCCTCTTCCTTTTATTGGAAGAGTCATCCACTAGTAAGACTTGGTTCTTGTTGGATGAGAAGTGACCTTCAGCAGTTTTCAGCATGTTAAGTAACTCAGGCAAGCTGACATCCAACTTATTCATGTGAAAATTCACAATAAATTGTGAGAAGGTATTCGAGAGTGACTGCAAGATCAGATCTTGACTTAACTCCCCATCCATCACGAACCCAAGTTGTCCAAGTTGTTCAATCAAACTGATCATCTTAAGGACATGAGTCTCAACGGTAGTGCCCTCGGTCATACGAGATCGGAAGAGCTCCTTAGATATATGATATCTAGCAGTCCTACTTTGCTCACCATACAACTCTTTGAGGTGCAGCAATATAGTAGGAGTATCCATAGTTTCATGCTGACGCTGAAGCTCGTTACTCATGGATGCGAGCATGATGCATTGAGCCAAGATTGCATCATCTTGCCACTTTCTGAAAGTAGCAATCTCTTCCTCAGAGGCTGTTTCTGCAACATTTGCAGGGACTGGCGAATTTAGGACATAAAAAATCTTTTCAGCAGTGAGAACAATTCTCAGATTCCTTAACCAGTCCGTGTAATTCGGTCCGGTCAGTTTGTTAGCATCAAGTATGCTATGCAGTGATAGTGAGTTTGACATTTTTAAATTCTGCATGTGAAATAGACAACATTTTAGCATACATTCATTTTATTAATTACCAAAATAAATTAGGTCTTTAGTTTAAATTGGTATCTCTCACTTTTTCATCAAACTATATTACCCTCAATATATAGTTCGACAAATCTAATTAAAGATTTGCTAGTGAGAATAAGGATCCTATTTCAAATGTATATAGCCTTGTGTGACACAACAAACTATATATAAATAAATAGGTAGACAACTATTGTCAATTACATCACTATGTAACTCCTTGTATTTTGCCTCTTAGATTATTTTGATCAAGTGTGACACATCCAAATCAAAATTATCCAAGTTAAGTCCAACCTAGCACTTCCATATATTCGAAAGAAAAACACTGTCCTTGTGTGACACAACAAAACAGCATCGTTCAGTCTATTTATAAGCATCAAATATGATAAAGCAACATCTTAAATATTTAATACTTGCCTAGTGTGACACAACAAACTCATATTAAATATTTAATACTCTATCGCTTTACCATGCTAGAAGGCGACGTTTGATATTCCAAATATCTTTGAACGCTTAGGACTTAATATAATTTCTTTGAGGGGTTTGTAATTATTAGTCTCATCTTGTTTAACGCGCATGCACATATATATATAAAATACGCGTCATATTATTTAACATGCGAAGCATGTTATATAATATATAATATATATAGTAAACATGCACATATAGAATACTATATTCTACCCGGATTGATTATGGACTTTTATTCTAGTTTGGTTCACTAGAGCCACCAAGTGAACCAAAAGGTCAAACCTAGGGTGCTAGAATTAAATTTAAATATAACTATTACATTTAAACCCGGGCTCCATTACAAACGGGTCTTCAAGCGCTCCTTGCTCCTTTGTCTCCAATTCTTCAAAATTAATTCTAACTAGTCCTATTACATAAACTATTTACAATAAATAGAAACCTTGATCAGCAGTCAAGGGGAAATACATAAGAGGGAGATAGAATTTACATTAAGAAAAAATTAGAGAAGACGAGGTACGCAGACCCCATTTATTAAAACTCATACATTCAAGCATCCTCTAAAATAAATCCAATCACACATTGGTCAATAGTCCATAATCAAGCCCTATTTATTATCATACATATCTGTATATACATCAATAAATAACATTCATCTCATGAATAATAAAACCGTTCCATATATGCATTGATATCAATTAATGGGCAAAAGTTTTGCTAATATTTAGTTTTTGAAACAAAATAAACTCTTTTATTTTAATCAAAAAATCAAATCCAAATTAAACTCCTTTAATTTTAGCAACCTGAAATCCTATTCCAGATAAAATAAACATCTTTATTTTAAAGTTTTATCAATTAAATAAACCATTTATTTTAATTGAAGGAAAAAACAATTTTTCAAAACCTGCAAACCGGCGCGGCCGCGCTCCAAATTGAACTAGGAGCGGCGCGGCCGCGCTGCACCCCCAGAAACGTTTTCTGGTTTCAGGCGCGGCCGCGCTCCAGAATGAACTGGAAGCGGCGCAGCCGCGCTGCGATGCAGAAAAAAAAAATTCTGCCCAAAAATCCGATCGTATCGCATATCAATTCATACATGGAATCATCAAAATCAATAATTAGCACAAGGATTAGGCTCTGATACCACTGTTAGGTTTGTATATAACGCAAGCATGCAATCAAATTACATAAATAGGGCGGAAGCGTGATAAAACGGATTTTTAAAATTTTAATACAAACCATCACCATGATCTATCCTTGTGTTCAATTATCAATTAAACGAAAGAGAAAGAGAATAAGAATTATACCCTCGTAGATCAAAGCTTCCTCGGGTACAAGTTCAACTCCTAGTCTTTCGTGTTCTCCTCGAATTCCACCGATGAGATTCCTTCCTTTGATCAACGTTAGCCACTCAAGTGTTTGGCCTCTAGAGGTGATCCACCAAGGAAGAATAGGTATTCAAGAAGTGGGTGTTGGCAAAACCCTAGTTTCTATCTCTATAAAAATTGTAAGTACTCTCTACAATCTAATGCAAGAGTGTGTAACCCTAATCTATGATAAGACTCCTCTTATTTATAGATGTAGGAATAACCCTTCCCTAAACTATTTAGGATTAGGGTTTCTATTATAATTAAACTCCTTTAATTAATTATGCTCCTAATCCAATTAGGAATTCATGAGAGAGTACTTCTATTAATTAATTCCTAATCCCTATTAGGAATTAAATAATAGTAATAGTAATAATAATAATAATAATAAGACTCCTCTTATTAATTTAATAATAAGACTCCTCCTACAATAAGGGTAAGCCCCTTAACGATCAACGACTTTCCATATAATATAGATTTCAACATTAATCACAAAAGAACCTTTCAGTGCATAGTTACCGTACAATTCAATCCTTCTACCATACAATGTCCCAATTAAATATAAGACATGGAATTTCTGTCAAGTCTTATTTTATTTAATTATATGTATTTCGATTCCCAAATGCACAACTCTAAATAATGCAAATTAGAAACTCCTTTCTAATTTCATTCTGCCTTGGCCAAGGACTACTGAGTTATCATTTATCGAATCACATAGGACATTCACATCTTTTACTAGACGTGGTAGATTCTTTGTTGATCATTCACCTATCTCCATGTACAACTTATTATACCCAATCATACCCTTTGATATACCCTAAAGGTCTTAAGGGACATGTCAAAATATAACTCATCATACACAAGATACTATGATGATCTCAAGTCCAAGGATCACTTATACTACTATCACTAGAGGAATTCCTATTAACAGGCGAGTAAAACTCCATCAGGTATTCCTTAGCGAGCCACGTTCAGTGAACTTATTCTCCAATAAGCACCTACATACTTGCTTTAGTGTCTCCACACAAATGATTATGAGATCAATCATCCTCTTCCTAAGAGCAAGCAACGTATGTACTAATCTATCCAAATTCACTATTCCCCTTTTTAGTAATCCAACGATTAGGAACAATCTTAGTTTGTGAGCTATCTAGAATTTAGATCTCATTAGCATGATCACCATCATGATTCTAAAAGCATTGCTCAAAACTATGGGTTTATCACATTTAATATAACAACACTATGTAGATAATGTAAAATGCCTTTTAAGAAAATCAACTCTTTTATTAATAAATGAATAAGATTACAAAGTATATGCTACATCATATCAAATATGTTTGGCTTGTGTGCATACTACTTTCATCATTTGGTTAATTTGTCAAAGCGTGTATGCTAGTTGCCTCTTAAATTTTCAGTATAAATAGATTGCTCAGTTATTAATGAAAAACACACCATTAGTACACCAAAAATATAAAATTCTTCTACTACAATATTGTGAGTATAATATTGTGAGTATTTCTTTTGAGTGTAAGGTTACTCCAAGTGTTGATAAAGAGTACAAGCATTCTTCAGGTTGATCAATTTCATAGAAAGCTGCATCTAGTCACGTGATAAGGTAAGGGATGTCATTTTCTTTCACTCGTAAGTGACACGAGCATGAGGGGGGGTCAGAAACTTATGATAATCTTTCTACTCAAGCTCGAGAGGTTCAACAAATGAGCTTAGGTGATTGTACTGGAAACAACTCAAGGATACTTACATTGGAGTTCAAGACAAATCATCGAATCCGTGTTCGTTTGTGTGGCATCGGTATCAATAAAGTTATGTTCTAGTTCATGGGTAGATTGCAAGTTTATGGCCGTCGTTATGAATATCCAAGCATGGATGGGAGCTTTCAAACTATCACGCAACAACACAAGGTTGGAATGCACGGAAGCAAAGAAGTTGATTTTGTTGAAATGGGAGCTCGCCCCGGCGGATTCACCAAGGCTATTGAACTCGCCCCAACGAGTTCGTCTCTACCCAGCTCGCCCTAGCCAGCTCTGAAGCCACTCCAGCCATTTCATCTCTGTCCAATTCACCTCAGGGAATTCCCCAGGCTTAACGAATTCGCCCTGGTGCAAATCCGCCCCGGCGAAGTTTTCCAATTCATTGAATTTGCCCCGGCGAATTGGTCATATTTCTTGATGGCTTCTCTGACGTATTTTTGACAGATTTTGACGCGAATTTCCTTCATAAATTAGATAGTTTCATTATATTTTCAGACTTATATTGTAATTAGGACACTTTTGAATTAGATTCCAAATTGATTGTAATTCCTTATAAGGATTCTAGGGTTTCAATTACTACTATAAGTAGGTTTTATGAATGTAATTCAATAATATTCAGATTTTATCAAACTCTTGTGAGGTTATTCTGTAATTTTGGTTCTTTGAAGAATTCCTAAGTTATTTTCTTAGTTTTTCTTTGAGATTCAATTTTGACTTATCATACAACAATACACAGTTGTGTGTGGCGTCTTCTACCGCATCAATCATCAATTGTACCAAGATTACCGCTTCAATATAAGCGAGGGGTCAAGGTGTTATTGGTGTCCATTCAACGCAGAATTCCAAACGCGGGCAATTATACCAAGATTATCGTCTACATATAGGCGAGGGGTTAGGTGTTTCGAGCAATTCACCACATAACTTTGCTAGAAACGATTCGTGTGATGACCATCTCACGCAAGCGTGACGTGGAGTCTATCATTTGGTATCAGAGCTACGTTTTCTAGCTAGTTACTTATCTTTAATTTTCTGCTGATTATATGTATTAAAAAAATTATAAAAATAAAAATTCGTGAGTTAGAGAAAAAAAGTGTTGGGAAAATTTTTATTTGTTTCGAATTATTTGCTAACAAATTCTACAGCGATAATTTGAGCATACATCATTAATTTTGAAGGAGCAAAACCCTCTATTTTGCGTTGGTTATCATAAGTCAGATCTTGCTACATTTTATTTTGTAATAAGTTCTTGTTGAATTGAATAGTAAACTGTGAAATTGTTTGGTGAATTCAAAAAGAACCTATAAGAGAGAATATTGAGTGGTAAAAGGCAAGAGTAATGAGCTTATTAGAGGTTAAAAGCCATTAGAGTGAAACACGAGCATTTTCCATAATTGTGCGATATATTGTTGAGCGAAACACGTAAGGGAGTGTGTGAGAAAATTTTTTATCTACTAACCTTTATTTTGCAGCAAACATGTATGAATATAATTATAGGGGTGCTTATGAACGTCAAAAGGAATCTTTTCGAGGTAGAACTGATCCTGATGCTTATTTGCGATGGAGGAAAATATGGAGCGAGAGTTTGACTATCATGATTATTCCGAGCCGAGGAAGTTCAAACTTGCAGTTCAAGATTTTTCCAGCCATGCAGCTTTATGGTGGGATCAATTTGTGATTAGCAGGAGAAGTTGTGGAGAACATCCGATCGAGACATGGGAAGAATTGAAAACTATCATGAGGAAGCGGTTTGTTCTGAGACAACTAAATCAGCGGAAGAAATATGCAAATCTAAGATATGTCGATCAACCTTCAAGGCGATCAACTTGGGATGAAGAAAGGGAAGATTATAGACATGGAGAGTCGCATTGGAGGAAGCCACAAAACACTCCAAAGACGTATAGGGAACAAGTTCAGCCGAGGGAAATAAAAGTTGAAGAAGATTATGCAATTCTTGAAGAGTCATTGGAGACTAGAAAAGCTTCAAGTGTGCAAGCTAGCGGGGAAGAAACAATACAACAGAAGGATATATTTTATACTAGGTTTCTAGTACAAGAGAAGGTATGCGTTGTGAAAATTGATTGTGATATTGGTACTAACATTGCTAGCACTACAATGATGGAGAAGCTAGGTATGTCTACAGTTGCACATCCTCGACCTTACAAGTTACAAGGGATCTTTAATTTTGAAGAGGTAATGGTGACTAGACAAGTGTCAGTTTCTTTTCGTATTGGCAGAAATGAAGATGAAATATTATGCGATGTAGTTCCAACACATACTTGCCATTTATTACTTGGAAAGCCATGGCGACACAATACGCGCGCGAAGCATAACAGTTGTACGAATGAGTATTCATTGGTACACAATCGAAGAAGAGTCACATTTCGTCCTATGTCGTCCGAGCAAGTTCATGATGATCTAATGCACTTACAAAAAGATTGTGATCAAAAACAAAAGGATGAACAAAATAAAGAGAGTGAAAAGATTGAGAGTGAAAAAAAAATTAAAAAGAGGGAAAATGAAAACAAAAGAGAGATTGAGGAAAATGAGGATGAAAAAAATAGAGAAATTGAGAAAAGAGAGATTGAAAACAAACGAGAGAAAGAAATAGTTGAGAGAGAAAGTGAGCAAAAAGAAGAGAGAAAAATAAGTGACTATGAAAAAAAAGAGTGAGAGCAAAAGAGAGTTGTATTTTGAACAGCCAATGATTGCACGTTCGTACAAGACAGCGCTCCCGATTAATCTGTTTTGTCTAGTTCTATTGTTTCTTTTATATAGGTGAGAGATTGCATACCCAGTGCTATCATTCCATACCCGTCAGCTTATGGTGTTCTTGAGAGACAAAGGAGTCACCGAGACAGGTTGGAGAGTTAAACAAAGTGGGTATCGTGGATGAAGACATGAGTGCATCTATCGTTGTTGAGATCATAGTACCTAAGGGGGACAAGACGTCGAGCATGTTTGTCAATTTTCAATTAGTAAACAAGTATCGTTGTTATTTTCTTTGCTTAGATAATATGCTTGATAAATTGCATAGTACTTATGTTTTATCTACATTAGACGATGATCATGTGATGTTAATGCCTAATCAAATTAGCATGAGAAAATGTGATGGATGCAAAATTGTGTTAACATGTGACTTGTTTAGGTGGATAGTTATTTCGGTTAGATTAACTAATGCATCTAGCGTTTTCATGAGTTTGTTAAAACATGTTTTGCATACTTCCATTGATAAATTTGTTGTTAGCTATTTTGATGGTAGAATCATCTTTATCATAAACTATGGAGGATTTTTTATTTTTGTTGAGTTAGTTTATGGTCATGATGTGTATTCTCATTTTCGATGTCTTTACTTGCATGAAATTCATTCTAGGTTTTCTTATCCATATATTGAGTTAGATTTTCATGCTGACCAATCTTTACATGATTTGTCGTTAGTTGACAGTGGTAGTAATCATGTCTTTCCATTAGAGCAATTTTCATTGCATGATTTGCTATCATTTGAAATTGATTTGAAAAGTATTCATTGTCAAAATGGAGTGAGATATGGCTTACATGCTTGTTTAGTTAGATCAATTGGATTAACTAATGCGTTAAATGTTTTTGAATTAAATCATATTTTGCATTAATTCTGGGGAAAATTTGTTATTGTCTATTTTAATGATATTCTGAATTTTGTCAACACTTTGGGAAATTCTTTAGCATGTGTTAAGTTTGATTGTGATGGTCGTAGTGTTGGATATGCTATTGAGTTTTCATCTTGTGAAGTTGGTTATGATCTTTTTATTCCATTGATATGATTATTTGATTTTGAATGTGTTAATGTCAATGGAAAGAGAAAGGTTAATTTTGTTTTGCAGATTCGGGATGGGTTCTTACTCATCAAGGAGAAAAGCAAGATTTGTTGGGCGAAACAATTCGAACAATGCCTTGAGAGTCTACAGGGAAGTGTTTTGATTTTTGTTCTAGTAAACTATGCATATGATTTTGAGTTTTGTGAATTCTTAGTGGTTAAACAAAAGATACATGTTGATTTGTTTTGTTTTGTGTTTAATCTAGGAATTCAAGAGTGTTTGCATCTGCGATGTGGAAGGTTTCAAAGATTGTTATTTGATCTAGGTGTAATGGAATGGATGTTAGTGCGAATGATTGAGATCATAAGGTTCACTTTTGATCCACGAATTCGTCATTGGAAATATTTGCGAGTGATCGAGATCATCATATTGATTTTTGATCCGAAAATTCGTGAATGGGTGAAAGCACAACGTGAAGAGTTCTGCATATTAAATTTTGATCCAGAAGGAGAAAGAACTTTTCATAATTTTTCTTATGTTTATTTTATTATTTATAGGTTTAGTTTACTAGGTAGGAATTCCGCTTGCATATTTGCTTTGAGTTCTAACTTGGTTTGTTTTGCTGTAGGAACAGGTTGGTGGCCCAATCCTTTTCGAGAGGAGGAGATGCCAGATTTGAGGACAAATCCTTTTGAAGAGGAGGGGAATAATATGAGCATGAGGGGGTCAGAAACTTATGACAATCTTTCGACTCAAGCTCGAGAGGTTCAGCAAATGAGCTTAGGTGATTGTACTAAAAACAACTCAAGGATACTTACATTGGAGTTCAAGACAAGTCGTCCAGTCCGTGTTTGTTTGTGTGGCATCGGTATCAATAAAGTTATGTTCCAGTTTATGGGTAGATTGCAAGTTTATGGTCGTCGTTATGAATATCCAAGCATGGATGGGAGATTTCAAACTATCATGCAACAACACGAGGTTGGAATGCATAGAAGCAAAGAAGTTGATTTTGTTGAAATGGGAGCTCGCCCCGGCGGATTCACCAAGGCTATTGAACTCGCCCCGACGAGTTCGTCTCTGCCCAGCTCGCCTCAGCTAGCTCTGAAGCCGCCCCGACCATTTCATCTATGTCAAATTCACATCGGGGAATTCCCCAGGCTTAACGAATTCGCCCTGGCGCAAATCCGACCCAACAAAGTTTTCCAGTTTATTGAAATCGCCCTGACGAATTGGTCGTATTTCCTGATGGTTTCTCTGATGTGTTTTCGACAGACTTATATTGTAATTAGGACACTTTTGGATTAGAATTAGATTCCAAATTGATTGTAATTCCTTATAAAGATTCTAGGGTTTCAATTACTACTATAAGTAGGTTTTATGAATGTAATTCAATAATATTCAGATTTTCTCAAACTCTTATGAGAAATGATTGGAAATTTCCTTGAGGTTTGCGCTTTATCTAGTATCATTTCACTTGAACTTTTTATTTACCTGAACCTTCTTGTTGAATTTTAATTGTTATCCTTGAAATATGAATCTTGAACATCATTTTTTGAATTTGACTCCACAATTTGGTTATCTTGTTGACAGTTTGGATATTATTGGACTATGGGTAAAATTAAATTGCAAATCTCTAATGTTTATTCTTTATTTTATTATTATGATTATTCTGTCCATTCATTATATCATTGTTATAATCATTGTGGTGAATTTTCTCTTTGGCCTGAGTGTAAAAATAGGCGTTGACTAGTATGATTATGACCAAAGGCTGTAGACTAGTATGATTATAACCATTGGTATTACAGTTGACTATCTTTGGCCCATAGTGCAAAGACAGACTGTTGATTGGCATGACCATTGGTGTTACAGTTGAATATCTTTAGCCCGTAGTGCAAAGATGGACTGTTGATTGACATGACCATTGGTGTTACAATTGAATATCTTTGGCCCGTAGTGCAAAGATAAACTGTTGATTTGCATGATTATGAACAGGAACTGTATATTGATAAACTCACGATCTTTGGTGTTACGAGCAAAGGCAAGTGGTGAAAGTTCGTTTTGGCTTGAGGAAATATTGATTGGTGTTACAGAGATAAAATATTGATAGTGAATTTTTCAAATGGGAGAAGATAGTAGACATTATGCTCTATTTGACTCTTATAATGGATTGCTTGTTCCGCTGCAGTTGTTGATCTAAAACTTGTTGTCTATGATATTCGATCAGATTTATTACTATGGAAGACTAACGATAAATTGTCTTCATTATGATATTCTTTACTAGGCTATTTGTGTTCACTCTTTTGCTTCACAATTCCTTTCAGGTAATAAGAATGTACGTAGCTGGGTCTAGCGGGAAAAACAGGGGAATGGAATGATGGTCCAAGTTGGTAGCTGTAGAAATCCTCAATCTGTTGTAAAATAGTGCGACAATGATTGTATTGAGGACTTATTTTGGGTTTGGATACGATCACACTATATACGGTACAACATTTGTATTGAAACTCACAGTATGTGTGTAGTCGTAGCACGACAGTTTAATAGTTGTAAATAGGAAAATTTGTATTTGTATTTTGTAGTATGTATTTTGGCGATGAGTAAAATCTTTCACTAGTGTGTGTCCTACCTAAGTTGAATTTTGTTATTTGGTCTGGATGATATTAACCTTTGTTTTGTAGCTATAATTTAGAATGACATCTGAAAACCAGGAGATGAGCAATAGATGAATCATGATACAAAGGAAATGACCTAGGAGGTAGAATTTGAAATAAAAGATAAGTATCCTTACATCTTCGAAATGCCAAGTACGTACGTAAATTTCGAGGACGAAATTTCATAAGGAGGGGAGATTGTAAGACCCCAAATTTTATGAAATTATTAACATAATATATTCAAACACATCATTTTATTTTTAAATTTTTTTTATAAATAAAAGAGGAGGAATTAAATTTTTGAAATGGTGGGCCATGAGGGGGGCGGCTAAGAGCTGATAATTGTGGTGAATGTGCTGAGATTATTTTCCCAAGTACTTCCAAGCAATTCCTCAATTTCCTCCCCAACCTCTCTTTAATTAGTCCTTTTGTTTTGTGGGATACGAGGGAGGAGTATTAGTCAAATAATTAAGTCTAACAAGGAAAATTTCAACATTTCACCTGGCATTTTCACAATCCCTCCCACAGCAAAATTTTCGGAGAAGAAGAGATGAAGAGAGAAAGAAGAAAGGAAGAAGGAGAAAACCAAGAAAGGTAATGAATAAAACCTTGGTAATACTTTGATTTTAATATGGATGTTAAGTTTTATGGATTTTATATGAAGATGACATGTTTATTCTTGTTTGTGATAGATTAAACTTGCATAAATATGAATCAAACGAGAGAAATCAAGAAATAAAAAGAAGAAAAAAAACTATAAATTTTCAGAAAAGTTCGTTTGCTACCTGATTTTGTAAAATCTATATCTTGTGATATATAAGGAATTAAATTGAGATCTTTATGTCTAAAAATAACTATATAAGTCAGCTAGACACAGAATTAAGAATCACTCAAAAATTCTGAGTAGATGATTTATAGTGATTTTTCGAGTCAGACTGGTTTGGAGAAAAGCTCTACTGCCAGAATCTGGAAAATCAGTTTTCTTAAGGTTTATTGCGTGGGTTATATTTCTTAATCCGACTGTTGGATCATTATAATTTTTGGATATGTTATACATATATAAGCTGAGAATTTGTTCACCAATTTTAAACCGATAAAGATTTACGTGTGATTTGTTATGATTTTTCTAGTGAGACAGGATAAAGCTGAAACGCAGAAAATGACAGTTTTTGCTACTATTTTTGCAAAATTAATATAAAATCGTGTGTTTTGAATTTGAAGATGGTATAAAATTAAAGTTGTAGATATGGAAGTTGTGAAGATGTAGAAAAAAAGAATGAAGTTAAAATTCATTACAGATTCTGTTTTATGGATGATTTAGTAAAGCTAGCCAGATTTTTGTAACAATGTGACCTTGTATGAAAAAGTGAAATTCTGTTTTGATTGGAGAAGGGACTGGAGTCATGGCCTAGATGAGGTTAAAGTAGACTGTATAAGCTTTAATTTGACTTAAGAATGAACGAAAACAGATAAGTAATGAGGGAGTTATGATAAAAACAAAAACAGTATTTTGTTATAGTAAAATTATGAAAACGAGTTTTATAACTCGGTTTAATTTTCTTATAATTTTAATTTTAAATAGTAAGGTGTTAAATTGATAAAATGATAAAGTTAATGATGATATGTACAAACTATAAAAAAGTATGTCAGGGAATATTCGTTGTGTCGGCGAATATTCGTATGTCGGGGAATATTTGGTAAAGTACGACGACGATTGCATACCTTCTGACTAAAGGGACATGCTAATAATATAAATGTTTATATATTTATGTTGTTGTATTTTATCATCTTTTGAGATGGTCGCTTAGTGGTGGGAAGCCGGACATAAGTCCCCATAAACGTGGGTTTGAGTCCCGGTAAGTTCCTCTATGCTCAAGTGGTCTCACGCCCTGGATTTATTCGGAGGTAAGCTGAGTTGTGCCGATGAAGACACCATTGAGGCCTCCAAAATTTATTTTTGTTCTCATGCAATTATAACATGCACAATATTTTATCAATAATTATCACGACACAATAACTCATATTATTTGATATGATATAATTAGATCAGTTGTCAGTATTATGAGTCTCTAATAATAATTGTGAATAATTATTGAAAGATTAAAAATCTGTAAATAATTGTGAATAATTGTTGAAAGATTGAAAATGTGTAAATAATTGATGAATAAAATGTGTTGATTAAAGATAAATATGATAAATAAATGTTCATTTAATTATTTTCTTTTTACAAAAGTAAGTTTGATAGGACTTGCCGACACTTTACTTTTCCTAAAGTAGTCTGGACCACATTTTGTTAAAACCGTGTACAAGTTAATTTAATTTCCTCTGTGGGACCATAAATTCCACTACCAGCATTTTTATATAGCTCTAATTTTAGTATAAATAGATTGCTCAGTTATTAATGAAAAACACACTATCACTACACCAAAAATATAAAATTCTTCTACTACAATATTGTGAGTATAATATTGTGAGTATTTCTTTTGAGTGTAAGGTTACTCCAAGTGTTGATAAAGAGTACAAGCATTGTTCAGGTTGATTAATTTCATAAAAAGTTGCATCTAGTCACGTGATAAGGTAAGAGATGTCATTTTCTTTCACACTCGTAAGGAATATCAGTTTCTTTCATACTCCTAACTCTAAACTTACTATGGTAAGTATTGCTTCTATAATTCCTGAAATGATTGGAAATTTCCTTGAGGTTTGTGCTTCATCTAGTATCATTTCAATTGAACTTTTTATTTACCTAAACTTTCTTATTGAATTTTAATCGTTATCCTTGAAATATGAATTTTGAACATCATTCTTGAATTTGACTCCACAATTTGGCTATCGTGTTGACAGTTTGGATATTATTGGACTATGGGTAAAATTAAATTACAAATCTCTAATGTTTTTCTTTATTTTATTATTATGATTATTCTGTCCATTCATTATATCATTGTTATAATCATTGTGGTGAATTTTCTCTTTGGCCTGAGTGCAAAGAGAGGTGTTGACTGATATGATTATGTCCAAAGGCTGTAGACTAGTATAATCATAACCATTGGTGTTACAGTTAAATATCTTTGGCCCGTAGTACAAAGATGGACTGTTGATTGGCATGATCGTGTTACAATTGAATATCTTTGGCCTGTAGTGCAAAGATAAACTGTTGATTTGCATGATTATGAACAGGAACTATGTATTGATAAACTCACAATCTTTGGTGTTACGAGCAAAGGCAGGTGGTGAAAATTCGTTTTGGCTTGAGGAGATATTGATTATTTTTACAGTGATAAAATATTGATAGTGAATTTTTCAAATGGGAGAAGATAGTAGACATTATGCTCTATTTGACTCTTCTAATGGATTGCTTGTTCCGCTACAGTTATTGATCTAAAACTTGTTGTCTATGATATTTTATCAGATTTATCACTGTGGAAGACTAACGATAAATTGTCTTCATTATGTTATTCTTTAATGGGCTATTTGTGTTCACCCTTTTGCTTCACATTTCCTTTCAAGTAATAAGAATGTACGTAGCTGGGTCTAGCGGGGAAAATAGGAGAATGGAATGATGGTCCGAGTTAGTAGCTGTGGAAATCCTCAGTTTGTTGTAAAATAGTACGACAATGATTGTATTGAGGACTTATTTTGGGTCTGGATACGATCGCACTATATACGATACCAAATTTATATTGAAACTCACAGTATGTGTGTAGTCGTATTTTGCACGACAATTTAATAGTTGTAAATAAGAAAATTTGTATTTGTATTTTGTAGTATGTATTTTGGCGACTCAAAATAGGTTGTGTGGACCTATTTTGAGGGCGTCACACTTGCTAACTCCTAAACCTCTAATTTGTTTGTTACCTTGCAAAACTTGGACTTAGATCGTATCAGATCCACATTTACCTAGATTCCCACCATGTCCTCCATCTATTAGAACCCTCGCAAGAAGGATTTTACCACCATCACCTTGGGCTTGCACTTAACCCAATTATTGTGTTACAACATGTTCCTCCCCCCATGTGTGGAGATTTATCATTTTTATAGGGAAGCAAATCGACTAGTTGATTCCTCGGCATTACAAAAAACTCATACTTTTGTATCGGATGTCATTTTATGTTAGTAATTGATCCAGATCAGACCCGTGGATCATGGACATCCACTTGGGTATGGATACTGGATAATCCAATTGAGATTGGGAGAGTCCCATATCACTTGGAAGTATTTTAGATAATACTTGATATGGTCAAGACTCTATATGAGATAACTCTCCTGATTTAGTCAGTTGTAGACTTATCCCATATCAATTGGGATTTATCGTTAAATACTGGATTCCTATAGATTGTAGGGCAAAGAAAAAATAATGTATTATTTTTCTCATACGGTTTTCTCTCTAAATATTCCCTCTAGTATTTCCAAGCTTCCATCAATAGGTGTCGACGTTGGGGAAAATTTTATTTTTCCTAAGATTTCATTTTTTCTACCCTTTTTAAGATTTCAATTTTTTGATTTCCACTTAAAGGGTGAGTTTTAGAAAAAATCTGACATAAATGCCGACGGGGTTTTAAAAGGTTGATTTTTTGATGATGGGCCAATTTAGAAAGAGCCGCCAGTTGGTAAAGATTTAAATGGATGTACCAACTCATCCGGATTTTTAGATTTTCGCAATATGGCCCAATATGTGACTCCGTAAAATTGGTCTCGAAACCGAGATTCATAGAGTTCAGAGGCTTGCTTAAGCGAGGGGAAGGTGTTAGGCACCCCCCGACTTCCGTGAAAACACGGTTACCGCTTCTTATTGTTTACCTAAGTGTGAAGTGTGTGTGTGTGATTTTAAAAGAAATCGCTATCTAACTTTAAATCGAAATCGTGAGAAGTGCGTTATTTTGAATCGAACCTCTTTGAACCTATGCGCGAGGGATTTAATTTGATGAAAAGGTTCATTTTAGTTTTAATTTTAATGAAAACCTTTTGGGGTGACGTCTTGGATAATACGGTTTTCAAACCCTTCGCCAAATAGGAAATGAAATTCTTCGCTACTTTCAATTTTAATTTAAAGTCGTCTTACTAACCCGAGAGATTTGATTTTAATAGATCTTTGTCATTTTTTGTTAAAAAAATCGTTTCTTTGTGATAAACGGAAAATTAAACATCAAAATAGGGTTGAGGCGATCCGTGGGCATGAAAGCCATCTCGATAGCCCTGAACACCCGCAATTATAATTTTCACTATCACGGGGCCTTAAACCCGGTTTTCATGGGATGAAATCCTCGATACCTCTTTAAGGCCGAAATTTACATGTACAATGATCGAATATCCCTTATTACACTCGAAACCATGTCCATCGTGGGAATTTAGTCAAGATCCGGTTTGTGGATCTCGACTCCAATATTCCTAGGCTCACATCATAATGTACTGAACACATAAGCAAAAGAGATCTAAAAATGGGTTCCCGTAACCCTATCTTTTAGATAGCAATATCGAAGCCAACATTTTGAGGGACTATGTGGATTGACGAGATCTATGGAAGGAGACTTAGAATACAGGATATAAATCGGTAGATCTAAAATGCCTCAGATCTATACAATGCCACAATCGGGATTTAAACAAAAACATATATAAGATTATATCCTAAAACCGCTATCAGGTGATTCAATTATTAGAATCCCTAGCACAATTAGTTAGGACCTCCTCCCCACTAGATACGGATCTAAGGTTTTGCGAAGTATTGATAAAATTAACTTAAAACATTGTAAACGACCAGATCCACCATAGATCTAAGTAAAATCTAGCAAAAAGGTTAAAGCTTTAAACTTTAAAACTGTTAATAAGCTAGATTCAAACTAGATCTAGCAAAAAGATTCAAACTTTAACGATGGCAAATGCAAAAATGATATAGATCTAAAAGGAACTTGATAAAAAGTATGACAATCGAAAAATAAACAAACTTTGAGTGCAACAATGAACAAAACACAAGAGATCTAATAGATCTATATTGAATTTTTAAGAAAGATTGAATCTTTCACATTGGGGAGAGAGATTTGACACTTCCTTGCTCCCAAATGTATCGAGATCTAGCTAATCTAGTATAAAATTATACAAGATCTAGTGATTTATGCCCAAAATCCGAGCCCCTCTATCTAAATTCCGCACTTTCTCTCTCTAAGATTCCTCTCTCTCTCTCTCTCTTTAAAAATCTGCTGAAATTCGATATTTATAGGCTTCTCTGGGCAGCCATAGGTATACATGTGGCTGGTCGTAGGTACACCTGCGGCTGGCTCAGATGGGGCCCACGCGTCTCAGACTTCGTGCCAAGTCGTCGGTTCATCGCTTCATTCGCTGGAATGTTCGTATCTTTCAATTCGGGAAGGGTTAGGAGACGTGTTATACCATTCTGAAAAGCTCTTTCCGAGAGCTACGCGATGACATATGGTTTGGCTAATTTCGGATTCGGGAAGATAGAGCGAAATGCAAAAATAAATCTTTTTGTCGATGTCAGCTGGTCAACCGTCACGTCTTAAGTAGTTTGTCACTCCACAGTCGTTGGGATGGCTTTGTGCACATTGATTTGAGTCCCAAAATCTTCTGTTCGGATATCTCATCATCTTTGTCATGTTTATGCAATGCAATGAAATGAACATGACAAAGATATAGACACCCAATGCATGACAGAATATATTTGACAATGCAAGATGATCATGTAAAAGAATGCAAGTCAATTATCACATAATGCAATAAGAGTGAAACGTTTTAACCTTTATACGATTTTGTAGGGGAAATTGTCATTGAATTGACATTACCGGGTCTCATTTCCGATTCCCTTGTTGAGCTGCATTGTCGGGTCTCGTCCCTGACGGGCTTGATTATCAAGTTTCGTCCCTGGCATTCCTTTGTTGAGTCTCGTCCCCAACGGGCTTGATCATCAGGTCTCGTCCTTGACATTCCTTTGTTGAGTCTCTTCCCCAACGGACTTGATCATCAGGTCTCGTCCCTGAATTCCTTTGTTGAATCTCATCCCCAACGGGTTTAATCACCAGGTCTCGTCCCTGACTCTTTTGTTGAGTCTCGTCCCTAACGGATTTAATCACCAGGTCTCGTCCCTGACACTTTGAGTCCCGTCCCCAACGGGTTTGATCACCAGGTCTCGTCCCTGATACTTTTGTTGAGTCTCATCCTCAACAGTTTTAATCACCAGGTCTCGTCCCTGACACTTTTTGTTGAGTCTCATCCCTAATGGGTTTAATTACCAGGTCTCGTTCCTGACACTTTGTGTTGAGTCTCGTCCTCAACGGGTTTGAAGGAGGGTAGGCTTTCCCTTGTGCTTGACTCGTCCTTGATTTGTTTTTACTATTTTTCTCATTCTTGATTTGTTTTTGTCAATTTTTGCCAATGGATATCTTAAGATCCTTTGGTACTAGATTTTAGATTCTTGCGAGCGTTATCGCCCGGATTGATCTCTTTATGCTTCAAAAGGATATTTTTATTCGTGGTTGCACCTACTAGGGCCGAGAAGGACACATTTTGACCTCGTATGAAACAAAATAGGAGGGGTGGGACCTACCGGGCTTGGCCGTAGGTGTACCTGCGGCTGCCCGCAGCGAGTATAATCTAGTCGCGTGGCCCTTTCTCTTCATTCTTCTCGTGCTTTCTTGCTTCTTCTTTTTAGATTCTCTCGCTTTTCCACGTGTATTTCTGCACATTCTGCTCTGTGGGATCTGATTCTCCTATTTCGGACTCCGTACGTTTGCTCGTTTGCTCACAGGTACCGTTTTCATACCAATCTTAATCATTTTTGCTTTCGTTTCGCTATCTTATGGGCCTTAGTCAATAAAATGTAATGTATCATCAATGTATGCCTTAATGACTTGATAAAAATATTCTGACTCGATACATGCATATATTTAATATTTTGAACCCGCAGATGTAAGAATTTTAGTAGCATGAGATCGTTCTTCGTTGCACATTTCGGATAAAATTATTTATTTAAAAATGCGAAAGTCGGTTTCTAAGGCGAGTTTCCTATTTTACTGCAATATATATATATATATATATATATATATTGCTATTATTCGCCCTTGTTTGGTCGAAATTGAAATTTTAAACTGTGGGAAGTCGTGTGCCATATATTATTCTTGTATTGTGCCTTGGGGACATATAAGATAGTCATGCATGCACGCTTGTGCTGGCGGTTAGTCTATATTTTAGGGGAGGTTCTGCCGAAATTTTTTTCAGGAGCTAGATGACTAAGCCACGTATGTAGAAATTAAAACACGGGATCCCCCCCCCCCAATGCTCGTGTAGAACATGCATGATGCTACATTTAAATGCATTTGACTTTTAATAAAAATTAGGCAGTGTGTACCTTGTGCTGAGAGGGTTAATCTTTGTTTAGTTATGGATCCGGGTAGTTCTTCGTCACGTCGGGCTTCCTCGGGGGTCCGCCGTCATAGGGCATCCGCCGCTCTATTTCCTCGTGTTGTTAGGTAGCCTCGCCGTCTGGTAGCGGCCTGTATTCATCCGATTACCGTGGATCGAGTCGACGATGTTGCTGTGAAGGAGGATCCTCTAGGTGTTGACGAGGTTGTGCTACCTTCGCGTGGTCACTCACTTCCTGGTGCTTGGGTGGCTATTCCAGACCTTTTGGGACTCGACCTAAGTCATCATCCATCGGCATATCTGTGCGCTAATGAGGTATATTTATGAAGCCTTTGAGTCAGTTCGATCTCCTATTGTATCTGTATTTAAATTTTGGTATTGCAGGTCCCGGAGGAGACACAACCTCGAGGTAACTTGTTTAATGTTTATTCCATCCATGAGACCCTCCATGATCATTACACAGCTCGAGTACATTCTTGGGGTTTCGAGTACTTCTTCACTATAGCGCCCCGACTCTGCCCTGGGTTACTTTTGCTTTTTATCGGAGAGGTGGTTCCACCATACCCAGTCTCTTTATTTACTGGACTGTGAGGTGATGATGACACCCTAGGACTAGCGATACATCACCGGCATAGAGTTTTCCAGCAGTTGGGTCGCCCTCGAGCCCACTATCTCTCCTACCGTCGTTCGTACATTGCTGGGGTTCTCTCATCGTGATGGGGTCTTTAAGGCCCATAACATCCGTTCTAGAGCCTTGGCAGTTGATGCCATCAGAGGAGCTCTATCTGAGCCGTTTCCTGAGGATCCTATTCAGCGTGATCGGCTCCTCCGTCGTCTCTTCTTGATCATTATGAGGGGTTGTTTCCTGGCGAACAACTCCTCCACTATTCATTTCAGTATAGTGGGCGCCATTCGAGATGTAGATCGTATCGGGGAGTATGACTGGGGGTGATTTACTTTTGCCTACTTCCTCCAGGGCATGCGCCTCCGCTCAGAGGGACAGACTGATGCTTGGCTGGGCTTCTTCCCTTTTTTCTTGGTAAGCATCCCTCCCTTTTTGGCTTTTGGTACTTCTTTCCGCTCTTGTTATTTTGATTGTCGCAGTTGTTGTCGTTCTTTTTCAGTTTTGGGCTTATGAGAGATTCCTGTGTCTTTGCCCAGTCACTACTTTGGGTTTGGATACATATCCTCAGGGTCGCCGATGGCACCAGACCACCATGGAGGAGGTTCCTATTTCAGATAGTTTTACCCATTGTCAACTTCAGCTTAAGCTGCTTACTGCCGCTGACGTGATCTGGGTCATGTACTTCCCCGAGCACCTGGCCATGGGTTTTGAGGGTGATTTCCCGACTGGACTAGAGTTTGCATTGTCCACTCGTCGTATTCCCCTGTTGACCCTTGGAGGCTTAGAGCTTTACCTTGGGGAGCGGGCATTCCGGTGTGTTTCAGGGGAGATCTGTATCCCTTTCCATCCTCCTCCCCGGAGATCATGGCCTGTTAATGCCCAGATCACCGAGATTCTTCTTGAGGGCACAGATGGATTTCTGTTGTCGGATGGTCCGAGCGGTTCGGAGGATTTTGCTATCTGGTGGAGGCCTCGGATTATCGGTGCTCAGTCCCGGGCTACACATTTCTTGGGGGATCTTGTGCCTGGATCGGTAGTGATGTATAACTGGATGTCCTATATTCGTGAGCCTACACATCAGTCTCAATTGCTAGTCTGACTCACCAGGTGGATCAGTTATGCTTTTTCATCTGTCAACTGGGTAGGAATCCAGCAGAGGCTTACTCATGTGATCCTGCTGGCTTAGGCATTGGTTCATCGTCTGGCCCCGGTGCTGCTGATATTCTAGAGGGAGGGGGCCTATCCTTTTACTGCCCTGATTTGAACTTTGACGCAAATGCACCGAACTAGGATGATTTAGCCCGAGTTGGTCGATTTGATGATGATACTGCTTTCATAAATGATGTAGATTTCATTTAGCATATTTATATTAGTTATCGGGCGCCTGTGCCCCTTTTTCCCTGTACGTTTTATTTATTTATTTTCTTCATTTATCATGTATTGTATAAAGAAAATGATGTAGATATTTTATGTACAATTCACAATTTCATGTGTTTGGATTACGGATGTTATTATGCTTGATCATTCATTTCATTTGTCTTAACATATGTTTATTATATAAAATGCATAAAATTGACCCCTGTAGTCTTTTGATACTGATTTTACAGATGGCCTCCTCTTCGGTTACTCGCTTAGATCATTACTCCATAGGTAGTATAGCCGTAAGTTGAGGCACTGGTTCGATGATTTACCTATTGAGGATCGATCGACCGTTGGCAGACTCCTAAGGCATTCGATGTCATTTCTGTCCTTCCAGGTGCCAGCGGGATTTGTTGATGCTATGATATCCCACTGGGTTCCAGATCGCCATGTATTTCGATTCGGATCCTTGGAGCTTACGCCGACTCTCGAGGAGTATGCTCGTTTTGCTGATTTACCTTTAGTGGGCCCTTGTGTACGGGTTCAGGTAGGTCATATGCGGCGCCAGTTTATGACTGCTACTGGCTTGAGGCGGGAAGTGGTGTAATCTAAGATTACCGCCGGTCATGTGGTGTCGATGGACTTTCTGATTGATAGATTTAGTTCTTCAAAGGGCTTTGCAGCCTACAAGGAGGACTTTTCCATATCCGAGGAGAGATGGAGGTCTGTACGAGCAGACATTCTAATGATGTGTATTGTCTCGTTCTTGTAGTGAGGGCCCTTCGAGAGGATCAGACTATTTTGCCATTGATCCTGGCTGAGACCTTCATATCTGCTACCTACTGCCGTACTTTTGGGGATAGGGAGTTTTGCGGTTGTTCAGTTTTGCTGTATGTCTAGTTTATGGCCCATCTGAGGCCAATTGGCAGTTATCGCCGACATGGTTTCTGCTTTGGTCACTGCATCGCCATGAGCTATTCTTTTCGTCCCTCCTGTTGTGTGGATTTGGCGTCCTGGATGACTTTCCTTGAGTCTATGGAGGAGTCATTCTCGATATTGATGTACTACAGGTATTGCTCGCCTTTTAGTGTCATCACCCATGTGGCTGAAATTGATTTCATTCCCCTAGCTAGATAGAGGGGTGTTACTACTGACCATCCGTTGGCGATGATGCGATAGTTTGATCAGATGCAGGATCTTTATTCTTTTGATAGTGCTGATGAGTATCGATTTTCTATTTTGTCATCCACCGAGGCGGATTGAGCAGAGTGTATAGATTTTGGGCTCATCGTGTGACGGCAGAGTTTTGTGACAGTCGTCCAGGTTAGACACCCGAGTATTTGGCTTGGTTGGAGGCTAATTTATCACCAAATGTTGTTGATATTGATGATGGCTCATCTGGGGAGGAGCCTATGGAGGATGTTCATGTCGAGCCTTCCGAGGATAAGTTGTTTGCTGATTTGACAGTTGCCTTGGCTGGAGATGCACCCCCTTCCTCTGGGTCTATGGACACACCGAGGTCAGTATTAGAGAGTCACTTTCGCAGCCTTACATTTAAGAAAGACCAGGCTCGTGCACTGATGATGACTGCAGTGGTTGGTAGGGATGTTGCCTATGCTGAGAGGGATGCTGCTTTAGTTGCTAGAGATGCGGCCTCCTCTGAGAGGGATGATTATCGTGATTATGCGGAGGAGGTTGTTGGTCAGGCTCATCAAGTTTTAGATGATCAGGATGAGACCATCCGCACTGCGCTTGCTCTGTTGAGGCGGGTCGAGGTGGTAAAGCAGGAGCTTCGTTCTGCCCCTGAGACTTCAGAGATTGCAGCCTGTCTTTCCCTTTTAGCCTCTTTGACTTTAGATTTGTAGCTTGTATCTTATTTTTCTGCATAGACTATGTTATTTTGTCTCTCATCATAGAAAACTAATGTATATCAAACAATTAAATATATAAAGAAAGCATTTACTTTTTGATGTATCAACTTCCCCTTTTGATGTATCTTCCCCCACTTGTTTGATTTGCTGCTTCTTTCGGATGATTATGACCCCAACACATTGTTGATTTACTACTCGAGGGTCCCGCGTCAGATTTGCTGGGAGACGCACAGATGCACTCTGATCTCATTAGAGTGGGTCGTTGATCAGGTTAAAAGGTTTGGGCCTATTTGCAAAGTTTGGCTCAAAAGGGTTTGCATTTGGGACGGGTATTTGGTTGATCGGTATATGGATCAGACGGTCCATTGATAAGTTTATCATGATTGATAAATATTTGACATTTTATGAGGATTAGACCGCGCCGAGAGACGGCTGCCTACGTACTCCTATGATAATGAGGAGATCAGGTCTTACGTAGTTCAGGCTAAATATAGCCCCTGATGACCTGATTGAAAAATTAATTATTATTTTTTGAACAAAAACACAGGTAATCAATTTCTTAGGGATAGTATCGCTTCACAGAATTCGCATTGAGAGGTTGAGGGAATATCTCATTGTTTGCCTAAATCTATACTAGCAAAATATGCAAGTATACGTAGTCCACAAGTAATAAAGCGTAAGTAAAGTATCGATCCCACAAAGAAAAAATATAATTTATAATACCAATTATCAACTTTGTATTAACACAATTTTATTAAACAACCAATTAAAGTTTTGAGATTTTCTGAAATTAATTAATTACTTCAACTAAAGCTAACTACCACAAGTTTGAAAACAGATTTTTAAATACTTAAGACTACAACTTCACTTATTGTTTCACTTTGCTCAGCACACTTCCTATCAAATTATGCTAATTATTTTGTATTGTTAATCGAGAACTCATCATTATTTATGACCATCTCTCAATGTATCATAAACCAATTAACTTAAATCCACAGATGATGAATTTAAGATGAACATCCAAGTTAACTAATCCATTATATCTCTATGTGAATTACAATTAAAAAGGATTTAAAGTTCAGGTTCCCTATTAGAATACATGTGGTGAATAGGTATATCTCTATCCTAAACATAAATCATGATTTCCATCTACATGCAGAAAACACAATCACACACTATTATGATCAGATCTAAACCTATATTTCATCTCTCGAATTCATATAGATTATCCCGGTAATTACTGGCCAAATAATTAAGCACTTATTCATAAACCATAATAGACAATCCAATAATAACTAATCATAATTATCCAGGAAGCATGTCAAACAAAGCTACACAATAAGATCCGTTATAGCCTTAAAAAAAATTTAGTTCATAATTAAACTAGAATCCATCATCCACAAATTTAATAGCATTCCAAATTCAAAATTAAAAGATAGAGAAGAGAATAAAAACTGATGATGCAATCCTTGAATCTCTCTCTAGCTCCTGCGATGATTTTCTCCTGCTAGCAATTTACTTCAAGTCTTCACAATTGGCTTCCAAAACTATGGTTTTCTAATAATAAGTTCAACACACTTAAAACTGATTTAAAACAACTATTTATACTATCTGATAAAAATCCTAGCTAACTTAGAAGTCTGGAATTCAATTACACATCAAATTGCTTCATTTAAGTGAAAAGTCAAAGCTTGGTCAACTCCCGAACCGGCGCGACCATGCTGGAAATAAGCCTGAATGGGGCGCGACCGCGCTGCACTGGCAAACAATTTTTTTTCTAACTCTGGAGATCGGCGCGGCCGCGCTGCTCCCTAGTACAATTTGGGCGCAGCCGCGCTGCTTCACTTTCTGCACTTTTTCATTCCTTTAGCTGCTATTTTGCTCAAGCCTCACCAAATCAATTCCCAACACATGCAATCCTACAAAATCACACAAAATGCATGAAAAGTAACTATACACCAAGAAAACAGACAATATTCCACATAAATAGGTATCCGATTTGTAGGTATGAAACCTACTCATCACTCACCATCCATTTCTTGAAGTATCAGAGCTCCCTTTGCTAAAACCGTCTTAACAACAAAAGGTCCTTCCCAGTTCGGGGCAAACTTCCCTTTAGTTTTGTCTTGACAAGGGATGACCTTTTTCAACACCAAATCATTTTCTTTAAACTTCCGGGATCGTGCCTTTTTATTATATGATCTGGAAATGCGCTGCTGATATAACTGCCCGTGGAAAATGGCAACCGTTCTTTTTTTGTGACACCCCCAAATCTGGGTTTCCTAACCTCGAATTCGGTGTTCACGATTCTCAACAACAAACATACTTTCTAACTAAATGCGGAATAATAATCATACAAAGTCTATCGAAATAATAATAAAGTCTTACAACATGGTCCCAAGGTTCTTTAACCTTAACTTAGAAACATACCCTTAATACAATAAGAGTTCACATAACCAAGTAACATTTTCAGATAACTAATACATAAGCCCTATCAGGCAGCTATTCTTGCACCTTCCCTTTTCCTTTGTCCCCTTTAGACGTTTATGCCTTAGCTGAAATAAAGATCATGATATAGCAAGGGTAAGCAACTAGTTTGCTTAGCAAGTTTATACACAATGGAGATATATCATGAATAGAAGGAAGTTTCGCTTTCAATGTTCAACGACAGTATAAAATTGTGAAGAAACATGAATTAATAGTCAACAATTGAATATTCGAATAATTGAATGACAATTACTGAGTGGTTGGAAATAACCATAGACATTTGTCAAGGTTCTCAGCATTTAAACTGGACCTCTTAAAAAGTTTTGGTAATCAAGGGGATCAGCCTTTCATACCCCGTGATTTATGCATAAACACTTAATAACCAGCATTGATATCATGCCTTAATCAAATTTATCCTCTTCTCAGCCAAGAGTTCTTACCATAACAATTTAATAAGAACAGCTTTTAAAATACATTTGATTTCACAAATTTAGGCATGCTTGATCTAGCTGATACAAATAGCATAGATCTATCTCATAAACAGTTCATGCTTGAAAGAACTTAACTAAATTCACAATTCAATAATAATAGATTAGGAATTCAATTGCACAAGGTGCGAATCTCAATAATCAGTATAGATGTGAATAATCAACAATAATTATTCACTAACATGCTTCGAAAATAATAACTCGAGTTTGAGTTAGGGAACTTGTCTGTCTGCTCAACTACAAATAATTCTAGCTTTAACTAATTGGCCTTGAAGAACCTAACATTGATAATGTTGATCTATCAATTAGTACTGCGTAGTTGTATATCGACACGCTTACTTATGCTATTTATTTAACAATTTAGCAAATCACATAGCACACATAAACTATCGTAAATCCTACAAGACACTTAATATTATCAATCCTGATAATATTTAATTCACCTCTTGGTATTATTAGTCCACTAATAACACTTTTATTCGTTTACTAATGTTATTAACATCTTAATAATATTTTAATCATCCAATAATACTTTAATCTAATATTATTAATCTCTTAATAATATTTTAATTTTCATATCATTAATAATATTTTAATCTAATATTATTAGCCGTTTTAATAATATCTTAATCATTTATTAATGCTTAAAACAAATATTTTTACCCATTCAATAATATTTCCATAAAGTTTTAATCTTAATATTTCTTTGTTTACTTAAAAATATCGAATTCTTATATTACAAATATCATAGTAATATTTTAATAAGTTATTAGGCGAATAAACAATTTATTCTAATTGTTTTACCCTTTATTAAACAACTCCTTTACTACCCATAAAAGGTCATAAATATTATTTCTCATTAAATATTACTAAAATAACCTTCAATAGTCATAATATATAATATTAAGAGTATCCAAGCTTAAAAATCACATTTTCCTTATTTATGACATCATTTAACCATTTATTTTATTTTAACCATAACTATAACATTATTATGAAAAATAGCAAATAGGTTTTGAAAATTATTATCCTCTGGATCTGGATAGTATATGATCCAACAATGATCCAAAAATTTTCCTGGAATTTTAGAAAATGATTTACTATTTTTAAAGTACTCAAAACCTCCGAATCGTGTTACATTTTTCATAAATCGTGTTTCGCTCAGAAAATTCTGAAATTTTCAGGGTACACTATCCTAATGTATATAAACATATTGTAAAATTTGCATATTATTTCAAGGTACACACAGTGATAAATCCGAGTATGAATATTTAGGAGTCCTTCACGGTAAAAGTCATTACACAAAAACTACACATCGAAACGTGTTAGTTCTTTTTCCTACTTGTATATAACTTCTTAAGGTACCTCTGTGATTTTTTCTAGATTTTTAAAAGATCCATAACTGGCCGAAACAACCTTTGGAAAAACAAGGACAGCAAGCTTTTAGGGTTTTAAAGCTTTAAATTTTATAGCTGGACTGTTTTGGGAAAATAGCCCCCAAGACTTCAACAATTATTGGATTTGTGTTCTACCACTTCGGTTTACTAGCTAACTCATGTACCTAGCACCCCCTTTCAACGGATCACAAATCCAAGTTGTAGATCTCAAGTTATGGGTGATCCAAGTGAAGAAAAGCTAGGGTTTTTACTCTTTAAGAACATAAGTTCCTTTTTTTCCTTTGAATCTCCATTCTAACACTCAAGAGGATTAGATCTATACATGAAGCATGAAGATCTAATGATTATTGAGTCTTAGAATAAAATCTCTCAAAAACTATGAAAATAAAACAAAGTAAGAAAGAAAGAAATGGTTTAGGGTTTCACCTTGATCTTGTAGCTACTCTCTTTGATCTACCAAAGTATGTGATGAACTTGAGATGCATGAACTATGCTAATCTCACTCTCTTTTTCTCTCTAAGCTCTTACTCTATACTTGGTGAATAATAGATGAACCAACCCCTACTAGCATTGGTGAGGAGTCCTATTTATAGGAAAGTAGAGACCATGGGCAAAATAGTCATTAATCATGACTAGGCAAAGGCAATTTGATCAATTCATCAATAATAGGAAGCTTCCTAGCAACTTCCTCAAGGGTATTTTAATCATTACCCAACTTCTTTTAAGGTTAAAATAGTCTTTTCGCAAAATCTTAATTATCCATTAGTTATTAACCATTCTTCATTGGTTATTAGACATTGGTTATTATTTGTCATAATTACATTGTTTAAACACAATGGTTATTATCCCGCCATAATTACATTGGTTATTAACCACTTGGATATACAATGGTTATTTCCCCTTCATAATTACCTTGGTTATTAACCACTCTTAGCCATTTTAGCCATTACACACCAATTCCTACACTTGACTCACATATGGTTATTTCTTAACTATAATTATATCATACCTGCCAACACAAGTATAGACACATCTTATATATCTCCCACCAATTAACCCAAGTTGGTTTAAATAGAACACAACGTTAACTAATTAAATTAAATTAGATTTAATTAATAAGGACGTTCAAAATTCACGGGCATTACATCCCTCCCCCCTTATAAAAATTCCGTCCTCGGAAGTGCAAAAATAGGGTTACTCAAATAAAAACGGATAATTCGCTTTCATTTTCTCTTCGAGTTCCCACGTAGCTTCTTCGACTGCGTGATTCCTCCAGAGAACCTTGACGGAATGGATGGTCTTGTTTCTCAACTTCTGTTCCTTTCTATCGAGAATCTGGACAGGAACTTCCTCGTACGTTAAGTCCTTCTCGACTTGGATTGGTTCATAGGAGATAACGTGCTTATAGCCTGGTTTATACGGCCGCAACACTGACACATGAAATACGTTGTGAATGTGCACAAGTTCAGGAGGTAACGCTACCTCGTACGCCACCTCGCCGATTCGCCTCAAAATCTCGAATGGTCCTATGAACCTAGGGCTCAATTTTCCCTTCTTCCCAAACTGGATCTTTCCTTTCCAAGGAGATACCTTCAAAAATACAAAGCTACGAACTTCAAAGTCCCGCTTCTGACGATGTAAGTCAGCATATTTCTTCTGGCGATCTTGAGCTGCTACCAGCCGGTTTCTGATCAGTCGCACGATGTCTGTAGTCTGCTGCACCATTTCTGGTCCTAACAATCTTCGCTCCCCAACCTCGTCCCAACACATCGGGGTTCGGCATTTCCTTCCATATAGCGCTTCGTACGGTGGCATGCCGATACTGGCGTGATAACTATTGTTGTAAGCAAACTCCACCAGTGGCAAATGGTCATCCCAGCTGCCCTTTAAATCCATCACGACTGCCCGAAGCATATCTTCTAAGGTCTGAATCGTTCGCTCACTCTGGCCGTCGGTTTGAGGATGATACACTGTACTCAACCTCAACTGCGTTCCCATTCTTGCCTGGAGATTTTTCCAAAAATTCGACGTGAAGCGCGGATCTCTATCAGATACAATTGATACCGGCACCTCATGTCGTGACACTATCTCTTTCACATAAAGTTTTGCTAATTGCTCCAGATTATACCGTATCTTGATTGGCAGAAAATGAGCAGACTTGGTTAGACGATCCATAATTACCCAGATGGCGTCTAAACCCTTATGAGTTGGTGGCAGTCCCACCACAAAGTCCATTGTGATGTGCTCCTACTTCCACTCCGGAATCTCTAATGGTTGAAGTAATCCGCTCGGTCGTTGGTGCTCTGCTTTAATCCGTTGGCACGTCAGACATCGGCTGACGCACTCCGCCACTTCGCATTTCATATTCGGCCACTAAAAATTTCGTCGCAAATCCTGGTACATCTTTGTGCTTCTAGGATGTACTGAGTACTTCGTGTTGTGAGCTTCCTGAAGGATTTCTTCCCTCAATTCCAGATCCAACGGTACCCATACTCTCCCTTCAAATCTTAGCAATCCAGTGCTATCAATCTTATAATTAAGCTCCTCGCCTTCGGCAATTTGTTTCTTTATTGCATCACAATCCTCATCCTTTTCTTGAGCCTCCTTAATCTGATCCAATAGGGTCGGGCTCGCTGTCCCTGTAAATAGTTTCCCATCCGTCTCCATCGGATACTTAACCTCCAATTCCAGACGTTCGAACTCCTTTATCAGCTCTGCCTGAGTTGTAAGCCTCATCAATTTCTCTCTGCCCTTCCTACTCAAGGCATCTGCCACTACGTTTGCTTTGCCCGGATGATACAGAATCTCACAGTCATAATCCTTGATCAATTCTAACCATCGGCGCTGCCTCATATTCAGCTCCTTCTGAGTGAAGATATATTTCAGACTCTTGTGATCTGTATATATCTCGCACCTCTCTCCATATAAGTAGTGCCTCCAAATCTTCAAGGCGAACACTACTGCTGCTAACTCCTGATCATGAGTCGGGTATCCCTTCTCATAGTCCTTTAGCTGACGTGAAGCGTACGCAATGACCTTGCCATGCTGCATTAGTACACAACCAAGGCCCTTGTGTGACGCATCACTGTATACTACAAAACCTCCAGTGTCGTCCGGTAAAGCCAACACTGATGCTTGGCTAAGTCTCTTCTTCAGCTCCATGAAACTCTCCTCGCACTTCTCCGTCCAAACGAACTTTACCATTTTCCTGGTTAGATTGGTCAGCGGTGATGCTATCTTCGAAAAATCTTGGATGAATCTCCGATAGTATCCTGCTAACCCTAGGAAACTCCTGATCTCCGTTGGCGTCTTCGGCTGCTCCCAGTTGATAATGGCTTCCACCTTTGCTGGGTCTATTAAAACACCATTCCTGTCAATGACGTGTCCTAGAAACTGCACCCTTTGCAACCAAAATTCACACTTCGAAAACTTTGCGTACAACTTCTCCCTTCTTAATGCCTCCAAAGCAATCCTTAGATGTTCAGCATGTTCTTCCTCTGTCATTGAATACACCAAGATGTCATCGATGAATACTACCACGAACTTGTCCAAGTACTGCCTGAACACTCTGTTCATCATATCCATGAATGCCGCTGGTGCATTTGTCAGTCCAAATGACATAACCAGAAACTCGAAATGTCCATAACGAGTTCTGAATGCCGTCTTCGGGATATCCTCCTGTCTCACCCTTAGTTGATGATAGCCTCTCCTTAAATCAATCTTTGAAAAGTATTTCGCTCCCTTGAGTTGATCAAACAGATCGTCTATTCTGGGTAGCGGGTACCTGTTCTTAATCGTAACCTTGTTTAATTCCCTGTAATCGATACTGAGCCTTAACGATCCATCCTTCTTCTTTACGAACAGAACCGGCGCTCCCCGCGGAGATACACTCGGACGAAAATATCTTTCTTAACCTCTCCTCCAGACTTGTTGCCTCCGCAAGATTGGCTATCGATCCCTTTCCTTTTATTCGGGTTACTTCCCCCACGGCTACCTTCCTTGTGACCATCATGGCTTTTCTGATCTTGGTTATGCTTTGTCAACGCTTCATTTCCTCCTCGGCAATGATTGCTTCCTTAAGTAACGTAGGGAATATGTTGATCTGCAAAACCACAACCTTACTATACGCCCAGAGCTTCAACCCTTGTTCAAATCTCTTCGCTCGCCTAGCTCTGGTGTCCACTTGGTGTGGAGCAAACCTAGCTAGTTCGTTAAACTTCGTTGCATACTCTGCTACCGACATATCATCTTGCTTCAGTTCCAAGAACTTTATCTCCATACTTGCCTGCGTGCTTTCTAGAAAGTAATTTTTCGAAAAACAGCTCCTTAAAACGAGTCCACGCAGTTGTGCCTTCCCCAACTCGGCTTCTATTCGCCTTTCACCAGTAATTTGACTCACCCTTCCTCATGAAAGTGGCAAACGAAGTCTTTTGTTCCTCGGTCACTCTTGCGACCTTGAAAACTTTTTCTATTTCTTCTACCCATGTCTGGGCTTCACTCGAATCCGTATTCCCACGAAACTCCGGTGGTCCTAGTAATTTGAAACCCGTAAAGTTCGCCATGTGACTTCATGGCCGAACAACCGCAATGGCTGGTCTGCCTTGCATCGTTTCCTCTAACAAGTTCGCAAAGGTCCTCTTGGGACTGACTCTTCCACCCTCGTGTATCGGGGTTGTCTCCTTGACGACATTATTTGTTCTAAACAAAACCTTACATAAATCCTTCTTGTTTTACACATCGTGCAAAATTCTACGAATGTTATCATTTAAGAGTCAAGGCACAAATCGATCACAATCAATCATATAATAATACCACATTTATATTCATACACCCCTTAGTGTGTCAATCACTTATAATTTCGGCATATTCCTATAAATGTTAACTATCCCATTAAGACACAAAAGATGGGATTAATAAGAACTGTATTCCCCTAGATCTGAAAAGTGGGGATGTATCATCATCATATCACCTCAAGGCACCTTTAATAAGTACTAATAAGCTCATCTTAGTACCTCGTACTACTTACATCATATAGCATTCCTGATATCCACTTATCCCTCTGTTACTAACAACAAGATGTGATTCACATAACTACTCTACAACTTACACAAAGTTGGGACTTACAACAGATATATTGCTAGATGTACAAAAACTGAGATTCACATTTCTTACATGCATAGATATACTAGTACATATACATTGACCACTATTCTTCATTCATTACGACTCACAAAGGTCTTATAACTCTCAGACTTAACCTTTCTTTCTTTCATTTCCTCCATCTATTCCTTATATCGGGCTCCAATTGATCCTCCTTAGGGATTTCCATTATCTCATCATTCAGTTCCATCTCTAGATACTTTTTCCAGATCAGACACTAAATCTACCCTTGGTTTATTTCTTATAATCTCTCTGTTGTCTCTCCTTTCTAATCATCAAAACAATCTAAATTGCCATTAGTCATCTCTTAAATTTTTTATTTTTTTTTGCATATAACATCATTCATCTCAATACTCTCATCTTTTGCTTAATAACTCTATATGAGTCCATTACCTTTGTCTCACTTGGCATTCCACCATAAAGCTTAATAACTTAACTAACACTTCAAAATATCGATATATTCATTATTTATCGAATCAATCATTTCCTTCTTGCAAACCTTAACCCAACAGATTCTAAGGTACCCTCTTTTCATCACAAAGAAACTCCATACCACATTACTCCAATATCTTATCTAATGAATAGCCACAAAAATTGATCAATAGCCACATAATTGATCAATAACATCAAATAATTAATCTAATTACCTCGAATATCTATAACTCCAGTTTACAATGGATCGTCCATACTTAATGGTCTTCACTTTACCATATTATCTCATCAATACACATTCCTCAAATTATCCACAAGCTTAATAACACCAACGTATGATCCAAATCCTCAATTTTAAGATCATAATAAATTTCTACCCAAAAATAACTCTATATGAGTTCTATCCCCTTCTATTCCTCTACATTCTCTCAGGTTATAGCCTAAGGACTCTTTCTCCTAAGGGTTATAACCTATAGCTCTGATACCAACCTGTGACACCCCCAAATCCGGGTTTCCTAACCTCGAATTCGGTGTTCACGATTCTCAACAACAAACATACTTTCTAACTAAATGCGGAATAATAATCATACAAAGTCTATCGAAATAATAATAAAGTCTTACAACATGGTCCCAAGGTTCTTTAACCTTAACTTAGAAACATACCCTTAATACAATAAGAGTTCACATAACCAAGTAACATTTTCAGATAACTAATACATAAGCCCTATCAGGCAGCTATTCTTGCACCTTCCCTTTTCCTTTGTCCCCTTTTGACTTTTCTGCCTTAGCTGAAATAAAGATCATGATATAGCAAGGGTAAGCAACTAGTTTGCTTAGCAAGTTTATACACAATGGAGATATATCATGAATAGAAGGAAGTTTCGCTTTCAATGTTCAACGACAGTATAAATTTGGGAAGAAATATGAATTAATAGTCAACAATTGAATATTCGAATAATTGAATGACAATTACTGAGTGGTTGGAAATAACTATAGACATTTGTCAAGGTTCTCAGCATTTAAACTGGACCTCTTAAAAAGTTTTGGTAATCAAGGGGATCAGCCTTTCATACCCCGTGATTTATGCATAAACACTTAATAACCAGCATTGATATCATGCCTTAATCAAATTTATCCTTTTCTCAGCCAAGAGTTCTTACCATAACAATTTAATAAGAACAGCTTTTAAAATACATTTGATTTCACAAATTTAGACATGCTTGATCTAGCTGATACAAATAGCATAGATCTATCTCATAAACAGTTCATGCTTGAAAGAACTTAACTAAATTCACAATTCAATAATAATAGATTAGGAATTCAATTGCACAAGGTGCGAATCTCAATAATCAGTATAGATGTGAATAATCAACAATAATTATTCACTAACATGCTTCGAAAATAATAACTCGAGTTTGAGTTAGGGAACTTGTCTGTCTGCTCAACTACAAATAATTCTAGCTTTAACTAATTGGCCTTGAAGAACCTAACATTGATAATGTTGATCTATCAATTAGTACTGCGTAGTTGTATATCGACACGCTTACTTATGCTATTTATTTAACAATTTAGCAAATCACATAGCACACATAAACTATCGTAAATCCTACAAGACACTTAATATTATCAATCCTGATAATATTTAATTCACCTCTTGGTATTATTAGTCCACTAATAACACTTTTATTCGTTTACTAATGTTATTAACATCTTAATAATATTTTAATCATCCAATAATACTTTAATCTAATATTATTAATCTCTTAATAATATTTTAATTTTCATATCATTAATAATATTTTAATCTAATATTATTAGCCATTTTAATAATATCTTAATCATTTATTAATAGTTAAAACAAATATTATTACCCATTCAATAATATTTACATAAAGTTTTAATCTTAATATTTCTTTGGTTACTTAAAAATATCGAATTCTTATATTACAAATATCATAGTAATATTTTAATAAGTTATTAGGCGAATAAACAATTTATTCTAATTGTTTTACCCTTTATTAAACAACTACTTTACTACCCATAAAAGGTCATAAATATTATTTCTCATTAAATATTACTAAAATACCCCTCAATAGTCATAATATATAATATTAGGAGTATCCAAGCTTAAAAATCACATTTTCCTTATTTATGACATCATTTAACCATTTATTTTCTTTTAACCATAACTATAACATTATTATGAAAAATAGCAAATAGGTTTTGAAAATTATTATCCTCTGGATCTGGATAGTATATGATCCAACAATGATCCAAAAAATTTCCTGGAATTTTAGAAAATGATTTACTATTTTTAAAGTACTCAAAATCTCCGAATTTTGTTACATTTTTCATAAATCGAGTTTCGCTCAGAAAATTCTGAAATTTTCAGAGTACACTCTAATAATGTATATAAACATATTGTAAAAATTTAATATTATTTCAAGGTACACACAGTGATAAATCCGAGTATGAATATTTAGGAGTCCTTCACGGTAAAAGCCATTACACAAAAACTACACATCGAAACGTGTTCGTTCTTTTTCCTACTTATATATAACTTCTTAAGGTACCTCTGTGATTTTTTCCAGATTTTTAAAAGATCTATAACTAGCCGAAACAACCTTTGTAAAAATAAGGACAGCAAGCATTTAGGGTTTTAAAGCTTTAAGTTTTATAGCTGGACTGTTTTGGGAAAATAGCCCCCAAGACTTTAAAAATTATTAGATTTGTGTTCTACCACTTCGGTTTACTAGCTAACTCATGTACCTAGCACCCCCTTTCAACGGATCACAAATCCAAGTTGTAGATCTCAAGTTATGGGTGATCCAAGTGAAGAAAAGCTAGGGTTTTTACCCTTTAAGAACATAAGTTCCTTTTCTTCCTTTGAATCTCCATTCTAACACTCAAGAGGATTAGATCTATATATGAAGCATGAAGATCTAATGATTATTGAGTCTTAGAATAAAATCTCTCAAAAACTATGAAAATAAAACAAAGTAAGAAAGAAGGAAATGGTTTAGGGTTTCACCTTGATCTTGTAGCTACTCTCCTTGATCTACCAAAGTATGTGATGAACTGGAGATGCATGAACTATGCTAATCTCACTCTCTTTTTCTCTCTAAGCTCTTACTCTATACTTGGTGATTAATAGATGAACCAACCCCTACTAGCATTGGTGAGGAGTCCTATTTATAGGAAAGTAGAGACCATGGGCAAAATAGTCATTAATCATGACTAGGCAAGGGCAATTTGATCAATTCATCAATAATAGGAAGCTTCCTAGCAACTTCCTCAAGGGTATTTTAATCATTACCCAACTTCTTTTAAGGTTAAAATAGTCTTTTCGCAAAATCTTAATTATCCATTAGTTATTAACCATTCTTCATTGGTTATTAGACATTGGTTATTATCTTGTCATAATTACATTGTTTAAACACAATGGTTATTATCCCGCCATAATTACATTGGTTATTAACCACTTGGATATACAATGGTTATTGCCCCTTCATAATTACCTTGGTTATTAACCACCCTTAGCCATTTTAGCCATTACACACCAATTCCTACACTTGACTCACATATGGTTATTTCTTAACCATAGTTATATCATACCTACCAACACAAGTATAGACACATCTTATACATCTCCCACCAATTAACCCAAGTTGGTTTAAATAGAACACAACGTTAACTCATTAAATTAAATTAGATTTAATTAATAAGGACGTTCAAAATTCACGGGTATTACATTTTTCATCTATCAGGGCTAGCTGGTCGTATTGATCCTGCACCCATTGACTTTCCTCAATTTGGGCATTCAGCAACGTTCTGAGGGATGCCATTTCAACTGGCAATACTGCCTCCATGCCGTATACCAAGGAGTAGGGAGTTACCCCAGTCGAGGTGCAGATTGATGTTCGATAGGCAAGTAAGGTAAGAGGCAACAGATCTGGCCAACCTCGATGGTAGGCTGCCATTTTTCCAATGATTTTCTTGATGTTCTTGTTGGCTGCTTCTACAGCCCTGTTCATTTTTGGTCGATAAATGACTGAATTCAGATGTTTGATTTTGAACTCTCACATAGCTCTTTCATCGTTACATTATTTAGGTTCTTGGCATTATCTGACACCAAGACTTCTGGTTGTCCATATCGACTTATGATGTTATTCCGAATGAAGCCGATAATTACTTCCTTCGTTACCTTAGGGAAAGAGGTTGCTTCTATCCACTTGGTAAAGTAATCGATCATGGTGAATATGAATCGATGTTCGTTGCTTGCTTTGGGCTCGATTGGGCTGATCACATCCATTTCCCACATAGAAAAAGGCCACAGAAAGGTCATATAGTGTAGATCGTTAGGTGGTGTATGGATCTTGTTGGCGTGTATTTGGCACTGATGGCAACGCTTGACATGATCAACGCAATCTGCTTTGAGTATTAACCAATAGTATCATGTCCTTAGGATCTTTTTGATAAGAAGGGGGCCACTCATATGCAGTTCACACACTCCCCCGTGTACCTCGTTTATTAACCTTTGGGCTTGACCTTGGTCAAGGCATCTCAAAAGTCCCATGTTGACATCCCTCTTGTATAGGGTGTCCCCGCTCAGATAGAATTTTAATGTCATCTTTTGGATCCCCTGTCTTTCTGTCCGATTTGCCTCGATGGGAATGGATCCGTCATGAAGATATTCTCTTATGTTGTGATACCATGGTCGTTCATACTGAGGGATTTCGTCTGAAACTTCCCCAACATAATGTTGATAGGCGGGTTTTTGTTGCATTGCAATGTTGAAACCAGATGTTTCCCTCCTTTTGGATATATGCATCAATGCCGCGAACGTGGCCAAGGCATCTGCAATGTCGTTTCTATTTCGTGGGATATGCCTAAAGGCGATGTCCTCGAACTCCTTTGCCATTCTGATGACGTGCCGGTAATAGGGGAGCAAATGGAGTTCCTTTGTGCTGTATGTTCCCATGGATTGTCGGATGACTAATTCTGAGTCTCCGAAGACGGCTAGTCGTTTGACTCCCATTCTGCGGGCCATTTCTAGTCCCAAAATGCATCCTTCATACTCAGTCGTGTTATTAGAGTTGCAGAAAAGTAATTTCATAGCTGCAGGGTATTGTTCTCCCGTGATAGATACAAGGACTTCCCCAGCTCCGGCTCTTTTCGTGTTCATAGCACTGTCAAAATATAATCTCCAAAACTGGCCTTTTCTTTCATTCCTCATAAATTGGATGACTAGTACACCTTCATCTGGGAAATATGTTTCCAATGGTTTGAACCCTCTTGTGGGTGCCTCGGATAGCTGGTCTGCGATTCCTTGGCCTTTGATTGTTTTTTGTGTTACGTAGATGATGTCGAACTGTTGGAGGATTAACTGCTATCTTGATAATCGGCAATTCAGCATCGGTCGATCGAAGATGTATTTTAGAGGATCCATGCGGGAGATCAAATATGTCGTGTGGCCATGCAGGTAATGTTGTAACCTCATAGCGCCCCATGCTAATGCATAACAGGTTTTCTCGATCATCGAGTAATTATAGAATATGAGCCTATTCAGTTTGAGAAAGATTTAACGTATGAAGAAATTTCTGTTCAGATATTGGATAGGAAAGAACAAGTTTTACGAAACAAGATCATACCCTCAGTAAAGGTGTTATGGAGAAACCACAATGCCGAAGAGGCAACATGGGAGCTAGAAGAAAAGATAAGAACGAACTATCCTTATTTATTTGAGTAGTTTTATTTTGCGATTCTAGGGACGAAATCTTTATAAGGGGGGAAGAATGTAGCGATTTGGAATTTTCAGATAATAAAATAAAGATTTAAGAAATTAAATCTTTTATTTTAATGGTATATATATTGCATTATATGTGTGATTACGTGTGATATAATATGTGGGTGTATGAGGTATGATAATATAATAATTTATATTTATTATATTTAATAAATTATTATAAGCAATTTATTATGTGAAAGAAATAAAATTATTATTTTATTTGATTTATCATACCGCTTTTATGAATAATTGTGGTATAATGTATGGAATGTAATATGATAAATATATTAAAAATATATATTTATTACATAAATAATTTTTGGAAACAAATTATAATACGATAATGTATCTGTATGGATATTAAAATAATTTATGGTAAATAAATTATTTTAATACAATAAATTTATTTATTAAATAAAATATTTTTTATTTGATAAATAACTTCCGTTTTAATGAAAAAGATTTTTGGTTAATACATTACTAATCTTATGTTACTTGATTTATGTATTATATAAGATATGATATGTATTTTATTTGAGTAACTTCCAAGTATGCTAAACCAAGTCTGTAAATGAGCAGAGCAGGAGCTGGCTTATTACTAGACCTATAGGCTGATCAACTCAGCAACTACAAACGTAATGGGCAAGAGTTTTGTGTGCTAATCAAGTATAAGCCTCCCTATAAATTTAAAACTCAGACATCCCATCTTCCTTCCTCTCGCTCATCTCATAACTTTTTTACTCTATAACTAGTTAAAATTTTGAATTCCATCAAATCTCTTAAAGTTGTGCTAGCAAATTGATAAGAGGTACTGACTTTGGAAAGGGATTGAAGCTAGCTAAATCAAATAAACAAAGAAATTCAATTCAAGTGGTAAATACTATCCCTTGTTATTCATGTGTATAAGAACTGGTGAAAGATTGTTATGTTGCTTGCGGTAATATTGATTGGGTTATTATGTGGTTTGTGTTCAGAAGTTATAAGATGGATTTCTAGAATGAAATATGGAATTGAAAATGACTGGTTGGCCTTGATTTTTGAAGTTTAAATGACAGCATACAAGTTATTTGATAAATTGCTCAAATGAGAGTTAATTTTGAGGTTTAAAGAATTCAATGCATGTATGCAATGTTCTAGTGATGAGAAATAGTTTGAACCACGTATCTAGATGGTCTTATATGATAATAGAACTGCTATGAAGCTTTAAAAATGATTTGGGAATTGAGTTTGAGGTTCTGCAGAAAGCAGAGCCTTATTTTTGGCCTATCCCGAAGTGGCGCGGCCGCGTCACTTTCCAGTCAAAAACCAGCACGGTCGCGCTGGTACCCAGAAATGAAAAGTGATTTTTTTATGACTTCTGAACCTATGAACATGTGTAATAGTAATCTAAAAGCCTAATGAGATGTCTGATATGATGATTAAGATGTGTAAGCTCGAAATGAACTATTTTAGCTTGAATTAGAATATGTTTTCAAATGAAAACTAATGAAGTTTTAAAAACAAAACTTGATAAGGATCAAAGTTGATAGAAGCTTGTTTTCCATGTGTTATATGCTATGTTCAGAGAGTAGCGCAGCCGCGCCACTCCCAAGCTTAAATGCAGCGCGGTCGCGCCGTGATGTAGAACTAAAATGATGAATTATTTGTAAGATGAGTTTTGGGACATGTGTCTTAGAATCTCATAATTCTCATTATGTGTCATATGACATGTTTATACTGCCTAAGCAAGAAACGGCTATATTGAGCCAAGTTTTCAAAAATAAAAAGGGATTTCAAATGAATGCAAAAATGAGATTTCAATATGAAATTTTCAAAGAAAAAAGAAAGCATGTGATGCAATAGTGTGAATGCATACTTATACGTGTTTACTTGGTTAGTATAACTGAGTAAGTGTATAATAGACGTATATGCTTGATGATCAACATGTATAGCTAATATAAGTCTATACTTGGATGAAAACGATGTAGGAGTCGTGAGGCAAATTTAAAACTAAGATTTGTAAGCGTAATCTACGAGCAAGGCAAGCATCCTAACTTGTTTCATTTAAACAAGTATATTAAAACTTTACTCATTTATATGATGAAAGAATATCAATGTTTGATATAAGAATGCCATGACGCGTACTTGTTGAATTTCAGTATACATGTACAGTTTAAAGGTAGTCTAAGCCATTTGTTTCGGCTAGACAAAGTTTATGGTATTTCATTATTTTTATATTAAGTCTTTGAAATATTATTGAGTAGATAGAGTTGTTCAATCATATTTTTTTGATTTGAACTCCAGACTGAGTATGAACATCCCAGAATTGGGAAATTTTTATATTGCGTCAAGAAGGCGGTGACGATGAACGCAAATGTCATTCCTGTTAGATAGTATTGATCAATACAGGGCATAACAGGCTGATCACCCACCGTGCTCGTAAGACTAGACGGTTCACAGATGAATTTCTGATCGAACCTTTTCAAGAAAAGAAAAAGAAATGTTCATGGTCTTGTGACCATTCAGCATGTTAAAAGTCAGTATGTCGTTTTGAAAATGCAAACGAGTTATGTTGTTGTTAAGAATTGTTCAGTTGCTTTACAGTAATTATTCTGCTGTCAAAGTATATTTCAGAGAAAACATTTATTCCTTGCATACGTTGTATATCAACTATTATTACTTGCTGAGCAATTGAATGTTCATTCTTTCTTTATTATAAATGTTTTCAGCTAAGCAAGGCCCTGTAGAGGGATCAGGTAAAGATAAGGGCAAAGGCAAGCTCAGTGAATGATCGGAGACAGTTAATTGTAATAGATAGACTTATGTGTTGTAATTACAATAACTATCATGTAATGTATTAAGTAAAGGTCATTGTACCTGGGTTAAAAAGACTCTGATGTAATAATTTCATTAAATTTAATAATAAGTAGCTTGAATGAATGGTATCGTGTAGCACCGAGTACGGGTTTAAAGTACCCGAATTTGGGGGCGTCACAGGTAGTGATGTGCCACCTAACGGGGCACAAAATCTTGAGCCATATCGAAGCCACCGTGCAAAAGTAACTCAAAAAATTTTCGAAATTGAAGAGGAATCCCTTCTGGTGCTTGAAAGAGAGGCCCTTATGTGCACTCTAAAAGATGATAATGAGCATGCTACATATAAGGGAGCTCTCACTTCACCTGCTCGTAATGAATAGATAAATGCTACGAAGGATGAAATTGGTTCTATGGGAAAGAATCAGGTTTGGGAGTTAGTTGATCTATCGTTTGGTTGTAAGGCCATTATTAATAAATGGATTTTCAAAATTAAAGGTAAGTAGGATGGATCAATTGACAAGTATAAGGCTCATCTTGTGGCAAAAGGATTCACCTAAAAGGAGGGTGTGGACTATGATGAGACATTCTCACCATTTATGAGAATTGGCTCCATTCGCCTTATTCTAGCTTTTATCGCATGCTTAGATTTGGAGCTTTATCAGTTGGACATTAAAACTGTATTTCTATATGGAGAACTAGATTACGAGATCTGCATGAATTAACTAGTTGGCTTTGAGGTTAAGGGACAAGAGCACAAAGTGTACAAGCTCAAACGTTTTATTTATGGCTTAAAGTAATCATTTAGACAATGGTACTTTGGATTTCATCGAGTCATCATTGTTGATGGGTTTACGATGATTGAGGAAAATTATTGTATATATGTTAAACAGGTCGACAAAAGCTTCATGATCTTGTGTTTATACGTTGATGACATCTTGATAGCTGGAATTGATATGGGATTGATTGTAGCCAATAAAAAATGGTTGCCATCTAATTTTGAGATGAAAGAAATGGGTGAGGCAGAATTTTTACTCGGAATTAAGATCCATAGGGATCACTCTAAAAGATTTTTAAGTTTGAGTCAAGAGACTTATATAAGATCTATTCTAGAGCATTTTCGTATGAATAATTCTAAATCCGTTGACACTCCCATTGAGAAGGGTTATAAACTAAGCCAGGATCTTTGCCCTAAGACTGGTCAAGAAAAAGAGCCTCGTGTTCCTTATGCCAATGCAGTTGGTAAGTTAATGTGTACAATGATGTGCACATGTCCCAGCATAAGTTTTGCAGTGGGGATAGTTAGTCGGTTTCAAAGCAATCCTGGATTTGCTCATTGGGTGGCAATTAAAAGGATACTTCGATACTTAAGAGGCACTATGGACTATATGTTGTGTTATCAGGGTGGTGAGCTATGCTTATAGGGGTACATCAATGCAGACTGGGCTAGCGACTTGGATGAGCGTAATCTACCACTGGGTATAACTTTTTGCTTAGCGGTGGAGCCATTAGCTGGTTGAGCAAGAAGCAACCATGTGTTGCTTTATCCACCATGGAGTCAGAGTATATTGCATGTTGCTTTGCAGTATAAGAGACAGTATGGTTACGAAGATTCTTCAAGCACCAGCATGTTAGATCACATTCACTATTCACTATGACAATACGGCTGCTTTGTCTAAGGATCCCAAGTATCATGAAAAGTCCAAGCATATTGAGACTAAATTTCACTACATTAGGAATATTGTGGCACGAAAGAAGGTGGTCCTTAAACATATCTCTACAAGCAACTGTTAGTTTGCAGAAACATGAACATACATACAATCACATGTATAAATAGCGGAAGTATGGCATAAATCGAATTTAAAATTTTTTTGCAATCCCAGTAATAGCGTTATGCGATATTATTAATTTAGGATTGATAAAAGATATACCTTATGAAGATGATGCAACTCCTAGATAAAATCTACAAGTTTCAATCCTTTTTCTTTCCATGCTTCTTTAATTCCTCGGATCAAACGCAAGCTAATCAATGTGTGCAACGCTCTAAAGGTGATCCACCAAGAGTATATTGATTAAAGAAGTGAATTTAGGTTTACTCTAAACCTTGGTTGACTAGATCTAATTCTCTCTTTCCTAACTCCTTAGGTTGTAGAGAATTTATTACGTAGTATCTCTATATTCATAGTTGTGTTGTGACCCTAATCTATCATAAGGGCTCTCCTTATATAGACAAATTCCTCCTCCTAAACTTTTTAGGACTTAGGGTTTTTAATTTAATTTAATTCTCAAACTATTTAGGAACTAAATAATAATTAATAATAATAATAATAATAATAATAATAATAATAATAATAATAATAATAAGACTCCTCTTATTAATCTATAATTAGTATTTTTCCAAATACTTAATTATAAATATTAAGCTATTTAATTTATTTCACTAATAAATTAAATATACTTAATTCATTATTATTAAGACAATCACTTCTAAAATAATATTTCTCTTTTATGGTGTGACCCTTTAGATTCAATATTATACCGGTAGTAGAATAAATAAATTAGAACCATTCTTATATTATTTATAATGAATTAAACTACTTTAATTCACTTATAAATAAATATATTTATTCTACATCATGAGGGGCATCTTATATCAGCATATCATGACTATACGGATAATATGAAATCATCGTTTAATTACAAAGAACATATTCAGTAAATAGTTATCATACAATTCAATCTTTCTACCATGCAATGTCTCAATCAAATATAAAACATGGAATTTCTGTCAAGTTTTATTTATTTGATCATATGTATTACGATTCTAAAATGCATAACTCTAGTTAATGCAAATTAGAAACTCCTTTCTAATTTCTATTCAACCCTGACCAGGGATTTCTAAGTTGTCACTTATCGAATCACATAGAACATTATCTCCCTTTACTAGAAGTGGTAGATCCTTTGTTGATCATTCATCTACCTCCATGTACACTTTATTATACCCAAACATACCCTATTATACACTCAAGGAGTAAAGGAATATGACAAAGTATAACTCAGAATACACAAGATACTATGATGATCTCAAGTCCAAGGATCACTTGTACTACTATCACTTTAAGAACTCCTATTGACAGACAAGTAAAATTTCATTAAGGTTTCTTTAAGCGAGTCACGTTCAGTGAACTTATTCTCTAATAAGCACCTACATACTTGTTTTAATGTCTACACATAAATGATTATGAGATTAATCATCCTCTTCAACAGAGCAAGTATAGTATATACTAATCTATCCCAAATCAGTAACCTCACATTAGTGATCTAACGATTAGGAACATTTTAGTTTTTGAGCTATCTAGAATTTAGATCTCATTTGCATAAACTCTTCATGATTCTAAAAGCATTGCTCCAAAACTATGGGTTTATCCTTATTAATTCAACCAATTAAATATGGATAAGTAAATGCCTTTTAAATAAATAAGTCCTTTTATTAATAAATGAATAAGATTACAAAGTAAATGCTTATCACATCCTATGTGATTGGCTTGAGGGCATACTACTTTCAATCTCCTACTTGCACTAAAGTCAATCGCCTTGGTATCTTATACCCGTCTTCTCTAAGTAGTGATCGAATTGCTGCTGAGATAATGCTTTAGTAAATGGATCTGCAATGTGTTATGAGAGTCCACTTTCTCTAAGGCGACATCTCCTCTTTCAATGATTTCTCTAATCAAATGAAGGCGCCGCAACATATGTTTAGATTTCTAATGAGACATGGGTTCCTTGGCTTGTGCAACAGCCCCAGTGTTGTCATAATATATAGTCACTGGTCCTTGAATGCTAGGAACCACTCTAAGTTCTGTAATGAACTTCTTTATCCAAACAGCTTCCTTTGCAGCTTCACTTGCAACTATGTACTCTGCCTCTATCACTGAATCAATAATTGTTTGCTGCTTGGAACTTTTTCAACTCACTACACCACCGTTTAAGGTAAACACATACCCTGAAATGAATTTGTTGTCGTCATGGTCAGTTTAAAAACTTGAGTCTATATAGCCCTCTAGTTTCAAATCAGACCCACCATACACTAGAAATACATCCTTAGTTCTTCTTAAGTACTTTAGGATGTTTTTCACCACTTTTCAGTGTCCTTTTCCAGGATTTGACTGATATCTGCTTGTCACATTTAGTGCATAAGCAACATCAGGTCTCGTACATATCATCCCATACATGATAGATCCTATTACCGAAGCATAAGGTATCTTACTTATGCGATCCCTCTCTTCAAGTGTCTTTGGGGATAATTTCTTGGAGAGATTCACTCCATGGCTCATCGATATGAGACCTCTCTTAGAGTATTCCATGTTAAACTTCTTTAGTATCGAATCAATGTACATTCTTTGGGTCAAGCCGAGCATCCTTTTAGATCTATCCCTATAGATTTTTATCCCCAAAATATAGGATACTTCTCCCAAGTCCTTCATTGAGAAGTGTTTAGAAAACCATATCTTTACTGATTGTAGCATTGGTATATCATTCCCAATAAGTAGTATATCATCAACATATAGTACCAGAAATGTCACAGTGCTCCCACTGACCTTCTTGTACACACATGGTTTATCCTCGTTTTAAAGACCCATTTACACCCTATAGGCTTAATGCCTTCCGGAGGGTTAACCAAAGTCCACACTTGGTTCTCATACATGGAGTCCATTTCTAATTTCATGGCCATTTGCCATTTTTCTGAGTCTCTTTTACTCATAGCCTCATCGTATGTTACTGGATCATCATCCTCTATGATGCGTACCTCATCATCATCTATGATGAATTCATACCTTTTAGGTATCTTTGGTACTCTTTCAGATTTACGATTCGGGTGTGGTACAATAAGTATCTCTACTTGGATAGGTTCATCCATTTAACCTGTAGTGGTTTGTGGTTCTTGAACTTCTTTAAGATCTATTTTCTTCCCACTAGCCCCTTCAAGGACAAACTCCTTTTCTAAGAAGGCATCGTGTTTCGCAACAAACACCTTTTGCTCAGTAGAATTATAGAAATAATACCCTAAACTTTCTTTAGGATATCTCACAAATCTGCACTTGTCAGATCTTGTCCCAAGCTTATCATTTTGAAACCTTTTCACATAAGGTGGACAACCCCAAATCTTAATATACTTAAGACCAGGTTTCCTCCCTGTCAATAACTCATATGGAGTCTTGGGGGCGGATTTTGAGGGGACCTTATTTAGTAGATATGCAGTCGTTTCTAGGGCATAACCCCAGAAGGATACTGGAAGATCGGTAAAACTCATCATGGACCGCACCATATCCAACAAGGTACGATTTCTCCTTTCAAATACATCGTTTAATTGTGGTGTACTAGGAGGCATCCATTGTGAGATAATCCCATTATCTCTGAGATGATCTAAAAACTCATTGCTTAAGTATTCCCCTCCTCGATCCAATCGAAGAATCTTAATATTCTTGTCTGTTTGTTTCTCTACTTCACTTCTAAATTCTTTGAACCTTTCAAATGATTCAGACTTGTATTTCATCAAATACACATCCAAATCTTGAATGATCATCAGTGAATGTAATGAAATATGAATACTCTCCTCGAGCATCTGTTGTCATAGGTCCACACACATCTGTGTGTACTAACTCTAACAACCCTGTAACTCTCTCTCCATGTCCACTAAATGGAGATTTAGTCATTTTTTCCATGAGACAAGATTCACAAGTTGGATATGATTCATAATCAAATGGCTCTAAAAGCCCATCTATATACAACTTGTTTAATCTGTTTCATTAATGTGACAGATCTACAATGTCATATAAAGGTATAATTCACATCATCTCTTTTTTTTTCTTAGTTTGTTCAATTTGTAAAATATTTTTATGTAAGTCAAGTATATAAAGTACATCAATTAATCTACCAGTTCCAAACAAAACATTATCATTATAAATAAAAATATCATTGTTCTTGAATATAATATTAAAACCTTCCTTGTCTAACAACAGAATAGAAATAATGTTTCTAATGAGAACTAGAACATAGTAACAATTTACTAAATTAATCGATTTGCCCATAGGCAATGCTAAACTATAAGTTCATATGGCTAATGCAGCAATCTTTGCTCCATTCCCCACGCGCATGATTACTTCTCCTTTGTTCACCTTTCTACTTCTGCTTAGTCCCTGCATAGAATTGCATATATGAGAACCACAGTCGGTATCTAATGCCCAAGTAGAACTTTGACTTACAAAATGATTTATTTCAATCATGAACAAACTTGTCCTTTCTATTTGCCTTTATTTTTGCCTTCTTTGAACTTTTCTTCTTTTCAGAAGATCCTTTGGTCCTCTTCCTTTACTTGGAAGATTCATCTACCAGTAAGACTTGGTATTTCTTAGTTGGAAAGTGACTTTCTACAGTTTTCAACATATTGAGCAATTCAGGCATGCTGACATCTAGCTTATTGTTGCCTCTTTTTAAGTCTTAAATAAAAGAGCTCTAACTCGTGCAAGTATACACGGTCAACAAGTAATACAGAGGAAGTAGAGTATCGTCCCACAGAGACAGGATTAAATTAAATCACTATGCATCAGCTCTATCACTATACTTATTTGCCTAAACTATTGCCTTACTTTTGGTGACAAAATTATTTCTATATCAATTAATAACTAAATATGCAAATACTAACGAAATATATCAAGCCTGGAATTAATGGGATCCTAACTTCATTTAATAGTTCATCTAATTACCACTATCATGCTAGTAAGTTCACATATCATAGAAAAGTAGCCAAGGACACAAAAATAGACATAACCATTTGTCAATGCATTATGACCTACTTACATAATATCCATACTTGATAGACACCATGTAATCATCACTATAACCAAAATCACTATATTTCTATGTGAAATTGCAATTATATTGATTTTAAGCACAAGTCCTTATTTTGACTCTTACGGTGAGACAGTATATTTCTATCTGACTCACAAAATATTAAGCTATCCAATTAAGCCTCATATTCGCAAGCTATCATGATTACAATCCATACTTATATGTTGTTTTTCAATTCCATACAAGTACTGAAATCGAATGGTGATCAAGCATTCATACATGCAAAACAATCATGATAGAAATTCCTTATGATATGCAAAACAATCTAACAATCAAGCTTATAATTAAACTACATATTAAAATCCGTTAGAATCCCATAATGGAGATTAGTTCATGTCTGAACCAAAAGCCATTATGGGATCAAAACTATATATGGAAAATAAACAATCAATTGAAATAAGAAGAATTAGATTGATCAAACCCAATTGAAGAATAAAATCCAAAGTAAAGTTCAATCCACATCAAAATCCAGTGCTTGAACAAAAATAATCCTAAGTCTATCTCTCAAAAACTATATCTAGAAAAGTAGAATAATAATAATAAAAGTCTCCAAGTTCCTTCTTAGGGTTTCCTTCTCACTATCTGATCAATATTAGCTTGAATCCTTTTCCAATTTGGCTTCTTTTTTCTCCTCCAGCCGCAACTCAGCAACCAAAATCGTGAACTAGCGTCGCTGACGCTAGCCCAAGCGCTGCTGGCGCTAAGTTGGGCGCTAATAGCGCTAGCTTGCAGTATGTCATTGCTGAGTGTAGCGCCGCTGGCGCTAGCCCAAGCGCTGTTGGCGCTAGGTCATGTCCCAGTAATTACAAAAATGCCACTCAACTCAAATTTTAATCCTTTTTAATTCTTTTCTTCACCAAATGACTTTTATGTCCCTCCAACTCCATCCTACAATAAATAAACACAAAAACAAATAAAATAATACTAAAAACACTTAAAGATAACAATAATTAAATTTAACAATACCTAATTCGTAGGTATGAAACCCACTCATCAAATACCCCCAAACTTAACCAATTACCTGTCCTCAAGCAATGCAATGATGCAAATGCAAACTAACTATCATGCCTACGAATCAAACAATCAACCAACACAGTATCTACATCAGGCCTCAAAGATATCATACATACTTAAGTAGAATCTCTAACCAATGCAAAGTTTCTAACTCTAACCAATTAGTTAAGTTACACCTGTCATCACCCATGTCGTGCGTGTGTGTATATCAACCATTTCAATCAATTACAATTCAAATCCATCACATAATTGACTTCTTAGAAGAAAACTTTTAATTGCAACTCAATTCAACCCGTGAATACAACCAATTCAACTGATTCAGGCAATCACTAAGCATAAAGGTATCACTAAGGTTAGTTAACACTTTTAGACCCTTTTTAAACCCTTCCCCAGGAATTTAAAACAATTTTTTTCTTTTTAGTGAGTGCATTTTATGCTCCATCTCACTTTCTTTTGAACAAGTGCGTTTTACGCTCCATCTCGTTCCATGTGTTTATGAGTGAGTGCGTTTTATGCTCCATCTCAACCCACCACATGATCCATTCTTTAATTGGGAAAGGTTCAAAATTTTCAAATTCCTTTTTTTTTTCTTTTCACACCCCAAGATTCCCCCAAACTTAGATTCTTGCCTGTTTTTCATTTAATGGACGTTTCACCGATATTATCAAGTTTTAACCCAAATCTTCCACCAAAAGAAAATTATGCAACAATTTGAATTAAATTGATCAAACAATTAATTCTGTGCTTTCATTACTAACAAAAGTTTCAGACAGGTTAAACTTCACTTCTTAATCAAAGTTATCACTAAGCACTAGTTTTCAATTCTTCACAAGTTAAAACCATGAAACCAGTCTTATCATTGGCCACATTAGATACTATATCAATTTATGCTTAATTCATGAAACTACATGCTTAAAATGCTTAACACAACCTAAACAATTAACATGCAACTACCATGCATCATGCAAAAACACAAGAAAACAAAACAAACTATATGCCATGAAAACATAAAAACTACCCCCCAAACTGAACAAGACAATGTCCTCATTGAAAAATAAGAAGAGATTAAGAACAGAGGACTCCCCTGATGAAACACTACTCGTCAGCACTGCCATCGGCAGCGTCATCATCATCGTCTACATCATCCGCATCAGGAGGTGAGTCAGGTGGTGGGTAAATTGAAATAGGAGGAGCTGGTGGAAACTGGAATAGCCCATGTAGTAGAATTGCAATTTGGCTTGGTGAAGGAGAAAGCAAATCTTGATATTATGTTCGTGCTTTTGTGTGATGTGCTCTCATTAAACCCGATCTAATATTTTTGCATTTTTTTTTAAAACAAAAATAGTTGACTAAACAAAAGCAAAACAGAAAATTAAAATGCTGGGTTGCCTCCCAGATAGCGCTAAGTTATAGTCAATTAGCTTGACTGTCTCTGAATCTCATTCTGGTTCAATCGTAAAAAATGTCATTGCATGTCTCCTCTTAGTCTTTTCTTTGAATTCCTTGGCATCATTGTACGTTTGAAAACCCCCAAACTTATCTTCATCCATTGGCAAAAAATAACTATCATCATTTGATTCAACTTTTCCTATATCCTTGACCACGTCTTTTATTATCGGATTAAGCTTTCTTTGCTGCTCAACCGACAGCTTGCTACCATCTTCCAGCAGGATCTTATGCATGCAAAAAGAAGAGCTTATCCCCTTGATATCTGCTATGGTCCATCCACTAACTGATTTAAACTCTCTAAGCACTCGTAGCAGTTTTTCCTCCTGAAAAGATGTTAGTGCAGAAGAAATAATCACAGGTAGCTTTGAATCTTTATTTAAAAATGCATACCTGAGATGTTCTGGAAGTGGTTTAAGTTCAAGTTCGGGAGGTATCTCAAGAGATGGTTTCAACTTTACCGATGTCTCTCCCGCTTTCGTAAGTGGCTCGATAGGTGTTCTGAATTTTCCGAATTTGGGGGTGGTATCCAAATATTGCACAAGTTCAGCACATTCTTCATCCTCCAAATCTGAATTTTCAGCAATCACTCGCTGCAGTGGTTCATAGCCCAACAAACTTCCAACTTCATCATGCACTATACTATCCACCAAATCTACTCTGAAGCATTCTTCTTCATCGGTTGGGAGCTTCATTGCTTTGAAAACGTTAAACGTCACCTCCTGGTCATTTGCATGCATTGTAAGCTCCCCTTTCTGCACGTCTATCAAAGTCCTCCCAGTGGCTAGGAATGGTCTCCCTAGTATGATTGGTATATTTTTGTCCTCTTCATAATCCAGAATGATGAAGTCCGCCGGAAAGATAAATTTGTCCACTTTCACCAGTACATCTTCCACTATCCCCCGTGGATATGTGATCGATCTATCGGCTAACTGCAGAGAGATATTTATTGGTCTTGGTTTCGGCAATCCCAACTGACTGAATACTGACAACGGCATCAGGTTGATACTTGCCCCAAGATCACACAAACATTTATCGAAGCTCATCTTTCCGATCGTGCATGGGATCGTGAAACTGCCCGGATCTTTTAGCTTTGGAGGTAATTTACGCTGAAGCACTGCACTGCATTCCTCTGTCAAGGCCACTGTTTCAAACTCGTCTAACCTTCTCTTCCTTGACAGTATACCCTTCATAAATTTTGCATAACTTGGCATTTGTTCTAATGCCTCTGCGAAGGGTATGTTGATCTGCAGTTTCTTAAAAACCTCCAAAAACTTTCTGAACTATTTATCATCCCTCTGTTTATTCAATCCTTGCGGATATGGAACTCGAGGGTGAACTTGCGGTACTGTATTCATGGGCTTCTTATCTGAACTAGCTTTCTCCTTTTCTACTTGTTGCGACTCGGACTCATCCTTCTTCTCTTTCTTTTCAGCTTCAATTTCTGTCTCAGTTTCTACCCCAGTGTCATCCCCTTGTAAACTCGGTGCTGCTGTTTCTGGTGCATTTCCTGAATATTGCTTTTCCGATCTGAGTGTAATGGCCTGACATTGTTCCTTACCTTCTCTCTATGGATTTGCCTCTGTATTACTTGGCAATGAACCCTGGGGCCTGCTGTTAAGCATAGTCGCCATTTGCCCCAAGCTTCCAGATTCTTAATAGCCACTACCTGGCTTTTGATCATAACCTCTGTATTTGCCATGTACTTTAACATCATCTCCTCCATTTCTGATTTCTTTTCCTGCGGAGGTGCATATGGAGTAGGATGTTGTTGTTGAGAATATCTCGGTGGAAAAGGTGGTCTTGGAGCATACTGTTGTTGCGCTGGCTGAAATTGATTGTTCTGCTGAAACTGCTGCTGCTGACTTCCTTGGTTGTTTAACCAACTAAAGTTTGGATGATTGCGGTTGTTGGGGTGGTATGTGTTCTGAAACTGACCTTGGTCTTTCTTATAAGTGTTCACATACTGCACCGACTCCGAGTTGATAGCATATTGATCTGTTGAGTGCGACCCCGCACAGATCTCACATACGAAGGCAACTGCCTTGGCTTTGCCTTCCGACAACGAATCTATTTTCTTTGCCATAGCAGCCATCTGTGCTGACAACTGGGTAATAGCATCCACTTCCAACAAACCTGCAACTCTGGGCTGTGACGTTCTGGCTGTAGGATTCTGGAAATCATTTGCTGCCATAGTCTCAATAAGGTTATAAGCCTCATCATAGCTCTTTGCCCCTAAAGCTCCACCCGCAGCTGCATCTACCATCTGCCTAGACTGCCATCCCAATCCATTATAAAATGTGTTGATCACCATCCAATCTAGCATCCCATGGTGTGGACACTTCCTTAGCATCTCCTTGTACCTATCCCAAGCCTCGTATAAGGACTCACCCTGTTGTTGCTCAAATTGAGAAATTGTTGTCCTTAGTTTTGCAGTTTTAGCCATTGGGAAAAACTTGGCTAAGAACTTCTGTGCTAGGTCCTCCCATGTAGTAATTGATCCTGAAGGCAAAGAATGAAGCCAACTTCTCGCTCTATCCCTTAATGAGAATGGGAATAGCCTTAGTCGGATAGCATCCTCCGTCACCCCATTGTACCTAAATGTATCGCATATTTCAATGAAGCTCAATAGATGCTCATTAGGATCGTCTGTAGCAGCACCCCCAAACTGGACCGAATTCTGCACCATTTGAATGGTTCCTGGTTTAATCTCAAAGGTATTTGCTGCTATTGCTGGTCTGACTATGCTAGACTGCAATCCAGTGATATTCGGCATGGAATAGTCCCTCAAAGCTTTATGTTCCTCTCTTTGCTCAATTCTCTGTTCCTCCGCCATCTTCGGAATAGTTCTTTCTAACTGTGCTTGCAAATTCCTACGCACTCTTGCTTTCCAACCTCTTCCGTCAATATTATCCTGAGCTGGTGTTAATTCTGAGTTAGATGAGCGTGTGTGCATAAAACTTCTACAAGTACCTTAAACCAAAACAAAGATAAAAATAGAAATGAGAAAAGATTAGAGTTGTCTAAGTCAAACAATATAGCTTAAAACTAATGATAATAATAAAAATCTAACGCCTGTCCCCGGCAACGGCGCCAAAAACTTGTTGCCTCTTTTTAAGTCTTAAATAAAAGAGCTCTAACTCGTGCAAGTATACACGGTCAACAAGTAATACAGAGGAAGTAGAGTATCGTCCCACAGAGACAGGATTAAATTAAATCACTATGCATCAGCTCTATCACTATACTTATTTGCCTAAACTATTGCCTTACTTTTGGTGACAAAATTATTTCTATATCAATTAATAACTAAATATGCAAATACTAACGAAATATATCAAGCCTGGAATTAATGGGATCCTAACTTCATTTAATAGTTCATCTAATTACCACTATCATGCTAGTAAGTTCACATATCATAGAAAAGTAGCCAAGGACACAAAAATAGACATAACCATTTGTCAATGCATTATGACCTACTTACATAATATCCATACTTGATAGACACCATGTAATCATCACTATAACCAAAATCACTATATTTCTATGTGAAATTGCAATTATATTGATTTTAAGCACAAGTCCTTATTTTGACTCTTACGGTGAGACAGTATATTTCTATCTGACTCACAAAATATTAAGCTATCCAATTAAGCCTCATATTCGCAAGCTATCATGATTACAATCCATACTTATATGTTGTTTTTCAATTCCATACAAGTACTGAAATCGAATGGTGATCAAGCATTCATACATGCAAAACAATCATGATAGAAATTCCTTATGATATGCAAAACAATCTAACAATCAAGCTTATAATTAAACTACATATTAAAATCCGTTAGAATCCCATAATGGAGATTAGTTCATGTCTGAACCAAAAGCCATTATGGGATCAAAACTATACATGGAGAATAAACAATCAATTGAAATAAGAAGAATTAGATTGATCAAACCCAATTGAAGAATAAAATCCAAAGTAAAGTTCAATCCACATCAAAATCCAGTGCTTGAACAAAAATAATCCTAAGTCTATCTCTCAAAAACAATATCTAGAAAAGTAGAATAATAATAATAAAAGTCTCCAAGTTCCTTCTTAGGGTTTCCTTCTCACTATCTGATCAATATTAGCTTGAATCCTTTTCCAATTTGGCTTCCTTTTTCTCCTCCAGCCGCAACTCAGCAACCAAAATCGTGAACTAGCGCCGCTGGCGCTAGCCCAAGCGCTGCTGGCGCTAAGTTGGGCGCTAATAGCGCTAGCTTGCAGTATGTCATTGCTGAGTGTAGCGCCGCTGGCGCTAGCCCAAGCGCTGCTGGCGCTAGGTCATGTCCCAGTAATTACAAAAATGCCACTCAGCTCAAATTTTAATCCTTTTTAATTCTTTTCTTCACCAAATGACTTCTATGTCCCTCCAACTCCATCCTACAATAAATAAACACAAAAACAAATAAAATAATACTAAAAACACTTAAAGATAACAATAATTAAATTTAACAATACCTAATTCGTAGGTATGAAACCCACTCATCACTTATTCATGTGGAAATTCACAACAAATTGTGAGAAAGAGTCCGGGAGTGACTACAAGATCAAATCTTGGCTCAACTCTCCATCCATTACAAAACCCAGTTGTCCCAATTTTTAATCAAATTAATCATTTTGAGGACATGTGTCTGTATTGTAGTGTCATCGGTCATTCTAGATCGGAAGAGCTCCTTAGATATCTCATATCTGGCAGACCTACTCTACTCACCATACAAATCTTGAAGGTGAAGCAACATGGCATTTTCTCGTGTTGATGCTGTAACTCGTTACTCATGGAAACCAACATGATGCATTGAGCCACAGTCGCATCTTCTTGCCACTTTCTAAAAATAGCAATCTCTTCCTCAGAGACATTCTGTAAATGAAATTTTAATAACAACATTATCATGCATTCATTTTATTAATCATCAAATTAATTAGGTCTTTATTAAAATGATGTCTCCCACTATTTTCATCAAACTATATGACCCTCCATATATAGTTCGGCATATCTTAATTAAAAATTTGTGTAAAATCCGCTTAGTGAGATAAGGATCTTATTGCCATAAATATACAGTTTTGTGTATGCACAACAAACTATAGATTCATCATATATGGCATCACATGTATCAATAAAAGATTCATTATATAAGTCATCACATGTATCATAAAAACATTCATCTCATGAAAATAAACATTCAATATATATATTGATATCATTTAATGGGCAATTTTAGTTAGCATGAAATCAAATTTCCAATTAAAATAAACTAATTTTAGTTAGCGTTGCTGCAAATCCCAGATCGTGTTTTTGACTTTTCAAATCGCGATTTTGTTCTTTGTTTCAAAAAACATGATTTTATACTAACAATTATACTCAATTAAACTGTTCTAAACACATATCAATGTATATATCGAATCAAAAAAATTAATAATTTGCATGAGGATGACTCTGATGTAATAGTTATATTTAAATTCAGTTCTTGCACCCTAGGTTTGACCTTTTGGTTCACTTGGTGGCTCTAGTGAACCAAACTAGAATAAAAGTCCATAATCAATCCGGGTAGAATATAGTATTCTATATGTACATGCTAACTATGTATATATTATATATTATCCAACATGCTTCACATGTTAAATAATATGACGCGTATTATATATATATATATATGTGTGTGTGTGTGTGTGTGTGTGTGTGTGTGTGTGTGTGCATGCGCGCTAAACAAGATGAGACGAATAATAACAAACCCCTCAAAGAAATCATATTAAGTCCTAAACGTTCAAAGATATTTGGAATACCGAACGTCGCCTTCTAGCATGGTAAAGCGATAGAGTATTAAATATTTAATATGAGTTTGTTGTGTCACACAAGGTAAGTATTAAATATTTAAGATGTTGCCTTATCACATTTGATGCTTATTAAAGAATTGAACATTACTGCTTTGTTATGTCACACAAGGACGATATTTTTCTCTTTACATATATGGAAGTGCTAGGTTAGACTTAACTTGGATAATTTTGATTTGGATGTGTCACACTTGATCAAAATAATCTAAGAGGCAAAATACAAGGAGTTACATAGTGATGTAATTGACAATAGTTGTCTCTTTATTTATTTATATATCGTTTGTTGTGTCACACAAGGCTATATACATTTGAAATGGGATCCTTATTCTCACTAGCAAATCTTTAATTAGATTTGTTGAACTATATATTGAGGGTAATATAGTTTGATAAAAATAGTGGGAGATACCAATTTAAATAAAGACTTAATTTATTTTGATAATTAATAAAATGAATGTATGCTAAAATATTGTTAATTCATTTACAGAATTTTACAATGTCTAATTTACTATCACTGTGGAGCATATTAGATGTTAATTAACTGGACCAAATAACACGGACTACTTAAGGAATTTGAGAATAGTTCTCAAGGCTGAAAAGCTATCTTATGTCCTTAATACGCCTATCCCTATAATGGTTGCAGACAATGCCTCTGCGGAAGAGATTGCTACTTCTAAAAAGTGTCAAGATGATGCAACAGTGGCTCAATGCATCATGCTCGCATCCATGAGTAACGAGGTTCAGCGTCAGCATGAAACTATGGATGCTCCTACTATACTCCTACACCTTCAAAGAGTTGAATGGTGAGGAAAGTAGGACTATTAGACATCAGATATCTAAGGAGCTCTTCTGATCTAGAATGACCGATGGCACTGCAGTATAGATAATTGTCCTCAAAATGATCAATCTGATTGAACAATTAGGGTAACTGGGTTTTGTAATGGATGGAGAGTTGATCCAAGATTTGATCTTACAATTATTTTTGGACTCTTTCTCAGAATTTGTTGTGAATTTTCACATGAGCAAGCTAGATGTTAGCCTGCCTGATTTGCTTAACATGTTAAAAACTGCTGAGAGTCACTTTCCAACTAAGAAAGACCAAGTCTTACTGGTAGGGGCCAAAGGATCTTTTAAAAAGAAGAATAATTCAAAGAAGGTATAAGGAAAGGCAAAAACAAAGGATAAAAAGAATAAAACTGATGCAGATAGCAAAGGAGTTTGATTCCACTACAATAAGCCCGGACCCTGGAAAGGAAACTGTAAGGAGCATCTTACAGAGGCTAACCAGAAGAAGCTTAGTGAAGCTTCGGTTACAGATATAGGTGTAGACACCCGATTTTTGCATTTCCTATACTAACCCTGACAGGAGGGCAAAATCGTCAATTGACCCGGCACACGAGAATAAAGGGTGGACATAAAGACAAACCCTCAAAACCACCACGACGGGATGATATTGAAGCCGACACGACAACAAACGAATGTCGAGAGTCAGTTACTGATCACTGTGCTTGCCCGGATGACGTGGCACGTTTCCCGACGGGTTCCGGACTGCCGAGCGCAAACCCGTCAGCGGAAACCAACGGTACGACACGAAAATCGAGACGAGGCACGGAAAACGAGAAAATCAGCATAGTTAGCCGCAGATCAATTCGCGGCCAAGGACGGAACTCGAGGCAGCACGGGACTCGAAGCGCACGGGACTCGAGCGCGGCTGGGGGGAGAACCAAGGGCCAGCCGCAGATATATCTGCGGCCAGCCGCAGATAGATCTGCGGCTGCCCTTGGCAGTGCTATATTAGGCCAGTTCGCATACAGGAAGAAGGGGAGAGAAGAATTCAGCAGCAGCAGCAGTTCGGGGAGAGGAAGAAAAATAGGAAGAAAACAGCAAAAATTAAGAGAGAAAAGAGTGAGAAATAGTAAGAAATTGTACCTATTTTGTGAGATTATATCTCATATTTTCTACTCTACTCAATACACAAATTCATACATATTGTGGAGATTAATTGCAAGGTAAAAAACCCTTTGTTCTTAGCATTTTGTTATGCTATTTTGTTGAGCTTTTGGTCATCCAAATTATCTTAAATGTAGTTTTTTTCTTACATATTATTGTGATGCCATGGGTTAGGGACTATTAGTGAGGGTCTCATCGGAATGAAATTCCCCCTAATAGCCCGATGATATCCGTTTGGTGCAAATTTTAACTATTATGGTAATGTATCATTCGTAATGTATTTCAATCGTCATTGTAAGATGTCCTAGAGTGTTAGGCATCCCGTTGTTGATTATTTTCGTTATATCCATTTGGTGGTTGTGCAATAAGTTCGGATGTGAGCCTAGGAATGCGACCCCGTGGTCCAAATCCGATGATGGACATTTTTGAATGTATGTAATCGGGTGGATGTATCCGTTATTGTAAATGTGTAATCGTCGGGCCTTAAAACGACGCCAAGGCGATAATCGCGTTTAAGGCCCCGAAATAGTGAAACTTGTGATTGTGGGCGTTTGGGGTTATTTTGATGGCTTACATGCCCATGAATATCCCCGACGCGTGTTTATGCTTGATTGGATTTTGTGACACGAAAAAGGATTTCAAAGATTAAACGATGAAGGTTTTTTCCTTAAAATCAAGCAAATTAGGAGGTTAGCATCACGTAGCTAAAAATTTGGAGGTGTTAATGAATGTCGATTTCTATTAAACGGGAAGGCTAAAGAAAGTCGTTTTCAAATGTCACAAAAATGGTTTTATAAAATAAAACACCGTTTTATTAAATCTTGGTGCGTAGGGTGAAAGATATCCTAGAAGTTGCCCATCATTTTATGAAGGCAATGTATAGATTTCGATTCCTATTTTTACGAAGGTTTAAAACTCTTGTTTTGCCAAAACGACACCTAAGGAAAATCTCATAGTCTTGCCAACTAAAATCAACCCTTTCTTGCAAAGCTTTCTCGTTTAAACCGATAGACATCCTAAGGCATTTTCAAAAGAAAAAAAAACAATTTTCCCTAATAATCCAAATGATTCTTTTATGCAAACTCATCACAACATTTACATAGGCACACACACACGCACACGCGCGCACACACATGTCATGAATTAAAGGATAGGAGAGCATCAAGATTGCGGTAACCGTGCTTCACGGAAGTCGAGGGGTGCCTAACACCTTCCCCTCACTTAAGCAAGCCCCCGAACTCTATGAATCTCGATTCGCAGACCAATTAATTCGGAGTCACATATGAGCCAGCGATTTATAAAAAACGAAAACTCGGATGAGTTGGTACATCCATTTCAAATATACCAACTGGCGACTCTGGTTAAATTGGCTCATCATAAAAACAATCTTTAAAAACCCCGTCGACGTTAATGCCGACCTTTTTCCAAAAATCATCTAATAAAAAGGCTAAAATTGGAAAGGGTTACAAACCCCGCGTTAAGCGATTCCTACCGGCGTCGACAGCTGGCGACTCTGCTGGGGACATTAGAGGGCTTAAGCCGCATTCGAATCTTGATGCTATCCTATCCTTTAAAATTTATAATTGTGTATGTGCGTATGACATTTTGACGTCTTTTATTTATTGTTGTGTAAATGTGTGTTGTTGTCCAATGAATGAATGATTGAATGGGTTTTTCTTTACTTCAAAGTAATCATTTGCATGCGGTGAGGACGATGAATGTGAATGTATGTTGAGAGAGTACCTCCTCCTGAGGCGAACCCGTCGGTTGCTTATTACTGGACTCGATGGGGCTGCTCCCCGGAGATGGCTCAGGAAACGCACCACTCAAATCCGCTCCAATCGAAAGGGCTCAAACGAGTAGATTGCGAAGATTTGGGAACCTTCATGCCGAAAAGCCCGTGAGAGTAACCCTAGGGTAGGTCAGCCTCTGATAAACCCAACGCAGGAAAAGTCTCTTCATGCCCTTTTTACGTTCAAGCGTATAAAATGTCATGATCCCATTTCATATAAACCTCCCCTGTTGTCAAAAGAGAATACTGACCTCCATGTTTTGCAGGAAACAGCTGGGGAAGCATAATAAAGTCATGTTTAGCATTTGTTATTGCACTAAAAGACTACTAACTTTCTCTTTTGCAGGGAAAGATTAAAAAAAAAACCCCAAAACACAAAAAATTTTACAGCTTTAGCATGCATCCGCATCCTTTCATTGCCCAAGACTGAAACTTCGAACCGTTTGCCTGCAGGATTGCTCCTCAAACCCGTTCGCAGTCTAAGAAAGCCCAGGTCTCTAACTCTGAAATGGCTGATCTTCCCAATCATAGTTCCATCTCTCGGGAAGAGTTTGATGATTTTAAAAAGCAGATGATGGAAATGGCCACCATGCTAAAAGAACAGTTCCTAATCAGACAGGATTCGTCAAACCAGGGACCGCATAATGTACCACCGCCAGGGGGTGACCAGAATCCTCCTAAGGATGATGCAATCCCATTTAAAAATAACCAACATCAGCTTAAGGACGAGCCGGTCCTCCCAAAGGTCATTCCTGCCCTCAACAAAACAGTAATCACGATTCCAGAGGAGGGAGATACTGATGACCTTCGCAGAAAAATGAAGCAGATGGAGGAGACCATCCAATCTCTAAAAGGCATAGGCTCCTTGGGTAGGGTTAATTATGCAGATTTGTGTGTCTTCCCCGGAACCAGATATCCAGAGAAATTTAAGATCCCCGAATTCGAGAAATACAATGGGAAAGGGGATCCTTACACTCACCTGAAAATATATATTGGAGAACTGGGGTCCTATGCGAAAGACGAAGGATTAAGGATGCAATTATTCCAGAAAAGCTTGACGGGGGAGGCGAGGATCTGGTATGCCCGTCTCGATAATGCCCGGATTCATAATTGGGAGGAGCTGGCCCATACCTTTCTGACACAGTATAGCTTTCAGGCACAGATGGCCCCTGATAGATATCAAATGACAAAAATCAAGAAGCAACCAAGGGAAACCTTCAGGGACTATGCCCAACGATGGAGGGGTATGGCCGCACAAGTGAATCCTCCAATGAGTGAGTCAGAGATGGTGATGACCTTTGTGGATATACAGGAAGCACCTTATTATGAGCGGGTCATATCAGGGATTGGAAGACCTTTCGCCGAGATGATAAAACACGGAGAAATGGTGGATATGGGGTTGAAATCGGGTAAAATCCGGGACTTCACAGCTCTTGAAACGGCTGCGGAACAAATCCAAAGTGGGAATTATGGCAGTACTTCCCGCAGGCCCCAAAAGCGAAAAGAGGAAGATGTCTCTCTCGTGCTGCAGGGATCATCCAGGAAAGTGGAGAATAGCCCTCCTGTACAAATACAGAGATTTGTGCCGCCCCGGCAACCTAATTTTGATAATCCCAGAACGGACGGACGAAGGAGGTTTGAAACCACACAGAGGCGGGTATTTACCCCGCTTGGGGATCCTCTTGAGCAAATTTTGGCAATACTGATATCACAGGGGAAGATTGTCGATTTGGCACCTCCATGTGGACCCGAAGGGAAGAAAATTTGACCCCAGTAAAAAGTGTGCATATCATTCGGGTTCCCCGGGTCATGACACTCAGGAATGTTGGACGCTGAAACACATAATTCAAAACATGATTGATAGCGGGGAGATCGTGGTGGAACAGCCCGAGCCGCCAAATGTTAAAATCAATCCCCTGCCGAAGCATGATGGGGGAGGGGTCAATATGGTGGAAGCCATCGAAACCGAAAGACCGCCAAGGCGAAATTATATGACAAGGATTGATGAGATGGTTGGCATGACGGGTACTCAGGAGAATATGCAAGGGGCACCGGTTAGGTTGACGGGTGCAAGCCTGAGTATCACAGGGGGGGCCTATCAAGTTAGCGGCTCCAAAACCTCTCATCATCGCAGCAAGACCACAGATCCCTCTTTGCAATCTAAAAACAGTACCGTGGAACTACGGGGGTGTATTAGAGGAGGCGGCCAGTTGTGCTTCCGTAACATCAAAGGGGAATCCCTTGTACCTTCCAGGAAGAGTCCTCAAGAGTAAGAGAAAAGAGAACGAGAGGATATCCGAGGAAAAAGCCGCGGAGTTCTTGGAAAAGATGGACCATCCGGAAGTAAGGGGGATCAGGACGGTGAGCGAGGAATCGACTCTAACGTCGATCATGGATTTGGTGTTATCGTCCAGCGACCACTGCAGAATCTTGGCCAAAGTCCTAGGGGAGGCTCACATTCCCAAGACAATTAGCCAAGAAAGTTTCGTCCGCCTAGTGGACCATCTGCTAGAGAACAATGTGCTATCATTCACAGATGATGATATCCCGAAAGAGGGAAGGGGGCATCGGAGACCGCTGCACATCGCAGTGATCTCATCAGGATATGTCATGAATGGGGTATTGATTGATGGGGGATCAGCACTGAATATTTGTCCCCTCAGTACACTGAGGAAAATGAACATTAATCCCAAGCGCTTGCGGGCCAGTCACGTGGTGGTGCGAGCCTTCGATGGATCCCGGAAGGATACATTGGGAGAAATAGAGTTGCCCGTGGAGATAGGGCCGTGTACTTTTGATATTTCCTTTCAGGTCCTGGATATCTTCGCCAGTTATAACATGTTATTGGGAAGACCATGGATACATATGGCTGGGGCAGTTCCCTCTACACTACACCAACAAATCAAGTTCATCGTCAGCGGGAATCTGGTAACAATCTCCGCAGAGCGTAATGACCCTTTCCCGTCCAAGAATGGTCTGCCAGTAATCAATGTGGACAAATCCGCGGCGCCTGCCAGTTTTCAAGCACTGGAAATCAGCTCTCCCCATTATAGAGGTCTGGGAGCTCCAGCCATAAAGTCGAAAGCCTCCCCTGAGCTCACCTTCGTTGCTAGAGAAATGATGAAGATGAAGTTTCAACCTGGGCAGGGTTTGGGAAAAGACAACCAAGGAATTTCCACGCCTATTCAACTGCCCAACCAGACAGGCAGGGCAGGGTTGGGATATCATGGAGGCATAGAGCGGAACCACTCTCAAAGGGAAGCCCCATTTCGATCGACTGGAATCCTAATGCCGAGGGACCATAATGAACAAGGAACGGACAAGCCCGTGTCCGAATTAGAAGGTAAAGATTTGACCCCTGCGGATGATGAGGCAGTCAAAAGGAAGAGTTTCCTGCGGGAGGTCATGCAGCAGTTCGAAACCAAATGCTATATCTCTGGACCATCAATGAACATTGGAGAGGGGAAGGATACGGCCACAACGTCGGGGGCCCAACAGAGTGTGCCTGTCATCGATTGGGCAGGGTTAGTTATCCCTAACAATGCTATGAGGGAAGACCGATACGATGTGGCGGTAGTCGTCAAGGAAGTCTCTGGTGCGCAGCCGCCTGTCATATGTCGCATCCCGACTGATCTGACCACCGATAACTGGACGGTGGAGCCAATAATATCCAGACAAGGGTAAAGCACGGTGTCGGGGTGGTAGACCCCGGAGAGTGGGGGATGAATGTCTACCAGTTTTGGTTCTTTATTTTATATTTTGCATAACTATGTTAGTTTGTCATGTTATTTTAAGAGCGACCATTGTGGAAAGATGAATTATATATATGACAGTATTTTGTTTCAATGTCAGGTGTACCAATTTGAGTATTCCTTGCCTAACAAGCGATCCCTCAAATTTGAATGATGACTATGATTTTGATATCGAGCTGGATTTCGATTTAATGGGTATTGAGCAGGACGAGACAGATTACGATGACGCGCCTGACGAGATCAAAGGGTGGGTCGAGGATAAACCCAAACCCAACTTAGACCAAACCATCACCATAAATATCGGAACCCCTGACCAACCCAAAGAGCTCAAGATCGGGACAGACCTGACCCCTAACCAGAAAGTAGAAATGACCAAATTGCTACGCCAGTATGAGGATGTGTTTGCCTGGTCTCATGAGGACATGATCGGATTATCCACCGACATTGTGGTACACCAGCTGCCCATCAAGGAAGGTTTCAAGCCCGTCAAGCAAAAACTAAGAAAGCTAAAACCGGAATGGAGCTTGAAGGTAAAGGAGGAGATCATCAAACAGTTCAGGGCTGGAATCATCATGGTGTCCACCTACCCAGAATGGTTGTCCAATGTGGTCCCAGTGGCTAAGCCTGGAGGAAAGGTAAGGGTATGTGTTGACTATAGAGATCTGAACAAGGCCAGTCTCAAGGATAACTTCCCAGTACCTTTTATACACATATTGGTGGATAACAAACACAGCCCAATACGAGATGTACTCTTTCGTTGATTGCTTTGCGGGGTATCATCAGATAATGGTGGCAGAGGAGGACCGGGAGAAAACAGCCTTCATCACCCCTTGGGGCACTTTCTGCTATAGACGGTTGGCTTTCGGTCTCACAAATGCAGGGGCTACTTATCAAAGAGCTATGATGGCCCTGTTCCACGATATGATGCACAAGGAGATAGAGGTCTACGTGGATGACATTATCGTGAAGTCAAAGATAGAATCTGATCATGTGACCCATCTCCAAAAGCTATTTGACCGGCTCAGAAAATACAATTTAAGGCTCAATCCGGCAAAGTGTGCTTTCGGAGTGCAATCGGGCAAACTCTTGGGATTCCTGGTTAGTGATCGTGGCATCGAGTTGGATCCAGCTAAGATTAAGGCCATTGTGGATATGCCGACACCCCGCACTGAAAAGGAGATAAGAGGATTTCTGGGAAGAATAAATTTCATCAGCCGCTTCATATCCCATTTGACAACCACGTGCGAGCCAATTTTCAAGCTGTTAAGAAAAGATGTCTCCCAAGAATGGAATGAGCAATGCCAGGAAGCCTTTCAGATCATTAAGAAGCAGCTGACGGAAGCACCCGTGCTGGTACCCCCGAAGGATGAGATCCCTCTATTCATGTATATATCAGTCAATGACATTGCGATGGGCTGTATGCTGGGGCAGAAGAATGAATCAGGCAAAGAGCAGGCCATTTACTACCTCAGCAAGAGATTTAGCCGATGTGAACAGAATTACACCCCTATCGAAAGGACCTGTTGTGCTTTGGCTTGGGCTGCAATGAGATTACAGCATTATCTCCATGGGCACACCACGTATCTGATATCAAGGATGGATCCCCTGAAATATATCTTTGAACGGCCCATGCTGAACTGTCGACTTTCAAGATGGCAGTTAATCTTACAGCAGTTCGACATTGTATACGTAACTCAGAAGGCCATGAAGGGGCAAGGAATTGCAGATCAATTGGCAGAAGCGCCATCAGGGGGAATGGAGCCTTTAGACACTCCTCTGCCGGGCGAAGACGTATTCTGGATCTTGCGCGCGAGAGAGGATGACGAGGGGCAGTTCTGGAAATTGTATTTTGATGGTGCCATGAATGCGGAGGGGGCAGGAGCCGGAGCAGTCCTGGTCTCTATCACAGGAGAGCAATACCCCGTAGCCACTAAATTACAGTTCAGTAACTCAAACAACACAGCTGAGTATGAGGGATGTATATTGGGACGGACTCCGTTTGGCTCGCGATATGGGGGTGAAAAGGTTAGCAGTGTTCGGGGATTCGGAGCTGGTAATCAGACAAGCGATCGGGGTGTACAGCACTAAAGAGCTCCGGTTGCTTCCATACCACCGTTGTGTTATCCAACTGATGCAAGAGTTCGAAGATATCGCTTTCCGACACATCCCCCGGGGACGGAATGATTTCGCCGATGCATTGGCGACTTTAGCTTCTCTAGTCCACACAATCAAGAGCAGGAACGTTCCACAGATAGAGATAGCAGTGCAGAACGCCCCGGCATACGAGGAGCACGTGGCGGTACTATCGGACGAGGGGGTTCTGCCAAAGCAGCCTTGGTATCATGACATAAGGGAATATCTGAGGGATAGATCCATTCCCGACCAAGCCAGCCGAGCGGAGAGGTTGAGAATTCAAAAGATGGCAATGAAATTTTATCTGAGCGGAGATTCACTGTACAAGAGGGATGCCAATTTGGGATTGCTACGATGTGTAAATGAAATGCAGGCCCAAAAGATTATGGACGAAATACATGGTGGAGTGTGTGGGCCACACATGAGTGGGCCGATGCTGGCCAAGAAGATCTTGAGAACGGGGCATTACTGGTTGACGCTGAAAGCCGACTGTGATGATCACGTCAAGCGGTGTTACCAATGCCAGGCGCACGGTAATGTTATCCATGCGCCTCCCAATGAACTGCACTGTATGACCTCCCCTTGGCCGTTCTCAATGTGGGGTATGGATGTGATCGGACCAATAGAGCCCAAAGCAAGCAACGGCCACCGATTTATATTCGTCATGATCGATTACTTCACTAAATGGGTAGAAGCAGCTTCTTTCCCCAAAGTAACTCAGGAGATCATCGTCGGTTTCATCAGGAATAATGTCATTTGCCGATACGGGCAACCTGAGGTTTTAGTCTCTGACAATGCCAAGAATTTGAACAATACCCTCATGAAGGGATTATGCGACCAGTTTAAGATCAAACACCTCAATTCTGTCATTTACCGTCCTAAGATGAATGGGGCAGTGGAGGCTGCAAATAAGAATATCAAGAAGATCATGGCGAAAATGTCCGCTAATCATCGGGGATGGCCGGATCTGCTACCTCTCACCTTGCTGGCGTACAGAACGTCGGTACGTACTTCTACAGGGGCAACCCCGTACGCCCTGGTATACGGAATGGAAGCGGTTCTGCCAGTTGAGGTTGAGATGGCGTCCCTCAGAATCTTGATTGATGCTCAGATAAACGAGGAGGATTGGATGCAAAGTCGATATGACCAATTGGCCCTAATTGATGAAAGGAGGGTGGCCGCTGTGTTGCACGGTCAGTTATATCAGCAAAGGATCTCCCGATCATACGACAAGAAGATAAGACCTCGAAAATTCAAAGAAAATGACCTAGTGTTAAAGAGAGTAATGCCTTGTCAAGACGAAGCCAAAGGGAAGTTTGCCCCGAACTGGGAGGGGCCTTTTGTGATTAAGAAAGTGCTGTCCGGAGGAGCCCTCATACTGCAGGAGATGGATGGGGAGGTGTTTCCACAACCCCTCAATTCCGACTCGGTGAAGCGGTTCTATGCATAAAAAAAAAAAAAAAAAAAAAAAAAAAAATATCCCTCATCATTTTCTCCTCGTTCTTTGAAGGAACGAACTACGTAGGACCTGATCTCCCGACTTGTGGGGGTACGTAGGCAGCCATCATGGCACGGTCCCATTCCTTACAAATAACCCTTTCTTCTATCAAAACCGATTCCCAACAGCCAGAAAACCTTCCTACACCCTTGAAACTCTCCCGAAACCAGCCACCTGATCAGTTTCATCTCAAATAACCTGACCCTAACCCAACCAAGTAGTTAGCCCGAATCTAAGACTCAGCCGATGAAATCAACAGGATATGCGGCAATATCTGACAAGTCCCCATCAAGACTTGAGAAGAGAAAGAAGGCGAAATATCAAAATCATGGTTAGCTGGATAAAATGAGGGTCCAATGAAAGGCAACGATACGACAAAAGGGGAAAACGACTAAATCTAAATACTTGTCTATATAAATAGGTCATTTTGTTACAAGGTTTCTCTTTTGATAACCGATGAAACTGACATAGTCTATGCAGGAAATAAAATGATCTACCAATCTGAAACTAATCAAAGCAGGATGGATTAAGTGGTGGATAGATCTGAGGCATCGGCATTCCCTGCAATCTGTTGCCCCATCATGTCGACGCGATCCAATAAGCAGTGGCTCGGCTAACGGTCTCAGAGTGAGCATCTACAATTGCCTTAGTCTGCAATACAATGGCGTCTCTATCAGTATGAACAACATCCCTGGCCAGGATAGCAGCATCTCTCTCAACAAGAGCAGTATACCTCCCAGCCTCGGTAGTAATCGAGATGGGTGAACACCGGACGGACGGGGACCTAATGGCTCAGAATACCCTTCGCAAAGCCCGCCGACACCGGAAAGAATAATAAGGATTAGGAACGCTCCGGAAGATCATCTGCCATATCTCTGTCACCGGCGACAAACCGTTCAATCAGCGGAGAAGCCACCGACCAATCCTGTGGGGATCGAGATCCAAGCATACCACGACATCTGGCGACGACACCTGTAGAAAATAGTATCAAAAAGACTGTACAGGGGTCATTCTCTATCCATGAATAAAAAGCTTGCATCATACATGACTCGTTATGTGAAAATTCTGAATAAGTCGGACGTCGAACACGACGAATCAAGGCAAGACCCGACTGAACCCTGGGAAGGGCTGAGATCCACGCGAACCACAACAAGATGGTGAGCAATCCTGGGAAGGGCTGATATCCACAAAAAGAAAAAAGACAAAAAACAACAAACCCTGGGAAGGGCTGAGATCCAAGCAAACCGCGACAGAGTGGTGAGCAAACCTGGGAAGGCATCCAAGCAAACCGCGACAGAGTGGTGAGCAAACCCTGGGAAGGGCTGAGATCCACGCGAACCACAACAAGATGGTGAGCAACCCTGGGAAGGGCTGGTATCCACAAAAGAAAAAAAAAAAAAAAAAAAAAAAAAAAAAAAAAAAAAAAAAAAAGACAAAAACAACAAACCCTGGGAAGGGCTGAGATCCAAGCAAACCGCGACAGAGTGGTGAGCAAACCTGGGAAGGCATCCAAGCAAACCGCGACAGAGTGGTGAGCAAACCCTGGGAAGGGCTGAGATCCACGCGAACCACAACAAGATGGTGAGCAAACCCTGGGAAGGGCTGATATCCACAAAAAGAAAAAAAAAGACAAAAAAACAACAAACCCTGGGAAGGGCTGAGATCCAAGCAAACCGCGACAGAGTGGTGAGCAAACCTGGGAAGGCATCCAAGCAAACCGCGACAGAGTGGTGAGCAAACCCTGGGAAGGGCTGAGATCCACGCGAACCACAACAAGATGGTGAGCAACCCTGGGAAGGGCTGATATCCACAAAAAGAAAAAAGACAAAAAACAACAGACCCTGGGAAGGGCTGAGATCCAAGCAAACCGCGACAGAGTGGTGAGCAAACCTGGGAAGGCATCCAAGCAAACCGCGACAGAGTGGTGAGCAAACCCTGGGAAGGGCTGAGATCCACGCGAACCACAACAAGATGGTGAGCAACCCTGGGAAGGGCTGATATCCACAAAAAGAAAAAAGACAAAAAACAACAAACCCTGGGAAGGGCTGAGATCCAAGCAAACCGCGACAGAGTGGTGAGCAAACCTGGGAAGACATCCAAGCAAACCGCGACAGAGTGGTGAGCAAACCCTGGGAAGGGCTGAGATCCACGCGAACCACAACAAGATGGTGAGCAACCCTGGGAAGGGCTGATATCCACAAAAAGAAAAAAAAGACAAAAACAGCAAACCCTGGGAAGGGCTGAGATCCAAGCAAACCGCGACAGAGTGGTGAGCAAACCTGGGAAGGCATCCAACCAAAACAAAAACTGGGAAGGGCTAAGATCCAAACCAATAACAACCCTGGGAAGGGCTGAGATCCAAGCAAATCACATATGTATTGTCATTCTTGTGCACTGTCATTCATGCATCGAGTGTCTATTCTTTATCCTGTTCATTTCATTCATCATTGCATAAACATGATAAAGAGGGGCAGCTGTAGACACCCGATTTTTGCATTTCCTATACTAACCCTGACAGGAGGGCAAAATCGTCAATTGACCCGGCACACGAGAATAAAGGGTGGACATAAAGACAAACCCTCAAAACCACCACGACGGGATGATATTGAAGCCGACACGACAACAAACGAATGTCGAGAGTCAGTTACTGATCACTGTGCTTGCCCGGATGACGTGGCACGTTTCCCGACGGGTTCCGGACTGCCGAGCGCAAACCCGTCAGCGGAAACCAACGGTACGACACGAAAATCGAGACGAGGCACGGAAAACGAGAAAATCAGCACAGTTAGCCGCAGATCAATTCGCGGCCAAGGACGGAACTCGAGGCAGCACGGGACTCGAAGCGCACGGGACTCGAGCGCGGCTGGGGGGAGAACCAAGGGCCAGCCGCAGATATATCTGCGGCCAGCCGCAGATAGATCTGCGGCCAGCCGCAGATAGATCTGCGGCTGCCCTTGGCAGTGCTATATTAGGCCAGTTCGCATACAGGAAGAAGGGGAGAGAAGAATTCAGCAGCAGCAGCAGTTCGGGGAGAGGAAGAAAAATAGGAAGAAAACAGCAAAAATTAAGAGAGAAAAGAGTGAGAAATAGTAAGAAATTGTACCTATTTTGTGAGATTATATCTCATATTTTCTACTCTACTCAATACACAAATTCATACATATTGTGGGGATTAATTGCAAGGTAAAAAACCCTTTGTTCTTAGCATTTTGTTATGCTATTTTGTTGAGCTTTTGGTCATCCAAATTATCTTAAATGTAGTTTTTTTCTTACATATTATTGTGATGCCATGGGTTAGGGACTATTAGTGAGGGTCTCATCGGAATGAAATTCCCCCTAATAGCCCGATGATATCCGTTTGGTGCAAATTTTAACTATTATGGTAATGTATCATTCGTAATGTATTTCAATCGTCATTGTAAGATGTCCTAGAGTGTTAGGCATCCCGTTGTTGATTATTTTCGTTATATCCATTTGGTGGTTGTGCAATAAGTTCGGATGTGAGCCTAGGAATGCGACCCCGTGGTCCAAATCCGATGATGGACATTTTTGAATGTATGTAATCGGGTGGATGTATCCGTTATTGTAAATGTGTAATCGTCGGGCCTTAAAACGACGCCAAGGCGATAATCGCGTTTAAGGCCCCGAAATAGTGAAACTTGTGATTGTGGGCGTTTGGGGTTATTTTGATGGCTTACATGCCCATGAATATCCCCGACGCGTGTTTATGCTTGATTGGATTTTGTGACACGAAAAAGGATTTCAAAGATTAAACGATGAAGGTTTTTTCCTTAAAATCAAGCAAATTAGGAGGTTAGCATCACGTAGCTAAAAATTTGGAGGTGTTAATGAATGTCGATTTCTATTAAACGGGAAGGCTAAAGAAAGTCGTTTTCAAATGTCACAAAAATGGTTTTATAAAATAAAACACCGTTTTATTAAATCTTGGTGCGTAGGGTGAAAGATATCCTAGAAGTTGCCCATCATTTTATGAAGGCAATGTATAGATTTCGATTCCTATTTTTACGAAGGTTTAAAACTCTTGTTTTGCCAAAACGACACCTAAGGAAAATCTCATAGTCTTGCCAACTAAAATCAACCCTTTCTTGCAAAGCTTTCTCGTTTAAACCGATAGACATCCTAAAGGCATTTTCAAAAGAAAAAAAAACAATTTTCCCTAATAATCCAAATGATTCTTTTATGCAAACTCATCACAACATTTACATAGGCACACACACACGCACACGCGCGCACACACATGTCATGAATTAAAGGATAGGAGAGCATCAAGATTGCGGTAACCGTGCTTCACGGAAGTCGAGGGGTGCCTAACACCTTCCCCTCACTTAAGCAAGCCCCCGAACTCTATGAATCTCGATTCGCAGACCAATTAATTCGGAGTCACATATGAGCCAGCGATTTATAAAAAACGAAAACTCGGATGAGTTGGTACATCCATTTCAAATATACCAACTGGCGACTCTGGTTAAATTGGCTCATCATAAAAACAATCTTTAAAAACCCCGTCGACGTTAATGCCGACCTTTTTCCAAAAATCATCTAATAAAAAGGCTAAAATTGGAAAGGGTTACAAACCCCGCGTTAAGCGATTCCTACCGGCGTCGACAATAGGTTTGTTCATGATTGAAATAAATCTTTCTGTAAGTTAAGGTTCTACTTGGGTATTGGATATCGGCTGTAGTTCTCACATATGTAATTCAATGCAGAGAACAAGCAGAAGTAGAAGGCTAAAAAAAGAGAAGTAATCTTACGTATGGGGAGTGGAGCAAAGGTTGCTACATTAGCCGTAGGAACTTATAGTTTAGCGTTGCCTACGGGCAAGTCTATTAAGTTAATAAGTTGTTATTATGTTCCAGTTCTCATTAGAAACATTATTTCTTTCCGTTGTTGGACAAGGAAAGTTTAACTATTATATTTAAGAACATTGGTTATTCTATTAATACTATAATCCTACACGTTGCCTTCTTGGATAATAAACAACTCAATCAATATCAACTATAATCCTACACGTTGCCTTCTTGGATAATATTGTTTATCATTGAAGGAGCTAGTGGGAGGTTAATAGATCTTGAAGGAGTTCAAAAACCACAAAGCACTTTAAGTCAAACCGAGGAACCTATAGATAGACCTATTGTACCACAACCGAATCGTAAATCTAAAAAAGTACCAAAGATACCTATGAGGTATGGATTCATCATAGAGGATGATGATGAGGTACGCATCATAGAGAATGATGATCCAGTTATATACGATGAGGCTATGAGTAGTAGACACTCAGAGAAATGGAAGAAGGCCATGAAATCCGAATCGTAAATCTAAAAAAGTACCAAAGATACCTATGAGGTATGGATTCATCATAGAGGATGATGATGAGGTACGCATCATAGAGAATGATGATCCAGTTATATACGATGAGGCTATGAGTAGTAGACACTCAGAGAAATGGAAGAAGGCCATGAAATCCAAAATGGACTCCATGTATGAGAACCAAGTATAGACTCTGGTTACTCCACCGAAAGGCATAGTGCCTATAGAGTGTAAATGGGTCTTTAAGAGAAAGACTCGAGCAGATGGAAAAGTGGAGACCTATAAGACCAGAATGGTGACAAAAGATTTCAAATAATGGCAAGGAGTTGTCCATCATGAAATCTTCTCACCGGTATCAATGCTCAAGTCCATTCGGATTTTGCTTGTGATTGCATCTTATTATTACGAAGTCTGGCAAATGGATGTGGAGACGTCCTTCCTCAATAAAGATTTGAGGAGAATGTATGTATGATACAACCAAATGGATTTGTTTCAATGGTTGAAGCAAATCATGTATATGAGCTACAACAATCCATTTATGGATTGAAGCAAGCTTCTCAAAGATGGAACATTCGTTTTGATGAGACAATCAAAAGAGTTTGATTTTATCAAAAACGAGAATGAACCTAGTGTGTACAAAAGGGTCAGTGGGAGCGCTGTGACATTCCTACTATTATATGTTGATATACTACTGATAAGGAATGACATATCAATGCTACAATCAGTAAAGATAAAATTGTCTAAACATTCCTCCATGAATGACTTGGGAGGAGCTGATGGGCTAAATCTCTACTAGCAATTTACGTGCAAGTATAAACGGTCAATCAAGTAATAAAGTGAAAGTAGAGTTGTCGATCCCACAAGAAGCGAATTATAACCTAACTAATTCTAAATACTAATTATTCATCAATTAATTTAATCTAGATAATTTCGATATCAACTGAGTGAACTAACTAAATAACTAACTGCTAAAATATTAAATCAGTAAATAAAGAGGTTAAGGAATCAATTTCCCCCGATGATTTATTTAAGTAATACTATTATTCTTCTATTAAATTGATTAATTAGAATTGTCAACGGAAAATCACTAATAATTATTATAACCACCTTTCGGATAGTTATAAAGCATACCTATTATTATCAATTCTCCTATATTTCTATGAGAAACAATAATAACAAATTCATTAAGATTCATTTTCCAATAGTTGCTTGAGGTATTCAGGTATATTTCTATCCCGTCCACAAATTAGCATTCAATCAATAATCCTTATTACCGAAGAAATTACTAATCACAAGTTATTATAACCAGATCTCAACCTAGATTCCATTGTCAAATGTCATCTAAGTCCATCTAATAATTGTTGATCAAGCAATTATACAATTAAAATAGGTTATAATAAACAACTCAATCAATATCAACTTAAGTAGAAGAACTAATAAATATTAAATAAAATCATCATCGGGTTCCACTGAATCCTTAACTAAAAGACTTAGTTCATATTGAAAATAAAAAACATCAATGATTCATTAGAACCCATTCTAGATTACAAATAAAGAAATAAGAGAGAAGAAATAAACTCTGTCGAATTTGGTCTTCCTCCTAAGCCTTAGTTCTCCTCCGGAATAAAGCTCTGCTGAAAACCTTCTTTTTTACGTACTCTGTCTAGTCTCCCCTTTCTTGTCCTCTCTTCTCTTCTAAAATGAATGAATGAAAACCCTAATTATTAGTCTATTACCCCCTACTGATAAGTTCTAACCCGTAAATGATAAGTGTAAATAAAATTAAATTTTCAGCCAAAAGGAACCAATCATCCGGGTGCGTAGCTCCACACGTGCTCCAATCCGCGTTCAAGCGCCGCGGCTCTCAGGTTCATGCGTTGCGGCTCCTGCCCTTTGTAATTTATGCGTCACGGCTCTCGGGTTCATGTGCCACGGCTCCTGTTCATTTTTCGCACGCCTCAGCTTCTGAAACCCTGGCCTTCTTTAATTCTCCTTTGTTCATCAGTTTTGGCCAATCTTCCTCATAAATTGCAGCTACTAAAACTTATTCACCTGTTTAACTTTCGCCAAACAATAATCCTCACATGTAGCAACAATTCCAAGCTAAACTTGCAATAATATCTATTATTTACACAATTACAGGCTGAAATTAATTATTCACAAAAACTATTAAAATGCACTAAAATACTACTAAAAACTCTTAAGAAAAGCAAAATACTCAAGTCAAACATACCCAATTAATAGATATAAAATCTACTCATCAAATACCCCAAACTTAAATATTTGCTTGTCCTCAAGCAAAACTCAAAACAATAAATAAATTCTAAAAATTAAAAACATGCATCCTACTCCTAAGTTCATCATGAATCCATACATAGCCTCAAAGATCATATAATAGCTTTCAACAATTAAATCTCTGCAAACTTATTAACCACTCAGTCATCAAATCACAATAGTTACAATCCCATAGTGTGTGTGTGCAAGTCCACCAAATCAATTTGACCTTAAAAGGACTATATGCCGAACTCATGGTATAAAGAAGTCATCATCAACCTACAGGACATATCACAACAGTAACCTCAGTCAGGATATTCATCGTTCAAATCAAGAGAATTCAGTTCAATTCTAATTTTCTGTTATGCTATTCCTCCTAAAGTATTATCATTTTTTTTATTTTTTTTCAAGGTGAGTGCGTTTTACGCTCCTTCTCACATGCATGACGAGTGCGTTTTACGCTCTATCTCGTCTTAATAATTCCAAGGAGTACACTTTTAAGCTCAATTCATTCCACCAGATTTCTTAACTGTAGGAAGCATAACATCTTTTTTCTTTCTTTTCATTTGAACCTTACCTTTCCCCCAAACTTAAACAATTCACTACCCCTACTTTAATTAAAGTCGTAACATAATCCTAACTCGTGACAATATCTCCTACCAAGGTTTCAAACTATAGTCTCTTTAAGATTCAACCAATTTCAGTGGGATCTAAGTGCTCAAGATAATAGGGATCATAACTACGCAAAATTGACTTCTAAAATGGTTTAAAAGGTTACACACAAGATTCAAAAGTTTTCTAACCTGCTAATCACCTTTAATCATCTCTTATCATCGGCTATTCTAAAATTCACTACTTATTATCTACCATTTTTTTATATCATTTTATTTTTATTTTTTTTATAAATAGCTAGTTATGCAAGAATTAAATAAAATCCCAAAATTAAATCCTAAAATTAACCATGAAGAAAATTAAATAAGTCTTAACCAAACCAAACCAACAAATTAAAACGTAAAGTATCATCAAACCATCCCCCCAAACTTGAATATTATATTGCTCTCAATGTAATACCAAAAACTTCCCTGGAAATCAAGCATCGCCGACAGCAACACCACCATCATCAACATCATCCTCATCCTCAGTAAGACTATCGGACTCCTCCTCCGACTCAAAAGTAGAATCATGGAAGACTGGGGACGAAGGAAAGTGAATCGGATCTGGATTGTTGACGTTGAACCGAGTTGTAAATATATTGATAATGTTATTTGTGTAGTTCACATAGTTGTCAACTCGGTCTGCTATTTGATTCACTCGGCAGGTTTGCTGATGATTCAAACTAAGCAGATTATCCTGGCCTCGTTCCAAGCTCGTATGTATCCTCCTTATAGCCCGAACTTCAGCAAGAATCAAGTCCAAAGTAGCATCAGACGAAGCACCACGTCCTGCTCGCCTAACTCCCTGAGATGAACTCGCTCCTTGCGATGGAACCGCTCCTTCGATCTGTCCAGTGGCAGCAGCAGCATCAAAAGATTCATTATATCCAGCTCCACTCATATTTGGATAACTGCCTACAGGCTCCTTGAATTTGGCTATGGTGTTGTTGTCTAACACTGACTTTGGTTGCTCAAATATTTCATCTGTTTGCCAAACAACTCCAGCATTCTTACATAACCCATATATGAGAGATGGGTGTGGAAATCTGCCAGATGTACCACTTTGTAATGTATGAAGGATGGAGCTATAGATGACCTTGCCCACGTCAATACTTTTTCCAGTTACAATTGAATATAGGAGGGCTGCCCTAGCCTTGGTTACTTCTGAAACATGAGAGGAAGGCATTAATTTAGCACTATTAAAATAAAACCAAGCCTTACCATATCGACTCAGTCCATTCCTGGGGAAAGAAACTGCAGAGGCTACTCGAATTGACCATTGCATCCCAGGCTTACATATGCCTTGAATAACCTCATCCCAGTTTGGTCCATCCTGAACGAACTTCGTATATTCATCCTCCTCAATGTTTGGTAGGCCATAGTATTCATTGATCACCTTGCTATCAAAAGGAACCGCCTTACCTCGAACCATGGCTACTTTGTTCACCGCCTCAACCATATTAGCATAAAATTCCGTTATAACTGCTACTACAGTGGCTTCGGGTTGAGATGTCAATGTTCCTCAGGCACGCTCCTGAATCATTCATCGGATTTCAACTCCATTGCTCTCGAGTGGCACCAAGCCACGTTCCGAAATTAATTTTTTATTCACAAACTAGGCATGGAAGCGCTCTGAGGCTTCTTCACTGACGAATTTTGAATGATCATAGGTGGAAGAGGAAGCCTGAGAGGTACGTTGATGTTTGGGTGCCATTTGACAGCTTAATAATGCTTGAAAACCAAAATAGTGATGAAAGATGTGGTTTGGGCAATTTATCGAACACTTGGTGTGCACACAATTTTTGACCCAAAATCAAAGCCTTTTGAATATGTGCACTCCCTCAAATCATAGTTTCAAACATCAAAAAGGATCACAACTAGTGCAATTCAATCACAAGGATAGAGAGAAGTGATTGCATGCATGTGTTTGAAGAAGATGAAAAGAACTTGTGAATGTGAGGTTCCAACTCCTTCTTCTACTATAAATACTTGAACCCTCCTTGTAGAGATGGAATTAGGGTTAAGTTGTTGAGTTATTATGGAATTGAATCTCTATTTATGGTAGGAATTGATTTGGTTGGGTTAATATGAAAGGGTGGTAGTTTTTTTTTTTTTTGGAAAGTTGTGTTTGAGTGGGAGAGGGAATGTCGAGAGATGGGGGAAGAAGTGGGGAAATGGGCGAGATGGGCGCGCGGATGCTGCAATTGAATTGCTAATATATGCACAACGGCCGCGACTCCCATATCATGCTTTCCTTACCCAATCTCGGCTATGTTCCCTTGCTTTTCATTTCCTTTTTCTTCTTCACTGTAATCTTCTTCCCCGGTCTCATCTTCTAAAATCTCTTGTGTCACATAACACTCCTCCACCTCATTTGGCATTTTCATGGAATCTATCACACTGAATGTGATTTCTTAGTCATTAACCCTTAATGTGAGCTCTATGTTCTTAACATCAATCAAAGTGCGTCCGGTGGCTAGAAATGGTCGTCCCAGAATCAATGGAATCTTCTCATCTTCATCATAATCAAGAATAACAAAATCCACCGAGAAAACAAATGCATCAACCTTCACTAGCACATCCTCGATAATCTCTTTTCGACGTGTGATTGATCTATCTGCCAGTTGTATAGTCATTTTCGTCGATTTTATTCCTTTCAACCCAAGTCTCTCATAGATTGATAAAGGCATGAGATTAATGCTTGCGCCAAGATCACATAGAGCTTTTCCCACAAATTATTTTCCAATAGTGCACGGGACTGTAAAACTCCCTAGATCTTGCATTTTAGTTGGTAACTTCTGTTGAATAACTGCACTGCACTCCTCTGTTAAGGCTACCATTTCATAATATCCCATCCTTCTTTTATTTGAGAGAATTTCCTTTAAAAACTTCACATAACTCGGCATATGCTCTAATGCCTCTGCAAATGAGATATTGATCTGTAATTTCTTAAAAACCTCCAAGAATTTTGAAAATTGACTATCCAACTTCTGATTCTTTAACCGTTGTGGATATGGTGCAACGGAATTCTCTGCTCCTTGCTTACCCTTGCACTGGTTCAATCCCAATTCTTTATTTTTCTTTTCTTCACTCCTGTTCACGTCATTTTCAATTCCATCTTCTTTATCAGTGTCAATTTTTCTTGCTGGTATGGTATCCTCTTTCGTCAAACTCTTCCCACTTCTCAAAGTAATAGCTTTGCATTGCTGGTGATTTTCTCTTCTCGGGTTGACTTCGGTATCACTGGGTAAAGCACCATGTGGACGGCTATTCACTGCACTTGCTAGTTGTCCCATCTAAGTTTCCAAATTTCGAAGTGAACCTTCTAAGCTATTCTTCCTCGTGTCATTCACTGCAATATACTTTATGAGTATTTCTTCTATGCTAGCCTTCCTTTCTGGTTGGGGGTTCGCTTGACCTTGGAATCCTGGGGGATGGAACTGTCTTGGAGGTGATGATTGGTTCTGATTGTTGCTCCAAGAAACGTTTGGATGATTTCTCCACCCCGGATTGTAGGTGTTAGAATATATACCCTGCTTGTTTCCTACAAAATTCACTGATTCAGTATTAATTGCACACTGGTTTGTATGATGATTCCCTGCACATAATTCACAGACTGCAGCTATTTGTTGTACTGATTGAGTTCCTATTGCATCAACCTTTTTCGACAAATTTAGCATTTGTGCAGCCAGAGCTGTCACTGCATCTACCTCAATTTTTCCTCCAGTCCTTGGTTGAGTTATTCGCGCAGTTGGCCACTGAGAATTGTTTGCAGCCATTGTCTCCAATAATTCATATGCTTCTTCAAAACTCTTACCCATTAAGGCTCCTCCGGCAGCTACATCAATACAAGTGTGTGTTGTGTTAAACAACCCATTGTAAAAAGTTTGTACTTGCAACCACTTCGGAAGTCCATGATGTGGACATCTTCTTATCATTTTCTTGAATCGTTCCCATGCTTTATACAATGATTCAGAATCCAGTTGTGTGAAAGATGTAATCTCATTTCTCATTTTTGCTGTCTTTGCTGGGGGAAAGAATTTAGCTAAAAATTTATGAGCTAAGTCATCCCAAGTAGTGATTGACCCTGCTGGTAACGAATGTAGCCAACTCTTTGCCTTATCACGAAGTGTGAAAGGAAATAGCCTAAGTCTCACTGTGTCGTCAGTCACATCCTTATATTTGAATGTATCGTAAATTTCCAAAAAACTTACAAGGTGATCGTTTGGATCATCATTTGGCATGCCCCAAAATTGAATTGAATTCTGCACCATCTGAATCGTACCAGGTTTGATTTCAAAAATATTAGCCTGAATTGCTGGCCTCCTAATGCTTGAATGAATTTCAATGACTTGCGGCATCACATAGTCCTCAAGTGATTTTGGTGCGTCTTCTGTAGCCATAGCTTGTTGCTTAATTGTTTCTTTGTAAAACTGTCGTATTCTTCGAAGCCTTCTATCAATCTCGTCCTCAAACGGCATTAACTCTTACTCCTTTGACCTAGTTTGCATACAATGCTACCTGCAAATAAAGACCAAATTTGTAAATCCGTAACAAAATCTAAATTAAAACTAAATGATGAAAATTAATAAAAAGAAAATTTTAAGCTATCAATTGCTCCCCGGCAACGGCGCCAAAAACATGATGCTCAAAATCTATACTAGCAATTTACGTGCAAGTATACACGGTCAATCAAGTAATAAAGTGAAAGTAGAGTTGTCGATCCCACAAGAAGCGAATTATAACCTAACTAATTCTAAATACTAATTATTCATCAATCAATTTAACCTAGATAATTTCGATATCAACTGAGTGAACTAACTAAATAATTAACTGCTAAAATATTAAATCAATAAATAAAGAGGTTAAGGAATTAATTTCCCCCGATGATTCATTTAACTATTATTCTTATATTAAATTGATTAATTAGAATTGTCAACGGAAAATCACTAATAATTATTATAACCACCTTTCGGATAGTTATAACGCATACCTATTATTATCAATTCTCCTATATTTCTATGAGAAACAATAATAACAAATTCATTAAGATTCATTTTCCAATAGTTGCTTGAGGTATTCAGGTATATTTCTATCATGTCCACAACTTAGCATTCAATCAATAATCCTTATTACCGAAGAAATTACTAATCATAAGTTATTATAACTAGATCTCAACCTAGATTTCATTGTCAAATGTCATCTAAGTCCATCTAATAATTGTTGATCAAGCAATTATACAATTAAAACAGGTTATAATAAACAACTCAATCAATATCAACTTAAATAGAAGAACTAATAAATATTAAATAAAATCATCATCGGGTTCCATTGAATCATTAACTAAAAGAATTAGTTCATATTGAAAATAAAGAACATCAATGATTCATTAGAACTCATTCTAGATTACAAATAAAGAAATAAGAGAGAAGAAATAAACTCTGTCGAATTTGCTCTTCCTCTTAAGCCTTAGTTCTCCTCCGGAATAAAGCTCTGCTAAAAACCTTCTTTTTTACGTACTCTGTCTAGTCTCCCCTTTCTTGTCCTCTCTTCTCTTCTAAAATGAATGAAAACCCTAATTATTAGTCTATTACCCCCTACTGATAAGTTCCAACCCGTAATGATAAGTGCAAATAAAATCAAATCTTCAGCCAAAAGGAAACAAATCATCCGGGTGCGTAGCTCCACACGTGTTCTAATCCGCGTTCAAGCGCCGCGGCACTCAGGTTCACGCGCCGCGGCTCCTGCCCTTTGTAATTTATGCGCCGCGGCTCTCGGGTTCATATGTCGCGGCTCCTGTTCATTTTCCGCGCGCCTCAGCTTCAAAAACCCTGAACTTCTTTAATTCTCCTTTGTTCATCAGTTTTGACCAATCTTCCTCATAAATTGCAGCTACTAAAACTTATTCACCTGTTTAACTTTCGCCAAACAATAATCCTCACCTGTAACAACAATCACAGGCTGAAATCAATTATTCACAAAAACTATTAAAATGTACTAAAATACTAATAAAAACTCTTAAGAAAAGCAAAATACTCAAGTCAAACATACCCAATTAATAGATATAAAATCTACTCATCGGGAGCATCCTATAAATTGGGGATATAAATCTATATAGATAGATTTAAAAGTATGCTCGGCTTAACCCAAGGAATGTATATTTATTCGATGCTAAAGGCGTTTAGCATGGCAAACTCCAAGAGATGTCTCATGATGATGAGTCATAGAGTGTATCTCTCTAAAATTGTCCTCAATGAAAAAGAGATCACATGAGTTACTATCATGTATGCAATCAAATATACAAGACCTGATGTTGATTAGTCATATTCTGGAGAAGATCACTGTAAGACAGTGAAAAATATCTTTAAGTACTTAACCGGTACTGAGAATGTGATCATGATTCATGGTGGGTCTGAATTAAAACTAGAGGGTTAAACAGACTCAAGTTTTTCAGATTGACCAAGACGATAACAAATCCACTTTAGGGTAAATCTTTACCTTGAAAGGTAGTGCAGTGAATTGGAAAAGTTCCAAATAGCAAAGAGTTGTTGGTTTAGTGACAAAGACAAAGTATATAGCTGTAAATGAAGCTGCAAATTGATTGTTTGGATAAAAAGTTCATTACAGAACTAGGAATAGTTCCTAAATCTCATCTTAGATTCAAACATGTGTTGTGGCACTTTCATTTGATTGGAGAAATCATTGAAAGAGGAGAAGTCACTATAGAGATAGTGGACTCTCGAGAACAATATTACACATCCATTTACTGAAGCTTTATCCAACAGCAAGATGATCGTCACTTAGAGAAGAAGGGTATTAGATACCATGGCAATTGGCTTTAGTGCAAGTGGTAGATTGAAAGTATTATGCATACAAGTCAATCATATTTGATATAATGTAGCATATACTTTGTAATCTTATTCATTTATTAATAAAATAATTGACTTATTAAAGGTATTTTTCCTTATCTACATGGTGTTGTTATTTAATATGTGATAAACCCATAGTTTTAGGCAATGCTTTTAGAATCATGATGATGATCATGCTAATGAGATCTAAATTCTTAGAGAGCATAAAACTAAAATCGTTCTTAATCGTTGGATTACTAAAAAGGGAATTAGTGAATCCGGATAGATTAGTACATACGTTGTTTACTCTTAGGAAGAGAATGATTGATCTCATAATCATTTGTGTGGAGACACTAAAGCAAGTATGTAGGTGCTTATTGGAGAATAAGTTCACTGAACGTGGCTCGCTAAGGAATACCTAATGGAGTTTTACTCGTCTGTCAATAGGAATTCCTCTAGTGATAGTAGTACAAGTGATCCTTGGACTTGAGATCAATATAGTATCTTGTGTATGATGAGTTATACTTTGACAATTCCCTTAAGACCTTTAGGGTATATCAAAGGGTTTGATTGGGTATAATAAGTTGTACATGGAGATAGGTGAATGATCAACAAACAATCTACCACATCTAGTAAAAAATGTGAATGTCCAATGTGATTCGATAAATGACAACTCAGTAGTCCTTGGCCAAGGCAGAATGAAATTAGAAAGGAGTTTCTAATTTGCATTATTTAGAGTTGTGCATTTACGAATTGAAATACATATGATTAAATAAAATAAGACTTGACAGTAATTACATGTCTTATATTTAATTGGGATATTGTATGGTAGAAGGATTGAATTATACGGTAACTATTCACTGACAGGTTCTTTTGTGATTAATGTTAAAATCTATATTATATGGAAAGTCGTTGATCGCTAAGGGGGCTTACCCTTATTGTAGAATAAATGTTATTTATTTAAATGATTAAACAGTTTAATTTATTTATTTAAATAAGATTAGAATTGTTCTAATTAATTTTTCACAACCGGTTTAATATGGAGAACCTAAAGGATCACACCGCAAAAGCAAAATATTTATTTAAGAAGTAAATGACATAATTGCAATAATAAGTTAAGTGTATTTAATTTAATCTATGGAGATAGAATAAATTAAATAGCTTAATATTTATTACTTAATATTTTGAAAATATTAAATATAAATTAATAAGAGGAGTCTTATTATTATTATTACTATTATTATTATTTAATTCCTAATAGGGATTGAGAATTAATTAATAGAAGTACTCTCATAAATTCCTAATTGGATTAGGAGTTTAATTAATTAAAGAAGGTTAATTAGAATAAAAACTTAATCCTAAATAGTTTAGGAGGGTTTCCTACATCTATAAAGAAGAGGAGTCTTATCATGGATTAGGGTTACACACTCTTGCATTAGAATTGTGGAGAGTACTTACAATTTCTATAGAGATAGAAACTAGGGTTTTGCTAACACTCATCTTCTTGAACAAGTATTATTCCTTGGTGGATCACCTCTAGATGCCAAACACTTGGGTGGCTAACGTTGATCAAAGGAAGGAATTTAATCGGTGGATTCAAGGAGAACGCGAAGGAATTGGAGTTGAACTTGTACCTAAGAAAGCTAGAATTCTACAAGGGTATAATTCTTATTCTCCATCTCTTTCGTTTAATTAATAATTGTGCATAAAGATAGATCATGGTGATGGTTTGTATAAAATTTTAAAATTTGATTTTATCGCGCTTCCGCTTTATTTATGTAATTTGATTGTATATTCGCGTTATATTTAAACCTAACAGTGGTATCAGAGCCAAACTTTATACGAATTATTAATTGTTTTGATTCCGTATATGTATGGGTATGTGTTTAGAACAATTTATTAGGCATAATATGTTGTATAAAATCATGAGTTTTGAAAATAATTGCAAAAAATTGAGTTTTGGATGAAAATATGATCAAATTCGCGACTGCAGGAAAAATTGGAAAACATATCTGACGACCTGGCGCAGCAGCGCCATGTCCCTTTGTTGGACGTGGTGCAGCAGCGCCATATCCCTTACCCGGATACGCCCCGACGCTGCGGCGCCGTTGGCGCCGCAGCGCCACTGTAGCAGATTTACGATTTTGATTATTATTATTTTTATTATTTTTTTGCAATTTTTCAAAAATTAAAATAAGGAGTTATTTTACATGGTTTTATAATTAAAATAAAGAGTTATTTTAAACTTGAAATTAGATTTCATGCAACTTTAAATTGCCCATTAAATGATATCAATGTATATATGGAATGGTTTTATTATTCATGAGATGAATATTATTTATTGATGCATATGGAGATATGTATGATAATAAATGGGATTGATTATGGACTATTGACCAATGTGTGATTGGATTTATTTTAGAGGATGCTTGAATGAATGGGTTTTATAAATGGGGTATGCGTACCTCGTCTTCTCTAATTTTTTTTCTTGATGGAAATTCTATCTTCCTCCTATGTACTTCCCCTTGACTGCTGATTAAGGTTTCTATTTATTGTAAATAATTTATGTAATAGGATTAGTTAGAATTATTTTGAAGACAAAGGAGCAAGGAGCATTTAAAGACCCGTTTGTAATGGAGCCCGGGATTTAAATGTAATAGTTATATTTAAATTCAGTTCTTGCACCCTAAGTTTGACCTTTCGGTTCACTTGGTGGCTCTAGTGAACCAAACTAGAATAAAAATCCATAATCAATCCGGGTAAAATATAATATTCTATATGTGCATGCTAACTATGTATATATTATATATTATCCAACATGCTTCGCATGTTAAATAATATGACGCGTATTATATATATATATATATATATATATGTGTGTGTGTGTGCATGCGCGCTAAACAAGATGAGACAAATAATAACAAACCCCTCAAAGAAATCATATTAAGTCCTAAACATTCAAAGATATTTGGAATATCGAACGTCGCCTTCTAGCATGGTAAAGCGATAGAGTATTAAATATTTAATATGAGTTTGTTGTGTCACACAAGACAAGTATTAAATATTTAAGATGTTACCTTATCACATTGGATGCTTATTAAAGAATTGAACATTACTGTTTTGTTACAAGGACGGTATTTTTCTCTTCACATATATGGAAGTGCTAGGTTGGACTTAACTTGGATAATTTTGATTTGGATGTGTCACACTTGATCAAAATAATCTAAGAGGCAAAATACAAGGAGTTACATAGTGATGTAATTAACAACAGTTGTCTACCTATTTATTTATATATCGTTTGTTGTGTCACAAGGCTATATACATATGAAATGGAATCCTTATTCTCACTAGCAAATCTTTAATTAGATTTACCGAACTATATATTGAGGGTAATATAGTTTGATAAAAATAGTGGGAGATACCAATTTAAATAAAGACCTAATTTATTTTGATAATTAATAAAATGAATGTATGTTAAAATATTATTAATTCATTTACAGAATTTTACAATGTCTAATTTACTATCATTGCGGAGCATATTAGATGTTAATTAACTGGACCAAATAACACGGACTAGTTAAGAAATTTGAGAATAGTTCTCAAGACTGAAAAGCTATCTTATGTCCTTAATACGCCTATCCCTATAATGGTTGCAGACAATGCCTCTGCGGAAGAGATTGCTACTTTTAGAAAGTGGCAAGATGATGCAACCGTGGCTCAATGCATCATGCTCGCATCCATGAGTAACGAGCTTCAGCGTCAGCATGAAACTATAGATGCTCCTACTATACTCCTACACCTTCAAGGAGTTGAATGGTGAGGAAAGTAGGACTATTAGATATCAGATATCTAAGGAGCTCTTCCGATCTAGAATGACCGATGACATTACAGTATAGACAATTGTCCTCAAAATGATCAATCTGATTGAACAATTGGGGCAACTGGGTTTTATAATGGATGGAGAGTTGATCCAAGATTTGATCTTGCAATCACTTTCGGACTCTTTCTCACAAATTGTTGTGAATTTTCACATGAGCAAGCTAGATGTCAGTCAGTCTGATTTGCTTAACATGTTGAAAACTGCTGAGAGTAACTTTCCAACCAAGAAAGACCAACTCTTACTGGTATTGGCCAAATGATCTTTTGAAAAGAAGAATAATTCAAAGAAGGTATAAGGAAAGGCAAAAACAAAGGATAATAAGAACAAAACTGATGCAGATAGCAAAGGAGTTTGCTTCCACTGCAATAAGCCTGGACACTGGAAAGAAACTGTAAGGAGCATCTTACAGAGGCTAACCAGAAGAAGCTTAGTGAAGCTTCGGTTAAAGATATAGGTTTGTTCATGATTGAAATAAATCTTTCTGTAAGTCAAGGTTCTACTTGGGTATTAGATACCGGTTGTAGTTCTCACATATGCAATTCAATGCAGAGAACAAGCAGAAGTAGAAAACTAAACAAAGAGAAGTAATCTTACGTGTGGGGAATGGAGCAAAGGTTGCTACATTAGCCGTAGGAACTTATAGTTTAGCGTTGCCTACGGGCAAGTCTATTAAGTTAATAAGTTGTTATTATGTTTCAGTTCTCATTAGAAACATTATTTCTTTTCGTTGTTGGACAAGGAAAGTTCTAGTATTATATTTAAGAATAGTGGTTATTCTATTTATAATGATAATATTTTGTTTGAAACTGGAAGATTACTTGATAGACTTTGTATACTTGACTTACATAAAATAAAAAATTTGCAAATTGAACAAACTAATAAAAGAAAAGGAGATGATCATTCAAAGAGTTGAATATGTGTATTTGATGAAATACAAGTCTGAATCATTTGAAAGGTTCAAAGAATTCAGAAGTGAAACAAATTGACAAAGTATTAAGATTCTTTGATCAGATCGAGGAAGGAATATTTGCGCAATGAGTTGCTAGATCATCTCAAAATGGTATTTTCTCATAATGGACACCTCCTGATACGCAATAATTGATTGGTGTATATAAAAGGAGAAATTATACCTTGTTGGACATGGTGCAGTCCGTGATGATTTTTACCGACATTCCAATATCCATCTGGGGTTATATCCTAGAAACGGCTGCATATCTACAAAATAAGGTAACCTCAAAAATCCGGCCCTAAGACTCCATAAAAGTTATGGATAGGGAGGATTCCTAGTCTTAAGTAAGTTAAGATAAGGGATTGTCTAGCTTATGTGAAAAGGTTTCAAAAGGATAAGCTTGGGACAAAATCTGACAAATGCAGGTTTGTGGGATATCCTAAAGAAAGTTTAGGGTATTATTACTATAATCCTACACGCTGCCTTCTTGGATAATAGTGTTTATCATTGAAGGAGCTAGTGGGAGGTTAATAGATCTTGAAGGAGTTCAAGAACCACAAAGCACTTTAACTCAAACCGAGGAACCTGTAGATAAACCTATTATACCACAACCGAATCGTAAATCTGAAAAAGTACCAAAGATACTTACGAGGTATGGATTCATCATAGAGGATGATGATGAGGTACGCATCATAGAGAATGATGATCCAATTATATACAATGAGGCTATGAGTAGTAGACACTCAGAGAAATGGCAGAAGGCCATGAAATCCGAAATGGACTCCATGTATGAGAACCAAGTATAGACTCTGGTTAATCTACCGAAAGGCATAGTGTCTATAGAGTGTAAATGGGTCTTTAAGAGAAAGACTGGAGCAGATGGCAAGGTGGAGACCTATAAGACCAGAATGATGACAAAAGATTTCAAATAATGGCAAGGAGTTGTCCATCATGAAATCTTCTCACCAGTATCAATGGTCAAGTCCATTCGGATTTTGCTTGTGATTGCAGCTTATTATTACGAAGTCTGGCAAATGGATGTGGAGACGTCCTTCCTCAATAAAGATTTGAGAAGAATGTATGTATGATACAGCCAAATGGATTTGTTTCAATGGTTGAAGCAAATCATGTATATGAGCTACAACAATCCATTTATGGATTGAAACAAGCTTCTCAAATATGGAACATTCATTTTGATGAGACAATCAAAAGAGTTTGATTTTATCAAAAACGAGAATGAAACTAGTATGTACAAAAGGTTCAGTGGGAGCGCTGTGACATTCTTAGTATTATATATTGATATACTACTGATAAGGAATGACACACCAATGTTAAAATTAGTAAAAATAAAATTGTCTAAACATTCCTCCGTGAATGACTTGGGAGGAGCATCCTATAAATTGGGGATATAAATCTATATAGATAGATTTAAAAGGATGATCGGCTTAACCCAAGGAATGTATATTCATTTGATGCTAAAGGCGTTTAGCAAGGCAAACTCCAAAAGATGTCTCATGATGATGAGCCATGGAGTGTATCTTTCTAAAATTGTCCTCAATGAAAGAGAGATCGCATGAGTTACTATCATGTATGCAATAAAATATACAAGACCTGATGTTGATCAGTCATATTTTAGAGAACATCACTGTAAGACAGTGAAAAACATCTTTAAGTACTTAACCGGTACTGAGGATGTGATCATGATTCATGGTGGGTCTGAATTAAAACTAGAGGGTTAAATAGACTCAAGTTTTTTAGACTGACCAAGACGATAACAAATTCACTTTAGGGTAAATCGTTACCTTTAAAGGTGGTATAGTGAATTGAAAAAGTTTCAAACAGCAAAGAGTTGTTGGTTTAGTGACAAAGACAAAGTATATAGCAGTAAATGAAGCTACAAATTGATTGTTTAGATGAAAAGTTCATTACAGAACTAGGAATAGTTCCTAAATCTCATCTTGGATTCAAACATGTGTTGTGGCACTTCCATTTGATTAGAGAAATCATTGAAAGAGGAGAAGTCACTATAGAGATAGTGGACTCTCGAGAACAATATTGCATATCCATTTACTGAAGCTTTATCCAATAGCAGGATGATCGTCACTTAGAGAAGAAGGGTATTAGATACCATGGCGATTGGCTTTAGTGCAAGTGGTAGATTGAAAGTAGTATGCACACAAGCTAATCATATTTGATATGATGTAGCATATACTTTGTAATCTTATTCATTTATTAATAAAAGAATTGACTTACTAAAGGTATTTTACTTTATCTACATTATGCTGTTATTTAATATGTGATAAACCCATAGTTTTAAGCAATGCTTTTAGAATCATGATGATGATCATGCTAATGAGATCTAAATTCTTAGAAAGCTTAAAACTAAAATCGTTCCTAGTCGTTGGATTACTAAAAAGGGAATTAGTGAATCCGGATAGATTAGTACATACGTTGCTTGCTCTTAGGAAGAGGATGATTGATCTCATAATCATTTGTGTGGAGACACTAAAGCAAGTATGTAGGTGCTTATTGGAGATTAAGTTCACTGAACGTGGCTCACTAAGGAATACCTAATGGAGTTTTACTCGCCTGTCAATAGGAATTCCTTTAGTGATAGTAGTACAAGTGATCCTTGGACTTGAGATCATCATAGTATCTTGTGTATGATGAGTTATACTTTGACAATTCCCTTAAGACCTTTAGGGTATATCAAAGGGTATGATTGGGTATAATAAGTTGTACATGGAGATAGGTGAATGATCAACAAAGAATCTACCACATCTAGTAAAAGATGTGAATGTCCTATGTGATTCGATAAATGACAACTCAGTAGTCCTTGGCCAAGGCAGAATGAAATTAGAAAGGAGTTTCTAATTTGCATTATTTAGAGTTGTGCATTTAAGAATCGAAATATATATAATTAAATAAAATAAGACTTGACAGTAATTTCATGTCTTATATTTAATTGGGACATTATATGGTAGAAGGATTGAATTGTACGGTAACTATTCACTGACAGGTTTTTTTGTGATTAATGTTGAAATCTATATTATCTGGAAAGTCGTTGATCGCTAAGAGGGCTTACCCTTATTGTAGAATAAATGTAATTTATTTAAAATGAATTAAATAGTTTAATTTATTTATTTAAATAAGATTAGAATTGTTCTAATTGATTTATTCACAACCGGTTTGATATAGAGAACCTAAAGGGTCACACCGCAAAAGAAAAATATTTATTTAAGAAGTAAATGACATAATTGCAATAATAAGTTAAGTGTATTTAATTTAATCTATGGAGATAGAATAAATTAAATAGCTTAATATTTATTACTTAATATTTTGAAAATATTAAATATAAATTAATAAGAGGAGTCTTATTATTATTATTACTATTATTATTATTTAATTCCTAATAGGGATTGAGAATTAATTAATAGAAGTACTCTCATAAATTCCTAATTGGATTAGGAGTTTAATTAATTAAAGAAGGTTAATTAGAATAAAAACCTAATCCTAAATAGTTTAGGAGGGTTTCCTACATCTATAAAGAAAAAGAGTCTTATCATGGATTAGGGTTACACACTCTTGCATTAGAATTGTGGAGAGTACTTACAATTTCTATAGAGATAGAAACTAGGGTTTTGTTAACACTCATCTTCTTGAACAAGTATTATTCCTTGGTGGATCACCTCTAGATGTCAAACACTTGGGTGGCTAACATTGATCAAAGGAAGGAATTTAATCGGTGGATTCAAGGAGAACGCGAAGGAATTGGAGTTGAACTTGTACCTAAGGAAGCTAGAATTCTACAAGGGTATAATTCTTATTCTCCATCTCTTTCGTTTAATTAATAATTGTGCATAAAGATAGATCATGGTGATGGTTTATATAAAATTTTAAAATCTGATTTTATCGCGCTTCCGCTTTATTTATGTAATTTGATTGTATATTCGCGTTATATTTAAACCTAACACAAAAGATATACCCTTGTGAAGATGATGCAACTCCTTGATCAAATCTTCAAGTTCTAATCCTTTGTTTTTTCGTGCTTCTTCAATTCCTCGGATCAAACGCAAGCTACTCAATGTGTGCAGCGCTATAAAGGTGATCCACCAAGAGTATATTGATTAAAGAAGTGAATTTAGGTTTACTTTAAACCTTGGATGGCTAACACTAATTCTCTCTTTCCTAACTCCTTAGGTTGTAGAGAATTTGTTACGTAGTATCTCTATACTCACAGTTGTGTTATGACCCTAATCTATCATAAGGGCTCTCCTTATATAGACAAATTCCTCCTCCTAAGCTCTTTAGGACTTAGGGTTTTTAATTTAATTTAATTCTCAAACTATTTAGGAACTAAATAATTAATAATTAATAATAATAATAATAATAATAATAATAAAACTCCTCTTATTAATCTATAATTAGTATTTCTTCAAATACTTAATTATAAATATTAAGCTATTTAATTTATTCCACTAATAAATTAAATATACTTAATTTATTATTATTAAGACAATCACTTCTAAAATAATATTTTTCTTTTATGGTGTGACCCTTTAGTTTCAATATTATACCGGTAGTAAAATAAATAAATTAGAACCATTTTAATATTATTTATAATGAATTAAACTACTTTAATTCACTTATAAATAAATATATTTATTCTACATTATGAGTGACACCTTACATCAACATATCATGACTATCCGGATAATATAAAATCAACGTTTAATCACAAAGAACATATTCAATAAATAGTTACCGTACAATTCAATCCTTTTACTATGCAATGTCTCAATCAAATATAAAATATGGAATTTCTGTCAAGTTTTATTTATTTGATCATATGTATTTCAATTCTAAAATACACAATTCTAGTTAATGCAAATTAAAAACTTCTTTCTAATTTCTATTTAACCTTGGTCAGGGATTTCTGAGTTGTCACTTATCGAATCACATAAGACATTCTCTCCCTTTACTAGAAGTGTTAGATTCTTTGTTGATCATTCATCTACCTCCATGTACACTTTATTTATATCCGAACATACCCTATTATACACTCAAGGAGTAAAGGAATATGACAAAGTATAACTTAGAATACACAAGGTACTATGATAATCTCAAATCCAATAATCACTTGTACTACTATCAATTTAAGAACTCCGATTGATAGGTAAGTAAAACTCCATTAGGGTTCCTTTAAGCGAGTCACGTTCAGTGAACTTATTCTCCAATAAGTACCTACAAACTTACTTTAATGTCTCCACACAAATGATTATGAGATCAATCATCCTCTTCAACAGTGTAAGCATAGTATGTATTAATCTATCCAGAATCAGTAACCTCACATTAGTGATCCAACGATTAGGAACATTTTAGTTTTTGAGCTATCTAGAATTTAAATCTCATTAGCATGAACTCTTCATAATTCTAAAAGCATTGCTCCAAAACTATGGGTTTATCCTTATTAATTCAACCAATTAAATATGGATAAATAAATGCCTTTTAAATAAATAAATCCTTTTATTAATAAATAAATAAGACTACAAAGTAAATGCTTATCACATCCTATGTAATTGGTTTGAGGGCATACTACTTTCAGCAACATGGTTGTTGATCCCTTGACTAATTTCGTTCCTAGGGATGTTTTTCGAGCTTATGTTAGAAGCTCAGGATTTCGTAGGCCTTGATATATTTGATGTTTGATAATGGACATCTTTTGGATATTTTTTATATATATATTTATGCAATAAAGGTTATCACATAATGTTGATTTCTATTCAGTTCTATGTTTTAACTTATTGCATATATATAAGTACACAAGGCAAAAAAGTTGATCTACTCACACAGATAACCTGCCTCGACTATTGTAATAGTGAGCAATATGAGACTATTTCGCGGTGGTCTAAATGGTCGGACACCATTTTTGAGACACTACGATTTAGTCGCCTTGGCTAGGTCCAAGAAGAGGTATCATTATATATCGAACACTTGTAAAAAGTGTAACCTTGTTTTTAGGGTTGCCGGACATTAGATTCATACTAGATACTATTTGAAGTAACTAGGGATGTTTTCTAAAGTTAAACGCTTGAGAGCGATTAACTACTGTCCGTACGGTGTTATTTTAGCTAGAGCTACTGTCCGTACGGTATTATTTTAGCTAGAGCTATTGTCCGTACGGTGTTATTTTAGCTAGAGCGACATTTATTTTGAGATATTCACCATAACATGATAATTGTACCTCGTGTGCAAAATAAGCGACATAGTACAAAAGAGTGATGTGATGAATCCCTATCCAATCACTGTATGCGTACATTAACTATTGTCCTTAGTAACTTGAACCTATGTCATGAAACAAAGACTTTGTTTTGCTACTCTAGTTTATATTCCTAAGTTCACATAATGAGATTTCATGGGTACTTGTCAGGGAAAGCAGCAAAGTTAATGAAGATTGACATGAGAGTTTAGGGAAAACATTTGTCTGACATCACATTCAGTTGTTGGTTAAACAATGCGCGCGCAACTATTTTAAACTTTATATATTATACTATATATATAAAATTGTTTTTTTTAAGGTGAACATACCAAGGCAAATGGGGTTGAGTACATTTCTGAAATGTAATCAATGAGGGATTTGAAATACTCAATAGAATGTGATCGACTGGCCTAGGACATGACGAGATTCTTTTTGGAGATGCATCATATTAGTTATAATGGAGATCTAGACTTAGTATGTGAGCTCCCGCCTTTGATATCATTTATTTCTCGTCAGTCGCACGCCAAGGCACCTGTACGAGAAAATCTAGAGATGATTAATTTGAAATGAGTATGTACCTTTATAACCCGAGTGTCTGAGTGGAAGATGTTAGTAATTGATCTGGGTCGGACCCGTGGATCATGAACATCCACTTGGGTATGGATATTAGATAACCCAATTGGGATTAGGAGAGTCCCATGACACTTGAAAGTATTTTAGATAATACTTGATATGGTCAAGACTATATAAGATAACTCTCCTAATTTAGTCAGTTGTAGACTTATCCCATATCAATTGCATTTATCGTTAAATACTAGATTCCTGTAGATTGTAGGGCAAAGGAAAAATAACGTATTATTGTTCTCATACAGTTTTCTCTCTAAATATTCTCTCTAGTATTTCTAAGCTTCCATCAATAGGTTTGGGTGTACTTAGTGTGAACGCCTGAGTTCGTTCGCATTGTTACTAGTAACAACTCCATATTGACGAGAAGCGTTTGTACGTGCGATCGTAATAGCTGTGCTCGTGGAATTACTTGTAGATTTGACATTCGGGTTCAACTGTTTCCGCTTCGTGAATACTAACCGATTCATATGTAAGTTTATATGTACTTACGTGTTAGTTTTCATTTAATTTAACACTTTATACCGTGAATGTGAGTGTTTTGCAGTACTTAAAGATTACACGTCCGAATATCTCCTATGCAATTAACAAAATCAGTCGGTTTATGCAGTGTTCCACTACAGATCATTTGACTGCGAAAATCGTACATAATCTTAAATTTTTACTACCTCTCATGGTGTTTTAATTTTCTAGTCTCCTAATTTGCTACAACAAGTGTGTTTAGGGACAGTGATTGTGTTGGATGTCAAGATATTAGATGATAGACGGTCTGCTCTTGTTTTGGGGGCGGCAATTTGTTTGGATGTCAAGATATTAGACGATAGACGTTCTGCTCTTTTTTTTTTCTTTTTTTTTTTTCTGTTTTTTTTTTGGAGGGGGGTGGTGTGGGGAGGGGTGGTTCTGGCGGCAATTTGATTTTTTATAGCTCAAGGAAACCACGCACAGTTGGAAGGTCTTCGATGGAAGATGAGTACAAAAGTACAGTCAATGATGCTGCAAACCTAACTATAAACTGTCATGTATATCAATTTGTAGAATATAGCTTGAACAACCCATTTGGTCACTGTACATTGGTTTCATTTTAGTCTTTTTTTTCCATAAAAATCTCTATACTATTTTTAAAATATTAATTTAAACCCCAAATGCTGCCATCTCACTAAATAAAGCTGACGTGACATTAAAAAAATACTTGTAATTTTTTAATAAAGACAATAATATTTTTTACCATATCGTTATTCTCAAATGACAATTAATCTCTCTAAAAATCAGATTTATCAGTTTAATCAATAATAAGATGGTCTTAGTTAATTTACAAAAATTAAAATATAAATTCTGGCAAAAATTTATTTTAATTTTTTGGCAACCAAAACTTATGGCTCCACCCTGCTTCTCATGAAACAAAATAATAATAATAATAATAATAATAATAATAATAATAATAATAATAATAATAATAATAATAATAATAATAATAATAAAATAAGAGAAACAATTGATACAATAAACTTGCATACAAATCTTTATTTAATGATGTTTTCAAAATTAGAAATCAAATATATTATTAAAAAATTATTAAATAAACTATATGTGTGCACATTAACATTATAAGTTTTGTTAAAAGAAATTTTATTTTTGATTTGCATTGGAAGGTAAATATCGAATGATATAGGTGAAAAAAGAGTAATAATGACAGCCTGGTGAAATATGTTCTCCTTGTAACTATTGCACTATTTCATCAACGGAAGGGTGTAGGATTGGTGAAATATGTTGTCCTTGTAACTATTGCACTATTTCATCAATGGAAGGGTGTAGGAAAAACACTCAAATTGATGATTGCATTACACCCATAATAACTTATTATATGTAATTGGTGAAATTTAAGAGGGCAAAAAAATGGTTGGCATTGATATTTCAGCTTAAAAATTTATTTTCCAGCACAAATATACAAACACTTGATACACATGGTACTACTGTGTAATACATCATTTGGGCTGGAAAAGCAATATTTGCGTTGGAATATCATTTCCCAGGAAATGTCACATCAATTTAATATATTTACAGAGCTATCATATTGGTGTCAAGCAAACCAAATGCTACCCGAGTGAAAGATGGACCTGCTGATCCATTACCTATTCCATAAAACATGGTTTTACACTACTGAAAGAGAAACCAAGCTGGAAGTTGTACCAACAAAATATATTTCAGAAATGTCCAGTCTTATAAACACAAAAGTAGAAGAGATCATAGTAATATTTGGCTGAGGAAGCTCGAATACATTTTGAAGTTCTGCAATCAGATGGAAGAAACTTTTTAAAGATTATTCTGAACAGCTTGGAGGCTTTTCTTTTGGATGTTTGGAGTAGTAGTGATCACCAAGCTGGTTCTGATTCGCTAGCAGCGCCTGAAAAGACATAGCATAGAATGAGTTAATATAATACAAAAATGGCTTTCTCCTATGTAGTCCGACACAAATAGCAAAAATGTGATTTATTGTATGATAACCAAATCCAGGAAGACGGGAGAAATAGGGCCCGGAGAATACAGGTTTATCATTGAGGATCGAGCCCACTCTTTTTTTTTGACAAAGCCCTAAAATAAGAACAGAGAATAATTCTCACTGATAAATGAATCGAATTACAAAAACACTAGAGTCGAGGTAATACCTCCTATCTCAAATTGAAACTCGAAACTCGAGAATATATATATTTCTAAAAAAAACAGACTTGCGTAGTTCTTCAACACAAGTAACGAAAAAGTGACAGTCGTGATAATCCCACAACCAAATCTATATAAATCGGTCTTCATTGATTAAAGCAAATCAAATCTCCTCCACGGAGAGATCATGAAAAAAACTCCATAAAATGAAAAAATCTCAAATTAGGAGAAAATAGGCTCCATAGATTGAAAATATCCAAATTAGGAGAAATAAAACCCCATAAAGGGTAAAGAAACCCCATAAAAGAGAAAACAAGAACAATTCAACAAAAGAATATAAGAAAAAACTTGGGGGAGGGTCGCTTTTGTGTAGATCAAAGACTCCCCAAATTTGAAAATATAGAGGCCGACCTAGAAAAAGATGAGCATGAAATCCACAACTTTGCTAGCACACAACACAGAGATTTCAGGACAAATACTTGTTGGTCGTTGGGTCAATACCCCCAGCACAAAAACAATTAATAAAATAAATAAAATCCGGTCAGGTCTTTCCAGAACAGCAGACCGTGCAAAAGCCTTGATCCTAGAGGGAACCTTAAAGGGGTCACATTCATCATCACGGGAGCGTGATATTCTCATAATGTCCACATTTTCAACCATGTTTAATTCTTCAACATGATATTTAGTTGCCCAAAAATATGACCCATAGCCTAATGTTGGTATAATCATTTCCTATAGGTTAGCCTTTTAGTCCGAGGTTACACATAAATCACATAGACTCTTCCATTATCAAAAGAGTGACCTTCTCATAACGTCCCCACCAACCATGCTTAATTTTTCAACATGATACTTAGTTACCCAAAAATATGATCCATATTTTGTTGCTGGTAGGTATAACCATTTCTTCAACTCACCTTTTTATTTTGAGCTACCTCCAAGGTAAAGCTCTTGTTTAGTCTTTGGTTCTCTGATAGACTCGATATTAATTATATACTTCAGCTCCACAGATGCTTCAAAGCTTTGCCCCGAGATGTATGTTGTAATGTGTATGCAAGCTACTGTGGATACCTCTCATTTGTTTCACCATTCTCTCGAGCGTGGAAGTTGTGGCGTTCGTAATTTGGAGATTCCAAACAATATTGAAATTGCCCAAAGAGAGTTGAAGAGTTGCATCTTATCAGGTTTCAGGGCTTTGGTAGGAAGGGAGATGGTACAGTGATGTGGCTACTTTGTTATTCTTTACGTGTTTAGACAGGGTGGAATGCTCAAATTTCTACGACCAGTTCATACCCTCTCATTCCCTTTGAGGCATGTTCACTTTTTTGACTTCTTTGTGGTCTTCAGCTGTGGGCATTATTGGTGTGATTTCACGTTCAGATTTTTTTCAGGGACTCATGATTTATAGAAAAAACTCTCTCTCTAACATCTCTCTAACTATGAACTGACCATAACCTTACTAATTTTGGGTATCTTCTGTGCCTTTACTTTTTGCCTTTTGAACTTCACAACATCTCAATTTGAATTTCTATAATTAGAACTCATATGCTCGGCTATAATAGATATCATCTTTACATTAAAATTCAAGTATATATAATCTTAAAGTAACAAGATCTAGTTGATATGCATCATTCCTACAGAATTTATCTTAACTAGACCAAGTTTATTACAATTTTTAATTTAGCATTAATACATATCTTAGTTTAAACTATTATGGAACAGTACCTGATCCCATTGTTCATCTAGTCAATCCCGATGAAAATAGAAAAGAAAAGAAAAGAAAGAAAAAGAATTATTTTTATAGATGTAAGCCAAGAAAAAACGAAACCTAGAATATCAGGTTTTTCCAACGATTATTATTAATAGTAGGTATTCTCTATTGTGAGATCTTTGTCATGATAATCCCTATAAATAGTTTTTAGATGAAAGAAGATTTTATCTGAAAGTAAGATAGAGAACTGGATCAAAACTGTCTACAAAACAAATAAGTGGAAAATACGTTAAATGTCTTTGATCAAGGATAACAAACATACTACTAACTCTAGGAAGTTCATCTCTCTTTTTTCTTTTATTTTTTGTATAGAGTTAAATGCACTTTGCATCCCCCAAATTTGCCTCATTTTGCACATTGCATCCTATACTTCAAAACGTGACACTTTACATCCTGCACTTTTAGTGAACCGTCACATAACACCCTCCGGCCCAAAATCCGTCGCTAAAAGTGATGGGGTTAGTGTTTAAAAGTGATGGATTTTGCACTTTTAGTGACGGATTTTGGGTCGGAGAGTGTTATGTTCCAGTTCGCTAAAAGTGCGAGATGCAAAGTGTCACGTTTTGAAGTATGCAATATGTAAAATGGGTAAACTTTGGGGATGCAAAGTGCATTTAACTCTTTGGTATATAATGACTTCCTTCAAATCAACTTATAAGATCAATATGATTATATTCATTTTGTCCTTGTTACTTTTCAGTAGTCTAGTAGCTTTCATCACTTTCCATGAATAAATAAATTCAACTTTATTTTCAAGTTCTCTTGTCACAGCTCTCAGCAATAATCATCCACTTTAGTCTTATAGTATGAATTAACAGTTTCATGTCTCAGTAACTTATAAATATTGAAAATTCCTAATTACTACCGAATGTACTATATCCCCATAGAAAAATAAAATAAATAAATTACATCAATTACTCTCACATTAAACATAATAAAAACTCCAAATAATAAATATAAAAAATTTCTTCTTTGTAATTTGTCCTTGACTTGTGGTCTCCATCATAAATTCCTCTACAACTATCACTATATAAAGTTTCATTCAATAAATTCCCAAACTATTCTACCATCATGTAATTATCCAATGTTTCACCAAAATCTATATATCATCTATGTTGGAATAGTTATTGTTCATTTTAACCAACAAATAAGTTCATAACTTCATATATATTTCTAATCAATTTTACCTAACTCAACGCGACGATCAGTGACTACTGAATCCACAAACTCTATTTCTCTTTTATATTTCACGTTTTCATCTTTCTATTATGTTTCTAACTTAATAAATTTTGATATAAGTACCCATTTGATTCTTAATAGTGCTTGAATTTATTGAACCATCACAAGATTGTTTTGCTAATGGTCCTCTCTTCTAACAACTCCGCTCTTTCGTTATTCAAATCAAACAGTTTACTCTTTTAAAAGATTTGCCGATTCTCGTTGAAATTCTATTTTTTTTTGCAACGAATACTGCCACCTACTTCTCTTTTCCTCATACAGATCAACATTTAATATAAACATAAAATAAAATATCATAACTAGCGAGAATAGGAATTGAAGCAATTTTAGGAATAGTACTCTTTACAAATATCTTATAGAGTTCATGTCCACGTAATATTAGTCAGCCTTTCAGTGGTTATTCATAAAAAGAAAGCCTCTAACTGCATACGTTCTCCCAAAAATTGTGACCTTCTACAACTCCAAAGAAGCACATAACAAGAAAAATCACCGGTGAGAGAATAAAATGTTAATAAAGGAAAAATAAGAATTTTAGAAAAGGTAGAGCATACCAAAAAAAAATCCCTAATAAACACACAACAATTATATATATACTGCAACAAAATCTAGAATCAAGTTGTTAGCACCATTAAATTATTCACAAGAAAGAGGCAATGGTAATTAATTCCAAGGACAACTAGAACATGAAAAGGTTGCAATTTTCCTTCCACCTTGCAAGAAGTCAGGATGTTGTTTGGAGCAATTACCTAAGCTTCTCAGAAGTGCGGGGTCTTTGCTGTTTTTCTTTTTGGGATTTGATCTAAGTGTAATGCTCAGCTTTTTAGAGAAAGCTATTTATTATTTTGCTTATGGGCCTCTGCCATGGGATCCTTTAGAGGAATTCTATTTCTGATATTCGTAGGATAGAAAGCTACTATCTTTTGGTTATTTTCATTTTATTTTCCCACTTCTTATTGGGGTGGGTGGACTACTTGTTTTCCCATACTTGTATTCTCTGTTTTCATTTAATAAATTTTTTTGATGCAGAGCACTACAAGGACTTGAAATATTATTAATTAGTTACTTTATATTATTATTAGAATAAAGAAATTGTAATCAGTAATTGTATTTTATTATATTAGACTAGCCTAGAAGTTTAATTATAGTAGATTATATTTAGGAGATGTTTCCTTTTTAAATAAGGGTTTTTACTCAGTCGGAAAGTCGTACCTTTCTTATATAAAGAGTTATAATCCTCATTATTATTCAGATTATTGAATATGAATTGGTTTAAAAGTTTTATTTTTTTATTTTTTTTTTGCTTGCTAGTGTGGAGTTTTCTAACCGCAATCGGACTATTCTCCCCACCCCGGGTCAGGCCTTTGTACGCGGGTTTGCACCCGTATTCCCGTGGCCCCATGAACCATTTCTAGCCTTGACAAATTGTTACTGGTGGTATTCGATCCCAGGATGTCTGAGTCTACGGTTCGTCCCGGGGCCTCATTTGAACCACTGCGCCAACTGTTGGGGTTTTAAAAGTTATATTTTGAGACTTGTGAGCCTTGTTATTGCCACATTTTATCCTTTATTCCTTCCTCCATCCCTTGTCATACATCATTTGGTATCAAAGCCCCGTTCAAAACCATCCTCGGCCATCCCAAAATCACATCGAACATAAAAAATCCCTAAGCCAATCATTACCAATAGCCCACCATCTACATCACCACAAGCCACCATCACTCCTGCTGTTCAACCACTCGCCTAGACACATCCATAGCCTAAACACTCATCACCACTGCAATACACTACTAACAAAATAGCCTGCACCATACCCTGCTGCAGTGTCACCATCAGAAAACCGCACTCTTACAGTCCCAATATTGTTGTCAGTCCCAATAGCTGTAGCAAACAACGCCACTAAATCGTCAACAAAACAGCCCAGTCCTAGCTGCCCTGACGCAAAATTAAAACAGCAACCAGTAAACCACCGACCAACAAACTAAACAACACCATCAGAAACCCCATCATCACAACCACTGTCACCATCAGCATAATCTTACCTGCCATCGACATCATTGCCGGTAACAATTCAGAGGCAAGTCCAACAGTTCCAGCCAGACAAGAATAGAGGGGGGGGGGGAGATACTTTAAAAATAAAGGAAGAAAAGAGTAAGAGAAGAAGAAGATGGTGGTGCCATTACCTCCATCGACAACACCATTTTGCCACCTTCAAAGCAGATTGAGCTATGTCCCTTTTGCACGTGGTTCGTTCATTCATTACGCTAATCTAGAATCTGTTTGTTTGGCAGAAAATAGGAGGTATTTGTTTTTAAATCTCCTGCCAAATGACAGTTTGGCCCTTCATGGTTATTTATAACTTATTTCAGAGTCCCTAGAATTACTTTAAACTTTCATCGTCTTTGTCAAGACCCTAATAATCTGTTTGGTTACAACATTGGAATAGGAATGGGAATGAGAATGGGAATGAGAATGAAAATGGAATGGAATGGGCATTTCTATTCATATGTTTGGTCAGAACGAGAAGCTACACGATTTTGATCAATCGACATTTTTTTTTTAAGTTTGTCGATTGGAATAGAATGGTCAATCTTTACCCATCCTGATCAAGCATTCCTTTAAACAAATGATTAGGAATTCCGTTGGTCGATTGGAATTCCGTTGGAATGAGCATTCCTTGCTAATTCCATTCCCCCCAAACCAAACAGGCCATAAGGTCTTGAACAGACTAAAATGGATAATGAAAACATCTCATTCTTTACATATTTATACTAGAGTTGCTTGCTAGAAAATTAAGCTTAAGCTACACCTACTCACTTATCCTATAATACCCTATGGTAACTAACATGGAGTATGTTGTTCCTCAAGACTACTACTAGTTACTTCTTTCCCAAAATAACCTTAACTAATAATTCAAATTGCTGGATCTTGACAGTCTTACATTTAGCCACTTTTACTTATAATCTTTCAGCCAGTCCTTACGAGTCAAAAAAGAAAAATTAGAAAACAGAGAAAAAATGTCATTTTACCGAAAAACTCCATATTTTCTTTGGGATCAAACATTAAACTTGAACAAATTTTTGAACGTCGACAGACTCTTAAAGGTTTTTGGTACTCATGTAGTTCTAGCTATGAAAAATTAAGTTAAGAATTAGCATGGCATGAGAGAACATTTACTTAAATGAATTGTATGTTAAAACAACTAGACGTGATACTCCATTTTTATTTTTTTATTTTTTTGCATTATCAAGACACAACCTTTTCTTCCAAGTTGGATGCTCCAGTAGCAAAGCCGGAGAATGAGGACATATTTGCAAAAATGGATGCCACTTTTGAAATCATTTGGTCTAATCTTTAGAAAAATGCTACCTTACAGACCAAGGAAGAGCAACCACCAAATAAAACTTAAAAGCAAAAAAATTTCTCGTGAGGTTGAGGACATTGAACAGATCAAAGATTCAAATTCTTTTAGCAGCGAGGAAGAAAAGGAAGTTGAGTGTGTTGAACATGTTAATTATTCCGAAATAACTTACAATTCCAAAAAGTGAAGTCCATAAGGTAGTCAAAGTTCAACAAAAGAAAGACTCAATAAAGAACAAACATGTTGACTTCATCTTTTTGGGTGGTATTTTTGAATCTCAAGCTGCTTCAAAGTTGTTCCTTATGTCTTTCCTAGTCCGAAATATTCTACTTAAGGGATTGTAACATGCGAAATTCAAAACTTCCCGGAAAGCATATGTTTCCTACATAAAGAGTTGTAATCCTCATTATCACTCAAATTATTGAAAATGAATTGATATGAGAGATGTTTTGTGGCTTGTGAGCCTTGTAGAACTTTTATTCCTTCCACCACTAGCCATATTCAATATTCTCAGATATAATACTTATATTCAACTCCTGCAAGTGTTTGTGTACAACTTTCTTGGTGCGAGTAAAGCACTCCTAAGTTATACTCCCTCTATTCCAACAAAAAAAAGTCTCATTTTTTTCCATAGTCAATTTGTGAAAACCTAAATTCAAAATTGATTTGAATTGATTTAATTTTGATTAATGTAATAGTAAATATTGTAAACTACTTTCAAGGTATGCGTAGGAATAAAATTATTATTTCAAAAATTAAAATAAATTTACATCACAACTTAAATTTTAAGATTTCGTAAATTAACCAGGATCAAAGTCAAATGGGTCTCTTTTTGCAGAACGGTGGAAATATTTACTAGTCTGTGCTAATCGCATATCTAACACCACCCCGATTAAACCCTATAACGAGCACATGAAACCCAAATCAGGAAATGAAACATTACATAGAGTCTTAATACGATCTTATCAAACTAGATCAAATCTAATAAAATCGATGCAGACACATACACACATATATAGATAAATATATAGATAGAAGAGGGAAAAATGAGCAGCAGTATTACTTTACATATGGGACAGATGACTTTAAGAGCAACAGCACGAGCCTCAAACTGAGACCCCTTTTGTTTTTGATTCTTCTCCGCATTTTTTCTTTGTGCTTCAATCTTCTGCTTTCCCCTCGTCATCTCTCTCGCACACCTTGTGACCTTGGGCGTGCGCTTGATAGCGGTAGGGAACGTAAAAGACAGACGGACTGATCAACTTGTGGTCATTATCTGATCATTTTGGCATTGTTTGGGGACTAATTAGTAAATTTGACCCTCCTATTTGTCGTGTTTTTGTTAAACTGTTCCTCAAACTTTTTTTTTGGCATATCTGTTCCTCAAAGATGCATTAGTCATGCAAAAGTGTTCCTCTACTATTTTTGGTCAATTTCTGTTAGTCAAACCGTTAGTCAAATGTTACTTTTGGTTAAATGTTTTCCCAAACTTTTATCATTTTCATTTATATATCTACTAAATATTAATATGTAAATTATTATTTTTATTTAACTTAATCTAATTAATTAAATTATGAACTTGTGCGATAAATAATATAAATATCAAAAAATAATAAATATTTATTTTATCAAGAAAATAAATTCATACACATTTGCTAATTAAATTTCTCAAATATTAAAATTTTCGTAATATACATTCAAACATAATTTTTTCTAATTTAAAAGTTTAGTACCCATAAAAAGTGCAAATTAACTCAAAAAATTATATTATATTTTTTTTTAAATATTAAAATTTACGTAAAACAAACTTAGAAAAAACTTGTTACTGAACAAATCTTATAATTCATATAATATAAAAAAATATGGGTCTGGAATAACTTTATTATTCAGCAAATATGGATCTATTTATGTTGAATTGTTGATAATATGAAAGTCTTCTTCATGAAATTCTAATATATATGCCTGTTGTCTCAGATTTTTTAGTACTTCTTGGATATATTTTAAAACTCATTGAAATATTACGAACAAGTTAGTTTTGGAGTGTATATAAAATGACCATATGGGTTAACTTTTTGGGAAACCCTATATGAATCTCTTATACCTGATTTATAATGAGGAACAACTTTCATGTTTTCTTTATAGCTATTATTAGGTATCAACAGTATTGGAGTAGTGTTGTATTAGTGACGTAGAATTGTTAATTTTTAATACTTTTTATATTATATGAATTATAAGATTCGTTCCGCAATAAAAAATTTCAAATTTATTTTACGTAAATTTTAATATTTTAAAAAAAATATAATATAATTTTTTGAGTTAATTTGCATTTTTTATGGGTATTAAACTTTTAAATTAGAAAAAATTATGTTTGAATGTATATTACAAAAATTTTAATATTTGAGAAATTTAATTAGTAAAAGTGTATGAATTTATTTTCTTGATAAAATAAATATTTATTATTTTTTGATATTTATGTTATTTATCGCACAAGTTCATAATTTAATTAATTAGATTAGGTTAAATGAAAATGATAATTTACATATTAATATTTAGTAGATATATAAATGAAAATGATAAAAGTTTGGGAAAACATTTAACCAAAAGTAACATTTGACTAACGGTTTGACTAACGGAAATTGACCAAAAATAGTAGAGGAACACTTTTGCATGACTAATGCATCTTTGAGGAACAACTATGCCAAAAAAAAAGTTTAAGGAACAGTTTAGCAAAAACATGATAAATAGGAGGGTCAGATTTGCTAATTAGTCTTGTTTGGGAGAAAGACCTTGTAATCCCTTTAAGTTTACAAAACAATTCACATTTAGGAAACGTAGTTCGCAAACCCGTCGTTAAACAGGAATTAAGGTTTTATTACTTTCAATTTTAGCATAAATTTAATTTAATAACTTAGTTTGATTCACTTTTAAAAAGATCTTTACAACTTTATTCAAAAATTATTTTCGTACGTTAAAAATAAAATCAAGTATTTAAAATAAGGTTAGAGCTAACCATAGGCATATAAATCATTTAAATAACTTCAATCACCTTAAAATAGTAAAATTCACTATCAAGGGATCTTAAACCCAATTTTCGTGACATGAAAACCCTCGACATCATTTAAGGCCTGAATTACATTTACAATCATTAAATCGCAAAAGTACAATTGTTAACTATGTTCATCGTGGAAATATCCTTCAATTCTCTTTAACACACGATGTTTAAGGGTCTTGAATTCATTCCTAGGCTCACATGATTCGTAATCATACCTAACAAAAATATCGAGATCTATAAACGGAGTTTAGAGTTTAAGAAATGACTATCATAAACCCTAAATCCATAGATCGCTCAACATATCAACAATATCGCAGTTATACCGTTAACTATATCATAGAAATTGAATTACATCATCAAATACTATCGAAATCGCAAGGATCTATCATATATTGACAAGATCTATTAAAAGAATTTAGAATCTAGGGAGTGAGACCCATAGATCCAATCTTCCATAGATCTAGAAATAATGTGACGCCCCCAAATCCGGGTACCTTCAACCCTGGATATGGTGCTACACTGTACTATTCATTCATTCACATCTATCTATATAATCTTAATGACACAAATATAATTACTATATTATTACAATCATATCCGTCCAATCTCAAGTTCTATTACATTTACATGTTCAAAACATCATAATTATAACAGTTATTACATAATACTACTATACTATTACAACCGTCTTCTTAATCATGCATCTTTCCATTTCCTTTGTCCTTACCAGAACCTTCAACCCGTTCGGGCTTAGCTGAAACAATTAATTTTAAAGCAAGAATGAGCATTTAATTGCTCTGTCGACGCCAGGAACAATTTTTCCTATGTGTTGTTGTATTTACCCTTTTTAATATTTTGATTATTTATTTTGCTTAAAGGGTGATTTTTTAGAAGAAAAAAACCGTCATAAATGCCGACGGAATTTTGAAAGGTTATTTTAATGATGGGCCAATTAAACAGAGTCGCTAGTTGGTAAAGATTCAAATAGATGTACCAATTCACCCGGTATTTTAGGATTTTCGCAATCGAGAGGCCCAATTTGTGACTCCGTAAAATTGGTCTTGAAACCGAAATTCACAGAGTTCAGGGTCTTGCTTAAGCGAGGAGAAGGTGTTAGGCACCCCCCGACTTCCGTGAAAACATAGTTACCGCTTTCTTGATGTTTTTCTAAATGTGAAGTGTGTGTGTGTGTGATTTTGAAGGAAATCGCTATCTAGTTTTAGATTGAAATCGTGAGAAGTGCGTTATTTTAAATTGGGCTTGGAACCGCTTTGAGCCTATGCGCACGGGATTTGATTTTTTAGAAAAAGGTTCATTTTAACTTTGATTTTGATGAAAAGCCTTTTCAGGGTGACGTTTTAAAAAATACGGTTTTTAAACCCTTCGGCAAATAGGAATCGAAATTCTTCATTACTTTCAATTTTAACTTTAAACTGGTCTTACTAACCCGAGCGATTTACGTTTGATTTTAGAAGATCTTCGTCGTTTTGTTTAAAAATCGTTTTTTGGTGATAAACGGGAAATTAAGCAACAAAATAGGGTCGAGGTGATCTGTGGGCATGAAAGCCATCTCAATAGCCCCAAACACCTGCAATCGCAATTTTTCACTATCACGGGGCCTTACCTGCAAAGCAGTCAAATGTAGTATTTCACGGTAATAAATTGCCAAGGTAGTCTCGTTGTTTAACGATGATGCAAGCGAAGAAATTGTTACAGAAGGGTTATGAGGGATACCTAGCATATGTGGTGGATACCCAACATGTCGAAACAGATATAAATTAGGTTGCAGTAGTGAATGAGTTTGCGGATATTTTTTCGAATGATCTACTAGGTTTACCGCCAGATAGAGAAATTGAGTTTGTTATTGATATAGTGCCTAGTACGTCACCAATTTCGAAACCACTATATAGAATGGCTCCAGTGGAAATGAAAGAATTGATGATACAACTGCAAGAGTTGTTGGACAAGAAATACATTCGACCGAGTACGTCTCCTTGGGGAGTGCCAATGTTGTTTGTAAAGAAGAAAGATGGATCGCTAAGACTTTGTATCGATTATAGAGAATTGAACAAAGTGATGATTAAGAATAAGTATCCGTTGCCCCGGATCGACGATCTCTTTGATCAATTGAAAGGGGCAAGATACTTTTCTAAGATAGATTTGAGAAGTGGTTATCACCAGCTGAAAGTAAGAGAAGAAGATATTCCAAAGACAACATTTAGGACTCGATATGGTCATTACGAGTTTCTAGTGATGTCATTTGGTTTAACAAATGCAGCAGTCGCGTTTATGGATATGATGAACAGGGTGTTTAAGCAGTATTTAGATAAGTTTGTGGTAGTGTTCATAGATGATATCCTGGTCTATTCTAAGACGCGGGAGGATCATGCTGAACATTTGAGAATTGTGTTAGAATCACTAAGAAGAGAAAAGTTATATGCAAAGCTCACTAAGTGTGAATTCTGGTTAGAAAGAGTTCAATTTTTGGGACACGTGATCGACAAAGATGGTATATCTGTGGATCCAGCAAAAGTAGAAGCAATAATGAATTGGGAACAACTGAAGACGCCAACTGAAGTATGTAGTTTCCTAGGATTAGCGGGTTACTATCGGAGATTTATTCAAGACTTTTCAAAGATAGCTACCCCGTTAACTAACTTGACAAGGAAAACTGTGAAATTTCTGTGGTCAGAAAAATATGAACAGAGTTTTCAAGAACTCAAGAAAATATTATGTGAAGCGCCAGTGTTGTCTTTACTAGATGAAACAGGGAATTTTGTAGTGTATAGTGATGCGTCGTATAAAGGACTAGGTTGCGTACTTATACAACATGGGAAGGTCATTGCATACGCGTCGCGACAACTTAAAGATTATGAGAAAGGATATCCTACTCATGATCTGGAATTGACAGCAGTATTTTTTGCCTTGAAAATTTGGAGGCACTATCTATACGGAGAGAAATGTGAGATATATACAGATTATAAAAGTTTGAAATATAACTTTACACAAAAAGAATTGAATATGAGACAGAGAAGATGGTTAGAATTGATCAAGGATTACGATTGTGAAATCCTTTATTATCTAGGAAAAGCAAATGTTGTAGCCGATGCCTTAAGTAGAAAGGGTCGAGAGAAGTTAATGATGTTGACAGCTCAAAATGAGTTAGTAACAGCAATGGAAAGAATGGAACTAGAAGTGAAGTTTCCGCAGGAGTCGAAAGAACAACTATACATCATGGAGACTTGTCCAATGTTGTTGGATAAAATCAAAGGAGCACAAATCAAGGATGAGGAATGTGAGAGGCTGAGAGAAAAGATTTCTAAAGGAAAAGAAATTAAGTTTAAACTTGATAATGACGGAGTAATCAGTTTTGAAGGAAGAATTTGGGTTCCGTCAATACCGGAACTAAAAGAAGAAGTTCTGCAAGAGGCCCATCGTTCGAGGTACACGATTCATCCTGAAAGTACAAAGATGTATCAAGACCTCCGACAATATTTTTGGTGGCCGAACATGAAAAGAGAAGTCGCAGAATGCGTCAGTAGGTGTTTGACCTGTCAAAGAGTCAAAGCTGAATATCAAAAACTAAGTGGGTTACTCCAATCATTAGAAATTCCTGAATGGAAGTGGGGGCACATCACGATGGATTTTGTGGTAGGACTACCAAATACACCAAAAGGATTTGATGTTATCTGGGTTATAGTTGATTGATTAACAAAATCGGCACACTTTTTGCCAATCAAGATTAGGTATAACCTACATCAGCTAGCTAAACCCTATATCAAGGAAGTTATTTCCCAACATGGAGTGCCAGTTTCGATTGTGTCATATAGAGAGATCCAAGATTCACATCGAATTTTTGGCAAAGTTTACAAGAACACATGGGAACGCAGTTGAAGTTGAGTACAACTTACCATCCTCAAACAGACGGGCAGAGTGAAACAACAATACAAACTTTAGAGGACATGCTAAGAGCCTGTGTTATGGACTTCAAGGGAAGTTGGGACGATCACTTACCTCTGGTAGAGTTTGCCTACAACAATAGTTACCACGCTAGTATAGGCATGCCACCTTACGAAGCGTTGTACGAAAGAAAGTGCAGAACACCACTGTGCTGGGATGAGGTAGGAGAGCGTCGTTTGCTAGGACCAAAATTGGTGCAGTAGACTGCAGAAATTGTAAACTTAATATGTACAAGACTCATAACGGCTCAAGATCATCAGAAAAAGTATGCCGATCAGCATAGAAAGAAAAGATATTTTGACGTTGGTTCGCACGTATTTCTAAAAGTATCACCGTGGAAAGGGAAGATACGATTTGGCAGGAAAGAAAAGTTGAGTCCCCGTTTCATAGGACCATTTGAGGTTTCAAGAAGGATCGGAGAAGTAGCCTATGAAGTAGCGTTACCTCAAGAGTTAGAACATGTTCATAATGTGTTTCATGTGTCAGTCTTACAACTATATAACCAAGATTATAAGCCTGTGGTAGAATATGAGCCTATTCAGTTTGAAAAGGACTTAACGTATGAAGAAAATTCATATTCAGATAATGGATAGGAAAGAGTAAGTCCTAAGAAATAAAACCATACCTTCTGTAAAGGTGGTATGGAGAAATCACAATGCCGAAGAGGCAACGTGGGAGCTAGAAGAGAAAATGAGACAGAATTATCCCCACTTGTTTGCATAGTTTTATTTTGCGATTCCGGGGACGGAATCTTTATAAGGGGGAAGAATGTAACGATTTGGAATTTTCAGATAATAAAATAAAGATTTAATAAATTGAATTTTTATTTTATTTTAATTTTTAAAGATATGTTGTATTATATGTGTGATTACGTGCGAAGTGTATGAGATATGATAAATATAATAATTTATATTTATTATATTTATTATGTGAAAGAAATAAAATTATTATTTTATTTGAATTATTATACTGCTTTTATGAATAAATGCGGTATAATGTATGCATGGTAGGTAACGTGATAAATATATTAAAAATATATTTATTACGTAAATAATTTCTTGAAGTAGGTTATAATGCGATAAAGTTATCTGTGTGGATATTAAAATGATGTTTGGTAAATAAATTATTTATTAAATAAAATATTTTTATTTAATAAATAGCTTTCATTTTTATGGAAAAGATTTTTGGTATGTTCGTAATAATTTTTAATGTGTTTTATGTTGATATAAAATACAATACGCGTTACGCGATAAACGCGGAATGTATAAAATTATATATTGTCATATATGTATATGGTATATATATTAAATATATATCATATAAGTAATATATATGAGCATATATATATGCGGTATGAAAATATAAGTATACATATAGTAAATATAATATGTATGTATTGTAATATGTTAAATGCTTGTATATATGATGTAACGAACGAGATTTTTATATTTGATCTTTAAATATTTATTGAATTAAATAAATATTTGTGTTGATTTATTTATTGAGTTAAATAAGTATTTGATGAAATTGTTGTAGATTAATTTAATTAAATGTGTTACATTGATTGAATTAATGTGAAACAATTTTATAGTGCAAAGTGTGAATTTAATTGGGATAATTAAATTAAATGTGTTGTTTAATAGTTGTGATGTTGTTCTAATTAATTTAAAAATTAATTAAAGATTTATTGATTTGTCATAATTAAATAAATGAGAATTTTAATTAATTAAAGTTTTGTTTGTTAGTATGTATAATCTATTTTATATAATTTGTATGTGATTTAGAGTAATCAAATTCATGAGATTACGTTTGAATTAGAGTTTTGAAGTTTACAGAGGAATAATATTTGAATATGACTTAAATGTACGAAAATTTATGTTTAAAATGCACATTAATCGGTGAATTGATGATTGATTACGTTTACACTTGTAAAAACGAAAGGAAAGAAACTTAAACGAATTGATTTGGTGTTATAACGAATCCGTAATGTGTGATTTCATAATATTTGAAACTTTGATAAAATGGCAAAAACCTTAATTTTTGGTTCTTAGATTCATGGTTTATATGATTTAGGTTATTAGAATCATACTAGAAGGGTTGGGTAATGATCATATATGAATTATAGTGACTGGGTATGCTTAATTTGTTGTATGAACAAAGAAATTGAAAGTTTTTGACCCTGCTGTGTGTTCTTCATGAAACTGAATAACTGGTTCTGCATCGCGGTGCCGCAGCGTCGGTGCATAGAGTAATCCCGGTGCCGCATCGCCGGTCCGGGGTTTTGAGGTCCGGGTCAGGCCAGCATCGCAGCGCCAGCTCAAGGCCAAATCTCGGCGCCGCAGCGCCGGTCCGGGTCAGCTGGGTCGGGTCAAAAACCCAAAAAATAAATTTTTTTTCAGATTTTGAAATAAAATAATTTCACATATATGATGCAACATGATAAGTATGTAAAAGAATAACAATAGTTTAAGAGTGTGGGTTTAAGTTATGTTTTCGGAAGTGATCAATCGTTTAATAAAGGAAGTAATTAGTTGAGCTATGAATATTAATTGTTCAATGTGACTTGAATGTATAGGTCACTCAAAGAGCAAATAGATAATATTAATTGTAGCAGATGTGTCAGGCAAGTATCTTATCCCTAACTTGATTTCAATTACGCAAGTTCCTTATCCTCATTTATTCAAGTTCATGATTCCAAACGAGATATTCTAACTCTTTTAAAGTAATACTTCAGTCATACAAAGTTTATTCAATTGTATACATTGAGATTCAGTCTTTGATTTTTAATATCATTTACATTATATTATTGAACCTTGATTGACTAGCGAACCCTTATTGATTCGACTAGTCCATAGTTGATGAACGTTCTAAATTCTAGAACTGTTATTGAAGTTAATCCAAACCAAACTTCCTTTGGTGCGGACTCTGATGTCAAACTGAGATAAACAACCCTTTTATAGGGGATTATATTACGCGTTAGCGTTAAGATGTTGTGCACATACATGGTACGAAGGGCTAATCCCCCTAAGTACTAGAAGTAAGGTCCATATAGTCTTACGACTGTTAAAGTTTTAAAGTAGAGATACTTGATAACCTAGGATATAGTTCATGGTCTTGCGTCCCTCAAATGTTCTTTTGATTCTTGTTTTCTAATCTTGATTCAAAAGCCGAGCTTTCATTTATCCAGTATCCATTGATTATTCGCGTGTTATTATTATTGTTATTGTTATACTTGTGGGCAATTGTTTGCTCACTCTTGTATAATAACATTGCAGCTAAGGTCGAAAGAGTTGACGAGCCCTCCACTAGTAAGGGAAAAGGCAAGGCGAATAAGTGATAAAGACTTGTTAAAATTATTTGAAAGATGTTTATGTATAAGACTTATGTTAATTATGTTATGTTTCCGCATTGATGTTTTATTTAAGGTTAGATGACCTAGGATTGATTTTATTATGATGTTATAGCCCTTTAATGGGAGGATTTCTGTTTCAGTTAAGAGTTTTCATATATATATTTTTATGGGTAGTTAGATGTGATGTGATTTATTTGGATAGTGAACACTAAATCCTATGGGAATGAAGTACCCGGATTTGGGGGTGTCACATATGATATGGGTAACTTTCAAGTAAATTGAACTAAGTCATTAAGCTACAAAGCAGGAGCTGGAAGTCTAGAAATCAAACTTAGCGGAACTATAAACGTGAAGGCCAAGAACTAGGAGTAATGAGCAAGGAAATTAAAGTCTATAAAACCCAAATCAATTCTTTCTTCCCCATTCTTTAGTTAGCAGAAAACTTATTCCAACTCTAAAGCATAGAAGCTCTGCGAAGATCTTAAATAACTATAATTAGTATAAGTGCAGAGGAATACATCAAGAGGCTGATCAATCTGAAAGATTGGAATTAGTCATCAAGTGTTAGGTTTGTATAATATGTGACACCCCCAAATTCGGGTACCTTCAAACCCGTATCTGGTGCAACACGGTACTATTCATACTACTAGCATCCATCAATCTCATCTCCACAATATGAAAGTAATTACTACATTTTACAGACATATGCTTACAATCCCAGGTTCTATGACCTTTAAAATGTTCATATATAATATCATTTAAGTATTATTTACAATAAACCTAACTATTACATAACACTGTTGTGTCTTTACTCGTTCATCTTTCCTTTTCCCTTATCTTTTCCAGAACCTTCAACATGTTCAGGCTTAGCTGAAAATATTTAATTACAAGCAAGGGTGAGCATTTGATTACTCAACAATTAATAACAATTAATGATAACAATATAAACAAGAATTAAATATTTTCATTAACATAAGCTTCAACAACTGAACAATAGTTGTGAAGAAATCTGAAACAATTCTGATTAACAATTGCTTTTGAAACTGCGTAATGACTGTCATGCCGAGCAGTCAAGAGACCAAGAACTTTTGTTTTTCTTTTGAAAAGGTTCAACAGTAATCCAACTGTGAAACCGTCTTAACTTACGGGCACGGTGGGTGATCAGCCCATTATACCCTGCGTTGATCAACACTACATACTGAAACGACATTTACGTTTTTGTTTTAGGCGCTTGAAGCCTTGTCGGGAATGTTTGACTAAAAATCTTCCCCATTTTAGGGTTGTTCATTCTCAGACTTGAATCCATATCAAGTACAATTGGTTGGAAAGCTCTATATAAACCAATAACATTTCAGAGGATTTTAATTGAAATCAATAAAATGTTTAACATGTGTCTAGCCGAAATAAATGGCTTAGATCCTTCTTCAGAAATAGTTCAAGTATATTAGAACATAGCATTAAAGTAAAACTTGATCAACCTATACGATTGCAGGTTTGAAACTTTTCATAATATACGCACATTGCGTAATCATAATATACTTATATACATTCATGAGAGTATGATTAATAAATCATAAAACTTGCACATATTAAGTTGCACAAGGTTAGAACACTTGCCTTTTGGGGTCTTTAGACTTTTAGCGTTAATCGCCTTTTATAAGTCCTACACATTCAATGCACATAGACATACAGATTAGCCACATAGACTTCACGTATTTGTTTACAATATTCTTTAACTCTTCTTTTATCATGCTTATTACAATTGAATTTGGAACCTTCTTTGAATCCCACATTGATTAACTTAGCGTGTTGACGTTCATTCATCAAACGCTTGTCTTAGGTCATGTGAGTGCTTGAGTGATACGCTCGTGCGTACGCTCAATGCCTCGTTATTTCATTACGCGTATCATTCGATAAATCTTTTTATTCCATTTTGAATAACTTCTAAGTTGCTTCGAATCATTCTACCATTGAGTTATTTCAATTCCCGTACGCTTAAAATCAAGCCTTGGTAGGTATTAAACATGCATACCTAGGCTACTATGATAAACAAACCATTTTTGGATATCTGCAGATTTAGCGCGGTCGGCGCTGAATCCTTCAATATTCAGCGCTGGCGGCACTGAGTTCTGGGGTTGAGCGCGGTCGGCGCTAAGTCCTTTACTATTCAGCGCTGGCAGCACTGAGGTCTCTGTCCCAGCGCATCCGAGCACTGAATCCTTCATTGTTCAGCGCGGTTGGCGCTGAGTTCTGTGGTTGAGCGCGGTCGGCGCTTAAACTAGGCATATTGAGCGCGGTCGTTGCTGAGTCACAGCAGATTCAGGCTGTTTCATTTTCTGCTGCAGCTTTTGTTTCGGCGACTCAATCGACTCCCAATGCCCAATCCGACTTCTACCATGATACATTAACCATAACTTAACATATTTGGAATGATTTCCTCGGATTCCTAACAAATCTCAAATTTTAGCTCAAAAGTCCCGACTCGGACGAGTTTCTTAATAAACGACGTTTTTTGACGTTTAACTTTCGTTTTAGCATAACTCGTTCATCCGACATCGGATTGAACTCGTTCTTGAGCCTACAACTCACATTTTTCATGGCCTTCAAAAGCCCTATGATTTTAGACTCGCTCAAATGTGATGGCCAAAAATCTACCCCCCACGCGGTATTAAGCTATAAAATCGTTTTAAAACGCCTTTTCGAACATTTTTCGCCATAACTTTGTTATAGCAAATTTTCCTCCCGTTCCACGTAGAACTTTCCATAACTCATTCGTGGCCTATATCACATGACACAATAGCCACATTTTTGGTCCGTTTTACATCCTCTATGAGTTTTTCAATCTATTACGCATAGGTTTAGGATTTTAACTATCGTTTTCACTTTCATGGCATTTACCGGTAAATATTCACAAGATTCTCATATATTACACATTCTTTATCTCTCCATGATCCTTCTTTGATCATAAATCAACAACTACCAACAAGCACTTCATAACATGCTAAAAAAAGCTTGTAAAGCTATAAATCTAGAAAAGAAAAAGGATGAAGAACTTGGTTATTATTCTTACCTTTCTTGTTTCTTGACTATCCTTATTCTTGCTTCTTATCTTTACTCTTGCTTCTAGTTGCTTGATGATCAAAGTCTATAGCCTTGATCCTCCTTCTTAGTCCTTAACAATCTTTCTTGATTTCTCTCTTTCTTTCCTCTCTATCTTTTCTCTCTTTTCTCTCTAGCTCCTTGAGATGGGATGAAGATGAATGAAAAGAGAAATGGCTAAGTCTTGATAACCTAGCTTATTAAAGGAACCTAATCATGCCTAAGGCCATGTTTGGCTAGCTAACTAAAAAGAATGGGGAACCATGCATTAAATGGTTGTCTAAGGATGGTGAGTCATGCTAGATGACTCACCTTCTTATCCCCTCTTGCTACACATGGTTGGCCATCTAGGACCAATATGCCCTTCTTGGTTTAAAGAAATTACAACTACTTTAATTACAATTTCATTTAACTTGCATTTCATGTGAGCTTATTTAGCTCTAAAGTCTTAGGGTTTAACCCTAGGGCTGGCTCAACCCTAGCCAACCCTAGCCAAGCCATCATCAATCCTAGCTCAAGCCTAGTCGAGCCATCTTAAATCCTAACCGAGCCACTTTTAAATCCCTAGGCTCATTTCGATTCGGTTACTTCGAAACTTAGTTTCGATTCCTAGTTTCCTTTTTAGTTAACTATTTTAATTAGTATAGTTAACCAAAAGTCCATTTTACCCTTTTTATAAAATCAAGTAGGGTTTACTTATCTGAATTCTCTCGGTTACCCGATTTCGTTCTAGTTAGATTCCCTAACCCATCACATATGTGAAAATTATGAAATTTCTTTCGTCAATCTTATCGGAGATTACGTTTCCCATCCTTGAACGATTAACATATCGTGATTCAAAATTTCAAAAAACGAAAAGACATTTTCTGCGTTTTATGAATAGTGTTTTTGGCGTTTTTCTCAGAAAACTTTTATTTCGTCTATGAAATCGCAACACGTATTCATATTCACATATCACATTCATTAGGTCAATAATTGACCTTTAATCACATAAAACACAATATCATTAATAAAATTCTTATTTTATTAAATAATATTTGGAAACCCGAATTACAAGGATCCGAATATTTACAATCGTTACATTCTTCCCCCTTATAAAGATTCCGTCCCCAGAATCGTAAAATAAAACTAGGCAAATAAATGGGGATAATTCTTCTGCATCATTTCTTCGAGTTCCCACGTTGCTTCTTCGGCATTGTGGTTCTTCCATACTACCTTTACTAAAGGTATGACTTTATTTTTTAGGACTTGTTCTTTCCTATCAATTATCTGAATCGGAATTTCTTCATACGTTAAGTCCTTCTCAACCTGTATAGGTTCACACGCTATTACATGCTTATAGTCTGGTTTATACGGTCGTAACACCGATACATGAAATACATTGTGTATACGCTCTAACTCTGGAGGTAGGGCTATTTCATAAGCCACCTCTCTTACCCTTCTCAATACCTTAAAAGGTCCTATAAACCGTGGACTCAATGTTCCCTTCTTGCTGAAACGTATCTTTCCTTTCTAAGGAGATACTTTTAAAAATACGAACGACCCGACTTCAAAATCTCTTTTCTAACGATGCTGATCCGCATACTTTTTCTGTTGATCTTGAGCCGTTATTAGTCGTGCACGTATTACTTTAACTATATCTGCTGCCTGTTGTATCAGCTCTGGTCCTAGTAAGCGACGTTCCCCTACCGCATCCCAGCACAATGACATCCTGCACTTCCTCCCGTACAACGCTTCGTAAGGCGACATGCCTATACTAGCGTGGTAGCTATTATTATACGCAAACTTAACTAGAGGTAGGTGGTCGTCCCAATTCCCTTTAAAATCCATGACACAGGCTCTTAGCATATACTCTAAGGTCTGTATCGTTCTTTCGCTCTGTCCATCAGTTTGAGGGTGATACGCCGTGCTCAACCTCAACTGCGTTCCCATATGTTCTTGTAAACTTTTCCAAAAATTCGACGTAAACCGTGGATCCCTATCCGACACAATCAAAATTGGCACTCCATGTCTGGAAATAATTTTCTTGACATAAAGTTTAGCTAATTGGTCTAGGTTAAACCTGATTTTGATTGGCAAGAAATGTGTCGATTTCGTTAAACGATCCACTATTACCCAAATAGCGTCGTATCCTTTCTGCGTGTTCGGAAGTCCTACCACAAAATCCATTGTGATATGCTCCCACTTCCACTCGAGAATTTCTAATGGTTGAAGCAACCCACTCGGTCTCTGATGTTCGACCTTGACTTTCTGGCAAGTCAAGCACTTACTCACGCATTCTACGACTTCTCTCTTCATGTTTGGCCACCAAAAATGTTGTCGGAAGTCTTGATACATCTTCGTACTCCCCGGATGTATCGAGTACCTTGAACAATGGGCCTCCTACAATATTTCTTCTTTCAGCTTTGGTTCTGAGGGAACCCAAATTCTTCCTTCAAATCTTATTATTCCCTCTTTATCGAGTTTGTATTTTAATTCTTCACCTTTGGAAATTCTTTGTCTAATTCTTTCGCACTCATCATCCCTGAGTTGTGTCTCCTTTACTCTGTCCAAAATGGTTGGACGAGTCTCCACTGTATATAACTTTTCCTCCGATTCCTTTGGAAATTTTACTTCCAACTCCATCCTTGTCATCGCTGTTATAAGCTCATCTTGAGCAGTTAACATCGACAACTTTTTCTGACCCTTTCTACTTAAGGCGTCGGCCACTACATTCGCCTTTCCTGGGTGATATAGAATTTCACAATCATAATCTTTGATTAATTCTAACCACCTCCTCTGTCTCATATTCAACTCCTTCTGCGTGAAAATATATTTCATACTTTTGTGATCTGTATATATCTCACACTTCTCGTTATACAGATAATGCCTCCAAATCTTCAAGGCAAATACCACTGCTGCTAATTCCAGATCATGAGTAGGATATCCCTTCTCATAATCTTTCAACTGCGGTGATGCATACGCAATGACCTTCCCGTGCTACATAAGCACGCATCCCAGTCCTTTATGCGACGCATCACTGTACACCACAAAATTACCTGCATCATCCGGTAGGGACAATACATGTGCCTCACTCAACCTTTTCTTGAGTTCTTGAAAACTCTCTTCACACTTCTCCGTCCGCACGAACTTAACCGTCTTTCTCGTCAAATTAGTTAACGGGGTACTATTTTCAAAAAATCTTGGATAAATCTTCGATAGTAGCCCGCTAACCCTAAGAAACTGCGTACTTCTGTTGGCGTCTGTGGTTGTTCCCAATTAATTACCGCCTCCACCTTCGCTGGATCTACTGATATACCATCCTTGTCTATTACATGGCCCAAAAACTGGATTCTTTCTAGCCAAAATTCACACTTCAAGAATTTTACGTATAACTTCTCATTCCTTAATGTTTCCAACACTATCCTAAGATGTTCAACATGATCCTCCTGCGTCTTTGAATAGACCAGGATATCATCTATGAACACTACTACAAATTTGTCCAAATACGGTTTGAACACTCTATTCATTAAATCCATAAATGTGGATGACGCATTTGTCAACCCGAATGACATCACCAAGAACTCGTAATGACCGTAACGAGTCTTGAATGTTGTCTTCGGAATATCTTCTGCTCTCACCTTCAGCTGGTGATACCCAGTCCTAAGTCTATTTTTGAAAAGTAGCTTGCCCCTTTCAACTGATCAAAGAGATCATCGATCCTGGGTAATGAATACTTATTCTTGATCGTTACTTTGTTCAACTCCCTGTAGTCGATACAAAGTCTCAACGATCCATCCTTCTTCTTAACAAACAACACTGGTGCTCCCCATGGAGACACACTTGGTTGAATATACTTCTTGTCAAGCAATTCCTGTAACATCTCCACTGGGGTCATCCTATATGGAGCCCTCGAAACCGGTGCCATCCCAGGCACTAGGTCAATCACAAATTCAATCTCCCTATCCGACGAAAGACCTGGAAATTCATCCGGAAAAACATCCGTGAATTCTTCTACTATGGGTATCCGACCCATTTCTACTTCCACTTGTTGAGTATCAACAATGTAAGCTAAATATCCCTCGCATCCATTCCTTAACAATTTACTTGCTTACCTGATCGTTAGGCAACACGACTGCCTAGACGATTTGTTACTATAAAACACTACCTTAGACCGCTTCGTAGGCTTAAGGTTTACTAATTTCTTTTGACAATCTATCATTGCCCCATGGTTAAATAACCAATCCATACCTAAAATTACATCAAATTCCCCTAATTGAATGGGAATTAAATCTACCATCATCTCATGATCTCTTATCTTAACACAACAATTCCTATAGACATGCTCTACAAGGATTACTTCCTTATTCACAACTTCTATGATTAATGGTGTCTCTAGGTTCTCTAGAGGTGAACTTAAACGTCTAGCAAATTCATACGATAGGAAAGAACGAGTCGCACCCGAATTTAAAAGCACGAAAGCATTAATATTATTGACCAGGACGATACCTGAAACTACATCTTTAGATGGTACCACATCTTGGACTGTCATGTTGAAAGTTTTGGCGGTCGGCCTATTTGGTGGAGCTGGACCAGTTATTGTCAGCTTCCCACTGTTATTCTCCTTGCTGCCGCTCCCTCCGTCGGCTCCCTTCTTTGGGCAATTCCTTGCCATATGTTCCACTAACCCACAAACAAAACATCCACTGAGGTTTTGTTCTTAACTTACCCCTTTAAACTCAGAAAAAAGAAAATCACCAATATCATGCATAGATTTCAAAATGCACAATTTATTCCAACAAACTATGTTTTGTTCGTCGGTAAAAATATTTTCAGGCATTTTGCCTAACGTTTCTACATAAACTCATATCATTACATACCAAAACCACATGTCATCCTACATAAACATAATTAGCATGATTCTAAATATTTAGAACATGAACTTCATATATCTTATATAAGAATACACAAATAACCCAAACTTAGGATTTTTAGGGTTTTTGGATGAGTTTTTATACCTTTTGCTCTTAGAGGCTATCTTCCTTTGCTTTCCAAAGTAGGAGATGGACATCCACAAGCTCTCCTCCTTCCTCTCTAGTGTCATCTAGAACTCTCTTCTTTTGCTCTCAAGGAATGTCTCACAAAGTGCTTTTTAATCTCTACTTTCTCTCTCTCTAAGCTTACAAAATGAAGGTGAACAAGTGACTAACTCTTTCTTTATAAAAGACTAATTACTTACAAAATCTATAAATCTATAAATTATATCTATCTATTTTATCATCATTCACAAGTATACTCACTTACACAAATTATTTGACAAGTTGGTGATAGGTCATGATTATTTGTATTTCTTTTTAATCCATACAAGCAAGCTTTAAAAATCAACAACTCACCCAAGTGGGTCCTCCCCATCCCATTTTTGGCAGCCCACTCTCCTTTTTGGCTCCAATTTTTTATTTTCTTTTATTGCTTTAATAGATTAATTAAGTTATTAGAAATATCCTTTAAGTGGGCCTTCAATTGGACTTTCATTTAAATCAATTTGGGCTCACTTTTAATTGTTTGGGCCACTAGTTTTTCAATGTTATTAATTCAACATTTGGGCTACTAGTTTATTAAATCTGTTGCTAAACATTCCAATTGGGCTAAGTTAGTAAGTTTACATATTAATTATACAAGTCCATAATCAATTAAATGAGTGGGCTTGGTTAATTAATTAATTAGGCTAGTCCACTAGTATTTTCTTACTAATTGGACTACTAAAATTAATTATTCATGTATCACATAACTTATCATTAATTAATACTCATATTAATTAATTTACAAAATTAATTTACTTACTATATTCAATTTAAATGAATATTTAATTAGCTTACTATCTTATCAATTTTCTTAATATTAATACTCTTAGGTTAGTCCACTAATTTAAATAACTATTAGTGGGACCTCCTTTGGACTAACAATTAATCACATAATTCATTAATCACATAAAAGTTTAAAATTTAAACCGCACGAAATTAATTCATTAGAAATTAAATTCGTTATTTAATTAATAATGAAACTTGAAAATTCTTGATCATTACTTAATTATTTAATTAGGATTTCTATTCCACTCATTTTGAAATTTAAATAATTACTCATATAAATTTAATTATATAACCCAATTAGACTTGCTTTAATTAGGTTAATATAATTTAATAAGTTGAGATAAATAAAATAAATCTCTTAAGTTAGTTTACTAGTATATATTTTAAATACTAGAAATCTCAAATAAATATAACCTTTAGGTTATTTAATTCCCATAACTAATATATAATATTAGGTTACAAGGCTTTCTTTTTAATTCTCTTTATAAAATAAATAAATATATATACACATTTATAATATATACATTTATGTAATCCCATACATACCTCACATGAGTCACAAAAATATTTACCATCATTAATGAATAATTATTATAATTATTTCTTGGCTTTTCTTTTCATTTTTTTTAAGTCACTTAAATCAAATAAGTTAACTAACTTATTTAATTCACATAACACATATTCACTCATATTCCCATACAAATGGAAATTTATTTAGTAATAAGATATTACAATTAAAATAATATTCTCTCTTTATTAAAATAATTCAATGCTAAAATTTATTTTAATATCCTTTATTTAAAGTGTACCATATTTCCGTATACTAAACTAATGATTTCGCTTCGTAATATAAATTGTTTCATAACAATTTATTCATGCGCAATAAATATACATACATATATTTATCACATATAATAAAATACAAATTTATTTACTCGATTCTTATTCTTCACATTTCTATCCATCACATTTAATATCTCTATATGCTTTCAAATATCAAACCGTATAGGTTCTTAAATTTTTTTTTAATCAGTCCTTTATTTTAAATCTAGGTTTTATTCTTTAACCTTTATTTAATCATTCAAGATTTTATTTATAAATCTTATAAATTTTCGGGTTATCACAATGTCGTTATACCTTGCCATGAGTACTATACCTACAAACAGAAATCAAACTAAAAAAAAAAATAACCAACTGAGAATTAAATCAAGTCAAAGGTCTCTACTCGACATTGACCGACTGTTCTTCCTTAGCTGAAGAACACCTATAGCGACAGACTGTCCGTCGCTATAGGGCCCCTTTAACCACAGTCTCCTTCCGGCCAGCTAAGAACACATTTAGCGATGCCTGACTGTTGCGATAGCTTTTAGCGACAGCATTGCATAAAAATTAATAATAATTAATAAATTATAAATAAATAGTAAATAATTATTAATAATTAATAATTAAGTTTTGCAATTCATTTTAAATTATATTAATTAACTTTTAATATTTTGACATAAATTTCATTAATAATTTAATTTAATTAAATATTAATGATAATAAATTATTAATAATTATATTAAATAAATAATTTAAAAATGATATTAATGTACTAAAAATATTATAAATGATAAATAAATAATTTGAATAATATACTAAATTTCTAAAATTATTATAAATGATAAATAAGTCATTTAAATAATATACTAAAATTCTAAAAAATGTTATAAAAGATAATTAAATCATTTAAAAATACTACCAAGCTTGTAAACATTATTTAAAAATAATATTAAGCTTCTAAAAATATTATAATTGATAATTAAATTATCTAAGTTAATATTTAACTTTTTAAATAAAGTTTTATTGATAAACCTACGTGTTTAACCATCTAATAATGCGATCGAAAGGCCGAATCAACGCCGAACCTTAATGATACTTGACTAGTTCAATTCGATACGTGCTATTATAAATTCTAACGCTTATTATTGATATGAATAGACATAAATAGACTACACAACATCGATAGACATCGTAAACTAGACGTACTACGCACAGGCAAGTCTCCAAACCTTGTTACCTTTATGCAAGTCTTTTACATCTTAATTGATATAATTAGATACTAAGTAATGAAACATAATATAAATTATGAATCATTAAACTTAAATTAAACCTTAATTGAAGGATTAAAACCCTAAATCATAATTTGTAAAACCTTAACCCTAAATCAAAATCCTAAACCCTAATTTAAAGCCCTAAACCTTAATTATGAGATTTTAAACCTTAATTATAAAGTTTAAACTCAATTAAGGTAGTACTAAACATAATTACGTATCCTAAACATGAATTATAAAACCCTAATCACAATTAGTGAGAAATTAAGCCTTAACCAATCGGATTCAAGCTAGACACAAGCCTAACACACTCCAACACAAGTAAGTCAAGGCTGATCAGAAGCAACACAAGTAACCAAGCAAATTGATTAGGTTTTTGTCCAAAATAAGCTTCTTAAGCTTTGCTATAAATAGAACAAGCCTCTGACCATTAAGCCTATGAATTCCTAAGTTCAAACACTCACAAATATAGTCTAGATAACATCCAAGTGAAGTCCCAATCAGATCCTAAGCATCAGATCAAGAATTAGCTCAAAAAGGTATAAAACCCTAATTTAATGTTAGATCTTTAAAGCTTCGGTAAATTTTATGTTTTGATATTTAGGATTGAGTAATTATATGTTATTAAGTGATCTGGGTTGATAAAACATGGTTTCATAACATCTAAATGCCTTAAAATGAAGAAATTAGTAAACTGCCAAAGGCAGTCAAGAACAGCCTTAAAGCTACTTTGTCAGACCTTTTGATCCCCTTAGATTGTCTGTTTGATCTGTTTTAGAGTATGTTGGTGGAGTTTGCCATGAGGTTAATACATATAAACAAGAATAATCTCAATTGGATCAATATCCAGAGAGATGTTCTTGCCAGAAAGTCCCAACTTGATCACGGAATTTGATTTCTAGGTAACCCAGAAATCATATGAATGTCTGACAGATTTTTGACAACCTTTGACCGACCTAGATCTTGCTCATGTGATGTAGTTAATATTATCTTGATGTATTTCCTTATACCCTGACATGTATACTACAAACATATATCATTAAACTATCTAAACAGTAACTACAGTGAACATTATTAACGGTCAAACATCGTTGACCGACATTAACCAATGGTTTCTGGGTAACCCAGAAACCTTAAGAACAGTATGAACCAGGAAGTTTGACCGGATTTAATTGAGCATCATATGATGTTTTTTTTATCCCAAATAAAGTATGTTGTTATACCTTGCCATGAGTACTATACCTACAAACAAAAATCAAACTAAAAAAAAAACCAACTGAGAATTAAATCAAGTCAAAGGTCCCTACTCGACATTGACCGACTGTTCTTCCTTAGCTGAAGAACACCTATAGCGACAGACTGTCCGTCGCTATAGTGCCCCTTTAACCACAGTCTCCTTCCGGCCAGTTAAGAACACTTTTAGCGACGCCTGACTGTCCGTCGCTATAGGGCCCCTTTAACCACAGTCTCCTTCCGGCCAGCTAAGAACACTTTTAGCGACGCCTGACTGTCGCGATAGCTTTTAGCGATAGTATTGCATAAAAATTAATATTAATTAATAAATTAGAAATAAATAATAAATAATTATTAATAATTAATAATTAAGTTTTAAAATTTATTTTAAATTATATTAATTAACTTTTAATATTTTGACATAAATTTCATTAATAATTTAATTTAATTAAATATTAATGATAATAAATTATTTAATAATTATATTAAATAAATAATTTAAAAATGATATTAAGGTACTAAAAATATTATAAATGATAAATAAATCATTTGAATAATATACTAAATTTCTAAAATTATTACAAATGAGAAATAAGTCAATTAAATAATATACTAAAATTTTAAAAATGTTATAAATGATAATTAAACCATTTAAAAATATTACCAAGCTTGTAAAAATTATTTAAAAATAATATTAAGCTTCTAAAAATATTATAATTGATAATTAAATTATCTAAGTTAATATTTAAGCTTTTAAATAAAGTTTTATTGATAAACCTACGTGTTTAACCATCTAATAACACGATCGAAAGGCCGAATCAACGCCGAACCTTAACGATACTTGACTAGTTCAATTCGATACGTGCTATTATAAATTCTAACGCTTATTATTGATATGAATAGACATAAATAGACTACACAACGTCGATAGACAGCGTAAACTAGACGTACTACGCACATGCAAGTCTCCAAACTTTGTTACCTTTATGCAAGTCTTTTAAATCTTGCTATCAATTGTTGTGAAGTTATTGCTTCTTGATTCAACATAACTTAAGAAATGAATCATTATTCATATATTGTTTATCAGAGCATAAATTGTTGTGTCAAGCCAAATTGTTTGGTACGACATCTTATACTGAGTATACAAACACCCTTTTAAGGGATGTTATTGTCGATAATATATTGACATCAAGTGTAGTTGGGTACAATTAGGATGATATGCATAATCCTAGGATATCGAATAGGCTGATCCCCTATAAGATATCTAAACAAAGCTTTTCTAAGTCAGTGAAGACTGATAGAACTGGTTGAAATACATGGTTCATGTACTGAACCCTCAGTTAGGCAAAATCATTGAACTTCCTTCAAATCAAACACATTGTGTTTATATTTTTGAATAAACTTGCTGAGCATTTTGTAGCTCATCCTTACATAAACTTTCCTTTGCAGTTTTATATGGTAATCCCGGAACTTCAGGGACGAACAATGGAAATAGGTCGTGTTAATTAGTATTATCTTACTGTTTTAATAAATTCAAGTCTTATAAGACTTTGTTGTAATAAGAATATGGTACTGAGAATGATGTAATCAAACTTAAGGTTATGAAATATATATTATCATCTTTTGTTATATCGATTGTGTTGTATTTACATTTTTAGATAAGTTAGAAAGTAGCATTTGATTTAGTACAGTATCCATATGAACTATACATCTGAATGAGGGTATTTGAATGATATTGGGAGTTCTGTAAGCACTGAGGTTATACTTAATGAGCGCCGGTAAGGTGCCACCTTTACCGGAATGCACCCCTCGGTTCCAAGAACAATCTTATCATTTATACTGTGAATGTCAGATAGATAAAAACTATTGATATGAAAGCGATATCCATAAGATATAAATCTATACATCCAAGTGAGGGTATCCAAATATAATTAATGTTATGACGAGAATTACTATCTATTATGGGATATTGTGAACCTTAGATAGATAGAAGTTATATTTTTAAGGAATATTTATAGTTGATTAGTTTAGCATGAGCACCAAATCTGCTACATGGAGTAGAGAATTTAGTGGCATCACATTTTGGTATCAGAGCTGTAGATTATAGCTCTAAGGTAGGCAGTACCTTAAGATATAGTCTATTAGAGATAGCAAAACTAGGATTTGACATACTCGTAAAAGAGTCCGTAAAATAAGCAATACACATAAGATAACCTTAAAAGCTTTATATTTATGTGTAAACCTGCTTTACTATAATACTAAACAAGTAAATCTTTTGTAGGATGGCAGATCATGCTTGGGAAGACCTTCCAGTATTGTTAGATCTACCTATGATAGAGTCTGAGCAAGATAGTGACCCCGAGGAGGAAGAGGAGGAGCCGATAGAAATATACCCAGATCTAGGATCGCCAGAGGTAGAGCCTGATGAGGAGGAACTTATGCATGACCAAGAGCTACTGGAGGCAGAACTAGCTGAAGATCTTGTAGCTGGTCAGTTGATGAGCGTAGAGAGGTATGCGGAAATACTTACAACAATGGTACAACAGTCAACAGAGGACATAGAGGCTGCTAACATTAGGACATTTATAGTTGAGGGTTTACTGGAGGCAGAGAGGGGTTCTACCCGCCGATTGAGGACATTACTACAGAATACTCAAAAAGAGAGGCAGGATGTATAAGTGCAGTTAGATCGAGTTTTTCGAGGGTGACGTAATTCGTTCGACGACTTAGAGCGTCGAGTGATTAGATATCCTGTGACACCCCCAAATTCGAGTTTCCTAACCTCAAATTCGGTGTTCACGATTCTCAACAACAAACATACTTTCTAACTAAATGCGGAATAATAATCATACAAAGTCTATCGAAATAATAATAAAGTCTTACAACATGGTCCCAAGGTTCTTTAACCTTAACTTAGAAACATACCCTTAATACAATAAGAGTTCACATAACCAAGTAACATTTTCAGATAACTAATACATAAGCCCTATCAGGCAGCTATTCTTGCACCTTCCCTTTTCCTTTGTCCCCTTTTGACGTTTCTGCCTTAGCTGAAATAAAGATCACGATATAGCAAGGGTAAGCAACTAGTTTACTTAGCAAGTTTATACACAAGGGAGATATATCATGATTAGAAGGAAGCTTCGCTTTCAATGTTCAACAACAATATAAGAGTGTGAAGAAACATGAATTAATAATCAACAGTTGAATATTCGAATACTTGAATGACAGTTACTGAGTGGTTGAAAATAATCATAGACATTTGCCAAGGTTCTCAGCATTTAAACTGGACCTCTTAATATGTTTTGGTAATCAAGGGGATCAACCTTTCATACCCCGTGATTTATGCATAAAGACTTAATAAACCAGCATTGATATCATGCCTTGATCAAATTTATCCTTTTCTCAGCTAAGAGTTCTTACCATAACAATTTAATAAGAACAACTTTTAAAATACCTTTGATTCAACAAATTTAGACATGATTGATCTAGCTGATACAAATAGCATAGATCTATCTCATAAACAGTTCATATTTGAAAGAACTTTAATCCAATTCACAGTTCAATAACAATAGAATAGGAATTCAATTGCACGAGGTGCGAATCTCAATAACCAGTATAGATGTGAATAATCAACAATAATTATTCACTAACATGCTTCGAAAATAATAACTCGAGTTTGAGTTAGGGAACTTGCCTGTCTGCTCAGCTACAAATAATTCTAGCTTTAACTAATTGGCCTTGAAGAACCTAACATTGATAATGTTGATCTATCAATTAGTACTGCGTAGTTGTATATCGACACGCTTACTTATGCTATTTATTTAACAATTAAGCAAATCACATAGCACACATAACTATCGTAAATCCTATAAGACACTTAATTGATCCTTAGGTTGATGGTTTAATTAATTAACAATGTTTCCCTTAAGTGATAATCGCTTATTAACCTCTAAGCAATTTATTATAATTGTTAAATTAATTAACATTACTCTTTCTTAAGTAATATTCATTTATTAACCCTTAAATAATTTATTATAATTGTTTAATTAATGTGTTATTTAAACTCTCCTTATTTTTATTAACTTTATTTTTCATTTAATTACTATTTAATATTTGTTAAACAGCAATTAATTAATTATCTTTAGTTATTAATAATAGTAATTAATAACTAATTATATTTACTTACTATTTAATTATTAATTAAATAATAATCGAATTATAAATTTTAATAGTCTTTAATTATTAATTAAGATTAAATAATAATTAATTAGGTTTATTTATTATTTAAAGTTAATCAAATAATAAATAATTAATTTGTGAGTAAGAATTATCTTTAGTTATTATTTAATAATAAATAATAACTAATTAGGTTTATTTATTATTTAAAGTTAACCAAATAGTAATTAATTAGTAACTAAGAAGTATATTTAGTTATTATTTAATAATAAATAATAACTAATTAAGTTTATTTATTATTTAAAGTTAATCAAATAATAAATAATTAATAAGTATGAATTATCTCTAGTTATTATTTAATAATAAATAATAACTAATTAGGTTTATTTATTATTTAAAGTAAATCAAATAATAAATAATTAATTTAAAATAAATCTTATTTATCCCTAATCATTGTTTAATAATAAATAAATAATAATTAATTTATTAAATCTGGATAATATAAGATTAAGTGCTCAAAACTTAATTTTTGTGCATTTACTAATTTTATAAAATTTAATAATTTCGTTTAAAGTATTTAAATTAATTAAATTAAATCTGGATGGCAATATGGTAATTATCGCGAAATCCGGACGGAGGGGCAAAACCGTAATTTTCCCGCCGGATCGCCCGCCCGCGCATTGCGCGTGAGCCTTCCCGCCTGGCCAAAACGACGCCGTTTGGCGCTAGGGTCACAGCAGACTGGCGCGCAATGCGCGGCTGATGAGTGGATTTTATACCTACGAATTAGATATTTTCTAGGCCCAATTCTCGGCTATCTTTAAGCATTTATAGCACCATTTCACTAGTTATTTCATTATTGTACAGGAAGCGACACTAAGTAGAAAATTGTGGAATTGTGGAACTTTTGGAGGAAAATGTCAGGTACCAGCAGTAAGCTCCATCGCCGGGGCGACAACCTTAGGGTCATTTTCAGCGCCGGGGCGACGCCATCGCCGGGGCGACGTTGCCAAGGCAAATTCTATCGCCGGGGCGACGTTGTCGCCGGGGCGGCACTTCACAATGCATTTTTGTCACCGGGGCGACAGGTCGGGACAAGAAATATGGCTGGCGTTTGTCACATCTGTTGGTAGTGGAGTTTCAGTGGAGCAAATTCGGGAGCATAATGGAATGGGAAGGAGAGAGAGTGACGAGTTTGGTAGCCATCCAGGGAGTGGAGATGGAATTATTGAGTTTTTGCTACACAATTTGGAGGCTAGGGTTTGAGAGAAAAAGAAGAAGAACTAAGGAACAAAGGTAGTAATCATCTGAATTTCATCAACTCAAGGAGGCTAGGAGCACGAAATAGGAAGCAAGAGCAACTCAAGAAGATCTACACCACACCAATTCGGGATTCTCATAAAAAAAGGGGTGTTTCTTCATATGTTGTAGTTCTTATTTCTTATTTTGTTATTCCAAACCATGTACTATAATCAGATTATGATGTTGTTGAAATTGAATATGAGCTAAACTCTTCATTCTAAGATTGCAATGGAACCCAACTTGTAGTTTAAATTGAATGCTTTCTCTTTGATTGGTAGTTAGTCATTACATGAATTGGAGTTCATAACCTTTGCTTAAGGATTAATTGCTTGACCCGTAATTACCTTGGTAACTTATATGGAATTGAGAGAGGAAGTGTAAGTTGAGACATAGTTATGAATTCATGTGAAAGTTAGATATTGTTTATAGATAATGTATGAGATTATGTGACGTGAGTCTTATGTATTACTCTTGAGGATTGATAATTTGATTGTATTTAGGATAGACATATACCTAAATAACACATGTATCCATTTGAGAATCATGCTTAATGATTTCTATTATGAAAGTTGGTAATTGATAGAATGGTTAATGGGATTTTCCGTGACATGTGTCTTATTAATTGTTCTTGATATGAGATTCTTGCTTGTGTATAGAATAGAAATATATCTATACACCACAATAGGAAATACGTATTCGACCATCGAGAGAGGCTTATATATACTTGTGATTTCTCGGATAGCAATTCTTATGTTCTAATTTACCAAACAAGAGAGAGTATGATATTTAAATGAAGAGTTGGGGGATATTGTAATCTTAGACCTTTTTATCTTGAACTTTATCCGTGTTAGTAAAACCTTGCTTTCTAAATTGTCTTTATTTTAGTTATAATCAACAACAAACACAAATCATATTGTCATTGTTTAAATTAGATTGATTTTACATGCGATTGATATTTGGTAATTATTTAGCATAATTCCTCGTGGGTTCGACACTTTACTTATCTTATATTACTTGTGGACCGCGTATACTTGCGCGTATTTTATTGATTGCGAAATCGATCAACAGCGGCCAGTCCATTCTTCCGCCCAGGCGCGCGCCATGTGTTGTCCGATTTGTATATGAACAATTTACGCGCAAGTATACGCGGTCAACAAGTAATAAAGAGTAAGTAAAGTATCGATCCCACGAGGAATTGTTACTAGTCTTTTCCAAGTATTAACCTTTTATCATCTCAATCTTATTTAAACAAACGATAATTGTTTTTGTTGTTTTGCATTAATAAAGATAACAAATAATCAAAGAACTATGGAAAGCTTTAAGATAATGAAATCAAATATTAACAAGTCTAAGATCACAATTTCCCCCAACACTTCACTTGAATATGCTAACTCTCTCTTTTCAACTAGTTACATCACAATGATTGTTATCCGAGAATTTACAAGTATATACAAGCCTCTCTCGATGGTCAAATACGTATTTCCCAATGCGGTGTATAAATATCTTTATTCTACACACTAGCAAGAATCCAATATCAAGAATAATCAACAAGACACGTGTCACCAAATCTCATTAATCACCCTATCAATTACCAACTTTCGCAATGGAAATCATTAAGCATGATTCTCAAATGGATACATGTGGTATTTAGGTATATGTCTATCCTAAATACAATCAAATTATCCATTCATGAGGGTAATAAATAAAACACACGTCACTTAATTTCATAAATTACCCATAGGAATATCTAATTTTCACATGATATCATAACAAGGTCTCAACCTATACTTCCTCTCTCAATTCCATATAAGTTCCCAAGGTAATTACTAGCTAGGTAATTAATATATAAAGCACAAATTATGATATCCAATCACAAATAATTAACCAACATCAAAGAGAGAGCATTCAATTCAAACTATGTATTGGGTTCCATTGAAATCTTAGAAAATTAGTTCTAGTTCATGGGAATTACAATAAACATCAAATTTGATCTATACATCATGATGGAATTACAAATTAAGAAGAGAATACTAGAGATAGAATGATAAAACCCCTTAGGAAGATATTCAATGGTTGTTTGATGGGTTGATTCTTGTTCTCTAGCTTTCCTTCAAGATTTGATATTCCTTGCCTTACTTGCTCCTTGGAAATTGCAGGAAAATCCTTGTATTGCAGCCCATTTCCTTCTTGATGATGTATTTTGGTAGCTTCCCCTCTCTAGATTTTGTGTTAGAAGGTGTTAGAATGAGTGGGTGTGTCTTAGAATGTGTTAGAATGAAGTTCCAGCCGCCACTTTGGTGTTATAAGAGATGGGTGTCTCAAACCCTAGCATTTCCCGAGTTTTGGACCAAAAAATTCGCAAAGTCAGAAGCATTTATCGCCCCGGCGCCAATTTTGGCCTGACTTCCATCGCCCCGGCGACGCTCTCGCCCCGACGGTGGAATAGTGCTGGAATTTGTCGCCCCGGCGATGGAACTCTGTACCGCGAGACAGTTTCGACGTCTGTTGGTAAAATGGCCATAACTTCTTCGTCCGAACTCGGATTAAGGAGATTAAGGAGGCAATGGAAAGCTAAGAAGTAGCTCTACAACTTTCATAACTGGAGCTCGTCGAGATAATGGCCGGAGAAAGGCGCAAATTGGCCCCGAAGCAGCTGCTATGTAAAATTCATGCAAAAATCCGATGGTAAAAGGACCATAACTCTCTCATACGAACTTCAAATTGGATGATTCTGGATGTTATGGAAAGCTAAGATCAAAATCTACAACTTTCGTTCTTTGAGTTTTGAGAGATTCGGATTGCATCATGGGTCAAATTGAGAAACAAGCAGCGGAAATGCTAGATTCGAGCCAAAAACGTAACGGTCCAAGGGGCCTTTATTTCAATACCTACAAAACAACGTAAAAACACATAAAAGCACACAAATACATATAAAAGTACTACAAAAGTACATTACACAACAATAAGATGAAAACACATAAAACCAAACGAAATAGCTAAAGACTTACAAATTATTAAGGCTAAAAGTACCTAATTTGTGTATATAAAATACACTCATCACCATGCGCGGTCGGCCTTTACCCAGTTCATGCAGGAGCCTTCCAGGGAAATTGCTAACACACTCAATTAATTCTAATACCATCAAGCAAGCCTAAACCTCCAAAATAAATTCCAAAAAAAAAAAATCCCCATGACTAAGAAAAATATTTCTAATATTTAAACAAAATATTTATGACTTAACTCAATATTTTTCATCAATAAATTTTGTACTCCAATAAATAATATTACTCCCATGTTTTAGCATACAAAACTCACCAAAACATGTTACAAAAATTCTAAACTTATATATGGTATCAATAAAGCATACAAGATCAAGATCTCTCTCTTTTTTTTATAGCTTTAACCATTTTTATTGAGCATGCTTTGCAATAATATAGATCTAGCAAAATACAAACCTAGATCCATGAATACTCCCTCTCTACCACCAACACCAACCAACACATAAAAGTTCTAACAAAATAAATGTGTAATAATCATACTATAATAATAACAGCAAGAACTAGGGTTTGAAAGAAATGAGATCCATACCTAGATTAAATGGCTATTCTCCTCCTCTTTCCAAAATATGTTGTGAATGAGGATGGTATAACAAAGCTAGACTTCTCTTCTTTTCCTTCTCCTTTGGTCGGCACCCCTTCCTTGCTTTTCCTCTCAAATATTTCTCACAAGTGTTTAAGCTCCACCCGAAAATGGGTTTCTTCCTTAGCTCTCTCTCAAGCTCACAAACTCTCTATACTTGGTGAATAATAAATGAACCAACCCCTACTATCATTGGTGAGGGGTCCTATTTATAGGAAAATAGAGACCATGGGCAAAATAGTCATTAATCATGACTAGGCAAGGGCAATTTGATCAATTCATCAATAATAGGAAGCTTCCTAGCAACTTCCTCAAGGGTATTTTAATCATTACCCAACTTCTTTTAAGGTTAAAATAGTTTTTTCGCAAAATCTTAATTATCCATTAGTTATTAACCATTCTTCATTGGTTATTAGACATTGGTTATTATCTTGACATAATTACATTGTTTAAACACAATGGTTATTATCTCGCCATAATTACATTGGTTATTAACCACTTGGATATACAATGGTTATTGCCCCTTCATAATTACCTTGGTTATTAACCACTCTTGGCCATTTTAGCCATTACACACCAATTCCTACACTTGACTCACATATGGTTATTTCTTAACCATAGTTATATCATACCAGCCAACACAAGTATAGACACATCTTATACATCTCCCACCAATTAACCCAAGTTGGTTTAAATAGAACACAACGTTAACTCATTAAATTAAATTAGATTTAATTAATAAGGACGTTCAAAATTCACGGGCATTACATCCCCCCCTTATAAAAATTCTGTCCTTGGAATTGCAAAAATAGGGTTACTCAAATAAAAACGGATAATTCGCTTTCATTTTCTCTTCGAGTTCCCACGTAGCTTATTCGACTGCGTGATTCCTCCAGAGAACTTCCTCGTACGTTAAGTTCTTCTCGACTTGGATTGGTTCATAGGAGATAACGTGCTTATAGCCTGGTTTATACGGCCGCAACACTGACACATGAAATACGTTGTGAATGTGCTCAAGTTCAGGAGGTAACGCTACCTCGTACGCCACCTCGCTGATTCGCCTCAAAATCTCGAATGGTCCTATGAACCTAGGGCTCAATTTGCCCTTCTTCCCAAACCGGATCTTTCCTTTCCAAGGAGATACCTTCAAAAATACAAAGCTACCAACTTCAAAGTCCTGTTTCTGACGATGTAAGTCGGCATATTTCTTCTGGCGGTCTTGAGCTGCTACCAGCCAGTTTCTGATCAGCCGCACGATGTCTGTAGTCTGCTGCACCATTTCTGGTCCCAACAATCTTCACTCCCCGACCTCGTCCCAACACATCGGGGTTCGGCATTTCCTTCCATATAGCGCTTCGTACGGTGGCATGCCGATACTGGCGTGATAGCTATTGTTGTAAGCAAACTCCACCAGTGGCAAATGGTCATCCCAGCTGCCCTTTAAATCCATCACGACTGCCCGAAGCATATCTTCTAGGGTCTGAATCGTTCGCTCGCTCTGGCCGACGATTTGAGGATGATACGCTGTACTCAACCTCAACTGCGTCCCCATTCTTGCCTGCAGACTTTTCCAAAAATTCGACGTGAAGCGCGGATCTCTATCAGATACAATTAATACCGACACTCCATGTCTTGACACTATCTCTTTCACATAAAGCTTTGCTAATTGCTCCAGATTGTACCGTATCTTGATTGGCAGAAAATGAGCAGACTTGGTTAGACGATCCACGATTACCCAGATAGCGTCTAAACCCTTATGAGTTGGTGGTAGTCCCACCACAAAGTCCATTGTGATGTGCTCCCACTTCCACTCCGGAATCTCTAACGGTTGAAGTAATCCGCTCGGTCGTTGGTGCTCTGCTTTAATCCGTTGGCACGTCAGACATCGGCTGACGCACTCTGCCACTTCGCGTTTCATATTCGGCCACCAAACATTTCGTCGCAAATCCTGGTACATCTTTGTGCTTCCAGGATGTACCGAGTACTTCGTGTTGTGAGCTTCCTGAAGGATTTCTTCCCTCAATTCCAGATCCAATGGTACCCAGACTCTCCCTTCAAATCTTAGCAATCCAGTGCTATCAATCTTATACTTAAGCTCCTCGCCTTCGGCAATTCGTTTCTTTATTGCATCACAATCCTCATCCTTTTCTTGAGCCTCCTTAATCTGATCCAACAGGGTCGGGCTCGCTATCACTGTAAACAGTTTCCCATCCGTCTCCATCGGATACTTAACCTCCAATTCCAGACGTTCGAACTCCTTTATCAACTCTGCCTGAGTTGTAAGCCTCATCAATTTCTCTCTGCCCTTCCTACTCAGGGCATCTGTCACTACGTTTGCTTTTTCCGGATGATACAGAATCTCACAGTCATAATCCTTGATCAATTCTAACCATCGGCGCTGCCTCATATTCAGCTCCTTCTGAGTGAAGATATATTTCAGACTCTTGTGATCTGTATATATCTCGCACCTCTCTCCATATAAGTAGTGCCTCCAAATCTTCAAGGCGAACACTACTGCTGCTAACTCCAGATCATGAGTCGGGTATCCCTTCTCATAGTCCTTCAGCTGACGTGAAGCGTACGCAATGACCTTGCCATGCTGCATTAGTACACAACCAAGGCCCTTGTGTGGCGTATCACTGTATACTACAAAACCTCCAGTGTCTTCTGGTAAAGCCAACACTGGTGCTTGGCTAAGTCTCTTCTTCAGCTCCATGAAACTCTCCTCGCACTTCTCCGTCCAAACGAACTTTACCGTTTTCCTAGTTAGATTGGTCAGCGGTGATGCTATCTTCGAAAAATCTTGGATGAATCTCCGATAGTATCCTGCTAACCCTAGGAAACTCCTGATCTCTGTTGGCGTCTTCGGTTGCTCCAAGTTGATAATGGCTTCCACCTTTGCTGGGTCTACTGAAACACCATTCCTGTCAATGACGTGTCCTAGAAACTGCACCCTTTGCAACCAAAATTCACACTTCAAAAACTTCGCGTACAGCTTCTCCCTTCTTAATGCCTCCAAAGTAATCCTTAGATGTTCAACATGTTCTTCCTCTGTCACTGAATACACCAAGATGTCATCGATGAATACTACCACAAACTTGTCCAAGTACTGCTTGAACACTCTGTTCATCATATCCATGAATGCCGCTGGTGCATTTGTCAGTCCAAATGATATAACCAGAAACTCGAAATGTCCATAACGAGTTCTGAATGCCGTCTTCGGGATATCCTCCTGTCTCACCCTTAGTTGATGATAGCCCATCCTCAAATCAATCTTTGAAAAGTATTTCGCCCCCTTGAGTTGATCAAACAGATCGTCTATCCTGGGCAACGGGTACCTATTCTTAATCGTAACTTTGTTCAACTCGCGGTAGTCGATACAAAGCCTCATCGAGCCATCCTTCTTCTTTACGAACAGAACTGGCGCTCCCCATGGTGACACGCTCGGTCTGATATAACCCTTGTCTAACGGTTCCTGCAATTGAACCATCAACTCTTTCATCTCTACTGGTGCCATTCGGTAAGGCGCCTTGGATATCGGTGCCGTCCTGGGTACCAAGTCAATCACAAATTCTATCTCTCTATCTGGCGGCAATCCCGAAATTTCATCTGGGAAGACATCAGCGAATTCCCTTACGACAGGTATCTGACTCAGTTCACCCTCGACCCGTCGAGTGTCCACCACGTGAGCCAAATAACCTATACAACCCTTCTGAAGCAATCTCTTTGCTTGCATCATCGTCAGACAACAAGATTGTCTCGGCGATTTATTACCATAGAACACTACCTTCGACTTACTTGGAGTCTCCAGGTGTACGCACTTTTTCTTACAGTCAATGACCGCCCCGTGACTCGCTAACCAATCCATTCCAAGGATTACATCAAATTCTCCAAGACGAATCGGTAGCAAATCCATGTTAAGCTTAAACCCTCTCAAATCAGCACAACAATTTCTATAAATGTAATTTACGGGGATAATCTCTTTGTTCGCTACTTCTACGTTCATCGGGTGTTCTAATGGTTCACTAGGTAAATTAAATCCTTGAGCAAATTCATCAGATACAAAAGAACATGAAGCTCCCGAATCGAATAACATATAAGCATTTATGTCGTTGATTGGAATAATACCTGACACCACCTCCCTAGATGCCACGACATCTTGCACTGTCATGTTGAAGGTCCTCGCTGTTGGCTTATTTGGCTGGGCTGGTCCCCCACTGGTTGCCCTCGAGTTATTGCCCCTATTGCCGCTTCCGCCATCCATGTTTTTCTTCCGGGGACAGTCCTTGCTCCGATGTCCCATCTCTCCATAATTGAAACAACCTCCTTTCTTCGCTTTAGGACAATTGAGCGAGATATGCCCTTCTTGTCCACAGGTATAACAGACCATTTTTCCCTTCATGCATTCTCCCGAGTGACCCTTTCCGTAATTTCCACATACCTGCCTTTTCTGCTGCATGCTCCCTTGCTGCATTTCAGAATTGCTACCCCACTGCTCCATTGACGCTTCCTGTTATTGCTGCCACCACTGCTAACATTCGCATTTCCTCCTTTTACCTTCTTCTTGTTCTTCTCCCGATTATATTTTAAAACTACTTCACTCGCACCTTCAGCAATGAGAGCTTTCTCCAGCAAGGTTGAGAACGGCGTAATTTGTAAAACCGCTACCTTGCTGTAGATCCACGGCTTTAACCCATTCTCAAACCTTCTTGCCTTCCTCACCTCAGTGTCCACCTGATATGGGGCGAATCTAGCCAATTCATTGAATTTTGCAGTGTACTCTGACACTGATAAGTTTTCCTGCTTCAGCTCTAAAAACTTGATCTCCATTTTCGCCTGCGTACTCTCAGGGAAGTAATTCTCGAAAAACGTCTTGAATGCTTCCCACGCCACGACTCCAGTTCCAGCTTTGCTTTGATTGGCTTCCCACCAAAAGTTAGCCTCACCTTTCATTAAGTAAGTAGCAAAAACTGTCTTCTGCTCCTCGGCGACTCTAGCGATGACAAAGGCCTTTTCAATCTCCTTTATCCACGACTGGGCCTCTATCGGGTCCGATGTTCCCCTAAACTCCGGCGGCCCTACTGCCTTGAAGTCTTTAAAATTGGCTAAGTGGTTGCCCGTCTGGTTTCCTGCGGTAGTCGTTTGATTCCGCAGAGCTTCGGCCATCATGTTGATAAAGTCTTGCATTGGGTTTGGTTGAGTTCCCTCTGCATTGTTAACCGACTCTTCGACCCCTTGGTTTCGTAGGATTCGTCTGGACGGCATTATCTGTTTAAATAAAGTCCTAACACGTTACTCGGGTTTTATAAACATATAAGTATTTAACATGTAATACAACATTGTACTCGAACAATCGCATGACCATCGTGTGGGAGCTCTAGATTACCCAACCTCGGGAATTCTGCTTTTACCCGATTAGTAATTTAAGTTGCTAAAATACCGATTCAGTTTTACTGAATTAACATAACCATTGAATTGACGGTTTACCAAGTAAAATTCTCAAACACATACCATAATAATGCATTTATATTCATATACCAACTTTAGTGTTTTACACGTTCATCACAGGTATATTGCTATAAATGCTACCATACCATTTAATATAACAAAAGATGGGATTCACTAAGCCATTCTTTTCTACCTACATAAATGGAAGTACATCCTACATACGAACTACCTCGCACGAGCTGAGGTTAATACAAACTCTAGTAAATCAAAAGTAATACCAACATCACTGCTCAAGGCATAACTGCCCACCTCCAACTATCCTCTAAGGTAATTGAGTAATTATTAACCTTGTTCCTTATTCAACATTAATTAAATACTTAGCATATTAATTCTACACACACTTAATTGTTATTAAATACTCCTTAAGGGTTTATTATTTATTAAGGGCCAAAAATAATTAACTTATAAATCTCCCTCATACTTAATCATTATTCCATTAATGATTAAGTAATCGTTATCCTTATTAGCTTTATTCATACCTAATTATTATTAATTTTAAATAATAATTAAATATTTAGTACCTTTATTCATTAGAAATAAATAAATAATTATTAACTTTACTTATACTTAATTATTATTTAGGATAAAAAAATAATTTAGATATTTATTACCTTTATTTATTATTTAAATAATAAATAATTATTAACTTTGCTTATATCTAATTATTATTTAGGATCAAATAATAATTAAATATTTATTACCTTGATTTATTATTTATACTTAATTATTATTGAATATCAATTAAATAATAATTAATTAAATATTTATTATCTTTATTTATTATTTACTTGGAAAATAATAAACAATTATTTATTACTTTATTCATTGGTAAATAATAATTATCTCGTTAACCTTATTATTATTTAGTATTAACTAAATGATAATCTAAAGACTTATCATCTTATTTATTATTTATTAATACATAATAAAAATTATTTTATTATTGTTAACAGTTTCTATAAACAGCCAAAGGTTGGTCTATATATGAACCACATTGTTGACAGACATTTAATACCAAAATGCAACAGTCTCTTTTCTTTGGTAATACAACAACACATGTTGGGCACCCTAAATTCGACATTGGCCTAGTCCTGTTATGTTCAAGGCTGCCGAACCTTATGGTTCTTAACAGCACAACCCAAGCAATTACCAAAAACCATCAATCTATTACAGAAAAAAAAAACAGTTAACCCAATATAGAGAACAAAGTACTATTCAGCATAATATGACAGATTCAAAACACACTTGGTTATCCCATTTGTTATGTGTATTTATCTTCAACTACTATAGATGGCCAGATACCATAATAACCCAGGTCAACACAACCAAGAAATCAGAGAAAAGCAAGAAAATTCAACCCAATACCATTACTACCACCATACCAGGTTTCTAAATCAAATAACCCAACTCAATACATTAGCAGACTTGTTGACCCAAGCAAGAACAACACAATTTCAACCAAACTAAAATTATTATAACCAATACAAGCATCGTCGGCAAACCAAATCCAAGTTCATAAGAAGAAATTTATACAAATCCTAAATAGAAAAACTATCACAGTGGTTTAATGATCCCGTTGCTATACCTTGTGGCTGATCGAATTGCCTGTCTCCTTCTTCTCCCAAAATACGAAACAAAGTCGGACATCCCCTATTGGCCTCCCCTGCTCCCCCTCCTTGCTGCGACTTCTTTCCTCTCTCTAATTTGGAACCCTAAATTTCTAATTGGGAACTCACAAACAGAGGAAAATCGGCAGCCTTGGGGGGTTTAATTTATAGGGAAAATTTTACCCATTTATTGGGTAATATCCTGTTCGACCGAGTCCATGACCAACGGTAGGAGAAGAGTGGCCGCCGACCGATCCCATCATGCCAACCTGTGAACTCGCCGGCAATTCCCTCGAGCATCGTACCCCCCCTTCTCACCGTCCAATCGCCGATTTCTTCGAACCTGCGGTCCAACTGGTGGTCGTGCGGTCGTTGATGCCTTCACCGCTTCGCCCGTTGGTTAATCCCTTGGTAGCCGCCCCTCTCATGCTACCGTGCTGTCAATCGCCCCCTTTTCCGCTCCCGTTGCTCCGCTCGATTGAGAGGCTGGGACTGATGTGGGAGGGTCTAGGTCGTTAGGTTCTATCGGTCTTGCTCTGCACCTAATTTTGATTGCAGATATAGACTTGCCCCCTTTCCCCAACCCGATTGCAAAGGGTTTAACCCGGCAGGAATAAAAGGGAGTCCAACCCCATCGGTTCAGCCCAACAGGAAAAATGAAAGGAATGGATCCAGCCCAATCGAAAAATAAAATGGGCTCAATTAGGAAAATAAAGAAAATTGGGCTCGGCTTTCTTTAAGAAAAATTTAGGTCCAATCCAGAAATAAATAGATAAAAAGAAATGGACCAATTCAGGTGACCCAATTAAATTAGCCACATTGTATTTCTAATATTTTGAATTACTTAATTAACCCAATTAATTAATTATTTAAAATATTTATTCCAACCATAATTCTTTATTCAAATTATTTAAAGGAATTTATTTATTAATCTTCTTTCCAAATTTTCTTGCAATTAAATTCTTAGGGTTAACTCACCAATTATTCCACTTTTAATGAGTCCCTTTAATGCGAGAAAATTATTGGACCATATATTTAGATAATGAATTAATAATACCTACATGGGTCCAATTAAATTCATTAAATAAAATGAATTTCATATATTAAAATAAATCAATACAATGTTTAAAAATTCTCGGACATTACATCCTCTCCCCCTTATAAAAATTCCGTCCTCGGAATTTCAATCTAAGGTTACTCGAATAACTGGGGGTAATTCGCTCTCATTTTCTCTTCGAGTTCCCACGTGGCTTCTTCCACCGCGTGATTTCTCCAGAGAACTTTAACAGAATGAATGGTTTTATTCCTCAGTGTCTGTTCCTTTCTATCTAGGATTTGAATAGGAATCTCCTCGTACGATAAGTCCTTTTCGACTTGAATTGGCTCATAGGAAATAACATGTTTGTAATCTGGCTTATACGGACGCAACACTGATACATGAAACACGTTGTGAATGTGCTCAAGTTCAGGAGGTAATGCTACCTCGTACGCCACTTCGCCTATTCTCCTTAATATTTCAAAAGGTCCTATGAACCTAGGGCTCAGCTTGCCCTTCTTCCCAAAACGGATCTTCCCTTTCCAGGGAGATACCTTCAGAAACACAAAGCTACCAACTTCAAAGTCTCGTTTCTGATGATGTAAGTCGGCATACTTCTTTTGACGATCCTGAGCTGCTACTAACCGCTGTCTTATTACTTTAATGATTTCCACGGTTTGTTGTACCAATTCTGGTCCCAATAATCTCCGTTCACCAACTTCATCCCAACACAAGGGCGTTCGACACTTCCTTCCATATAACGCTTCGTACGGTGGCATACCAATGCTAGCGTGATAACTGTTGTTGTAAGCGAACTCTACTAGTGGCAAGTGGTCGTCCCAGCTGCCACTTAAGTCCATCACAACTGCCCGGAGCATATCCTCTAGAGTCTGAATTGTTCACTCACTCTGACCATCCGTCTGAGGGTGATACGCCGTACTCATTCTCAACTGCGTTCCCAGTCTCTCCTGTAGACTTCTCCAAAAATTTGACGTGAAGCGCGGATCTCTGTCAGATACAATAGACACTGGCACTCCATGTCGTGATACTATCTCCTTCACGTAAAATTTCGCCAACTGCTCCAATTTGTACCTGATCTTGATTGGTAGAAAATGGGCAGACTTGGTCAAACGGTCTACGATTACCCAGATGGCGTCTAGACCCTTTTGTGTTGTCGGGAGTCCTACCACAAAATCCATAGTAATGTGCTCCCACTTCCACTCGGGAATCTCTAAGGGTTGCAACAATCCGCTCGGCCGTTGATGCTCTGCCTTGATCCTTTGACAAGTTAAGCATCGGCTGACGAATTCTGCAACTTCCCCTTTTAAATGCGGCCACCAATAATGTTGACGAAGATCTTGATACATCTTGGTGCTACCCGGATGTACCGAAAATCTCGTATTATGGGCCTCTTGCAAAATTTCTTCCCTTAGGTCCGGTACGTAGGGTATCCAGATCCTTCCCTCGAATCTCAGCAATCCTGCGCTGTCAACCTTGTACTTCAATGTTTTTCCCTCTGATAGTTGCTTCTTAATGTCAATGCATTCTTCATCAAATTCTTGAGCCTGCTGTATCCTATCCAGTAGAGTCGGACCTACTGTCATGGTGAACACTTTTTCGTCCGCCTTCATTGGATACCTAACCTCCAGTTCCAGACGTTCAAAGTCCTTTATCAATTCCTCTTGAACTGTCAGTTGCATCAATTTCATCTTGCCTTTCCTGCTTAAGGCATCAGCCACTACATTTGCTTTGCCTGGATGGTACAGAATTTCACAGTCGTAGTCCTTGATCAATTCTAACCATCGGCGCTGCCTCATGTTCAGCTCCTTTTGAGTGAAGATATATTTCAGACTTTTGTGATCTGTATATATCTCGCACTTCTCCCCGTATAGGTAGTGCCTCCAAATCTTCAAGGCAAAAACTACCGCTGCTAATTCCAGGTCACGAGTCGGGTAACCCTTCTCATAGTCCTTCAGTTGACGTGATGCGTACGCCACTACCTTGCCATGCTGCATCAGCACACAGCCGAGACCTTTGTGTGATGCATCGCTATACACTACAAAACCCCCAGTGTTGTCTGGTAAGGTCAACACCGGTGCTTGGCTAAGTCTCTTCTTCAACTCCATGAAACTTTCCTCACATTTCTCCGACCAAACGAACTTAACTGTTTTTCTGGTGAGGTTAGTCAATGGCGATGCTATCTTTGAAAAATCTTGTATGAATCTTCGATAGTATCCCGCTAATCCCAAGAAACTCCTGATCTCTGTTGGGGTCTTCAGTTGCTCCCAATTGATAACCGCTTCTACTTTTGCTGGGTCCACCGAAACACCATTTTTGTCGATGACGTGACCAGAAATTGTACCCTCTGCAACCAAAACTCACACTTAGAAAACTTCTCGTACAACTTATCCCTCTTGAGAGCTTCTAATACAATCTTTAAATGTTCAGCATGCTCCTCCTCTGTCTCCGAATACACTAAGATGTCATCGATGAATACGACTACGAACTTGTCCAAGTACTGTTTGAACACTCTGTTCATCATATCTGTCGACGCCGGGTTTTTCGTCTCTTTGTGTCCTTTTTAGTCTTTTCCAATTTTAGCTTCTTGATTAAATAATTTTTTGGAAAAGGTCGGCATTAATGTCGACGGGGTTTTGAAAGATTGTTTTTATGATGAGCCAATTAACCAGAGTCGCCAGTTGGTATATTTGAAATGGATGTACCAACTCATCCGAGTTTTCGTTTTTTATAAATCGCTGGCTCATATATGACTCCGAATTAATTGGTCTGCGAACCGAAATCCATAGAGTTCGGGGGCTTGCTTAAGCGAGGGGAAGGTGTTAGGCACCCCCCGACTTCCATGAAACACGGTTACCGCAATCTTGATGCTTTCCTATCCTTTAATTCATGAAATGTGTATGTACGCGCGCGCGCGTGTCTGTGTGCCTATGTAAATGCTATGGTGAGTTTGTATGAAAGAATCATTTGGATTTTTAGGGAAAGTCGTGCTTTAATTTGAGAACGCTTTGGGATGTCTTTTCGGCATACACGAGAAAGTTTTATGAGAAAGGTTTGATTTTAATTGTCAAAAACTATGAGGTTTTCATTAGGTGTCGTTTTGGCAAAAACAAGAGTTTCCTAAACCTTCGTCAAAATAGGAATCGAGATCTATACGTTGCCTTTGTAACTCAAATGATGGGCAACTTCTAGACTCTCTTTCACCCTATGCACAAAGATTTAATAAAACATTTCTTATTTTATAAAACCATTTTTGTGATGTTTGAAAACGATTTTTTTCTTTAACTTTCTCGTTAAATAGGAATCGACGTTCATTAGCATTCCCAAATTTTAGCCTCGTGATTCTAATAACCTAGTTCGATTGATTTTACGAAAATCTTATCGTTTAGCTTTGAAATCAATTTCGTCTCATAAATCAAATCAAGCATTAAAATGCGTTGGGGCTATTCATGGGCATGTAAGCCATCAAAATAACCCCAAACGCCTACGATCACAAGTTTCACTATTTCGGGGCCTTAAACACGATTCTCGCCTTGGCGTCGTTTTAAGACCCGGCGATTACATATTTACAATGAAAGATACATCGAATTTATTACATATATCAATAGATGTCCATCATCGGATTTGGACCACGGGGTCGCGCTCCTAGGCTCACATCCAAAATCGTTACACACCCAAGATCCTAAAAATAGCAATCTAAACAATCTATGCACAATACATCATTACAACGAGCTAAAAATTCACCAAATGGATATCATCGGGCCATTAGGAGGAATTTCGTTCCATTTGGAACCCTCACTAATAGCCCTCAATCCATGGATTCACAATAATATATAAGAACAACTACATTTAATATAATTTGGATGACAAAAAGCTTAACAAAAATGGTAAAACGAAATGCGAAAACAAAGGATTTTTCACCTTGCAAATAATCCCCACAATATGTATGAATTTGTGTATTGAATAGAGTAGAAAATATGAGATGTAATCTCACAAAATGGGTACAATTTCTCACTATTTCTCACTCTTTTCTCTCTTAATTTCTCTTATTTTCTTGCTATTTTCTCCCTCTCCCCGAGTTGCTGTCGCCTTTCCTTCTTCTTCCTTCTGAACCTCTCGGATGAAATGAAGAAACTGAGCTGAAATAGGCTGGTTTAGGGCAGCCGCATATTGATCTGCGGCTGGCCGCAGATTGATCTACGGCTGGCCGCAGATTGATCTGCGGCTGGCTGGCCACCCCCCATCGCACTCAGCTGGCTTCCTGGTTTCGAGTCCCGTGCGCACCACCATTATTTTAATCGTTTGGCCGCAGATCAATCCGCGGCTGGGTGGGCTGATTTTCTCATTTTCCGAACCGCACCTCGATTCTCGTGTCGGATCATCGGTTTCTGCTGGAAGGCTTGCATTTTGCAGTCCGAGAACCGCTGGGAAAAGTGTCACATCATTCATGGGTGTTTGCTTCGCCCGTCGTCGTGTCAACCTTGATCACAAGTCGTCGTGGTGGTTTTGAGTGTTTGCACTTATGTCCACCTTCCGTTTCGTAGGCTGGGTTAATTGACGATTTTGCCGCTCCTGCCAAGGTTAGTATAGGAAACGCAAAATTTGGGTGTCTACAATATCCATGAATGCTGCTGGTGCATTTTTCAATCCAAATGACATTACCAGAAACTCGAAGTGCCCATAACGAGTCCTAAATGCCGTCTTCGGGATATCTTCCTGCCTCACCTTCAGCTGATGATAGCCCGTCCTTAGGTCGATTTTCGAAAAGTATTTCGCTCCCTTGAGTTGATCAAATAGATCGTCAATCCTAGGAAGCGGATACCTATTCTTAATCGTAACTTTGTTCAACTTCCGATAGTCGATACAAAGTCTCATCGAACCATCTTTCTTCTTTACAAACAGAACTGGCGCTCCCCATGGGGACACACTCGGTCTGATGTAACCCTTGTCTAACAGTTCCTGCAGTTGAATCATCAACTCTTTCATTTCTACAGGTGCCATCCGATACGGTGGCTTCGATATTGGTGCGGTTCCCAGTGCCAAATCGATAACGAACTCGGTTTCCCTGTCCGGCGGCAGTCCCAGAAGTTCATCGGGGAAGACATCAGCGAAATCCCTCACGATTGGTATTTGACTCATCTCATCCCCGACCTGACGAGTATCAATTACATGTGCCAAATAACACACGCAACCTTTCTTAAGCAGTTTCTTGGTTTGCATCATAGTCAGACAACAAGATTGTCTTGGTGACTTACTACCGTAAAATACCACCTTCGACTTATTAGGAGTCTTCAGGTGTACACATTTCTTCTTGCAATCAATAACTGCTCCGTGAATTGATAGCCAATCCATTCCCAGGATTACATCAAACTCTCCCAGCCGAATTGGTATCAAATCCACAGTGAGCTTAAATCCTCGCAATTCAGCATTACAATTCCTATGAATGCATTCTACGGGGATAATTTCCTTGTTTGCTACTTCTACGTTCATAGGGTGTTCTAACTTTTCACGAGGTAAATTTAACTGACTAGCAAATTCTTCAGAAATAAAAGAGCAGGTAGCTCCCGAATCGAATAACACATATGCATTTATATCATTGATTGGGATGATACCTGACATCACGTCTTTGGATTCCATGGCATCCTGAACAGTCATGTTGAACGTGCGGGCTGTTGGCCTGTTGGCTTGACTGGCTGGTGGCCCGTAGTTCAACTGGTTGTTGTTTCCGCTGTTGTTGTTGCTTCGGTTGCCACTCCCGGCGTCGCCCTTCCTCTTCGGGCAATCCTTGATCTGGTGGTCAGGTGATCCACTGGAGAAACAACCTCCTTTCGGCTTATTAGGGCACTGTGGGGCCATGTGCCCAGGTTGTCCACAACGGTAACACACGCTTTTCCCTTTCATGCATTCCCCCGTGTGGTTCTTGCCACAATTGTTGCACCTGCCTGGCTTCTTCACCTCCCCTCCAGATTTGTTTCCCCCGGAGGACTAACTCTCGACCCATTTCCGTTTGTTGGGGTTACTGCCCCCGCTGCTTCCTGCCTTCTGGCCCTCATGACCCTTCTTCTTTTCCTGATTGTACTTAGTCAGGGCCTCACTGCCACCCTCTGCAATGATCGCCCTCTCCAACAATTCTGCAAATGTCTTGATTTTTAATACCGCAACAGAACGGTATAACCATGGTTTCAACCCTTGCTCAAACCTACGAGCTTTCCTTTCCTCTGTGTCGACTTGGTGAGTTGCAAACCATGCCAACTCATTAAACCTAGCCGCGTACTCAGCCACGGACATGTTTCCTTGTTTTAGTTCCAGGAACTTGATCTCCATCTCTTGCTTCATGCTCTCTGGAAAGTAATTTTCCAAGAACATCTCCTTAAAGCGTTCCCATGCGACAATGCCTCCTTCCACTCGGCCCCTGTTGGCCTTCCACCAGTAGTTTGCCTCGCCCTTTAACATGAAGGTAGCAAAACTTGTTTTCTGTTCCTCTGCCACCCGTGCTACCTCGAAGACCTTTTCTATCTCCTCGATCCAGGTCTGCGCTTCGATTGGGTTAAGAGTAATAGGACTCCTAATCACCTCTTTCTTTGGCAATTTGAAAAAAATAATAAAACAAAAAAAGGTCTCCCTAAATCAAGACTTGTATGAGATGCACATATCGTTTTGAACGCAATACTGACGGGATTGCTCCTTTTAATGCTAATAAAAGTAGAACGAAGTAGTAGCACTACGAATCACCTCTTTCTTTGGCAATTGGATAGAACTAATGAAACAATAAGAAGGTCTTCCTAAATCAAGACTTGTGTGAGATGTACACATCGTTTTGAACGCGATAATGACGGGATTGCTCCTTTCAATGCTAATCAAACTAGAACGAAGTAATAGGACTGCTAATCACCTCTTTCTTTGACAATTTGAAGGAACTAATGAAACAATAAGAAGGTCTACCTAAATCAAGACTTGTGTGTGATGTGACGCCCCCAAATTCGGGTCTCCAAATACCCGAATCCGGTCATCACGATCCACTACAAACATTCACCTCTAACAACATATGGTAACTAAAATGCGGAATATAATAAACATACGTTGTTCATTTCAAAGGTGTTACTAGTCCCAGAATACAATAACCTTAAACACTTACACAAATCCATACCCTAAATAAATGTCAGGGTTTAAATTACATTAACAGTAATTAACTACACATAAATTTAGAATCTGCTACATGAAGTCTATCACTTCATCTTTTCTTTCCCATTGTTCTTCCCTGACGTCTCGGGTTTAGCTGCAATGAAGTCATGATATAGCAAGGATGAGCAACGAGTTTGCTCAGCAAGTTTAAAGTACAACAATAAGGATATATCATGATGAAAGGGGTATAGAAAGAGATTTCAACAATAGAATTATCAGAAGCAATAACAATAAATGCTTTTAGAAAAATTGATAGTCAAGTAGACTTTGAACAATAACTTCCAAAGGAGTCAATAGCTAGTTGACGCTCTGGTTACTGGCTACAGAATAAGTACTTGAGGGGATCAGCCTCACGTACGCTATGTGTATGCATAACATTTAACTTTGCTAGTTGTACCTTATAAACGGTACCTGGGGTACTCCCCTATAATAAAAGGGGTGTTCATTCAGTCTAAGAATCCTTACCATTGATTGGTTCAGATAGCTTTTATAAATTCTTACATATGTGCCTGACCGAGACAAGGGTTCAGACTTAATCATGAATAGTTCGTGAATTTCAGAACTTAAATAATTATACGAATTCAAATGCACAAGTGCGAATGCCAATGAATACATAGATGTGGAATAATTTTAAAAGTAATTAGACCACTTAAAGCATGCCTGGAGATAAGATTCAAGCTTAAAGAATAACTTGCAATAATATATACCTTTTGCACGAATTAAAAATAATGCATAAGGTTTAGAAATATTGCTTAATGTAAAAGTTGGGTAAGATAGAACTTGCATTCAATATACTGAAAGAATGAAGTTAGGGAACTTGTCTGTTTGCTCAGCTACAGATAAAATTTAGCTTTAATTAATTGATCTTGAGTGACCTATCATTGGATAAAGTCGATTTATCAATTAATATGACATAGTTGTGTATTGGCACACCTTACTATACCATTTATTTGGCAAATAAACAATTTACCAATTACATTTAATTACTATCTAATCATTAACTAAACAGAATTTAATTTAATGGCCTCTAGCTATTATTTAAAAATAAATAATAGTTAATTATGGTTACCTATTATTTGAGTATTCCACTATTACCATTATTCGCCTCTAAATATGGTTAATAATCCTTATTTATTATTTATGAAAATAAATAATAAATTTATTATGGTTTAACAGCAACTAGATGTTAGTTGATCACTTATTAAATTTTATTACGCTTAATTACTATTTACCCTAGGGGTAATTGAGTAATTATTAACCTTGTTCCTTATTCAACATTAATTAAATACTTAGCATATTAATTCTACACACACTTAATTGTTATTAAATACTCCTTAAGGGTTTATTATTTATTAAGGGCCAAAAATAATTAACTTATAAATCTCCCTCATACTTAATCATTATTCCATTAATGATTAAGTAATCGTTATCCTTATTAGCTTTATTCATACCTAATTATTATTAATTTTAAATAATAATTAAATATTTAGTACCTTTATTCATTAGAAATAAATAAATAATTATTAACTTTACTTATACTTAATTATTATTTAGGATAAAAAAATAATTTAGATATTTATTACCTTTATTTATTATTTAAATAATAAATAATTATTAACTTTGCTTATATCTAATTATTATTTAGGATCAAATAATAATTAAATATTTATTACCTTGATTTATTATTTATACTTAATTATTATTTAATATCAATTAAATAATAATTAATTAAATATTTATTATCTTTATTTGTTATTTACTTGGAAAATAATAAACAATTATTTATTACTTTATTCATTGGTAAATAATAATTATCTCGTTAACCTTATTATTATTTAGTATTAACTAAATGATAATCTAAAGACTTATCATCTTATTTATTATTTATTAATACATAATAAAAATTATTTTATTATTGTTAACAGTTTCTATAAACAGCCAAAGGTTGGTCTATATATGAACCACATTGTTGACAGACATTTAATACCAAAATGCAACAGTCTCTTTTCTTTGGTAATACAACAACACATGTTGGGCACCCTAAATTCGACATTGGCATAGTCCTGTTATGTTCAAGGCTGCCGAACCTTATGGTTCTTAACAGCACAACCAAAGCAATTACCAAAAACTATCAATCCATTACAGAAAAAAAAACAGTTAACCCAATACAGAGAACAAAGTACTATTCAGCATAATATGACAGATTCAAAACACACTTGGTTATCCCATTTGTTATGTATATTTATCTTCAACTACAATAGATGGACAGATACCATCATAACCCAGGTCAACACAACCAAGAAATCAGAGAAAAGCAAGAAAATTCAACCCAATACCATTACTACCACCATACCAGGTTTCTAAATCAAATAACCCAACTCAATACATTAGCAGACTTGTTGACCCAAGCAAGAACAACACAATTTCAACCAAACTAAAATTATTATAACCAATACAAGCATCGTCGACAACCCAAATCCAAGTTCATAAGAAGAAATTTATACAAATCCTAAATAGAAAAACTATCACAGTGGTTTAATGATCCCGTTGCTATACCTTGTGGCTGATCGAATTGCCTGTCTCCTTCTTCTCCCAAAATACGAAACAAAGTCGGACATCCCCTATTGGCCTCCCCTGCTCCCCCTCCTTGCTGCGACTTCTCTCCTCTCTCTAATTTGGAACCCTAAATTTCTAATTGGGAACTCACAAACAGAGGAAAATCGGCAGCCTTGGGGGGTTTAATTTATAGGGGAAATTTTACCCATTTATTGGGTAATATCCTGTTCGACCGAGTCCATGACCAACGGTAGGAGAAGAGTGGCCGCCGACCGATCCCATCATGCCAACCTGTGAACTCGCCGACAATTCCCTCGAGCATCGTACCCCCCCTTCTCACCGTCCAATCGCCGATTTCTTCGAACCTGTGGTCCAACTGGTGGTCGTGCGGTTGTTGATGCCTTCACCGCTTCGCCCGTTGGTTAATCCCTTGGTAGCCGCCGGTCCTCTCATGCTACCGTGCTATCAATCGCCCCCTTTTCCGCTCCCATTGCTCCGCTCGATTGAGAGGCTGGGACTGATGTGGGAGGGTCTAGGTCGTTAGGTTCTATCGGTATTGCTCTGCACCTAATTTTGATTGCAGATATAGACTTGCCCTCTTTCCCCAACCCAATTGCAAAGGGTTTAACCCGGCAGGAATAAAAGGGAGTCCAACCCCATCGGTTCAGCCCAACAGGAAAAATGAAAGGAATGGATCCAGCCCAATCGAAAAATAAAATGGGCTCAATTAGGAAAATAAAGAAAATTGGGCTCGGCTTTCTTTAAGAAAAATTTAGGTCCAATCCAGAAATAAATAGATAAAAAGAAATGGACCAATTCAGGTGACCCAATTAAATTAGCCACCTTGTATTTCTAATATTTTGAATTACTTAATTAACCCAATTAATTAATTATTTAAAATATTTATTCCAACCATAATTCTTTATTCAAATTATTTAAAGGAATTTATTTATTAATCTTCTTTCCAAATTTTCTTGCAATTAAATTCTTAGGGTTAACTCACCAATTATTCCACTTTTAATGAGTCCCTTTAATGCGAGAAAATTATTGGAACATATATTTAGATAATGAATTAATAATACCTACATGGGTCCAATTAAATTCATTAAATAAATTGAATTTCATATATTAAAATAAATCAATACAATGTTTAAAAATTCTCGGACATTATATGTGAGATGTACGCATCGTTTTGAATGCGATTGTGATAGGATTGCCCTTTTGGATGCTAAACAAACTAAAACGAAGTAATATGACTCCTAATCACCTCTTTCTTTGACAATTCGAAGGAACTAGTGAAATAATAAGGTCTCCATGAATCATGACTTGTGTGAAATATACATATTATTTTGAACGCGATAGTGATGTGATTGCTTCTTTTGATACTAATCAAACTAGAACGAAGTAATATGACTCCTAATCACCTCTTTCTTTGGCAATTTGAAATAACTAACGAAAACAATAAGAAGGTCTCCCTAAATCAAGACTTGTGTGAGATGTACACATCGTTTCGAACGCGATAGTGACGGAATTGCTCCTTTTGATGTTAATAAATGTAGAACGAAGTAATAGCACTCCTAATCACCTTTTTCTATGGCAATTAGAAGGAACTAATGAAATAATAAGAAGGTCTCCCTAAATTAAGACTTGTGTGAGATGTACGCATCGTTTTGAATGCGATAGTGATAGGATTGCTCTTCTGGATGGTAAACAAACTAGAACCAAGTAATAGGACTCCTAATCACTTTTTTTTGACAATTTAAAGGAACTAATGAAACAATAAGAAGGTCTCCCTAAATCAAGACTTGTGTGAAATGTACACATCGTTTTGAACGCGATAGTGACGGAATTGCTCCTTTTGATGCTATTAAATGTGGAACGAAGTAATAGCACTCCTAATCACCTTTTTTTTGGCAATTAGAAGGAACTAATGAAACAATAAGATGGTCTCCCTAAATCAAGACTTGTGCGAGATGTACGCATTGTTTTGAACGCAATAGTGATATGATTGCTCTTTTGGATGCTAAACAAACTAGAACGAAGTAAAAGGAATCCTAATCACTTTTTTTTGACAATTTAAAGGAAATAATGAAACAATAAAAAGGTCTCCCAAAATCAAGACTTGTGTGAGATGTACACATCGTTTTGAACGCGATAGTGATGGGATTGCTTCTTTGGATGCTAAACAAACTAGAACGAAGTAATAGGACTCCTAATAACCTCTTTCTTTGATAATTTGAAAGAACTAGTGAAACAATAAAAGGTCTCCCTGAATTAAGACTTGTGTGAGATGTATGCATTATTTTGAACGCGATAATGATGTGATTGTGATTTTTGATGCTAATCAAACTAGAACGAAGTAATAGGACTCCTAATCACCTTTTTCTTGGGCAATTTGAAGGAACAAATTAAACAATAAGAAAGTCTCCCGAAATCAAGACTTGTGGGAGATGCACATATCGTTTTGAACGCAATAGTGACGAGATTGCTCCTTTTAATCATAATAAAAGTAGAACGAAGTAATAGCACTACTAATCACCTCTTTCTTCGGCAATTGGAAGGAACTAATGAAACAATAAGAAGGTCTTCCTAAATCAAGACTTATATGAGATGTACACATCGTTTTGAACGCGATAGTGACGTGATTGCTCCTTTCGATGCTAGTCAATCTAGAACAACGTAATAGGACTCCTAATCACCTCTTTCTTTGACAATTGGAAGCAACTAATTAAACTATAAGAAGACCTCCTTAAATCAAGACTTGTGTGAGATGTACGCATCGTTTTGAACGCGATTTTGATAGGATTGCCCTTTTGGATGCTAAACAAACTAGAACGAAGTAATATGATTCATAATCACCTCTTTCTTTGATAATTCGAAGGAACTAGTGAAAAAATAAGGTCTTCCTGAATCATGACTTGTGTGAGATATACGTATTGTTTTGAACGTGATAGTGATGTGATTGCTCCTTTTGATGTTGAACAAAGTAGAACGAAGTAATATGACTCCTAATCACTTTTTTTTGATAATTTAAAAGAACTAATGAAACAATAAGAATGTCTTCCTAAATCAAGTTTTGTGTGAGATGTACACATCGTTTTGAACGCGATAGTGACAAAATTGCTCCTTTTGATGCTAATAAAAGTAGAACGAAGTAATAGCACTCCTAATCACCTTTTTCTATGGCAATTAGAAGGAACTAATGAAACAATTAGAAGGGCTCCCTAAATTAAGACTTGTGTGAGATGTACGCATCGTTTTGAATGCGATAGTGATAGGATTGCTCTTTGGGATGCTAAACAAACTAGAACAAAGTAATAGGACTCCTAATCAATGTTTTTTGACAATTTAAAGGAACTAATGAAATAATAAGAAGGTCTCCCTAAATCAAGACTTGTGTGAGATGTACACATCGTTTTGAACGCGATAGTGACAAAATTGATCCTTTTGATGCTATTAAATGTAGAACGAAGTAATAGCACTCGTAATCACCTTTTTCTTTGGCAATTAGAAAGAACTAATGAAAAAAAAGAAGGTCTCCCTAAATCAAGACTTGTGCGAGATGTACGCATCATTTTGAACGCAATAGTGATAGGATTGCTCTTTTGGTAGCTAAACAAACTAGAACGAAGTAAAAGGACTCCTAATCACTTTTTTTTGACAATTTAAAGGAACTAATGAAACAATTAAAAGGTCTCCCAAAATCAAGACTTGTGTGAGATGTACACATCGTTTTGAACGCAATAGTGACGAGATTGCTTTTTTGGATGCTAAAAAACTAGAACGAAATAATATGACTCCTAATAACCTCTTTCTTTGACAATTTGAAAGAACTAGTGAAACAATAAAAGGTCTCCCTTAATCAAGACTTGTGTGAGATGTATGCATTGTTTTGAACGTGATAGTGATGTGATTGCGCTTTTTGATGCTAATCAAACTAGAACGAAGTAATAAGACTCCTAATCACTTTTTTCTTTGGCAATTTGAAGGAACAAATTAAACAATAAGAAATTCTCCCTAAATCAAGACTTGTGGGAGATGTACATATCGTTTTGAACGCGATAGTGACAGAATTGCTCCTTTTGATGCTGAGAAAAGTAGAACGTAGTAAGAGCACTCCTATTCACTTCTTTCTTTGGCAATTGGAAAAACTAATGAAACAATAATAAGGTCTTCCTAAATCAAAACTTGTGTGAGATGTACACATCGTTTTGAACGCGATATGACGGGATTGCTCCTTTTGATGCTAATCATACTAGAACGAAGTAATAGTACTCCTAATCACCTCTTTCTTTGACAATTTGAAGGAACTAATGAAACAATAAGGTCTCCCAAAATCAAGACTTCTATGAGATTTACATATTGTTTTGAACGCGATTGTGATAGGATTGCCCTTTTAGATGCTAAACAAACAAGAACGAAGTAATATGACTCCTAATCACCTTTATCTTTGACAATTCGAAGGAACTAGTGAAATAATAAGGTCTCCCTAAATAATGACTTGTGCGAGATGTACACATTGTTTTGAACGCGATAGTGATGTGATTGCTTCTTTGATGCTAAACAAACTAGAACGAAGTAATAGGACTGCTAATCACCTCTTTCGTTGGCAATTTGAAATAACTAACGAAACAATAAGAAGGTCTCCCTAAATCAAGACTTGTGTGAGATGTACATATCGTTTCGAATGCGATAGTGACAGAATTGCTCCTTTTGATGCTAATAAAAGTAGAACGAAGTAATAGCACTCCTAATCACCTTTTTCTATGGCAATTAGAAAGAACTAATGAAACAATTAGAAGGTCTTCCTAAATTAAGACTTGTGCGAGATGTACACATCGTTTTGAATGCAATAGTGATAGCATTGCTCTTTTAAATGCTAAATAAACTAGAACGAAGTAAAAGGACTCCTAATCACTTTTTTTTTGACAATTTAAAGGAACTAATGAAACAATAAGAAGGTCTCCCTAAATCAAGACTTGTGTGAGATGTACACATCGTTTTGAACGCGATAGTGACGAAATTGCTCCTTTTGATGCTATTAAATGTAGAACGAAGTAATAGCACTCCTAATCACCTTTTTCTTTGGCAATTAGAAAGAACTAATGAAAAAAAATAAGAAGGTCTCCCTAAATTAAGACTTGTGCGAGATGTACACATCGTTTTGAACGCAATAGTGATAGAATTGCTCTTTCGGATGCTAAACAAACTAGAACGAAGTAAAAGGACTCCTAATCACTTTTTTTGACAATTTAAAGGAACTAATGAAACAATAAAAAAGTCTCCCAAAATCAAGACTTGTGTGAGATGTACACATCGTTTTGAATGCGATAGTGATGGGATTGCTTCTTTGGATGCTAAACAAACTAGAACGAAGTAATAGGACTCCTACTAACCTCTTTCTTTGACAATTTGAAAGAACTAGTGAAACAATAAAAGGTCTCCCTAAATCAAGACTTGTGTGAGATGTATACATTGTTTTGAACGCGATAGTGACGGGATTGCTCCTTTCGATATTAATCAAACTAGAACAAAGTAATAGGATTCCTAATCACCTCTTTCTTTGACAATTTGAAGGAACTAATAAAACAATAAGAAGGTCTCCCTAAATCAAGACTTGTGTGAGATGTACACATCGTTTTGAATGCGATTGTGATAGGATTGCCCTTTTTGATGCTAAACAAACTAGAACGAAGTAATAGGACTCCTAATCACCTATTTCTTTGATAATTTGAAGGAACTAGTAAAACAATAAGAAGGTATCCCTGAATCATGAAATATGTGAGATGTACGCATTGTTTTGAACGTGATAGTGACGAGATTGCTCCTTTTGATGCTAATCAAACTAGAACGAAGTAATAAGACTCCTAATCATCTCTTTATTTGGCAAGTTCAAAGAACTAATGAAACAATAAGAAGGTCTTCCTAAATCAAGACTTGTGTGAGATATACACATTGTTTTGAACGCGATAGTGACGTGATTGCTATTTTTGATGCTAAACAAACTAGAACGAAGTAATAGGACTCCTAATCACCTCTTTCTTTGACAATTTGAAAGAACTAAACCCAGCAATTGGCGCAGCGGTTTAAATGACGCCGTGGGATGACCTGTAGACCCGGATGTGACGACCCAAATTTTCGGGAATTGTTTTAATAAGGATTTAATAAAATTCTTATTATGAGGCGTAATAGGTAGCTGGGTAATTGAGCTTATGGATACTTTTATTTATGATATTATGAGTTAAGCGTTTAAAGGTTATATTGCGACCTAGATTATGCGTATGCGATGATTAGTAAGTATGAAAGTTTTTGTATAAGTGAATACGGTGATTTCGAGTATTGTTGACGTGAGCACTGGGTACGCCCAAAAATGCTATTCATTGGATTAAATAAATAGTTTGATGAAGATTATTATTGAAATAATATATTTGGTATAAATATTTTAACCAAATATATGTGAGTTACATGTACATTTAGGTGCATGATTATGGTAAGTTAATTGCTTAGTAAATGACTAATCCAATTAAATGAGTCCATTAAGAGATTAAACTAGTGTGCTAATAAATGGCTAAATGAATTTCTACTTTAATTGGTAAAGTCCAAGCGAAGAAATTTGTTAGGAATCTGCATGCAATCATCTAATCCATCATCATAGGGGGAGAATGTTATAAGATCTGCATGCGCTTACCATTATTCTATATATATGATTTGATTGATGACAAAATGATAATAAGAACATTCAAGCTGACAAAGCCTTGTAAAGTCCTTAATGAAATATATGTACAAGGACTTAGAAGATCAAATATGTTAGGTTGATCTAAAGTGAATGAGTATCCATCTGATCAAAGCATGTTTGTAATAATAAGTCTTGTAAAGTACTTAAAATGAATGTGATGTAAAATGACTCAGAATAGAATAGAAGAAGATCAAACTTGTTAGGTTGATCTTATGTACTGTAATGACATATGTACAAACAAGGGCCAGACTGAACGTAGAGCACTGCACTGACTAAGTGAAGGGTCGTAGAGAAGACAGTCAACATCGCAGAGCCAAGTATGCAATCACAAGATTTGTCGGGAAAACATAGAGTAAAGCTCGATAGGACGTAGAGCTCTCTCGGTAGAATGAAGAACACTCTCAGCAGGACGTAGAGTCTCCTCAGCAGCACGTAGAGTCGCCTCGGCAGGACGTTGAGTTGCCTCGACATTTGAAGTGCTAAATTCCAAAGATCGTAGAGATCACTCGGCAGCATTTACCGGGCATCGTAGAGTTGCACAGAGCATGCAAGGCTATTGTAGAGTATGACTCGGCAGAACAAGGGCTTACTCAGAATCGTAGAGCATACACTACAAGGAGAAAGTCGTTGTGCTAACATGGGTTCGTAGAGTCAGTTCAAGCATGCCACTCTACGACTCCCATGAACAATGTGCAATCAAAGCAACAACGTAGAGCAGTCGCTGCTGAAGCACTCAAAGGTAAAGTGGCAATCTTCAAGACTACCAAGCAAGCTGAGCATGAGCCATCAGACATAGCAAGATCTCTGAACACAACCAAAGCATCAAGTCATGATAGAGATCAAAGGACAAGGTCAAGTAATCACTCTACGATCCATCAAGGCTCTAGACCTACATTAAAGACACAGGTCGTAGAGCAGGAAAGTTCAGCAAAGATTAAGTGATCGTAGAGCTGAGTCTAAGTCAAATAGAAGCACTCAAGCAGTCTCAGCGAAACAAGGCAAAAAGATCATAGAGCAGCACTCTTTGACTAAAGGAAGAATGTCTGAAGATTAGATAGAGCAATCCTCAACATCAAAAGTGCCACAGCAAACAAGAAGATTATAGAGCAGTCCTCTATAACACAGCAGCATAGCCAACACCTAAACAACATAGAGCAGTCCTCTATGATAAGCTCACTATAGCAATGACTCAACAAAGATCCTACATGTTATGCTCTGGAACGAAAAGCTAAATGGAGATCACAGAGCATGAGGAAGCATAGACTGCAATATAGTGAGAAGCACATCAAAGCACAATGCAAGTGTAGACAACCACTCTACGATTTGCAAGAGAGCACGAGGCCACAACTGAAGTTAGCAGTAAACTCTACGAACAAAGGTAACAGTCTTCAATTGGAAGCAAGCAGTTCACTCTACGATCTAAGATTAAGGCTACACCTAAGATGATCGTAGAGCAAGTAAGAGAGTGCCAGCTGGATTAAATATATTAGTATAATGTCCGAGAAATTTTGTAACTATGAATTCATTTTTAATATAATATAAAATTTTATTTTCTATGAAATTTTTTATGTGCTTAATTAGGCCCATGAATGTGCATCATTACTTGATTGAATAATTATACGATCTAAGTTATAATGTTAAGGGGTTAAATAATAAGTTTCACCTCAACTTAACGTTAAACTCAAGTTATCGAATTATATAACTTGAATGAATAGCTAAAACAGTAAATAGTTACACCAATTATTTAATTTTAATATCCTAAAGTATAATAAGGAATTTATTGTTAAAAATAATAAAAAAAAAAAATTTAAAAACAATTAATTAATTAAGTTAGTTATTTAATTTAAAAGTGTGGTATCATTAATTCTAATAAAGGGATTAACCCATTTCTTTCTTGGACCCAATTTCCTATGTTATTTTCCAATTGGGCTGCTTCCCATTCTTTTGGCCGACCCAACTAATGGGTGAGCCCAATCCTCAATTCAATTGGCTGGACCCAATTCCTTTGAGCCCAAAAACCTTGCCAGCCGGATTGAACCATTTCTCCTGATTAACCGGCTTGGATCCGTTTAGTTAATTAAGGGCAACTGGTTATCTGATTTGGGGAAAAGTCGACCAATTTCGTGAGGAACCTCCAGCCAAATCAGTCGAGAAGAAGGGGCAGGCTTAGCCGAACCTAGCAAGCCCTAGGTTTCCAATCGGTTGGACGGGACGGGAGAGAGAAAGAAGGGGGAAGTCACACCAAGTCAGGCCAGCGACGTCATGAAGCCTAGCGACCGGCGGACTGCGCAACGTTCGGGGCGGAATCGAGGGCAAAGACCGACTGACCATAAACGGACCAGGGGTCCCAGAAATTCGGTGACGCGACTGGTGGCGCACACGGCTCAATGGACTGTCGGCGACGTCACAGTGGCTTGACAGGTACGATCGGACGGCCACTCCTTCCTACCGTTGGGTTTTGGTGAATTAATTTAGATAATACCCAAACCAAATTGGGTAAAGGTTCTGCTATAAATTGTACCCAAAACCCTAGTTTGAGCCGCTAGTATTTCATTTCAAATTAGAGGAAAATAGTCACTGAGAGAAGAGAGAGCAGGGAATTATCAGTGAACGGTCAGGCTGGGTTTTGTATTGTGGTAGAGGAGAAAAATTTCAACGCGAATCAAACCCAAGGTATACCAAGCTGCCGATTTTTCTTGTGGGTTTAGTTTTGGAAATTTTTTTGTGTTGTTGCGAATACTGTGTTAGTTTTCTACTTGGGTTGTATAAGTTTCTTCCTCCTATAATTGGATTGGGGTATTTTGTTTCTCTGATTAAATTGTGTATACATTGAATTTAGTTTGTGAAAATTCCTTGTTGAATTATTGCCTGTATTGTGTTATATTTGAACTGAAAACTGTTGTTGGTAAAAGCAGTCGATGGTGTTGGTACTGTATATTGTTCTGGGTTTTTATTGTGTTAATTTCTGTTTGGTTTCGATGTGGGAAAAAAAAACTGGTATTGTTAAAATCTGGGATGGGATTGTGTTATTTTGATTTTGGGTTGAAACTTCTGTATATGGATGGACCTTAAGGTCTAGGCAACTTGATTTTACCCTGCAAGTAGGCCAGTTGTGTTGTAGAAAGCACGCCATGTGTGTAGACACCCAAATTTTGCACTTCGTATACTAACCTTGACAGGAGGGCAAATTCGTCAAATGGACCGGCCTGCGAGAACAAAAGATGGAAAAGGTACGGACGCTCGACGCCACCATGACAATTTGCAACCGAAATCGACGTGACAGCAAGGCTATCCGAATTTGGCATTCCTGGAGGTGTGGCACGCCTCCCAATGATTCCCGGACTGTAAAATACGAACCTGTCAGCGAAAAACAGCGGCACGGCACGAAAATCGAGGCGTAGCACGAAAATTGAGAAAGTCAAGCCAGCCAGCCGCGGATTGAATTGCGGCCAAGTGGGTGCGCCAGCACGGAAACCAGGAAATCAACACTATCAGCTGAGTGCGATGGGAGGTGGGCTAGCCAGCCGCAGATGGATCTGCGGCCAGCCTATTTCAGCCCAGTTTCGTGCAGCATACAAGAGTTCAACAGTTTTGGCGGAAGAAGAAGAAAAACAGCAGCAGTTTTAGCTCGAAAATAGAGAGAAATAGCAAAAATTCTTGTAACAATTGAGAGAAAAAGAGAGGAATTTTCCCTTGTTGTTGGATTCTGTCAATACATCTCATACTTCACTCAATACACAAGTTTCTACACAATTTTGGTATCATTTGCAAGGTGAAAATCTCCTTATTTTTGCAACTTCTATCATGTCATTTGATTAAATTAAATTATAATTTTCAAGAATATTGTTGAACAATCATGGATTAAGGATTATTGGTGAGGGTTCCATTGGAACAAAATTCTTCCTAATAATCCGATGATATCTAATTGGTGAAATTTCTAGCTTGTTTATGGATATATATTAGGCGTAGTTTAATTGATTGTATTTTTAGGATGTGTTAGGCAATCCACGTTGTTATTATTGTAGTATTCATTTTGTGAGCGTGTAGTAATCGTGGTTGTGAGCCTAGGAAAGCGACCCCGGGGTTCAAATCCGATGATGGACGTTTTGGTGTATGTAACAGATTCAAGATGCTTGTTTTGTAACGTGTAACTGTCGGGCCTTAAAACGACGCTAAGGCGAGAATCGGGTTTAAGGCCCCGTATTAGTGGAATATGTGATTGTTGGCGTTCAGGGATATTTTGATGGCTTACATGCCCATGGATAGCCCCGACGCATGTTTATGCTTGATTAGATTTTGAGACGCCAAAAGAAATTTCAAAAGATTAAACGATAAAGATCTTTTCTAAAATCAATCAAAGTAGGATATTAGCATCACGAGGCTAAAAATTTGGAAATGCTAACGAAAGTCGATTCCTACTCTACGAGAAAGCATAAAAAAAAAAGGGTTGTTTTCAAATGTCAGAAAAATGGGTTTTATAAAAGAAATTAAATGTTTTATTAAATCTTGATGCATAGGGCGAAAGAGATCATAGAAATTGCCCATCATTTATGAAAGCAACGTATAAATCTCGATTCCTATTTTGGTTAAGGTTTAAGAAAAAACTCACGTTTTATCAAGACGACGCCTAATAAAAACCTCATAGTTTTGATAAGTAAAATCAAACCTTTCGCATGAATAGAGGGAGCTTTCTCGTATTAATAGAAACGACGTTCTGAAACATTCTCAAATTAAAGCACAACTTTCCCTAAAAATCCAAATGATTCTTTCATACAAACTCACCACAACATTCATATAAGCACACACACCCACACATACCTGCACATATACACATTTCATGAATTAAAGAATAGGACAACATCAAGATTGCGGTAACCGTATTTCACGGAAGTCGAGGGGTGCCTAACACCTTCCCCTCACTTAAGCAAGCCCCCGAACTCTATGAATCTCGATTCGCAGACCAATTAATTCGGAGTCACATATGAGTCAGCGATTTATAAAAAAAATGAAAACTCGGATGAGTTGGTACATCCATTTCAAATATACCAACTGGCGACTCTGGTTAATTGGCTCATCATAAAAAACGATCTTTCAAAACTCCGTCGACATGAATGCCGACCTTTTCCAAAAAAAATCATGTAATTAAGAGGCTAAAATTGGAAAAGACTAAAAAGGACCCGCGAAGCGAAAACCCGGCGTCGACAGCTGGCGACTCCGCTGGGGATAATTAGAGGGCTTAAGCCGCTTTCAAATCTTGATACTTTCTTATCCTTTAAAATTCATGAATATGTGTGTGTGCGATATTGTGATCTTTTGAACGTTTTGTTGTGTGAATGTGTGTTCTGTCCAATAAATGAATGATTGAATGGAATTGCTTTACTTTCAAGTAATCATTTGCATGCGGTGAGGACGATGAATGTGAATGTATGCTGAGAGAGTACCTCCTCCTGAGGCGAACCCGTCGGTTGCTTATTACTGGACTCGAAGGGGCTGATCCCCGGAGATGGCTCAGGAAACGCACCACCCAAATCCGCTCCAATCGAAAGGGCTCAGACGAGTAGATTGCGAAGATTTGGGGACCTTCATGCCGAAAAGCCCGTGAGAGTAACCCTAGGATAGGTCAGCCGCAGATTAACCCTACGCAGGAAAAGTCTCTTCATGCCTTTTTACATTTCACGCATAAATGTCATGATATTATTCATATTCGCTTTCCTTCTTGCCGAGAGAAATTACTAATCTCTATGTTTTGCAGGGAACAGTTGGGGAGCTTAATAAAGCCATGTTTAGCATTTGTCATTGCATTAGAGGATTACTAACTTTCTGTTTTGTAGGGAAAGATTAAAAAACCCCAAAGACACAAAAAATTACAGCTTCAGCATGCATCCACATTTTTTAATCCCCAAGACTAAACTTCGAACTTTGGTTTCTGTAGGATTGCTCCTCAAACCCATTCGCAGTCTAAAAGGGCCCAAAACTCCATATCTGGAATGGCTGATATTCCATCTACCAATTCCGGTGCCATATCTAGGGAGGAATTTGATGACTTTAAGAAGCAGATGTTAGAAATGGCCATAATGCTAAGAGAGTAGTTGATACCCAGGCAGGAACTACCTAAGGAGGATCCACCTAAGGGCGAGCCAGTCGTCCCAAAGGCCATTCCCGTACCAAACAAAACAGTGATTACTATCCCGGAAGAGGGCGATACAGATGACCTGCGGAAGAAAATGAGACAAATGGAAGAAACCATCCAATCTATGAAGGGCATAGGGTCCCTCGGCAGGGTTAACTATTCAGATTTATGTGTTTTCCCCGGAGCCAGATACCCGGAGAAATTTAAAATCCCTGAGTTTGAAAAATACAATGGGAAGGGGGATCCCTACACCCATTTGAAAATATACATTGGAGAACTCGGGTCTTATGCCGAGGACGAGGGGTTGAGAATGCAACTGTTCCAGAAAAGCTTAACGGGGGAGGCAAGAATTTGGTATGCCCGCCTTGACAACGCCCGAATCCACAACTGGGAGGAATTGGCCCATACCTTCTTAACCCAATACAGCTTTCAGGCCCAGATGGCCCCTGACAGGTATCAAATGACAAAGGTTAAGAAACAACCTAGGGAATCCTTCAGGGAATATGCGCAACGATGGAGGGGCATGGCTGCACAGGTGAACCCCCCGATGAGCGAATCAGAGATGGTGATGACCTTTGTAGACATTCAAGAGGCACCGTATTATGAACGAGTCATCTCGGGGATTGGGAGACCCTTTGCTGAAATGATTAAACATGGAGAGATGGTAGATATGGGGTTGAAGTCGGGTAAAATCCGGGATTTTACTGCTTTAGAAACTGCTGCCGAGCAAATACAGAATGGAAATTATGGCAGCACTTCCCGGAGGGTCCAAAATAAAAAGGAAGAGGATGTCTCCCTAATCCTACAGGGGTCATCCAGAAAAACAGAAAGCCATCTTCCGGTACAGGTGCAAAGGGTAGGGCCATCCCGACAGCCAAACTTCACAGATCAAAGGGCAGAGGGGCGAAGAAGATATGAGGCCTCGCAAAGTCGAGTATTCACCCCGCTCGGGGAGCCGCTTGAACGGGTATTAGCGGTATTAGTAGCCCAAAAGAAGATAGTTGGTTTGGCACCCCCGAGTGACCCAAAGGGTAGAAGGTTTGACCCGAGCAAGCGGTGTGCATACCACTCCAGTTCCCCTGGCCATGATACACAAGACTGTTGGACGTTGAAGCATCGAATCCAAAACCTGATTGACAGTGGGGAAATTGTGGTGGAACAGCCAGACTCCCCGAATGTTAAGGCAAATCCCCTGCCAAGACATGATGGAGGGGGGGTCAATGCGACAGAGGCGAGTGAAGCTGAGGGGCCGCCAAGGTTGAACTATGTGCAGAAAATTGAGGAAATGATCAACATGATACATGATCATGGGAGTGCACGGGTAACGCCCATCAGGTTGATAGGGGTAAGTACGAATAGCACGGAGGGACCGGTCAGGTTGACGGCTCCGAGGCCCATCATCCTTGCGGCAAGGCCGCAAATCCTTATCAGTAGTCTAAAGACTGTACCCTGGAATTATGGGGGCATGCCAGAGGAAGCGGCCAGCTGTGCTTCGGTGACGACAAAGGGGAACCCCTTGTATCTTCCCGGGCGAGTCCTTGAAAGCCAAAAGAGAAAAAATGAAGAGATTTCCGAAGAAAGGGCCATAGAATTCTTGAAAAGGATGGATCACCCGGAAACAAGGGGGATCCAGATTTTAAATGAGGAGTCAACCCTAACATCAGTCATGGACTTAGTGTTGTCTTCCAATGAGCATTGCAAAACCCTGACGAAGGTTCTGGAGGAGGCATACGTGCCCAAGGAAATTAGTGAGGAGGGTTTCGGCCAGCTGGTGGGCCACCTATTGGAGAGCGATGTAATATCCTTTACGGATGAAGACATACCCAAGGAGGGAAGGGGACACCGGAAACCACTACATATTGCAGTAATCTCCTCGGGTTATATAATGAATGGCGTGCTGATTGATGGAGGGTCGGCATTGAATATCTGTCCCCTCAGTACCTTGCAGAAGATGAGCATCAACCCCAAGCGCCTACAAACCAGTCATGTGGTGGTACGAGCTTTCGATGGTTCCCGGAGGGATACAATAGGAGAGATTGAATTACCGGTGGAGATAGGACCCTGTACTTTTGATATATCTTTCCAGGTCCTAGATATTGCAGCCAGTTATAACATGTTGTTGGGGAGGCCATGGATACACATGGCCGGGGCAGTTCCCTCCACGCTCCACCAACAAATCAAGCTAATCATCGATGGGAATCTGGTAACAATCTCGGCCGAATGTGATGACCCTTCTCTTCCTAGGAGTGGCCTGCCAGTGATCAATGTGGATGAGTCGGCGGCACCGGCCAGCTTTCAAGCATTGGAGGTTAGCACTCCCCACTATAGATGCCTGGGATCTCCAGCTGTGAAACCTAGGGTCTCTCCTGAACTTACCTTTGTGGCAAAAGAAATGATAAAAATGAACTTCCAGCCTGGGCAGGGGTTAGGAAGGAGCAGTCAGGGAATCACCGAACCCATCCACCTACCACAGCAGATAGGCAAAGCAGGGTTGGGATACCATGAGGGCGTAGCAAGGAGACAACGTCGGGGTACGGCTCCGTTTCGACTAGATGGCAGTCCGGTGACCAAAGTCGACAATGAACAGGGGATCAGCGAGCCTGTGATTGGGGCAGGGAATGAAGAGTTAACCCCCACACGTAATGAGTCGGCCCGGAGGGAAAGTTTCCTGCAGGAGGTCGCAAAAGAGTTTGAAACCAAGTGCTATATCCCCAGACAATCAACAAGCAGTGGGGAGGGGACGAATATTATCTCCTGCAATCTGCTGCCCCATCATATCAATACGATCCAGTAAAGTAGTGGCTCGGCTGACAGTCCCAAAATGAGCATCTACAACTGCCCTGGTCTGAAATACAATGGCCTCTCTGTCAGCAATGACAGCGTCTCTAGCCCGAATGACATCATCTCTCTCGACAAGAGCGGCATCCCTCTCGGCCTCAGCATTAGTCAGGGCCAGGCGGAGTCGGGTATCCTCAGTAGCCCAACTTGGGGCAAAATCAGCTGAGACGGGGTGGTCTGTGGTATCCTCTGGGAAAATCACTCCAGAGTCATCAAAGGCCCCAGTCTGACTCAAACCAGCCGGATCCAAGTCTCCGCGCAACCACTGCACGTAAGCAAATGTCTGGATGTGACAACTCTCACTATATTCGGCAAGGATCCTGCAAGACCAAAGCTCGTATACCCACAGTAGATCCCTCTCTGAACGGGATGATATAAGGAATCGGTAGGCGGCTGCACCCGCGAAAGGGTGTAAGTCCTGTGTCTGATCAAACTGCCCCATAACCGCCAGGGGATGATAAGTCGTCACACCCCTCAAGCCAGCAATAGGGATGAAATCCAGGGTGGGCACGTGAGTCAAGAAGCTCATAAAGGAGCAATAGCCCGAGCAGACCAATAGATGAAAGGGATCCTCAATGACAGACAAAAATGATGTCCAAGAGGCCACATCAGTACAGCTCACAGGACGAAACGAAAATTGCGTGGTTATGTCATGGCTAAAGCAAAACCCTTGGCGACGGAAATGGCCGATGGGACTAAGATGACTCATGAACCACATATACAATAAGGTCGAACTCCCTCTGAATGCCCTGCCTCGGAAGGATTGACAGTATGAAGCTGACATATAGGTATCCGCCAATATCATGGGAAGGATGGTGTAATCCTCCTGAAGGGCTCAAACAGCCGCGACCACTCGCATGTCCAACTGATCAGGTCCTGCCGGTAAGTACAAAACTGAGACGACACAGGCCATCAGAACGTCTACTCGTGAAGTGCCCCAGCGCTCCTCAGATACAGAAAAATCGCTGAGGAAAAGACGAAAACTGTCAGGTGAACCAAATCGGTCAATCAAGAACTGAAGGGGAACCATATGGTCTGATGTGATCACCGGTAACAAGACAGCCCTCCGCAAACCGGTAAAGGTCAAGAATTGACGGCGCATGGAACCAGCCGTGACCCTGGCACAAGGTCTATCCAAAGGCAAGCCGGTGAAGCGAGCATACTCCTCCAAGGTGGGGGTCAGCTCTACTGTACCTAACCTAAACACCTGACGGGCAGGGGCCCAATAGCTCAGAATACCATCCACAAAGCCCGCTGGCACCTGAAAGGTCAATAAGGACAAAGAATGGCCCAAAAGACCATCTGCGATAACCCTGTCTGCCGGCAATAAACTGTCAAACCAGCGGAGGAGACTGCCAACCAACCCTGTGGGAGGAATAGAATCCAAACGTACCACGGCATCTGAGGACGACATCTGTGAAAAATAGTATCAAAAAGACTGTACAGGGGTCATTCTCTATCCATGAATAAAAAGGGCATGCATCATACATTAAAAAAAAAATATAAAACCAGTGAATTCCATAAAGATAAAAAAAAGGGAAATGTGCATAATAGATAAATGAGTTCAGTACATAATGCATAAAATGGAAAAGAAGTCTAAACAGGTGCACGTAGAAAAGCCCTATCCTATCCTGATCTAAATAAAGTCAATCTCATTGATGAAACCGGGATCCTCGAACTGATCCCCCCGGGTCGTCGAAGTCGGAGGACCGAAATTCATGTCAGGGATGTATGGCCGAGCGGTGGCATCAGATGAGCTCGGGCCTGCATCATAGCCTGCCCCGTCAGGATCGTAGGCATAGGCCTCCTCCGGGGTCCGGCCTAGCACCCGAAGAAATACCGACAACTACTCCACCTGGCGGGTCAAAGTGTCTATCTGCTCAGTGTGGGTGGGACTCCGAACGCAGGCTGCCCAGTCAGTCATCATCACCGAGCCGGGGACCATGTCCCCGAGGAAGAAGTAGCCCGTGTCTGGGGACCGATGGTACGAGATACCCACCAAGTCCTGAAAGCCTCGCTCGTACTGGGGCCTGTGGAAAGCATCCGACCGTCCTCCCCGGCGAGCATGATCTCCGAGGGCTGAGAATCCAGCGGCCAGGAAGTAGTGAAAGGAAGGGAGTGCGGAATGCGGATCTCTCCAGTGACGCATCTGAATGCGCGCTCTCCCAGATACATCACCCAGCCTCCAACACTCTGCAAAGTGAGGCGACGGGTGGAAAGCTCGAACTCCGGGCCAGAAGGATGCCCATCAGGAAACCCCACAGTCAGATGCTCGGAGAGGTAGGGAACCCAGACGACATCAGCAGCCGTGATCAACTCCAGCTGAATACGACAATGTGCAAAGCTGCCCGACACGGGGATCTCCTCCAAAGTGCTGTGGTGCCATCGCCGACCCCGGGGATAAGTGTCCAGGCCCAGAGTAGTGATAGGCCTCAGACATGGAAGACGCTCGTAAGCCCAGAACTGCGAACAGAAACAGTGGAAAGCATGAAATAACCGACAAATGCAGAAAAGAAAAATGAAATAAAGGGAAGTGCAGTAAGTAAAGAGGGAAAGAAGGCTCACCAGCAGAAAGTGGTAGAATCCGAGCCAGGCATCTGTCTGTCCCTCCGAGCGCAGACGCAGACCGTGGAGGAAATAAGCAAAGGTGAATGAACCCCAATCGTAGTCACCGATCCGGTCTACGTCTCTAACAGCCCCTACGACGCTAAAGTGGATGGTAGAGGAGTTGTTCCCTAGGAAACAACCCCTCATGATGGTCAAGAACAAGCGTCGTAGCAGGATGTCACGAGTGCCCTGATCCGCTGGAATAGGCTGTGCGTATAGGCCCCCAACAGCATCGACGGCAAAAGCACCAGACCGAATACTACGGGCCTTAAAGACCCGATCATCAGCAGCGAAGCCCAGCAAGGCTCGAACCTCCACTGGAGTGATATCAAGATCCAGGGGGATGCGGGACCCGGTGAACTCTATGCTCGTAATGTACCTCCAGTCCCAGGGGGTCAGCACGACCTCGCAGTCGAGGAGATGAAGAGACTGCGTATGGTGGAACCATCCCTCGGATAAAGCCCTCATGTAACCCCAGGGGCACTGACGGGGGATGATAGTGAAGAAATGTCGAAAGCCCCAAGAGTCCACCATCTCCCGGTAATCACTATGCAGGGCCGCGTAGAGAGAGTAAATGTTGAACCAATTACCCCTCGGCTGGGTAAACTCAGGCACCTGTGAAAATCACCAATGGGTCAATCCAGATAGAACGGGAAATTGAGAAATCGAGAACAAATGAAGAGCCGAATCAAATATACCTCATTAGCAACCAGAGATGCCGAGGGGTGACGACTGAGATCCCGACCCAATAGATTGGGTATCTGGACAAAAGCGCCAGATAAGGCGCGATGAGAAGGGGGAGCTGATGTGCTGGAAGACGGCTCCTCCACCGCAACCTCCGGAGGAACAACCTCCTCAACGTCCGGGTGATCAGGACGGATGACAGCCTCCGCCAAGCGACGAGCTTGACGGGTACGAGGAGGAATAGGGGCAGGTGCAGCCCTACGACGGCGAACACCAGAAGTCCGAGAGGCGGAAGAGCTACTGGGCGTATCACGATCCATAGCTGGAATAGAACGGGCGAGAAAGAAGGTAAGTTCCCTTTTAAAATTATGAAATGAATATTCTAAATTTCTATCCTCATCATATAATTAATGCAGCATGATGCATGTCAAAAAAAAAAAAAAAAAACGGCAGAGTTTCGTCTGTAAAATGGACATCCCATGCATATCCAAGCATGTTTTTCAAAGAACTCAAGCCACAACAGATCATATTCGCATTCATATGTGTAAATAAAACATGAAAAATGTCATAAATGCATGACTTTCTTTCAAAAAGAAGCAAACATATACGTGGGACCGCCTCATGAACATAAAATAGGACTCACACAGTTAATACATAACATGTATATATGATAATACATTACATAGCATTTTAAAGCATACATTTTATCTCTAAACATGCAAATAGTCCAATGTATAGCAAAACATTGACGAAATTGAAAAGTGACCGGTCAAAGTGTTACCTGTAGCGCGTAGATCGATCCTACCGGAGCAGTTTTTGCAGGAAAGTTGAAAAAAATCGACAAAAGGCCTTTGCAAACAAGCAAAAATCGTGAGAATCTATGTGACTTGGAAGTTGAAAGTGACAGATCTGGAAGCGGCGAGCCGCCTATACATCCCGATCTTGGCCGCAGATGTATCTGCGGCTGGCCGCAGATCCATCCGCGGCTGGCCCTGGTGAGTCCCACCTTGCTCCCTTACAGCCATTTGACGTGTTGAGTGAAAAAGATCACGAGATGGGTGACCGGCGACGAAACCCGGCCCCGACAAGACGATCGACCGGCGACGATAACCGGCGATCGCGAGATGGATGTCCGGCGACGAAAACCGGCGACGATAACCGGGGGTTACGCGATGGGTGACCGGGGACGAAACCCGGCCCCGACAAGACGATCGACCGGCGACGATAACTGGCGATCGCGAGATGGATGTCCGGCGACGAAAACCGGCTCCGACAAGATAACCAACCGGCGACGATAACCGGGGGTTACGCGATGGGTGACCGGCGACGAAACCCGGCCCCGACAAGACGATCGACCGGCGACGATAACCGGCAATCGCGAGATGGATGTCCGGCGACGAAAACCGGCTCCGACAAGATAACCAACCGGCGACGATAACCGGGGGTTACGCGATGGGTGACCGGCGACGATACCCGGCCCCGACAAAACGATCGACCGGCGACGATAACCGGCGATCGCGAGATGGATGTCCGGCGACGAAAACCGGCTCCGACAAGATAACCAATCGGCGACGATAACCGGGGGTTACGCGATGGGTGACCGGCGACGATACCCTGCCCCGACAAGACGATCGACCGGCGACGATAACCGGCGATCGCGAGATGGATGTCCGGCGACGAAAACTGGCTCCGACAAGATAACCAACCGGCGACGATAACTGGGGGTTACGCGATGGGTGACCGGCGACGATACCCGGCCCCGACAAGACGATCGACCGGCGACGATAACCGGCGATCACGAGATGGATGTCCGGCGACGAAAACCGGCTCCGACAGGATAACCAACCGGCGACGATAACCGGGGGTTACGCGATGGGTGACCGGCGACGAAACCCGGCCCTGACGAGATAACCAACCGGCGACGATAACCGGCGATCACGAGATGGATGTCCGGCGATGATACCCGGCCCCGAACGAGATGATAGATTGGAAGAGTGAACCTAACGACCAACAAATACGGTCAGAGGTTTGATGCATTGACACTCTTTCGAATGTTTTGCATGCGCTACATCTTGTGTTGTACCATAAACTACATGTGTTGCATCGTGTGTGTATTATCATATCTGTGCACTGTCATTTATACATCGGGGGTCTGTTTCTTTATCCTGTTCATTTCATTTAACATTTCATAAACATGATAAAGAGGGGCAGCTGTAGACACCCAAATTTTGCACTTCGTATACTAACCTTGACAGGAGGGCAAATTCGTCAAATGGACCGGCCTGCGAGAACAAAAGATGGAAAAGTTACGGACGCTCGACGCCACCATGACAATTTGCAACCGAAATCGACGTGACAGCAAGGCTATCCGAATTTGGCATTCCCGGAAGGTGTGGCACGCCTCCCAATGATTCCCGGACTGTAAAATACGAACCTGTCAGCGAAAAACAGCGTCACGGCATGAAAATCGAGGCGTAGCACGAAAATTGAGAAAGTCAAGCCAGCCAGCCGCGGATTGATCTGCGGTCAAGTGGGTGCGCCAGCACGGAAACCAGGAAATCAGCACTATCAGCTGAGTGCGATGGGAGGTGGGCCAGCCAGCCGTAGATGGATCTGCGGCCAGCCGCAGATCAATCTGCGGCTGGCTCTGGCCAGCCTATTTCAGCCCAGTTTCGTGCAGCATACAGGAGTTCAGCAGTTTTGGCGGAAGAAGAAGAAAAACAGCAGCAGTTTTAGCTCGAAAATAGAGAGAAATAGCAAAAATTCTTGTAACAATTGAGAGAAAAAGAGAGGAATTTTCCCTTGTTGTTGGATTCTGTCAATACATCTCATACTTCACTCAATACACAAGTTTCTACACAATTTTGGTATCATTTGCAAGGTGAAAATCTCCTTATTTTTGCAACTTCTATCATGTCATTTGATTAAATTAAATTATAATTTTCAAGAATATTGTTGAACAATCATGGATTAAGGATTATTGGTGAGGGTTCCATTGGAACAAAATTCTTCCTAATAATCCGATGATATCTAATTGGTGAAATTTCTAGCTTGTTTATGGATATATATTAGGCGTAGTTTAATTGATTGTATTTTTAGGATGTGTTAGGCAATCCACGTTGTTATTATTGTAGTATTCATTTTGTGAGCGTGTAGTAATCGTGGTTGTGAGCCTAGGAAAGCGACCCCGGGGTTCAAATCCGATGATGGACGTTTTGGTGTATGTAATAGATTCAAGATGCTTGTTTTGTAACGTGTAACTGTCGGGCCTTAAAACGACGCTAAGGCGAGAATCGGGTTTAAGGCCCCGTATTAGTGGAATATGTGATTGTTGGCGTTCGGGGATATTTTGATGGCTTACATGCCCATGGATAGCCCCGACGCATGTTTATGCTTGATTAGATTTTGAGACGCCAAAAGAAATTTCAAAAGATTAAACGATAAAGATCTTTTCTAAAATCAATCAAAGTAGGATATTAGCATCACGAGGCTAAAAATTTGGAAATGGTAACGAAAGTCGATTCCTACTCTACGAGAAAGCATAAAAAAAAAGGGTTGTTTTCAAATGTCAGAAAAATGGGTTTTATAAAAGAAATTAAATGTTTTATTAAATCTTGATGCATAGGGCGAAAGAGATCATAGAAATTGCCCATCATTTATGAAAGCAACGTATAAATCTCGATTCCTATTTTGGTTAAGGTTTAAGAAAAAACTCACGTTTTATCAAGACGACGCCTAATAAAAACCTCATAGTTTTGATAAGTAAAATCAAACCTTTCGCATGAATAGAGGGAGCTTTCTCGTATTAATAGAAACGACGTTCTGAAACATTCTCAAATTAAAGCACAACTTTCCCTAAAAATCCAAATGATTCTTTCATACAAACTCACCACAACATTCATATAAGCACACACACCCACACATACCCGCACATATACACATTTCATGAATTAAAGGATAGGACAACATCAAGATTGCGGTAACCGTATTTCACGGAAGTCGAGGGGTGCCTAACACCTTCCCCTCACTTAAGCAAGCCCCCGAACTCTATGAATCTCGATTCGCAGACCAATTAATTCGGAGTCACATATGAGTCAGCGATTTATAAAAAAAACGAAAACTCGGATGAGTTGGTACATCCATTTCAAATATACCAACTGGCGACTCTGGTTAATTGGTTCATCATAAAAAACGATCTTTCAAAACCCCGTCGACATGAATGCCGACCTTTTCCAAAAAAAATCATGTAATTAAGAGGCTAAAATTGGAAAAGACTAAAAAGGACCCGCGAAGCGAAAACCCGGCGTCGACAATGTGTTTGTGAGAATGCCCGAATGTAAACTGTTTTCAAATATGATAACAAAGGTCTGTTGGTAGCATTGATTTAGAATCAAACTCTGATTTTCTTTTGATATCATATTGTTTGGGGTAATTACTGAATGGGGAACCAGTGTTGTTAATTCCTTACTATGTTAAACTATTGCTTAAATTGGGTTGAAAATAAATTGCAGAAGCTTGGTACATCACTAGTAGCTGTGGATGCAACAATTAAACTAACTGTGCTATCATTGGCTCAAATTTGGTTAATAGTTTAGAGCTAATAATATACTTATAAATTAATTTGTTATTTTAACTAATCAATCAAATAATTATTTATTATTTATCAATAAATAATAAATAAAGATAATAAATATTTAACTATTTTTTTTGAAAATAATAATTTAATATGAATAAATTAGTAAGTAATTATTTATTATAAATAATAAATAAAGATAATGAATATTTAATTATTATTTGATTAATGTTAAATAATAATTACATATGAATAAAGGAGCGAAATAATTATTTAATATTTGATTATTTTAACTAATAAATTAGTATGAAATAAAATAGCTTTACAAAATTTAATTCTGGAATATGCCAATATATTTTTCATATAAAATAAATTGTTTATCTATTTTCAACAATGATTTAAAATTGTAAATTTATCATTATTTGATTAGCTTTGATTGATGAATAAACTTAATCAGTTATTATTTACTATTAGATAATAACTAAAGGTAACTCTTAGTCACTAATTAATTATTTATCATTCGATTAAGTAATAAATAAACCTAATTAGTTATTATTTATTATTAAATAATAACTAAATATAATTCATTAATGATTATTTGATTAACTTTAGTTAATAAATAATCCTAATTAGTTATTATTAAATAATAACTAAAGATAATTTTTACTCACTAATTAACTGTTTTTTTTATCACTATAAATAATAAATAAACCTAATTAATTATTATTAAATAATAATTAAAGACGATTAAAATTAATAATTCGATTATTATTAATAATTAAATAATTAGTAAATATAATTAGTTATTAATTACTATTATTAATAACTAAAGATAATTAATTACTATTTAACAAATATTAAATAGTAATTAAATAAAGTTAATAAAATAAGGAGATTTTAAATAACACATTAATTAAACAATTATGATAAACTGTTTAAGGGTTAATAAATGAATACTACTTAAGAAAAAGTAATGATTAATTAATTAAACAATTATAATTAATTGTTTAAGGGATTAATAAGTGTTTATTACTTAAGGGATACATGGTTGATTTATTTAAACCATCAACCTAAAAGTCAATTAAGTGCCTTATAAAATTTGTTATAGTTTATTTACTGTGTGCTATGTGAATTTCTTAATTGTTAAATAAATAGCATAAGTAAGCGTATCGGCGTACAACTACGCAGTACTAATTGCTAGACCGACATTATCTATGTTAGGTTCTTCAAGGCCAAATAGTTAAAGCTAGAATTATTTGTAGCTAAGCAAACAGGCAAGTTCCTAACCCTAAACTTCTTACATTATTGCAAGTTCCCTAACTCAATCTCGAGTTATTATTTTCGAAGCATGTTAGTGAATAATTATTGACGATTATTCACATCTATACTGATTATTGAGATTCGCACCTTGTGCAATTGAATTCCTATCCTATTATGATTGGACTGTAAATTTAATTAAAGTTCTTTCAAGCATGAATTGTTTATGAGATAGATCTATGCTATTTGTATCAGCTAGATCCAGCATGTCTAAATTGGTTAAGACAATGGTATTTTAAAAGCTGTTCTTATTAAATTGCTATGGTAAGAACTCTTGGCTGAGAAAAGGATAAACTTGTTTAAGGCATGATATCAATGCTGGTTATTAAGTGTTTATGCATAAATCACGGGGTATGAGAGGCTGATCCCCTCGATTACCAAAACTTTTAAGAGGTCCAGTTTAAATGCTGAGAATCTTGGAAAACGTCCTTGGTTATTTCAAACCACTCAGTAATTGTCATTTATTCGGATATTCAACTGTTGTTTACTAATTCATGTTCCTTCACACTCTTATACTGTTGTCGAACATTGAAAACGAAACCTCCTTCTATCATGATATATCTCTTTGTGTATATACTTGCTAAGCAAATTAGTTGCTTACCCTTGCTATATCATGATCTTTATTTCAGCTAAGGCAGAAACGTCTAGAGGAGACAAAGGAAAAGGGAAGGTGCAAGAATAGATGCCCGATAGTGCCTATGTACTAGTTATTATTGAATGTTGTTTGATTAGGTGAACCTTTTATTGTATTAAGGGTACGTTTTATGTTAAGGTTAAAGAACCTTGGGACCGGAATTGTAAGACTTTAATTCTATTCGATAAACAATGTATGTTTATTATTCCGCATTTAGTTAGAAAGTATGTTGTTGTTGAGAATCGTGAGCACCAAATTCGAGGTTAGGAATCCCGGATTTGGGGGCGTCACAGGTTGGTATCAGAGCTATAGGTTATAAACGTTAGGAATGAGAAACCTAGGGTATAACCTCAGTAGAAAACTCATACAGAGTATGTAGGTGATGGGTTGAGGAGACCCATCGAGTTCTAGTTGTACCGAATAAAATATCATTTCATTTTATCAATGAATATATTTTATTGTGGTACTAATGTTGATTTATTTGTGTGGTGTTTGTAGGATGTCGGACGAGAGTCAGGATAGCTGTCCAGTGGACCAGGAGCCTATAGAGCCTGATGTGACAGGAGATTTGCTGGCAAGGAACGCCGAGCTAGAGGTTAGGGCTAAACAATTAGAGGCGCAGAACCACATCCACCAGATTTCTGAACAGCAGTACAAGGACGCTGCTTACCAGGCCCAGGCTGAGTTAGCCGAGTTGTGAGGGAGGCTGCTACTAAGGGAGTTGCAGTTAGGACAATTGAAGGATGAGGTAAAGGCTAAGGATGCGAAGATAGTTGATTTGGAGCGAGCCTTAGACATTGTCTGGATGCAGTTCGATGCCAGATGGATGGATCTGCCCTCCAGTAGCGGGAGCAAGCGTTAAATTGTATTCACCTTGTGTCCCTTAGAGGATAGTTGGAGGTGGGCAGTTATGCCTTGAGCAGTGTTATTGGCACTACCATTTGAATTATTAGAGTTTGTATTAACCTCAGCAAGGTGCGGGGTAGTTTGTATGTAGGATGTACTTCCCAATTATGTAGGTAGGAAAGAATAGGTTAAGTGAATCCCACCTTTTGTTATATTAAATGGGATGGTAGCATTTATGGCAATATGCCTGTGATGATCGTGTAAGACGCTAAAGTCGGTATATGAAATATAGATGCATTATTATGGTATGTGTTTGTGAATTTTACTTGATATACCATTGATGCAATGATTATGTTAATTCAGCAAAACTGAATCGGTATCTTAGTAACTTAAATCACTAATCGGGAAAGCAAAATCTTCGAGGTTGGGTAATCTAAAACTCCCACACAAGAGTCATGTGATTATTGTATTACATGCTGAATACTTATGTTTTAAGGAAGCCCGAGTAACGTGTTAGGGTTTGTTTAAACAGATAATGCCGCCCAGACGAATCCTACGAAACCAAGGGAATGAAGAGTCAGTTAACAATGTAGAGGGAACTCAACCAAACCCAATGCAAGACTTTATCAACATGATGGCTGAAGCTCTGCGGAATCAAACCACTACTACAGGAAACCAGGTAGGCAACCACTTAGCCAATTTTAAAGACTTCAAGGCAGTAGGGCCTCCGGAGTTTAGAGGAACAGCGAACCCGATAGAGGCCCAGTCATGGATAAAGGAGATTGAAAAGGCCTTTGTCATCGCTAGAGTCGCTGAGGAGCAGAAGACAGTTTTTGCTACTTACTTAATGAAAGGTCAGGCTAACTTCTGGTGGGAAGCCAATCAGAACAAAGCTGGAACTGGAGTCGTGGCGTGGGAAGCTTTCAAGACGTTATTTTTCGAGAATAACTTTCCTGAGAGTACGCAGGCGAAAATGGAAATCAAGTTTTTGGAATTGAAGCAAGAAAATTTGTCAGTGTCAAAGTACGCTGCAAAATTCAATGAATTGGCTAGATTCGCCCCACATCAGGTGGATACTGAGGTGAGGAAGGCCAGGAGATTCGAGAATGGATTAAAACCGTGGATCTACAGCAAGGTAGCGGTTTTGCAAATTACATCGTTCTCAACCTTGTTGGAGAAAGCTCTCATTGCTGAAGGTGGGAGTGAAGCGGTTTCTAAATATAATCGGGAAAGGAACAAGAAGAAGGTAGAAGGAGGAAATGTGAATGTTAGCAGTGGTGGCAGCAACAGCAGGAAGCGTCAATGGAGTAGTGGGGGTAGCAATTCTGAAATGCAGCAAGGGAACCCGCAGCAGAAAAGGCCGGTATGTGGGAAGTGCGGAAAGGGTCACTCGGGAGAGTGCATGAAGGGAAAGATGGTTTGTTATACCTGTGGACAAGAAGGGCATATCTCGCCCAATTGTCCTAAGGCGAAGAAGGGAGGCTGTTTCAATTGTGGAGAGATAGGACATCGGAGCAAGGAATGTCCCCGAAAGAGAAACATGGATGGCGGAAACGACAATAGGGGCAACAACTCGAGGGCAACCAGTGGAGGACCAGCCCAGCCAAATAAGCCAACAGCAAGGACCTTCAACATGACAGTACAAGATGTTGTGGCATCCAGAGAGGTGGTGTCAGGTATTATTCCAATCAACAACATAGATGCCTATGTGCTATTTGATTCGGGTGCTTCATGTTCTTTTGTTTCTGATGAATTTACTCAAAGACTTAATTTGCCTAGTGAACTGTTAGAACACCCGATGAATATAGAAGTAGCGAACAAAGAGATTATCCCCGTAAACTACATTTATAAGAATTGTTGTGCTGATGTGAGAGGGTTTAAGCTTAACGTGGACTTGTTGCCGATTCGTCTTGGAGAATTCGATGTAATCCTGGGGATGGATTGGTTAGCGAGCCACGGGGCGGTCATTGACTGTAAGAAAAAGTGCATACACCTGCAGACTCCGGGTAAGTCGAAGGTGGTGTTCTATGGTAGTAAATCGCCGAGACAATCTTGTTGTCTGACGATGATGCAAGCGAAGAGATTGCTTAAAAAGGGTTGTATGGGTTATTTGGCTCACGTGGTAGATATTCGACGAGTCGAGGGTGAACTGAGTCAGATACCCATTGTAAGGGAATTCGCTGATGTCTTCCCAGATGAACTTCCGGGACTGCCGCCGGATAGGGAGATAGAATTTGCAATCGACTTGGTACCCAGGACGACACCGATATCTAAGGCGCCTTACCGAATGGCACCAGTAGAGATGAAAGAACTGATTGTTCAATTGCAAGAACTGTTAGACAAAGGCTATATCAGACCGAGCGTGTCACCATGGGGAGCGCCAGTTCTGTTCGTAAAGAAGAAGGATGGCTCGATGAGGCTTTGTATCGACTACCGTGAGTTGAACAAAGTTACGATTAAGAATAGGTATCCGCTGCCCAGGATAGACGATCTGTTTGATCAACTCAAGGGAGCGAAATACTTTTCGAAGATCGATTTAAGGACGAGCTATCATCAACTAAGGGTGAGACAGGAGGATATCCCGAAGACGGCATTCAGAACTCGTTACAGACATTTTGAGTTTCTGGTTATGTCATTTGGACTGACAAATACACCAGCGGCATTCATGGATATGATGAACAGAGTGTTCAAGCAGTATTTGGACAAGTTCGTGGTAGTATTCATCGATGATATCTTGGTGTATTCAGTGTCAGAGGAAGAACATGCTGAACATCTAAGGATTTCCCTGGAGGCATTAAGAAGGGAGAAACTGTACGCAAAGTTTTCGAAGTGTGAATTTTGGTTGCAGAGGGTGCAGTTTCTTGGACACATCATTGACAGTAATGGTGTTTCGGTAGACCCAGCAAAGGTGGAAGCCATTATCAACTGGGAGCAGCCAAAGACACCAACGGAGATCAGAAGTTTCCTTGGGTTAGCGGGATACTATCGGAGATTCATCCAGGATTTTTCGAAGATAGCATCACCGTTGACAAATCTAACTAGAAAGACGGTAAAGTTCGTCTGGACAGAGAAGTGCAAGGAGAGTTTCTTGGAGTTGAAGAAGAGACTTAGCCAAGCACCAGTGTTGGTATTACCGGACGACACTGGAGGTTTTGTAGTATACAGTGATGCATCATACAAGGGCCTTGGTTGTGTACTAATGCAGCACGGCAGGGTCATTGCGTACGCTTCACGCCTGCTGAAGGACTATGAGAAGGGATACCCAACTCATGATCTGGAGTTAGCAGCAGTAGTGTTCGCCTTGAAGATTTGGAGGCACTACTTATATGGAGAGAAGTGCGAGATATATACAGATCACAAAAGTCTGAAATATATCTTCACTCAGAAGGAGCTGAATATGAGGCAGCGCCGATGGTTAGAATTGATCAAGGATTACGATTGTGAGATTCTGTACCATCCGGGCAAAGCAAATGTAGTGGCAGATGCCCTGAGTAGGAAAGGCAGAGAGAAATTGATGAGGCTTATAACTCAGGCAGAGCTGATAAAGGACTTTGGACGCCTGGAACTGGAGGTTAAGTATCCGATAGAGATGGGCGAAAAATTGTTCACCGTGACAGTGGGTCCGACTCTACTGGATAAGATAAAGGAGGCTCAAGAATTTGATGAAGAATGCATTGGCATTAAGAAGCAACTATCGGAAGGAAAAACGTTGAAGTTCAAAGTTGACAGCACAGGTCTGCTGAGGTTCGAGGGAAGGATCTGGATACCCTATGTACCAGACTTAAGGGAAGAAATATTGCAAGAGGCCCATAATACCAGATTTTCGGTACATCCGGGTAGCACCAAGATGTATCAAGATCTTCGTTAATATTATTGGTGGCCGCATTTGAAAGGGGAAGTTGCAGAATTCGTCAGCAGGTGTTTAACTTGTCAGAGGGTCAAGGCAGAGCACCAACGGCCGAGCGGATTGTTACAACCCTTAGAGATTCCCGAGTGGAAGTGGGAGCACATCACTATGGATTTTGTGGTAGGACTCCCGACAACACAAAAGGGTCTAGACGCCATATGGGTGATCGTAGATCGGTTGACCAAGTCTGTCCATTTTCTACCGATCAAGATCAGGTACAAATTGGAGCAGTTGGCGAAACTCTACGTAAAGGAGATAGTATCACGACATGGGGTGCCGGTTTCTATTGTGTCTGATAGAGATCCGCGCTTCACGTCAAATTTTTGGAAAAGTCTACAGGAGAGACTGGGAACACAGTTGAGAATGAGTACGGCATATCATCCTCAGACTGATGGTCAGAGTGAGCGAACAATTCAGACCCTAGAGGATATGCTCCGGGCAGTTGTGATGGATTTAGGTGGCAACTGGGACGATCACTTGCCATTGGTGGAGTTCGCTTACAACAATAGTTATCACGCTAGCATTGGTATGCCACCGTACGAAGCGTTATATGGAAGGAAGTGTCGAACGCCGTTGTGTTGGGATGAAGTTGGTGAACGGAGATTGTTGGGACCAGAATTGGTACAACAAACCGTGGAAATCATTAAAGTAATAAGACAACGGTTAGTAGCTGCCCAGGATCGTCAGAAGAAGTATGCCGACTTGCATCGTCAAAAGCGAGACTTTGAAGTTGGCAGCTATGCATTTTTGAAGGTATCTCCCTGGAAAGGGAAAATCCGTTTTGGGAAGAAGGGCAAGCTGAGCCCTAGGTTCATAGGACCTTTTGAAATATTAAGGAGAATAGGCGAAGTGGCGTACGAGGTAGCATTACCTCCTGAACTTGAGCACATTCACAACGTGTTTCATGTATCAGTGTTGCGTCCGTATAAGCCAGATTACAAGCATGTCATTTCTTATGAGCCAATTCAAGTCGAAAAGGACTTATCGTACGAGGAGATTCCTGTCCAGATACTTGATAGGAAGGAGCAAACACTAAGGAATAAAACCATTCATTCTGTTAAAGTTCTCTGGAGGAATCACGCGGTGGAAGAAGCCACATGGGAACTCGAAGAAAAGATGAGAGCAAATTACCCCCAGTTATTTGAGTAACCTTACGTTGAAATTCCGAGGACGGAATTTTTATAAGGGGGAGAGGATGTAATGTCCGAGAAATTTTGTAACTATGAATTCATTTTTAATATAATATAAAATTTTATTTTCTATGAAATTTTTTATGTGCTTAATTAGGCCCATGAATGTGCATCATTACTTGATTGAATAATTATACGATCTAAGTTATAATGTTAAGGGGTTAAATAATAAGTTTCACCTCAACTTAACGTTAAACTCAAGTTATTGAATTATATAACTTGAATGAATAGCTAAAACAGTAAATAGTTACACCAATTATTTAATTTTAATATCCTAAAGTATAATAAGGAATTTATTGTTAAAAATAAAAAATAAAAATTTTTTTTTAAAAACAATTAATTAATTAAGTTAGTTATTTAATTTAAAAGTGTGGTATCATTAATTCTAATAAAGGGATTAACCCATTTCTTTCTTGGACCCAATTTCCTATGTTATTTTCTAATTGGGCTGCTTCCCATTCTTTTGGCCGACCCAACTAATGGGTGAGCCCAATCCTCAATTCAATCGGCTGGACCCAATTTCTTTGAGCCCAAAAACCTTGCCAGCCGGGTTGAACCATTTCTCCTGATTAACCGGCTTGGATCCATTTAGTTAATTAAGGGCAACTGGTTATCTGATTTGGGGAAAAGTCGACCAATTTCGTGAGGAACCTCCAGCCAAATCAGTCGAGAAGAAGGGGCAGGCTTAGCCGAACCTAGCAAGCCCTAGGTTTCCAATCGGTTGGACGGGACGGGAGAGAGAAAGAAGGGGGAAGTCACACCAAGTCAGGCCGGCGACGTCATGAAGCCTAGCGACCGGCGGACTGCGCAACGTTCGGGACGGAATCGAGGGCAAAGACCGACCGACCATGAACGGACCAGGGGTCCCAGAAACTCGGCGACGCGACTGGTGGCGCACACGGCTCAATGGACTGCCGGCGACGTCACAGTGGCTTGACAGGTACGATCGGACGGCCACTCCTTCCTACCGTTGGGTTTTGGTGAATTAATTTAGATAATACCCAAACCAAATTGGGTAAAGGTTCTGCTATAAATTGTACCCAAAACCCTAGTTTGAGCCGCTAGTATTTCTTTTCAAATTAGAGGAAAATAGTCACTGAGAGAAGAGAGAGCAGGGAATTATCAGTGAACGGTCCGGCTGGGTTTTGTATTGTGGTAGAGGAGAAAAATTTCAACGCGAATCAAACCCAAGGTATACCAAGCTGCCGATTTTTCTTGTGGGTTTAGTTTTGGAAATTTTTTTGTGTTGTTGCGAATACTGTGTTAGTTTTCTACTTGGGTTGTATAAGTTTCTTCCTCCTGTAATTGGATTGGGGTATTTTGTTTCTCTGATTAAATTGTGTATACATTGAATTTAGTTTGTGAAAATTCCTTGTTGAATTATTGCCTGTATTGTGTTATATTTGAACTGAAAACTGTTGTTGGTAAAAGCAGTCGATGGTGTTGGTACTGTATATTGTTCTGGGTTTTTATTGTGTTAATTTCTGTTTGGTTTCGATGTGGGAAAAAAATCTGGTATTGTTAAAATCTGGGATGGGATTGTGTTATTTTGATTTTGGGTTGAAACTTCTGTATATGGATGGACCTTAAGGTCTAGGCAACTTGATTTTACTCTGCAAGTAGGCCAGTTGTGTTGTAGAAAGCACGCCATGTGTTTGTGAGAATGCCCGAATGTAAACTGTTTTCAAATATGATAACAAAGGTCTGTTGGTAGCATTGATTTAGAATCAAACTCTGATTTTCTTTTAATATCATATTGTTTGGGGTAATTACTGAATGGGGAACCAGTGTTGTTAATTCCTTACTATGTTAAACTATTGCTTAAATTGGGTTGAAAATAAATTGCAGAAGCTTGGTACATCACTAGTAGCCGTGGATGCAACAATTAAACTAATTGTGCTATCATTGGCTCAAATTTGGTTAATAGTTTAGAGCTAATAATATACTTATAAATTAATTTGTTATTTTAACTAATCAATCAAATAATTATTTATTATTTATCAATAAATAATAAATAAAGATAATAAATATTTAACTATTTTTTTTGATTAAAAATAATAATTTAATATGAATAAATTAGTAAGTAATTATTTATTATAAATAATAAATAAAGATAATGAATATTTAATTATTATTTGATTAATGTTAAATAATAATTACATATGAATAACGAAGCAAAATAATTATTTTATATTTGATTATTTTAACTAATAAATTAGTATGAAATAAAATAGCTTTACAAAATTTAATTCTGGAATATGCCAATATATTTTTCATATAAAATAAATTGTTTATCTATTTTCAACAATGATTTAAAATTGTAAATTTATCATTATTTGATTAACTTTGATTGATGAATAAACTTAATCAGTTATTATTTACTATTAGATAATAACTAAAGGTAACTCTTAGTCACTAATTAATTATTTATCATTCGATTAAGTAATAAATAAACCTAATTAGTTATTATTTATTATTAAATAATAACTAAAGATAATTCATTAATGATTATTTGATTAACTTTAGTTAATAAATAATCCTAATTAGTTATTATTAAATAATAACTAAAGATAATTTTTACTCACTAATTAACTGTTTTTTTTATCACTATAAATAATAAATAAACCTAATTAAGTATTATTAAATAATAATTAAAGACGATTAAAATTAATAATTCGATTATTATTAATAATTAAATAATTAGTAAATATAATTAGTTATTAATTACTATTATTAATAACTAAAGATAATTAATTACTATTTAATAAATATTAAATAGTAATTAAATAAAGTTAATAAAATAAGGAGATTTTAAATAACACATTAATTAAACAATTATGATAAACTGTTTAAGGGTTAATAAATGAATACTACTTAAGAAAAAGTAATGATTAATTAATTAAACAATTATAATTAATTGTTTAAGGGATTAATAAGTGTTTATTACTTAAGGGATACATGGTTGATTTATTTAAACCATCAACCTAAAAGTCAATTAAGTGCCTTATAAAATTTGTTATAGTTTATTTACTGTGTGCTATGTGAATTTCTTAATTGTTAAATAAATAGCATAAGTAACATTATCTATGTTAGGTTCTTCAAGGCCAAATAGTTAAAGCTAGAATTATTTGTAGCTGAGCAAACAGGCAAGTTCCTAACCCTAAACTTCTTACATTATTGCAAGTTCCCTAACTTAATCTCGAGTTATTATTTTCGAAGCATGTTAGTGAATAATTATTGACGATTATTCACATCTATACTGATTATTGAGATTCGCACCTTGTGCAATTGAATTCCTATCCTATTATGATTGAACTGTAAATTTAATTAAAGTTCTTTCAAGCATGAATTGTTTATGAGATAGATCTATGCTATTTGTATCAGCTAGATCCAGCATGTCTAAATTGGTTAAGACAATGGTATTTTAAAAGCTGTTCTTATTAAATTGCTATGGTAAGAACTCTTGGCTGAGAAAAGGATAAACTTGTTTAAGGCATGATATCAATGCTGGTTATTAAGTGTTTATGCATAAATCACGGGGTATGAGAGGCTGATCCCCTCGATTACCAAAACTTTTAAGAGGTCCGGTTTAAATGCTGAGAATCTTGGAAAACGTCCTTGGTTATTTCAAACCACTCAGTAATTGTCATTTATTCGGATATTCAACTATTGTTTACTAATTCATGTTCCTTCACACTCTTATACTGTTGTCGAACATTGAAAACGAAACCTCCTTCTATCATGATATATCTCTTTGTGTATATACTTGCTAAGCAAATTAGTTGCTTACCCTTGCTATATCATGATCTTTATTTCAGCTAAGGCAGAAACGTCTAGAGGAGACAAAGGAAAAGGGAAGGTGCAAGAATAGATGCCCGATAGTGCCTATGTACTAGTTATTATTGAATGTTGTTTGATTAGGTGAACCTTTTATTGTATTAAGGGTACGTTTTATGTTAAGGTTAAAGAACCTTGGGACCGGAATTGTAAGACTTTAATTCTATTCGATAAACAATGTATGTTTATTATTCCGCATTTAGTTAGAAAGTATGTTGTTGTTGAGAATCGTGAGCACCGAATTCGAGGTTAGGAATCACGGATTTGGGGGCGTCACAATTAGGGCACTCAGGGTTGCTACTCCAAGATGAGCAGCTGAATACATAAAGGAGTATAATACATAACCCATTTGAGTGGAGCTCAAATAGTCATATCTGCATCAGTCAACAAACAGCGCATGTGACTCCACTATATTGATACCAGCTAATGGATGCTGACTCAGCCATCACTAGCAGACTTAGGGAAGCAAAATGCTCAGTGGTACAATAAACAAGTCTGCAGAAAGTTAGTCTCCAACGGGAAGAAGTGCAACGGGAAGATTTCAACGGCAAGCTTCCAACGGGAAAGAAGATGGAGAACTACAAAAGAAAGAACAACACTCGAATATGAGTGTGTTGTTGATATCCAGTGAGCAAGAGAGCAAGAACACAGACTATACTATCAGCTAGGAGCCTTACTGAGATATGCCAAAGTACTGGCATATGAGCTAAGAGTCGAATGACCAAGAAGCCAAGATCTAGAGTAACCAAATCTAGAATGGACAACTCTATGATCAAGATATGAACACTATGTACTGAATAGACGAAGAAGTGACTTGGGTAAGTCAATCAGTGTTCAAACAAAAGTGATCATCTGCATCTGCTATGTACCAGAAGAAAGAAGGACTTCAATGACCATCATCAGCAGCATCCAGAAGAAGATCACTAGCAGCTGCCAAGTACCTAAAGATGAAGGAGAACAAAGTTCATCTTGGCAGCACAACCCAACAACCATCAACACACCAAAGAGGGCGGGGCGTCCTTGTCTTAAGTGACTAAACAAAGTCAAGTCTGCTGGACTTGCTGAGTACCATAGGGTACAAGAGATTCTAAGTCTGCTGGGCTTAGTCTACAGGTTCCAAGGCTGCTGGCCTTGAAGGGTTCTTTGTGAACTGGGTTTTCAAGTCTGCTGGACTTGAAGAGGGTCATTGGATCCTTATCTGAGGGACTAAAAACAACTCAAGTCTGTAAGACACAAGATGGGTTAGAGGATCCGTGTTTGCAGGGGTTGAGGAGGGTCATAGGATCCTTGCCTTTATGGTTAAAAACAACTCTTGTCTGCTGGACTTGAGGAGGGCGTAGAGTCCTTGTCTTTGTGACTAAAACATTTAGTGGATTCCTACTTGTTGAAGTAGAAGAGTGGAGTAGAAGTTATTACGTCTCCGAATCACTTAAAGTCTCCTGTGTTATTTATCTTCTGTCATTTACTTTATGCTCAATAAACTGCTATATCTATTATCAACCATACTATAGATTGATAAACTAAACTGAGGCTGTGTTCGAATCTATGAAGGGGTTATTAATGATTATTCCGCTGTGCATGAATTAATTTTATTAACTGTTACACTTTCATTAATAAATGGAAAAAGTTATATAGATCTATTCAACCCCCCTTCTAGATCTATATTGTGTCCCCGGGAACCAACAAAATTAAGTAGCCCAAATATGAGCCAAATTAGATACCCGAATTAATTTTCTAATTTAGCCCAAAGCAAAGCCCAATTTTTAATCCAATTTAAGAAGTTAAAGTTGGTCAATTGGGTGGAGGATTGCAAGTATCTAATACATGAGGGAATTAAGAAGAAGAAGAAATGAGTATACAGATGGAATAAGAGAGAAAGAGGTGTGACTTGCAAGTGGGAGTAAGTGGGAGCATGTGCTCCAATTAATTAAATTAAGGAAGGAAAACATGTAGCAAGAATTCCATAATTTGGAGTTAGAAGAGAGGAGCATACGGGTTGGGGAAAAGGAGTGGGAAATGGTGGAGCATGTGCTCTAATTATTTCCTAAGTGCTCTAATTATTTATTAAGTGTTTAATAAATAAACAAGGGAAAAGACATTAATAAATGGAAGTGGGTGGAAGAATACTACCTATTTAACAAACAAGTTAGTGGGAATATATGGGAGAAACTATTCTAACTATTAAACAAAAGGAATGACTTAATCTAATTGGCCAAATGAATGGGAAGTATTGTAAGTATTCATCACTTAAGGAAAAGGAATGAAGGAGCATACAGGTGGGAGATAGGAAAATTTGTGGAAAGTATACCAAGCATGTTAAGTTGTCTACTCCATGTTGCATACTTGCAAAGGGATGCAAGGACCAAGGGAGCTTTTTCATAAACCAAGAGAGCATGACATGAGAGTGAAAGTAGTATGCACACAAGCCAATCATATTTGATATGATGTAGCATATACGTTGTAATCTTATTCATTTATTAATAAAAGAATTGATTTATTAAAAGGCATTTTACTTTATCTACATAGTGTTGTTATATTAAATGTGATAAACCCATAGTTTTGAGCAATGCTTTTAGAATCATGATGGTGATCATGCTAATGAGATCTAAATTTTAGATAGCTCACAAACTAAAATCGTTCATAATCGTTGGATTACTAAAGAGGGGATTAGTGAATCTGGATAGATTAGTACATACGTTGCTTGCTCTTAGGAAGAGGATGATTGATCTCATAATCATTTGTGTGGAGACACTAAAGCAAGTATGTAGGTGCTTATTAGAGAATAAGTTCACTGAACGTGGCTTGCTAAGGAATACCTAATGGAGTTTTACTTGTCTGTCAATAGGAATTCCTCTAGTGATAGTAGTACAAGTGATCCTTGGACTTGAGATCATCATAGTATCTTTTGTATGATGAGGTATACTTTGACATGTCCCTTAAGACCTTTAGGGTATATCAAAGGGTATGATTGGGTATAATAAGTTGTACATGGAGATAGGTGAATGATCAACAAAGAATCTACCACGTCTAGTAAAAGATGTGAATGTCCTGTGTGATTCGATAAATGACAACTCAGTAGTCCTTGGCCTAGGCAGAATGAAATTAGAAAGGAGTTTCTAATTTGCATTATTTAGAGTTGTGCATTTGGGAATCAAAATACATATAATTAAATAAAATAAGACTTGACAGTAATTCTATGTCTTATATTTAATTGGGACATTGTATGGTAGAAGGATTGAATTGTACGGTAACTATTCACTGAAAGGTTCTTTTGTGATTAATGTTGAAATCTATATTATCTGGAAAGTCGTTGATCGCTAAGGGGGCTTACCCTTATTGTAGAATAAATATTATTGAATTAAATGAATTAAATAGTTTAATTTATTTATTTAAATAAGATTAGAATTGTTCTAATTGATTTATTCACAACGGGTTTAATATGGAGAACCTAAAGGGTCACACCGCAAAAGGAAAATATTTGTTTAAGAAGTAAATGGCATAATTGTAATAATAAGTTAAGTGTATTTAATTTAATCTATGGAGATAGAATAAATTAAATAGCTTAATATTTATTATTTAATATTTTGGAAATATTAAATATAAATTAATAAGAGGAGTCTTATTATTATTATTACTATTATTTAATTCCTAATAGGGATTGAGAATTAATTAATAGAAGTATTCTCTCATGAATTCCTAATTAGATTAGGAATTTAATTTAATTAAAGAAGTTTAATTAGAATAGAAACCCTAATCCTAAATAGTTCAGGGGAGGGTTTTCCTACATCTATAAATAAGAGAAGTCTTATCATAGATTGAGTTTATACACTCTTGCATAAGAATTGTGGAGAGTACTTGCAATTTCTATAGAGATAGAAACTAGGGTTTTGCCAACACCCATCTTCTTGAATAGATATTATTCCTTGGTGGATCACCTCTAGAGGCCAAACACTTGGGTGACTAACGTTGATCAAAGGAAGGAATTTAATCGGTGGAATTCAAGGAGAACGCGAAGGAATTGTAGGTGAACTTGTACCTGAGGAAACTAGAATTCTACAAGGGTATAATTCTTATTCTCCATCTCTTTCGTTTAATTAATAATTGTGCATAAAGAAAGATCATGGTGATGGTTCGTATAAAATTTTAAAATCTGATTTTATCGCGCTTCCACTTCATTTGTGTAATTTGATTACATGTTCGCGTTATATACAAACCTAACAGTGGTATCAAGAGCCAAACTTTATGCGAATTATTAATTGTCTTGATTCCATATATGTATGGGTATGTGTTTGGAATAATTTATTGGGCATAATATGTTGTATAAAATCATGAGTTTTGAAATCAGTTGCAGAAAATCGAGTTTTTAGTGAAAAACTGATCAACTGCACAAAAGCCTGGAAAAACTGATTCTGGCAGCCGGCGCCGCAGCGCCACTGTGCAGATTTGTGATTTTGATATTTTTTTTGCAATTTTTCAATAATTAAAATAAAGAGTTATTTTAATCTTGAAATTTGATTCCATGTTAATTAAAATAAAGGAGTTTATTTTGATTTGGAATTTGATTAAAAATAAAAGAGTTTATTTTAATTCAAAATTGGATAAATTAAAATAAAAGAGTTTATTTTGATTTAAAATTGGATTAAAATAAAGGAGTTTACTTTGATTCATAATTGGATTTCATGCTAACCAATTAGAGTTGAAATTGGATTTCATACTAACTAATTGGAGTTGAAATTGGATTTTATACTAAACAAATTGGAGTTGAAATTGGATTTCATGCAAACTAATTTGATTTGGTATTAGATTTCATGCTACTTTAATATTGTCCATTAAATGATATCAATACATATATGGAATGATTTTATTATTTATGAAATGAATGTTATTTATTGATGCATATGGAGATATATATGATAATAAATAGGGATTGATTATAGACTATTGACCAATGTGTGATTGGATTTATTTTAGAGGATCCTTGAATGAATGGGTTTTATAAATGGGGTCTGCGCACCTCGTCTTCTCTATTTTTTCTTAATGTAAATTCTATTTCCCTCCTATGTACTTCCCCTTGACTGGTGATCAAGGTTTCTATTTATTTTAAATAGTTTATGTAATAGGATTAATTAGAATTATTTTGAAGAATTGGAGACCAAGGAGCAAGGAGCGCTTGAAGACCCGTTCGTAATGGAGCCCGGGTTTAAATGTAATAGTTATATTTAAATTTAATTCTTGCACCCTAGGTTTGACCTTTTGGTTCACTTGGCGCCTCTAGTAAACCAAACTAGAATAAAAGTCCATAATCAATTCGGGTAAAATATAGTATTCTATATGTGCATGCTTACTATATATATATATATATTATATTATCCAACATGCTTCGCATGTTAAATAATATGACGCGTATTTTATATATAAATGCGTATGCGCGCTAAACAAGATGAGACTAATAATATCAAACCCCTCAAAGAAATTATATTAAGTCCTAAGCGTTCAAGAATATTTGGAATATCGAACGTCGCCTTCTAGCATGGTAAAACGATAGAGTATTAAATATTTAATATGAGTTTGTTGTGTCACACAAGGCAAGTATTAAATATTTAAGATGTTGCTTTATCACATTCGATGCTTATAAATAGACTGAACGATGTTGTTTTGTTGTGTCACACAAGGACATTGTTTTTCTTTCGAATATATGGAAGTGCTAGGTTGGACTTAACTTGAATAATTTTGATTCGGATGTGTCACACTTGATCAAAATAATCCAAGAGGCAAAATACAAGGAGTTACATAGTGATGTAATTGACAATTATTGTCTACTTATTTATTTATATATTGTTTGTTGTGTCACACAAGGCTATATACATTTGAAATGAGATCCTTATTCTCACTAGCAAATCTTTAATTAGATTTGCCGAACTATATATTGAGGGTAATATAGTTTGATGAAAATAGTGGGAGATACCAAAAAAGACCTAATTTATTTTGGTAATTAATGAAATGAATGTATGCTAAAATATTGTTAATTCATTTACAGAATTTTATAATGTCTAAATTACTATCACTGCGGAGCATATTAGATGCTAATTAACCGAATCAAATTAAACCGACTGGTTAAGGAATCTGAGAATAGTTCTCAAGGCTGAAAAGTTATCTTATGTCCTTAATATGCCTATCCTTGCAATAGTTGCAGACAATGCCTCTGAGAAAGAGATTGCTAATTTTAGAAAGTGGCAAAATGATGCACAGTTGGCTCAATGCATCATGCTCGCATCCATGAGTAACGAGCTTCGGCGTCACCGTGAAACTATGGATGCTCCTACCATACTCCTGCACCTTCAAGGAGTTGAATGGTAAAGAAAGTAGGACTATTAGATATCAGATATCTAAGGAGCTCTTCCAATCTAGAATAACCGATGACACTACAGTATAGACAAATGTCCTCAAAATGATCAATCTGATTGAACAATTGAGACAACTGGGTTTTGTAATGGATGGAGAGTTGATCCAAGATTTGATCTTGCAGTCACTCCCGGACTCTTTCTCACAATTTGTTATGAATTTTTACATGAACAAGCTATATGTCAGCCTGTCTGAGTTGCTTAAACATGTTGAAAACTACAAAGAGTCACTTTTCAACCAAGAAAGACCAAGTCTTACTGGTAGATGACTCTTCCAGAAAACGAAAGAGGGCCAAAGGATCTTCTAAAAGAAGAACAATTCAAAGAAGGTATAAGGAAAGACAAAAACAAAGGATAATAAGTGATGAGTGCATAATGTTCTATGATTTTAATTCCTTTATGTTTGGTTTTATTACATGTTTTATGTGTATATGGACTTATTAAGGTGTTTATTGATTACAAGAGGAATTGGTGCTGAAAAGAGGAATTGGAGCTAAAAACAGGAAAAAGAAGAGAATTTCGGGAAAGTATGAACTCACCATCCAACAACAATCAATCGACTCAAGGATACATGATCTTGGCTTGGAACTTAGATTGTATTGTAGATCTCGTCGAGAGCTTCGATTTGATAGTTGGCACGTCCCGTAACTCTTTCCGGATCAAAAGTTATGACATTTTTACCAACGAACGACATATTTTCGGTTTGACATTTACACAACAGTCACTTCAAGACCAATTTTGACCTTTCTCCAGCCCATATCTCTAAACAGTCAAAGAATGAAATTGTAGATCTACGTCTTAGCTTTCCAAATCATCTTGAATCGCCTTAATCGAAGTTCGTATGAGAACGTTATGGCCGTTTTTCCAAAGGACGTCGCAGTAGAAAATTTGAGCGCGACCGACTCTGAAATGGCTTGATTTGAGCGCGGTCTGCGCTGGAGCCTCTGTGGTTGAGCACGGTCGGCACTGAATCTATTGTTTTTTAGCGCTGTCAGCTCTAAAACTTCTGTAGTTGAGCGCGGGCTGAGTGCCGTTGGCGCTGAAACGTGCACAAATTTTGGGAAAACGCATTTTTGAGATTTTCAGCAGATTACTTCCTTATTTTTAGGGACTTTTGATATCTTTTCCAATTCTAATATAACTAGGATGTTTTCTTTAGATAAGATATTATCTTAGGACTATAAATACATGTTACTAGTCAGATATTAGAGACATCTATCATCTACATCATCTCCTATATTGGAAAAACCCTAGTTTTGTAAGATTGAAGGATGTCAGGCTAATTTTTTATATTCAGTTCTAAAGGGACGTGAAACCTTATTTACAAGTAATTGATGGATCAAGTTTTATTCTTTATTCCTTCTTGCATGAAACTTATTCTGATAAGCTATTTCAATTGTTTCTATGCTAATTAATTCATTAATTTAATATAGCCAATTGGATTAGTTTGATCATTAACATCTGCTAGATTAAGGAGTAATATTACGTGTAATTGATAGTATTCCTTGTCACCAATAGGAATTAGTAATATTGATTGTGTCAGAACTTTTGATTATTACTAAGGTTATCAGAAAGCAAGCTAAATAAATCGAGCTTGTGTGTTTATTGCTTGAATTAGCCTAATTCTCTAGTCCTTAATGTTGTTGTCATATTAAATCTAAAGAGCTTGTTTTAGGTTATATGATAGTTAGAATCTGGTAAAGAGGTTGTTTTATTTAGTGAATATCTAAGGAGAATTTTAGATAGCAGAGCTTATTGTTATCTTGGGCTAATAGTTTCATTGAAGGGTAAATAATAATAACTTGGTTGATTAATTACTGTGATTTGGTGGATCCAAACTAAAGAACTGAACTTGTTTATTTATTGGTTAAGCTTATTACTCGATTTTATTTAGTTAGATAATTGATTTTCAAACCCCCCCATCTTTTGTCATTGAATAGATTTTAAACACGTACTCCATGTGGGATCGATCCTTGCTTACTACTGTGCTAATTGTTGACTTTGTGAATAGAAAGTGAGGTTAATTTATGAGTGTGCAAGCAGCAAAAGTATGTGGACTTTGTTCAAGATCAGGACATATTACAGAAGCTTGTCCATATCACCACCAATATGATCCTTATTATGACACTTACAATCCAGATTGGAGGGATCATTCCATCGTGAGCTATGGTGATGATTGGCAGCTAGAGTATGATTTTTTCAAAAGTGGCAGCCTAACCTTCAACAAGTTCAACAGCAGTACCCACATGAACAAGCAATTCCTTCCAGTTCTGAACCATCTCTTGAAGATGCGTTCAAGGCATTCATGACCCAAGCACAACAGTACCAGCAGGAAACAATGACTTCCACACACGTTCTAAAAACTCAGGAAAGTCAGCTGGCCACCACTGTAGGTAGAATGGATTCTCAAAACTCAAGGGAGTTACATTCTCAAATTATTGATGATCCAAGGGAGAATGTAAGTACCTTAAGAAGTGGTGCAGAAGTATGGCAGTAAGGAGAGTACGTGCTTCCAGTACAAGAAAAGATAGACGATGGAGAAGCATGCAACAGTGCTATACCCGATCATAAGTTTCCACCCCTATTTGATTATATACCAACACTTCCTTTCCCTCACGTTTTAACGAAAAAATGGAAAGTTAGAAAAAATTCAGAGTTATATACAGAGGAGTATGAAGATTTTTTGGCAGAAATGGAAAGAAGGGGACAAGAGCTTAAAACTACTAAGGTGGAACAAGAGGTAGAGGTGAATGAATTGATGATTCCTGTTGATTATTACAATATGGATATAGATGATGATACTTCCCCAACTCCTGTTCATATTTTATTGGGACAAGCCGAAACCACTGATGAAGTTAATAAAGAGAAGGCCAAGGAGGAGACAGTGCTATTCAAGGTAATGCCTAACTTTTCTATTCAGATTGAGACTAACTCTTTACCCTGTCAATCCATGTATTCAAAGTCTAAGGAGGAAGAGCAAGAGAAAGAAACAGATTGCAAGGTTAAGGAAAATTTTGTGCAGACAGACAAATGGACTTTGCATACTATAGTTGCCAATAGTATGGACTTGGATAAAAGAGAAGAAATGGAGCAGAATCAATCTCTGAAGGATGCTCCTAATTTGGAATTGAGTCTACTACCAGTTCACTTCAAGTACACAAGTCCAATTACATAGATTAATAAGATTAAGGTCAAGCCAATGCCAATAAACAAGGGCAGCTGCTTGGGAGGCAACCCAAGATTTCAGATTTGATTTTTTTATCCCTTTACTTTTTATTTTGTAGTTGCATTTTAGTTAGTTACTTCGTCTTTGCATGATTGTCTTACATTGGGGACAATGTAAGGTTTGAGTGTGGGGGAGGGGTTTAGGTTTACTTAGGTTTTATTAAGTTCATCCTCCACTATTTCCCCATCTCTATGTGAATCCTTTTCTATTGTTGAATCTATCGTTGGTAATTCCTTTCCAATTCGTGCTACAAATTCTTGGCATTGTTCTTTTTCATAGGGCATACATTTACCTTCTTTCGTAATGGACGGAGAATCTACAAAACGATTGCTGATAATGCTCATTAATTTTTCCATCTGCAATTCTAGCCTAGTCATTCTTTCATTATTTTGTTCCATGTACTTGGGTAACATATCATCCATTGTTGGCTTTTGAACTTGTTGAAACATTTGTTTTCCTTGATTCATATTACTGAAATTGTGTTTGCTTTGCCTGTTATAACCTCCTACGGATTGTGTCGACTCCGCACTGATAGTATATTGTTCACTTGAATGATTCCCTCCACAAATATCGCATACTCCTGCTACAGTCTGTAGAGTTGGTGTACCAAACGAATCCATCTTCTTTGCTATTGCTTCCACTTTTTCCATTAGCGTAGAAATTACATCCATTGAACACATTCCATTTGTTCTAGACTGATTCATTCTTGCTAAAGACCACTGGTAACTATTTGCTGCCATAGTTTCCACTAACTCGTAAGCTTCATCACAACTTTTCTCCATAATAGTTCCACCCGCAGCTGCATCAATATTATTTCGCACTGCATTACACAATCCGTTATAGAGTGTTTGAATTTAAAGCCACTTTGGAATCCCATGATGTGGACACTTCCGCAACAATTCCTTAAATCTTTCCCATGCTTCATAAAGAGATTCGGACTCAAACTGAGCAAATGATGTGATCTCGTTCCTCAACTTCGCGGTCTTAGCTAGTGGAAAATATTTAGCAAGAAATTTTTGTGCTAACTCCTCCCATATAGTTATCGATCCTACCGACAATGAGTGTAACCAACTTTTCGCCTTATCACGAAGTGAAAAAGAGAAAAGTGTGAGTCTGATAGCATCCTCAGTAACTCCATCATACTTGAATGTATCACATATCTCTATGAAGTTTATTAGATGTTCGTTTGGATCATCACTATTTGCACCCCCAAACTGTACCGAACCTTGGACCATCTGAATCATTCCTGGTTGTATCTCAAAAATCTTTGTTTGAATAGCTGGACGTCGAATACTTGATTGACTATCTGATACTGACGGCATCGCATAATCTCGTAGTATCTTCTGCTCTTTCTCAACCATGTTTTCTAAGTCTTACATTCTTAAATTCTTCGCAACTCTACCTGTAAAAAGTTACAATAAATTGTGTTTAAACTAAAATCAAATCGATTATAACTAATATTGGAAGAAAAATTACTAAAATTGTTCCCCGACAACGGCGCCAAAAAACTTGTTGAGCTAAATCTATACTAGTAATTTACGTGCAAGTATACATGGTCAATCAAGTAATAAAGTGATAAGAGAGTGTCGAACCCACGAGGAACAAATCAAACTCCAATTACTAATTTTGTATCAAATTCAATTTTATCCAAACAATAATTGGAGTTGAATAAACTATAAATTTAAAAGAAATACTTTATAACTTAACAAATACCAAAAATGAAATATAGGATTACAATTTCCCCCAATGAGTCATTCCAATCTCTTTACTTTTTCCCTCAAATAATCAATTATAATGAATTATTAACTGAAAATCACAAGTAATTAACTATCCTCTTTCAAGAACATTTAATATTGAAATTCATCTAAAATCATTCACTATATTCCTATGCAAACAATAATAGATACATATACTAAGTACAAATTCCCATACATGTTACATGCGACATATAGATATATTCCTATTCTATATGTAAATACGAATTCCACTCCTAAGAGATTCTTCATAACACATGCTACCATATTTTAGATCTAACCCTAGATTATATCTTCCAATATGATCTAAGTTATCAGATAATTGCTGGCCAAACAATTATAATTAAAAGCAATTATGGTAGATAATTCATAAATAATCAATCACAAGAGGAAGAGATTAATTCAATCAAAAACTAATCATTGGGTTCCATTGTAATCCTAAATAGGAATTAGTTCATAATATAAAAATAACACATCATCATCATTGTGCTAATCATTGTTCAAGTACAAAAATTAAATAAAAAGAATTAAGAAGAACTCTGTAGTTGTTAGTCCCAATCCTTGATCTTCAATCTCTATCTCTTTTCTTCTCTAGATGTCGTTTTCGTCCTTTTTCGGCTGATGATGATGATAATGATGATGATCCAAGTCTATCTATTTAGCCTCTTCAATCTCTAGGACTTCTCCCTCTTTATGTCTTTCCTTACCCTAAGACTTAACAGCTCAAAAACCCTTTTCCTTGCCCCATACACGCGCTCCATGCGCTCGGAAGATCAGACCAGCGTCGCGGCTCACGTTTTGTAGCGTCGTGACCTTTATGCCATGCCGCGGCTCACATTAGCTAGCGCTACGTCTCATTCTCTGCTGTTTACTTCCTCTAATCTCTCCTTCCTTGCACGCCCAATTGAGTTTTCATCCTCTATTAAATCCATTCCTTGCTCCAAGTCTTTGCCTGACAATCTTGGCTTCATAGTAAGGCTGAATATACATTAATTGTTGTTCTTTCTTCATTTCAGATCATGAATTCCAATCCTGCATTCAAAATACTTAAAATGCATCAAAATAATCTCAAAATATTTAAGAAACAACAAAATAATTAAGCCAGAAATACACAATTCGTAGATATAAAATTCACTCATCAATAGGAAGACGAGGAGGTTTGAACAGGGCCTTAAACCCTGGTTGTATAATAGGCTATCTGTGATATAGATATATAGTTTTGTTACTATCTTAAAGAAGGCCACAATAGCTAAGGGTGGAAGCGAAGTTCTAATGAAGTTTCACAAGGAACAAAAGAAGAAGAAGTGTTGACTTGGTCATATTCTAACCTTAAGTTTTGATGATGACTTTCTTATTGTGCTAAATGTTTATTCATGAAAGTACAGGATATTGATGAGACAACAAAGGATTCCTTGAAACTTTATGGATTGAAGACTTGAAGATAAGAATTAAGTCTCTAGAATTGAAATATAAGATCCTAACTTTAATTATATCTCAATCAAGGCTCTAGGATGTGCATTGCATGGAAATAATCATAGAAGTAATTAATTAAAAATGGAAACAATTAATTGAGTTTTCAAAATTAATGAGGATCAAAATATTTGGTAATAGTATCTAATTTTGAAAACTTGAGATTTTCATTCCCATAATTAAATAACAGATTCCTAGAATTAATCTGTTACCATATTTGAGCTGCCCACCAATTAGTTAATTGAATTACTTAATTGATTCACTCACTTTCCATACTAGAATTTCAATTAAGTATATTGCTGGCATGATTCATAAAACCATTACTATAAGCTGTCCATTACTTAGTGAATTGAATCTTCCATAATTGAATCACATACTTTCCACATTATCATCTCAATTGTGGGCATGATTCTCTAAATCAATTATCTTGCTGGCCAAACTTCTTTCCAATGGCTATCTTTGAGTAGGATAAAATCAATTAACAATTTGTCTAGCCTAAAATCTTTCCTGATTAATTTTAATCTCAAACGACTATAATTTTCTTTCACTATAAGATTGGTTTAGTCGTGGCCTGCAAAGACAAGAAGCAGAACAACAAAAAAATATCTAATTTTTTTTCTCTTCACAAACACTTGAAAAAGCTTGTTTAATTTTCTATTATGAAGAAATTATTTAAAGCTGCTATGCTTGTTGATCGATTTCGCAATCAATAAAACACGCGCAAGTATACGCGGTCCACAAGTAATATAAGATAAGTAAAGTGTCGAACCCACGAGGAATTATGCTAAATAATTACCAAATATCAATCGCATGTAAAATCAATCTAATTTAAACAATGACAATATGAATTGTGTTTGTTGTTGATTATAACTAAAATAAAGACAATTAAGAAAGCAAGGTTTTACTAACACGGATAAAGTTCAAGATAAAAAGGTCTAAGATTGCAATATCCCCCAACTCTTCATTTAAACATCATACTCTCTCTTGTTTGGTAAATTAGAACATAAGAATTGCTATCCGAGAAATCACAAGTATATATAAGCCTCTCTCGATGGTCGAATACGTATTTCCTATTGTGGTGTATAGATATATTTCTATTCTATACACAAGCAAGAATCCCATATCAAGACCAATTAATAAGACACATGTCACGTAAAATCCCATTAACCATTCTATCAATTACCAACTTTCACAATAGAAATCATTAAACATGATTCTCAAATGGATACATGTGTTATTTAGGTATATGTCTATCGTAAATACAATCAAATTATCAATCCTCAAGAGTAATACATAAGACTCACGTCACATAATCTCATACATTATCTATAAAGAATATATAACTTTCACATTAATTCATAACTAGGTCTCAACTTACACTTCCTCTCTCAATTTCATATAAGTTACCAAGGTAATTACGGGCCAAGCAATTAATCCTTAAGCAAAGGTTATGAAATCCAATTCATGTAATGACTAACTACCAATCAAAGAGAAAGCATTCAATTTAAACTACAAGTTGGGTTCCATTGCAATCTTAGAATGAAGAGTTTAGCTCATATTCAATTTCAATAACATCATAATCTGATTATAGTACATGGTTTGGAATAACAAAATAAGAAATAAGAACTACAACATATGAAGAAACGCCCCTTTTTTGATGAGAATCCCGAATTGGTGTGGTGTAGATCTTCTTGAGTTGCTCTTGCTTCCTATTTCATGCTCCTAGCCTCCTTGAGTTGATGAAATTCAGATGATTACTACCTTTGTTCCTTTGTTCTTCTTCTTTTTCTCTCAAACCCTAGCCTCCAAAATGTGTAGCAAAAACTCAATAATTCAAAATCCACTCCCTGGATGGCTACCAATCTCGTTACTCTCTCTCCTTCCCATTCCATTATGCTCCTGAATTTGCTCCACTGAAACTCCACTACCAGCAGATGTGACAAACGCCAGCCATATTTCTTGTCCCGACCTGTCGCCCCGGCGACAAAAATGCATTGTGAAGTGCCGCCCCGGCGATAGAATTTGCCTTAGTAACGTCGCCCCGACGATGGCGTCGCCCCGGCGTTGAAAATGACCCTAAGGTTGTCGCCCCGACGATGGAGCTTACTGCTGGTACCTGACTTTTTCCTCCAAAAGTTCCACAATTCCACAATTTTCTACTTAGTGTCACTTCCTGTACAATAATGAAATAACTAGTGAAATGGTGCTATAAATGCTTAAAGATAGCCGAGAATTGGGCCTAGAAAATATCTAATTCGTAGGTATAAAACCCACTCATCAATGAAATAACTTTCAGTTTCTATACATTGCGCTTAAACTGGTGATATCTTTATATTACTCATTGATCATTGCATATTAGTTGAGCCTTGAATTTTTGATATAATTATTGCTTTGATCATTGTTTATCTAGTTATCATCTCTTAATTAATTTTCTAAACAGTTGATAGACTAAGTGGTTAGTCTAGTGTTTCTAATCCGTTTGGAAACTGTAATATTGGTAATTACCATCCTTAGTGGAATATCCCTACTCGCACAGTAGAAGAGAGGATTAGGAGACTTTTGTACTCCGAACCTCTTAAAATCCCTATGTTCTTTACTTTCTGCATTTTACATTCAATCACTATAAGTTTTAATTCTGTGACTTATTTCTACTTCTGTTCACTAAATTTAGAATTGTTTGTTTTCTAATAATCTTTGAAGGGTTTTAAAAAAATATAATTCCATTGTGCTTAATCAATTAATTAACTTATTTAACTAATTTGGTAATATCTCTTTAAAAAGAAAATTTAAAGAATCTATTCACCGCCTTCTAGATCTCTTTGTGCCTTTTGGGAATAACAAGTGGTATTAGAGCGTAGTTCTCTTGAACTAGCTTTACAACTTGAGTAGATCCATGACACTAACTAAAACCAGTTCTGAGCTTGGTAGAGGAAACAAGCCACCCTTGTGCAATAAAGATAAATTTGCTAATTGGAAAGTTCGTATATAGGCGTATATGGATGCAATTGATGATGATATATTCGATGATGTGATCAATGGTCCCTACGTTGCTGCAAAGCTCGTACTAACTCCTGACGATCCCAACAAAGTTGCTATTAAACAGAGAATAGAGTGGACTGACAATGAGAAGAAACTGATGGCTCTAGACAAAAGAGCTAAAAACATTATGTTCATGGCTCTTGAAGATGAATTGTTCAAAAATGTTGTCAATTGTAAGACAACAAGAGAAGTCTGGGAAGCTCTACTAGTGATACATGAAGGAACATAATAAGTAAGGGAGAATAAGTAATCTCTGCTCACCTAATAGTATGAGATGTTCTCACATGTTCCTGGAGAAGAAATAACTGCAACTTATGAAAGGTTCAACATCTTGCCCAACTTACTGAGAGCATTTGTGAAAGTCTATCCCAACTAGGACCTCAACATCAAATTCATGAGAGCTCTTCTAAGCAAGTGGGATGTCAAGACTACTGCAATTGGAGAATCAAAGAACTTGCATGAAATGACTGTGCAAAAGCTCTATGGTAATCTTCTAACCTATTAACTTGAGCTGAATCAGAGAGCAAAAACAACCACAGAGACTAGAAGAAAAGTCACGGGTGTAGCCCTCAAAGCTGCTGAGACATCTTCAAAAGCTCCTATAGAAGATGATACTGATATAGATGATGATGATGAAGATCTATCCATACTTGCAAGGAAGCTGGAGAAGTTCATGAGAAAGGGCAGAAGCAACAACAGAAGATACAACAACAACAATTACAACAATAAGAGAGACCCCTCTAAAGATCTGTGCTACAACTGTAAAAAGCCAGGTCACTACATTGCTGAGTGCACCAAACCTTTAAGAGAGGAGGCCAAAAAGGATAAAAAGAAGGAGTTCTTTAAGAAAGATTAGAGAGCTTACAAGAAGTAACATAAGAAGGAGAAAGGCATTGTAGCTAAAGGTTCCTGGAGTGATAGTGATAATGATTCAGATTTTGAGTTGAGTGATGATGAAGGACCTCAGATGGCAAACTTATGTCTCGTGGTAATGGAAGCTCCCGTTGACAACACCACTGATCATCAAGAGATTGATATCAATGAGGTATTTGACTTCAACTCCCTGATATTGACATTTCTGATCTTAGAACTGCTTTGTGTGACATTACATCAGAGTTGCATAAATATATGAAGTGGTTCAGGATTCTATCAAGGGATTATTTTCTTCTTCAAAAAGAAAAAGAAAGAGTACAACTTGAATGGGAAACAATTCAATAAACTACTAAGTCTCTTTCCAAGTTTGAGGCTGAGAATTAGAAACTGAGAAAAATCACTAAGCAGTCTGCGTAGAGAAAGTCAACTCTAATTTCCAAGATTGAGGATTTAAGAAGAAAATCTCTACATGGAATAGGTCTTCATGTTCAATGGACTCCTGGTCATCAGTCAGAGATGCAGATCAGATCGATTAGGATTAGGATTTGGGGACTTGTCCTCAAATCCTAGTGTGGATATAATTTTAGTTAGAGACTAACAACAATAGTGCTGCTACTTCCCATAGAGGCATTATGTTTATAAAATCTACACAGGTTGCAGAGCCGATTGTTCAAAACTCTATGATTTCTGATGGTCAGATTGTGATTCCTTAGAATAATAAATCACACATTGGTCTATGATTTAAGAAATTACAAGGCAAAGTCAAGCTACCTTCAATCCTCGAACGATCGTAGAGTCTATTCTCACTCACTCTACAAACCAACCAGGTAAGAAACGTAGAGTTGATCCTTACCCTACGAACTCTCAAAATCGTACAACAGTGTAGAGGCAGAGAGAGTGATAAGTGCATATTTTCATTTATTTTTATTCCTATATATTTAGTTTATTACATGATTTATTGTGTATATGCACTTATTAGGTTGTTTATTGATTTCAGGAGAATTCAGAGTCAAAAGTGGAAAAAGATGGAAAATCGGAGCTAAAAGGAGATAAAGATGAAAAGTTGGAAAATTTGAGGTTCTCGCCCCGGCGAGCATTTTGTACTAGGATTTCTCGCCCCGGCGAGGAAGCCTCTGCCCGTTTTCGCCCCAGCGCTTTGCCCCGACCCAGACCTCTCTGGACTTTCTCGCCCCGGCGAGAAACTGAAGAACAAATTCCTCGCCCCGGCGAGAAAGACCGGCGTTGACCAATTTTGACCAGCTTTGACTTTTTGGAATTTTTGAGGATTTCTACTTCAGATTGGATTCTTAATTCTTAGAGACTTAGGGTATTATCTTAGGACTATAAATAGATGTTTTTAGTTTATTATTAGGGAGAATCTTGATAACTACAATTGTAACCCTAATTGGAGGAGATTGAAGGCATGTCAAGCTAAACTTTTACTTTCAGTTCTAAGGGATGTTGAACCTTTATTATAATTAATGGTTTAATCAGGTTTTATTTATTTATTCCTTCTTACATGAGATTTATTCTGATAATCTATTTTAACTGATTACATGTTATTTAATCTGTTGATTTGATTTGGCCAATTGAATTAATTTGATTGATATCATCTGCTAGATTAAGATATGGTATTAAGCAAACGATATTGTATCTGATCATAAGTAGTAATTAATAATACTTGATTGTGGACAAGCTTTTGGGTATTATTAAGCTTATTAGAAGGCAAGTTAAATAATTCCTTATTGTGTAATTGTTGCTTGGAATAACCTAATTCTTTAATTCTTCATGCTGCTGTTATATTAAATCTAGACTGATAGTTCTAGGTTATATGATAGTTAGGGTCTCTTGAGGCGATTGTCACATTAGATTTACACATAAGGAGAATTTCGGATAATTAGCGATTGCGGTTATCTAGGGTTATTAATCTCATCGAAGGGTAAACATGGTTAAACCTGACTTTTCCATAGTTGTGATAAGGTGAAACTGAACTGAAGGACTGAAGCTTTTTATTCATTGATTATCCTTAATTGTTTTGTTAGAGTAGTTAATCAAACTCAAAACCCCCTCATAAATTAGAATAATAGAGTAGATAAAAGATTAATTCACTTCTCTGTGGGATAGATCCTTGCTTGCCATTATACTGAGTTCTATGCTAGTAGAGTGTTAGTAAGGTATTAATTTTGGAGTGTAAAACGACAAGCTACCAAATTTTGGCGCCGTTACCGGGGAAGTGTTATTTATCTTTATTTATTCTTTATTTTATTTTATTTTTGTTTAATTTTGTAGTTTATGACACGATCCTCTCAATCCGTTGATTTGAATTTTGATCCAGAAATTGAGAAAACTGCACGCAGGCTAAGGAAAGAAGCTTGTCAAGCTCGAGGCATCACGATAGATTTCGACGAAGTTCCATCACTGGGACTTAATATAGCACTCGAATTACTGTCAAATACATCATCCACCGAATCAGAGGAAGAAAAAGAGATAGCAGTGCCAAATAATAACCGAACACTCAAAGAATTAACCACTCCCAATCTCAATCAACAACCCTTATGCATTGAATATCCTACCTTAACTGCTGCTTTTGAACTTAAATCGGGACTAATTCATCTTTTGCCTACTTTTCGTGGTCTCACAGGTGAAGATCCGTACAAGCACTTAAAGGAATTTCACAGGTGAAGATCCGTACAAGCACTTAAAGGAATTTCATGTGGTTTGCTCCACCATGAAGCCACATGGAGTAACTAAGGATCAAATTAAGCTAAGGGCGTTTCCATTCTCATTGGGGGATCTAGCAAAGGACTGGTTGTACTATCTTCCTTCAGGGTCAATATAGTCATGGAATGACATGAAAAGGCTGTTCTTGGAGAAGTACTTTTCTGCTTCAAGAGTTGCCAACATCAGGAAGGAAATATGCGGTATTCGACAGTTCAACGGAGAGACACTGTACGAGTATTGGGAAAGATTTAAAAAATTGTGTTCCAGTTGTCCTCCTCGTCAAATAGATGATCAACACCTGATTCAGTACTTTTATGAGGGATTATCATCAATGGATCGGAGTATGATCGATGTTGCAAGTGGAGGAGCACTAGTGGATAAGATACCAGAGGCTGCAAGGACTCTAATTGCAAATATGGCTGCTAATTCTTAGCAGTATGGGACAAGGAATGACCGTGCGCCCGCAAAAGTAAATGAGATGACCATAAGCAATCTTGAACAACAAATTTTTGATTTGACCGCGATGGTTAGACAAATGGCTACAGGAAATACACCAGCAGCAAAAGTTTATGGGATTTATTTGATGAGTGGTCATAGTACTGATTCTTGTCCAACTTTGCAAGAGGATGAAACCGCACAGCAAGCTAATGCGTTGGGAAACTATCAAGCACAACCTCAGCGGAAGTATGACCCATATTCAAATACTTACAATCCAGGATGGAGGGATCACCCTAACCTGAGTTATGGAGGAAATAGACCACCAGCGTAAGGCGTGTATCCGGTTAGACAACAAGGGTTCCCACAAGGCTCTCAACCAGCTCAACCCCAATATCAACCTAGACAGGCAGCCCCTGCAAATTCTGGAACATCTTTGGAAGACATGTTCAAGGCATTCATGAGCTAGGCACAGCAGTTCCAGCAGGAAATGAAAAATTCTGTTCAAGACTTGAGAAATCAGATAGGTCAACTTGCCACCACAGTGGGGAGGTTGGATTCTCAAGATTCAGGAAAGTTGCCCTCCCAAACAGTTGTCAATTTAAGGGAGAATGCTAGTGCGATTACACTAGGGAGTGGAAAAGAGTTGGAAGTACCCAGAGCAATTACGAAAATTGAAGAGGAAAAGGCTAAAGAGGAGACTAAGACACCGAAGGAAATTGTTACCCCACCTAGTCCAGTTAAGACTCCACCATTGTCGTTCCCACCGAGAACCCTCAGGACTTCACAGAAGGAGGAAAAAGAAAAGGAAATTTTGGAAACCTTCAGGAAGGTAGAGGTAAATATTCCTCTTTTGGATGCCATCAAACAAGTGCCCAGGTATGCAAAGTTTTTGAAAGAATTGTGCACTAACAAAAGGAAATTGAAAGATGATGAAAAAATCACTGTAGGAGAAAATATGTCATCAGTGCTTCAAAGAAAAATGCCCCCTAAATGTAAAGATCCAGGAATGTTTACAATCCCATGTAGGATAGGTAATACCAGATTTGAGAAAGCCATGCTAGATCTAGGAGCTTCAATAAATGTTATGCCATTATCTGTATTTGCTTCTTTAAATCTAGGACCTTTGAAACAAACTGGTGTTATCATTCAACTTGCTGATCGTACTAACACTTACCCTCAAGTCTTGGTGCAGGTGAATTAGTTAATTTTTCCTGCAGATTTTTATATTGTGGATATGGAAGATGACAATTCTCCAAATCCCTCGCATATCTTGTTAAGGAGGCCATTCTTAAAAACAATGAGGACAATGATCGATGTGCACAATGGGACCTTGACCATGGAATTTGACGGAGAGAAAATTTAATTCAATATATATGATGCCATGAGGTACCCTAGTGATGTTAATCATGTTTTTGCTATTGACATCATTGATTCTTTAGTACAGGGATCTTTTGAACAAGAACATAGGGAAAGCTTGGAGATGGTCATCGCTAACAACTTGGACATCGATAAAGAGGAAGAATTTGACTAGAATCAGGAATTGAAGGAAGTTATGGATGCATTGCACTCTTTACCAAAATTCATAGATAAGTATGCAGTTCAATCAATTCAATTGCTTGTTTATCATAAAAAACTGTTACCATCTGTGGAGCAAGCTCCAATCTTAGAGTTGAAACCCTTGCCGGCTCACTTGAAATATGCATATTTAGGGACTAATGAAACTTTACCTGTGATTATTGCTAGTAGTCTAACCAAAATGCAGGAAGAGAAATTGTTGAGAGTCCTAAGGGACCATGTCACAGTGTTTGGTTGGACGATAGCAGATATCAAAGGAATAAGCCCCACGATGTGTCTGCATAGGATTCTTCTAGAGGATGGAGCAAAGCCCATAAGAGAACCACAACGACGATTAAATACACCCATGATGGAGGTAATAAAGAAGGAGGTTATAAAATTACTTGATGCAGGTATAATCTACCCTATCTCCGACAGTCAGTGGGTGAGTCCAGTACTGGTAGTTCCGAAGAAGTCTGGAATAACTGTCATCACGAATGACAATAATGAGTTGGTGCCCACACGGATACAAACAGGATGGAGAGTGTGTATTGACTACAGGAAATTAAATGCTGTAACTAGAAAAGACCACTTTCCTCTTCCATTTATTGATCAAATGCTAGAAAGATTAGCGGGGCATACTTATTATTGCTTTATAGATGGTTTTTCAGGTTATAATCAGATCGTGATTGCACCCGAAGACCAGGAAAAGACCACATTCACATGTCCATTTGGTACCTTTGCATACCAGTGGATGTCATTTGGACTTTGCAATGCACCCGGTACTTTTCAGCGATGCATGGTAAGCATTTTTTCTGATCTTTTAGAAAATTGGATCGAGGTCTTTATGGATGATTTCATAGTACATGGCGACTCTTTGGATTTGTGCTTGGAAAATCTAACTCGTGTGCTAGATAGATGCTTGGAAACTAACCTTGTTCTTAATTGGGAAAAGTGTCACTTTATGGTAGAACAGGGTATAGTGCTTGGTCATGTTGTGTCAGCTAAAGGTTTAGAAGTTGATAGAGCTAAGATAGATATTGTGTCTGCTTTGCCTTACCCCGCCAGTGTGCGGGAGATTCGCTCTTTTCTTGGACATGCAGGTTTCTATCGGAGATTTATCAAGGACTTCTCTAAAATAGCTCTGCCATTATGTAAGTTGTTGCAAAAAGATGTGGAATTCCAGTTCGATGAAGCGTGCAAGGAGACATTTGACAAGTTAAAGAGCCTCTTGACCTCTGCACCTGTGATTCAACCGCCAAATTGGAGTCTTCCCTTTGAAATAATGTGCGATACCAGCAACTATGCAGTCGGAGCTGTTTTGGGCCAAAGAGTTGACAAAGTTGTCCATGCCATCTACTATTCTTCTAGAACGTTGAATGCAGCTCAGATTAACTACTCGATAACAGAAAAAGAACTTTTATATGTTGTTTATGCTTTAGATAAATTTCGATCTTATTTACTTGGCACTAAAGTTGTAGTTTATTCTGACCATGCAGCTCTCAGGTATTTGTTAACCAAGAAGGACTCTAAACCCGGGATTATCAGATGGATTCTGCTGTTGTAGGAATTTGACTTGGAAATCAAGGATAAGAAGGGAGTAGATAACTTGGTAGCAGATCATTTGAGCAGGTTTCTAAGAGATGAGGAGGCACTACCATTATATGATTATTTTCCAGATGAGCATCTCTTTTCTATTCATGAGGAATTGCCTTGGTATGCGAACATTGTCAATTATTTAGCAAGTGCATATATTCCTAATGACTTTTCTAAAAACCAGAAGGATAAGCTTAGGAGTGGTGCTAGACATTATGTTTGGGATGATCCATATGTGTGGAAATTTTGTGCTAACCAGATAATCCGTAGATGTGTGCCTAATACTGAAACAATGTCTATTCTAACCTTTTGTCATTCCTATGCTCGTGGAGGTCATTTTGGACCCAAACGGACTGCTCATAAGGTTTTAGAAAGTGGTTTTTATTGGCCAACAATTTTTAAGGACTCATATCTATTTTGTAAATCATGCGAGAATTGTCAAAGAACAGGTAACATATCACATATAAATCAAATGCCACAAACCCCCATTTTAATTGTTGAGATTTTTGATTTTTGGGGTATTGATTTCATGGGACCTTTTCCTGTTTCTCATGGTAATGTTTACATTCTTTTGGCTGTTGACTATGTTTCTAAATGGGTGGAAGCTAAAGCCACCAGGACTGATGATTCTAAAGTTGTTGCAGATTTTGTTAAAACTAACATATTTGTCAGATTTGGAACTCCTAGAGCCATCATCAGCGATAGAGGAACTCACTTTTGCAACAGGATGTTAGCTGCACTTTTCAGGAAATATTATGTTTTGCATAAGATTTCTACATCTTAACATCCGCAAAGCAATGGTCAAGCTAAAGTATCCCACCGTGAAGTGAAATCCATATTGGAGAAAGTCGTCAAGCCAAGCAGAAAAGATTGGAGTCTTCGGTTAGAAGATGTATTGTGGGCGTATAGAACCGCATGCAAAACTTCCATTAGTATGTCTCTGTATAGATTGGTTTTGGGGAAGCCATATCATTTACCCGTGGAGTTAGAACACAGAGCTTTTTGGGCGATCAAGCAGTGTAATATGAGTTTGGATGAAGCGGGGATGCATAGGAAAATTCAGCTACAAGAACTAGAAGAGATGAGGAATGATGTATATGAGAGTTCTAGACTTTACAAGAACAAAACAAAGGTCTTCCACGACAAGCAGATTTTAAGAAATAATTTCACTGTTGGGCAACAAGTTCTCCTATTTAATTCGAGGCTGAAGTTATTTCCAGGTAAGTTGCGCTCTCGTTGGGAAGGTCCTTTTGTTATTACTAATGTGTTCTCTCATGGTGCTATAGATATACAAAATCTAAAGACATGGAAAGTTTTCAAGGTTAATGGACATAGGCTGAAACCATTCCGTGAAGGATTTTCGATGGAGAATCTGGAGATGATAAACCTAGTGGATCCAACCTATGAGTGATTGAGGAGAATCGATGCCGGGCTAACGACGTTAACCAAATGCGCTGCTTTGGAGGTAACCCAAGACATCAAATTTGCTTTTCTATCCCTTCTTATTTATTTGTCTGTTTTTTAGTTATTTCTCTCATCTTTTGAATGATTATTTTACATTGGGGACAATGTAAGGTTTGAGTGTGGGGGAGGGTTTTAGGTTTAGGTTGGTATAGGGTAGGTTTGCTTTAAATGTGAAAATCTAAGTTGTTTTGTGAAAATTTTGAAATTTTTTGTGTTTGGTCAAGTTTTCAAAGGTTTTTGGTTTTAGGATGAGTATTGATGCCACTGATAGAATTTGTTTAATGCTGGATTAATTGATAAATGATGATAACTAAGTTATGGCCCATAGTTGACTGACTTAGATTGAGTTGGAATTGCATGAGTATTTGAGTATGAGATACATGTTTACTTGACTGAGTTATTTGTGGAGTTAACTTTGTGCACTGATTTCATGATTTAGAACTGTTTAACTGCTTATCTTGTTTACAGGATCATGTGAAATTTTTTTGGGGAAATTTGATGAGAATTGAAAAAAGAAACTGAAAAAAAATTGTCTCAAAGGAAAAACATGTGGTGGGTTGAGATGGAGCGTAAAACGCACTCACCCATAAACACATACAACGAGATGGAGCGTAAAACGCACTCGTTGGTGAGAAGGAAAGTGAGATGGAGCATAAAATGCACTCACTTAAGAAAAGAATGAAAGAGGTGAAATGGAGCGTAAAATGCATTCACCAGAATGAAGAAAAAAAAATGAAAAGCAGAAGAGAAAAAAAAACATGTTCTGGGTTTGAGTCAGTGTGCACGGTTGTTGGTCCATATGAACTAAGTTGAGTATCTGTGTAAATCATAGGAGATGCTTATGTGGTTTTGATTTGATTTAGAGATGTTCAGTGGGGAATGATGAGGTTATTGTTGTTAGTTGATTGATATAGTATTGGTCAAATTTCTGTTGATTGGTGTTAATGTTCATAGTTGGTAATTGAATTTGAACCTTTAGAAGTTTGGTTGAATAGAATTCAAATGATTTCAATATAACCTTTGTTTTAGTTTATACGAGGACGTGTAAAGACTAAGTGTGGGGGAATTTGATAAGTGCATGATTTTCATTTATTTTTATTCCTATATATTTAGTTTATTACATGATTTATTATGTATATGCACTTATTAGGTTGTTTATTGATTTCAGGAGAATTCAGAGTCAAAAGTGGAAAAAGATGGAAAATCGGAGCTAAAAGGAGAAAAAGATGAAAAGTTGGAAAATTTGAGGTTCTCGCCCCGGCGAGCATTTTCTACTAGGATTTCTCGCCCCGGCGAGGAAGCCTCTGCCCGTTTTTGCCCCAGCGCTTCGCCCCGGCCCAGACCTCTCTAGACTTTCTCGCCCCGGCGAGAAACTGAAGAACAAATTCCTCGCCCCGGCGAGAAAGACCGGCGTTGACCAATTTTGACCAGCTTTGACTTTTTGGAATTTTTGAGGATTTCTACTTCAGATTGGATTCTTAATTCTTAGAGACTTAGGATATTATCTTAGGACTATAAATAGATGTTTTTAGTTTATTATTAGGGAGAATCTTGACAACTACAATTGTAACCCTAGTTGGAGGAGACTGAAGGCATGTTAAGCTAAACTTTTATTTTCAATTCTAAGGGATGTTGAACCTTTATCATAATTAATGGTTTAATCACGTTTTATTTATTTATTCCTTCTTACATGTTATTTAATCTGTTGATTTGATTTGGCCAATTGAATTAATTTGATTGATATCATCTGCTAGATTAAGATATGGTATTAAGCAAACGATATTGTATCTGATCATAAGTAGCAATTAATAGTACTTGATTGTGGACAAGCTTTTGGGTATTATTAAGCTTATTAGAAGGCAAGTTAAATAATTCCTGATTGTGTAATTGTTGCTTGGAATAACCTAATTCTCTAATTCTTTAATTCTTCATGCTGCTGTTATATTAAATCTAGACTGATAGTTCTAGGTTATATGATAGTTAGGGTCTCTTGAGGCGATTGTCACATTAGATTTACACATAAGGAGAATTTCGGATAATTAGCGATTGCGGTTATCTAGGGTTATTAATCTCATCGAAGGGTAAACATGGTTAAACCTGACTTTTCCATAGTTGTGATAAGGTGAAACTGAACTGAAGGACTGAAGCTTTTTATTCATTGATTATCCTTAATTGTTTTGTTAGAGTAGTTAATCAAACTCAAAACCCCCTCTTAAATTAGAATAATAGAGTAGATAAAAGATTAATTCACTTCTCTGTGGGATCGATCCTTGCTTGCCATTATACTAGGTGTTGTGCTAGTAGAGTGTTAGTAAGGTATTAATTTTGGAGTGTAGAACGACAAGCTACCAGAGAGTTTAGGCCCAGAAGATAGGTTGTAGGTTCTTTTGTTCCACACATGTCCTCAAAGAGAAGGAATTCATACACACACAAGTATGCATCATATAAAATGTTATAACTGCCATCATTATGGTCATATTGCGGTTATGTGTTATTTCTATACTTATTCTGTGTATAAGAATCATAGAGTTAGGTAGGTGTGACTACATCCTTACATGTCATGTTGAAGGTCCTTGTAGATGGTCATCCAAGTGCAGTTGACCTAGTTATGGTTAGTTTACTGTTGTTACCCTTCCTTCCACCTCCTGCATCCATTCCCTCTTCGGACAGTTTCATGCTTGATGATGTTGGGCACCACACACGAAACATATGTTCTTCTTTGGACTTGTACGGTTGGGAGCGATGCGTCCCTCCTACCCACAATTGTAGCATACGTGTAGACACCCAAATTTTTGCACTCGTTCTTTAACCATGACAGGAGGGCAAAAATGTCATTTCACCCTAATGCCAACATATCTGATCAAAGGTTTCTAATGCCAAGATGAACAACCCTAATATGGGGGATTTAATTATGCGAAAGCGTTTAGATGTTTGTGCACATAACATGGTACGAAGGGCTGATCCCCCTAAGTACGAGAAAGATAGGTCCATATAGTCTAACGACTGTTAAAGGTTAAGAGTAGAAATGCTTAACAACCTAGGACATAGTCCATGGTCTTGTGACCCTCAGATGTCGTATCTTTTGATTATTACTTCTCTTATTGTTTCCAAAGCCGAGTTTATCTCAATATTCATTATTCTTGTTACTCTTGCGATTATGTGATGTACTATTATTCTTGTTGAGCAATTGTTGCTCACCCTTGCATACACATTGCAGCTAAGATTGAAAGAACAGACGTGCCATCCACAAGTAAAGGAAAGGGCAAAGCTAGCAAGTGAAGATGAATGATTATGTTTATGTTGATGTCTATGATCTAAGAAGTTGTAATAAGACTAAGACTTGTGTTTTAATTTCCGCATTTGAATGTTGCAATGAAGGTTAGAGGAACCTGGGATTTATTTAAGTTATTTAAGTTGTAACCCTTTTATGGGAAGATGTTTTATTCAGTTAATGTTATTTCCCTTTTATTATGGGTAGTATTGATGCGAATGTTTTGGATAGTGAGCACCAGATCTGTGGGCATTAAGTACCCGGATTTGGGAGTGTTACAGGTTGGTATCAAAGCCGTAGGTTATGAACCTTAGGTGGGGGAACCTTAGGAATAGCTTTTCAGGAACCCCGAGATATTCATACCGTTCGAGAGTAGTTAGTGCAGAGGGAGCCATCTCTGTTGATTACTGTTGTGGGTTCGGAGTATGAGCCTGAGTATGATCCGGAGGAGGAGTCCGAGGAGATTGAGCAGGAGGATGAGAATCCCCAAGAGTTATCTCCTATCACCATTGACGCTGAGTTGTTCGATGAGTTGTATGACCATAGCATAGAGCTACAGGATAGAGTTAAGGAGTTAGAAGATCAGGTTGTGGAATGTCAAGCCGCTCTAGAGTAGAAGGATGCCACAATCCAAGATCTTACATCACGTCTTGCTGAAGTCGAGCAGAGACTAGCTCAGTCTGAGTACCGAAGAGGTCAGTTATTGGCTAGAAATGAAATCGTATGAGATGATTTCAGAGAGGAGACAACTAAGCGGGCGAGAGCTGAAGATGTTTGGTTGAAGGCTGCTGATCGCGCAGATCGCGTTGAATGTGAGGTGCGGTCAAAGAAGGCCAAGATTGATGAGATGGAGTATATTTTCCACACAACAATTGATAGAGCTCATGATCGATTTCATCGTCATCCAATGCAGTTCGATGATCAACCCCGGTATATGATGGATCGCAAGATGGTGACTCATATCATGGAGCAGGAGCGCGATGAAGCTGTGCGCCATGGAATGTCATCGTAGATTATGATTAGAGGTGCTAGCATAGTAATCTATGAGGTTAATAAGATGTAAATCCCAGTCTTGTATAATGGGATAGAATAATGATGTGATCCTGGGAGATTGTTATCTCACGATAAATGAAGTAAATAACATTGATATTATCTATGGCATATTTAATGCAGAAATAAATAATAAAATCAAAGTTTATTTGAGATGTTATGTGTTACCTGAGTATTTAAGTTAAATCTTAGATGTTTAAGTGTGTGCATATTGTCCTGATGAAAATACTTTTAAACAGTAAGATGCCGCCAAGAAGGAGACAAACACGTCAACAGACCCCTGAGGGATCTACAAATAACAACGATGAAGCCAACGCTAACCTAATGCAGCAGTTGGTGAATTTGCTGACTGGGGCATTTGCAAATCAACCTCAAGCCAATGCCACAACTTTCAAGGACTTCAAGGCTATTGGACCAGAATTTCAAGGGTCTGCGAATCCAGTTGAAGCCCAAACTTGGGTCATGGAGATGGAAAAGGTTTTTGCTGTCGCTAGGGTTAGCGAGGACCAGAAGACTGCCTTTGCGACGTTCATGTTAAAGTCGGAGGCTAGTTACTAGTGATAAGCTAACAAGACCCGAGGTGGTCAAGGGGTGGTTTCATGGGAGAGATTCAAAGAGATGTTCTTTGAAACATACTTTCCGCCTAGTTCACAAGTTCAAATGGAGATTCAGTTTCTGGAGCTCAAGCAGTGAACGATGACGGTACCTGAATATGCCGCCAAGTTTAATGAACTAGCAAGGTTTGCACCTTACCAAGTCAGTACCGATGAGAGGAAGGCAAAAAGATTCGAGCGGGGACTGAAGCCCTAGCTTTATACCGGAGTTTCGATGTTCCAGCTTAACTCATTCGCAGCCGTGCTAGAAAAGGCGATCATCGCAGAGGGAGAAAGTGATGCTCTTAATAAATACAAACAGGAGCAGAAAGGTAAAAAGGGTGAAAGTGAGAGTAAGGCTGGTGGTAGCCAGGGTGACAGCAGTCAAAAGAGGAAGTGGAATGATAGTGTTTCAGTTGGGAGTCAGCAAGGGAATCAGAGAAAGAAGTTTGAAGCGTGTGGTAACTGCGGGAAGAGCTATACGGGTGTGTGTATGAAGGGAAATCGGGTATGCTACAATTGTGGTCAAGAGGGCTATATCGCACCAAATTATCCTAGTCCGAATAAGGGTGCCTGTTTCACTTGCGGATCGAAGGATCACTTGGCTCATTATTGTCCTAAGAAGGCAGCTGGAGGGCCAAGCGGTGGCAGGGGAGGTAGCAATGGTGGAAATCTGACAATCATTAAACCAGCACCGTCCAATCGACCTACTGCCCGAACATTCAATATGACGGTGCATGATGTTGTGCAGTCAAAGGATGTGGTGTCAGGTATCATTTCGGTCAATAGTATAAATGCTTACGTATTATTTGATTCGGGTGCTACTTGTTCATTTATATCCGATGATTTTGCTAAGAAATTAGATTTACCTCAGGAAGAGTTAGACTACCCTATGAACATAGAAATTGCGAATAGGGAAGTGATTCTTGTTAAAGTTGTACACAAGAACTGCCGGATAGATAATAAGGGTCATGTGATGTCAGTAAACCTAATCCCAATTCAACTTGGGGAGTTTGACGTTATTTTGGGAATGGATTGGTTGTTAAACCATGGGGCAGTTATTGATTGCTAAAAGAAGTGTGTGAACCTTATGACTCTGTCAAAGGTAGTATTTTATGGCAGCAAGTCGCCTAGACAAACGAGTTGTCTGACGATGATGCAGGCCAGGAAGTTGTTGGGACAAGGCTGTGTGGGATACCTAGCTCACATAGTCGATACTCGAAAGGTGGGTGTAAAGCTGGAGGAGATACCGGTAGTTAAGGATTTTGCGGACGTATTCCCAGATGATTTGTCGGGACTTCCGCCAGATAGGGAAATTGAATTTGTAATTAATCTAACACCGGGGACAGCTCTGAAAGTAGTATGCACATAAGCCAATCATATTTGATATGATGTAGCATATACTTTGTAATCTTATTCGTTTATTAAAGACATTTTACTTTATCTACATTGTGCTGCTATATTAAATGTGATAAACCCATAGTTTTGAGCAATGCTTTTAGAATCATGATAGTGATAATGCTAATGAGATCTAAATTCTAGATAGCTCACAAACTAAAATCGTTCCTAATCGTTGGATTACTAAAAAGGGGATTAGTGAATCCGGATAGATTAGTACATATGTTGTTTGCTCTTAAGAAGAGAATGATTGATCTCATAATCATTTGTGTGGAGACACTAAAGCTAGTATGTAGGTGCTTATTGGAGAATAAGTTCGCTGAACGTGGCTCGCTAAGGAATACCTAATGGAGTTTTACTCGGCTGTCAATAGGAATTCATCTAGTGATAGCAGTACAAGTGATCCTTGGACTTGAGATCATCATAGTATCTTGTGTATGAGGAGTTATACTTTGACATGTCCCTTAAGACCTTTAGGGTATATCAAAGGGTATGATTGAGTATAATAAGTTGTACATGGAGATAGGTGAATGATCAACAAAGAATCTATCACATCTAGTAAAAGATGTGAATGTCCTATGTGATTCGATAAATGACAACTCAATAGTCCTTGGCCAAGGCAGAATGAAATTAGAAAGGAGTTTCTAATTTGCATTATTTAGAGTTGTGCATTTGGGAATCGAAATACATATAATTAAATAAAATAAGACTTGACAGTAATTCCATGTCTTATATTTAATTGGGACATTGTATGGTAGAAGGATTGAATTATATGGTAACTATTCACTGAAAGGTTCCTTTGTGATTAATGTTGCAATCTATATTATCTGGAAAGTCGTTGATCGCTAAGGGGGCTTACCCTTATTGTAGAATAAATATTATTTATTTAAATTAATTAAATAGTTTAATTTATTTATTTAAATAAGATTAGAATTGTTCTAATTGATTTATTCACAACCGGTTTAATATGGATAACCTAAAGGGTCACACCGCAAAAGAAAAATATTTATTGAAGAAGTAAATGGCATAATTGTAATAATAAGTTAAGTGTATTTAATTTAATCTATGGAGATAGAATAAATTAAATAGCTTAATATTTATTATTTAATATTTTAAAAATATTAAATATAAATTAATAAGAGGAGTCTTATTTTTATTATTATTACTATTACTATTATTTAATTCCTAATAGGGATTGAGAATTAATTAATAGAAGTACAATCTCATGAATTCCTAATTAGATTAGGAGTTTAATTTAATTAAAGGAGTTTAATTAGAATAGAAACCCTAATCCTAAATAGTTTAGGGAAGTGTTTTCTTACATCTATAAATAAGAGAAGTTTTATCATAGATTAGGGTTACACACTCTTGCATAAGAATTGTGGAGAGTACTTACAATTTCTATAGAGATAGAAACTAGGGTTTTGTCAACACCCATCTTCTTGAACAAGTATTATTTCTTGGTGGATCACCTCTAGAGGCCAAACACTTGGGTGGCTAACGTTGATCAAAGAAAGGAATTTAATCGGTGGAATTCAAGAAAACGCGAAGGAATTGGAGGTGAACTTGTACCTGAGGAAGCTAGAATTCTGCAAGGGTATAATTCTTATTCTCCATCTCTTTCGTTTAATTAATAATTGTGCATAAAGAAAGATCATGGTGATGGTTTGTATAAAATTTTAAAATCTGATTTTATCTCGCTTCCGCTTTATTTATGTAATTTGATTGCATGTTCGCGTTATACAAACCTAACAATGGTATCAAGAGCCAAACTTTATGCGAATTATTAATTGTTTAGATTTTGTATATACATTGATATGTGTTTAGAACAATTTAATTGGGCATAACTGTTTGTGTAAAATTATTTTATTTTTTATTTAAAAAAAATTAAAAAAAAAATTGGTCAAAGTCAACCGTCAAACGTTGACCGTTGACTGGTCAACTGATGACGTGGCACTGGCTGCTGATGTGGCGCTAACTGGTCAACTTTTGACTGCTGACGTGGCGCTGACTGGTCAACTGTTGACGTGGCGCTAACTGGTCAACCTTTAAAAATGAAATAATTAATTTGGAGCTAGAAGGTTTTGAACCCTTAACCTATTGGTCATAAGTTGGAAGCCTTACCACTACACCAGAATCACTTTTAATTATGAATTAGAATGTTTAATATTTAAACTATATAATTCTGGGTTTGAAATTTGACTTAAAGGCTTGTTTGATTATTTCTTTTAAGGGTTTATGATCAAGGGTTGACCTCATTTTATTTTTTTATTTTTGTAAATTAAAATAAAGGAGTTTATTTTGATTTAGAATTTGATTAAAAATAAAGGAGTTTATTTTTATTCAAAATTGGATAAATTAAAATAAAGAAGTTTATTTTGATTTGGAATTTGATTAAAAATAAAAGGAGTTTAGTTTTTATTAAAAATTGGATAAATTAAAATAAAAGAGTTTATTTTGATTTGGAATATGATTAAAATAAAGAAGTTTATTTTAATTGGAATTGGATTTCATGATAACTAATTAGAGTTGGAATTGGATTCCATGATAACTAATTGGAGTTGAAATTGGATTTTATACTAACTAAAATTGCCCATTAAATGATATCAATACATATATGGAATGGTTTTATTATTCATGAGATGAATGTTATTTATTGATGCATATGGAGATATGTATAATAATAAATAGGGATTGATTATGGACTATTGACCAATGTGCGATTGGATTTATTTTAGAGGATGCTTGAATGGGTTTTTATAAATGGGGTCTGCGTACCTCGTCTTCTCTAGTTTTTCTTGATGTAAATTCTATCTTCCTCCTATGTACTTCCCCTTGACTACTGATCAAGGTTTCTATTTATTTTAAATAGTTTATGTAATAAGACTAGTTAGAATTATTTTGAAGAATTGGAGACAAAGGAGCGCTTGAAGACCCGTTTGTAATAGAGCCCGGGATTTAAATGTAATAGTTATATTTAAATTTAATTCTTGCACTCTAAGTTTGACCTTTTGGTTCACTTGGTGGCTCTAGTGAACCAAACTAGAATAAAAATCCATAATCAATCCGGGTAGAATATAGTATTCTATATGTGCATGCTTACTATATATATATATATATTATATATTATCCAACATGTTTCGCATGTTAAATAATATGACGCGTATTTTAAATATATATGTGCATGCGCGCTAAACAAGATGAGACAAATAATAACAAATCCCTCAAAGAAATCATATTAAGTCCTAAGCGTTCAAAGATATTTGGAATATCGAACATCGCCTTCTAGCATGGTAAAGCAATAGAGTATTAAATATTTAATATGAGTTTGTTGTGCACACACAAGGCGAGTATTAAATATTTAAGATGTTGTTTTATCACATTTGATGCTTATTAAGGAATTGAACATTACTGCTTTGTTGTGCACACACAAGGACGGTCTTTTTCTTTTCACATATATGGAAGTGCTAGGTTGGACTTAACTTGGATTATTTTAGTTTGGATGTGCACACACTGGACCATTATAATCTAAGAGGCAAAATACAAGGAGTTACATAGTGATATAATTGACAATAGTTGTCTACCTATTTATTTATATATAGTTTGTTGTGCACACATAAGGCTATATACATTTGAAATGAGATCCTTATCCTTCACTAGCAAATCTTTAATTAGATTTGTCGAACTATATATTGAGGGTAATATAGTTTGACGAAAATAGTGGGAGATACCAATTTAAATAAAGACCTAATTTATTGTGGTAATTAATAAAATGAATGTATGCTAAAATATTGTTAATTCATTTACAGAATTTTATAATGTCTAATTTATTATCACTGCAGAGCATATTAGATGCTAATTAACTGGACCGAATTACACGGACTGATTAAGGAATCTGAGAATAGTTCTCATGGCTGAAAAGCTATCTTATATCCTTAATATGCCTATCCCTGCAATGGTTGCAGACAATGCCTCTGAGGAAGAAATTGCTACTTTTAGAAAGTGGCAAGATGATGCACAGTTGGCTCAATGCATCATGCTCACATCCATGAGTAACGAGCTTTAGCGTCAGCATGAAACTATGGATGCTCCTACTATACTCCTGCACCTTCAAGGAGTTGAATGGTGAGGACAGTAGGACTATTAGATATCAGATATCTAAGGAGCTCTTCCAATCTAGAATGACCGATGGCAGTACAGACAAATGTCCTAAAATGATCAATCTGATTGAACAATTGAGACAACTAGGTTTTGTCATGGATGGAGAGTTGATCCAAGATTTGATCTTGCAATCACTTCCGGACTCTTTCTCACAATTTGTTGTGAATTTCCACATGAATAAGTTATATGTCAGTCTGCCTGAGTTGCTTAAATATGTTGAAAACTATAGAGAGTCATTTTCTAACCAACAAAGACCAAGTCTTACTGGTAGGGGCCAAAGGATCTTTTGAAAAGAAGAATAATTCAAAGAAAGTATAAGGAAAGTAAAAACAAAGGATAATAAGAACAAAACTGATGCGGATAGCAAAGGAGTTTGCTTCCACTGCAATAAGCCTGGACAATGGAAAGGAAACTATAAGGAGCATCTTGCAGAGGCTAACCAGAAGATGCTTAGTGAAGCTTCGGTTACAGATATAAGTTTGTTCATAATTGAAATAAATCTTTCTATAAGTCAAGGTTCTACTTGGGTATTGGATACCAACTATAGTTCTCACGTATGCAATCCAATACAGAGAACAAGCAGAAGTAGAAAGCTAAACAAAGAGTAAGTAATCTTACGTGTGGGAATGGAGCAATGGTTGCTACATTAGCCGTAGGACCTTATAGTTTAGTGTTGCCTGCGGGCAAGTCTATTAAGTTAATAAGTTGTTATTATATTCCAGTTCTCTTTAGAAACATTATTACTTTCGTTGTTGGACAAGGAAGGTTCTGGTATTATATTTAAGAACAATTGTTGTTCTATTTATAATGATAATGTTTTGTTTGAAGCTGGAAGATTACTTAATGGACTTTGTATACTTGACTTATATGAAAATAATTTTACAAATTGAACAAACTAGTAAAAAGAAAAAGGAGATGATCATTCAAAGAGTTGAATATGTGTATTTGATGAAATACAAGTCTGAATCATTTGAAAGGTTCAACGAATTCAGAAGTGAAACAAATGACAAAGTATTAAGATTCTTTGATCAGATCGAAGAAGGAATACTTGTACAATGAGTTTCTAGATCATCTCAAAATGGTATTTTCTCATAATGGACGACGCTTCATGATACGCAATAATTGATTAGTGTATCTAAAAGGAGAAATTGTACCTTGTTGGACATGGTGCAGTCCATAATGATTTTTTACCGACATTCCAGTATCCATCTGGGGTTATGCCCTAGAAACAGCTGCATATCTACAAAATAAGGTAACCTCAAAATCTGGCCCCAAGACTCCATAAAAGTTATGGATAGGGAGGATTCCTAATCTTAAGTGTGTTAAGATAAAGGGGTTGTCCAACTTATGTGAAAAGGTTTCAAAAGATAAGTTTGGGACAAAATCTAACAAGTGCAGATTTGTGGGATATCCTAAAAAGGGTTTAGAATATTATTACTATAATCCTACACGCTGCCTTCTTGGATAAAGGTGTTTATCATTGAAGGAGCTAGTGGGAGGATAATAGATCTTGAAGGAGTTCAAGAACCACAAAGCATTTTGAGTCAAATCGAGGAACCTGTAGATAGACCTATTGTACCACAACCGAATCGTAAATCTGGAAGAGTACCGAAGATACCTAGAAGGTATGGATTCATCATAGAGGATGATGATGAGGTACGCATCATAGATGATGATGATCCAGTTATATACGATGAGGCTATGAGTAGTAAACACTTAGAGAAATGGTAGATGGCCATGAAATCCGAAATGGACTCCATGTACGAGAACCAAGTATAGACTTTGGTTACTCCATTGAAAGGCATAGTGCCTAAAGGGTGTATATGGGTTTTTAAGAGAAAGATTGGGGCAAATGGCAAGGTGGAGACCTATAAGACCAGACCTGTTTAAAATATTTAAAATCAAGTCAAGGAGTTGACTGTGATAAAACTTTATTGTTAGATATCATGGTATAAATTTGATGTTGTGCTCTTGATGAACATATGTATCAGTAGCCAAGATTGTAAAGTCCTTAATGGTAGACATATGTACAAGGACTTAGGAAAGAGAAGATCAGATATGTTAGGATGATCTAAGCTGTATTCAATATCTGTAATATCCTAGCAAATTGTAAAGTCCTTTATTGAAGGTGATGTACAAAGGACTTAGAAAAGATCAAAGCTGTTAGGTTGATCTTGTGTGCTGATCGTAGAGTACTGCCATACTCCAAGTAAAAGGACGTAGAGCTTCCTCGGCAGGATGCAGAGCTTCCTCATCAGGACGTAGAGCTTCCTCGGCAGGGCGTTGAACTTTTCCGGCATGACGTAGAGCTTCCTTAGCAGGACGTAGAGCCTTCTCGATGAAACAAAGAGTTGTCCCTGCATCACAAGACAAACTCTCAGCTATCGTAGAGTTGTCTATACCAGTGCTCACAGAATAAATCAGCACCTCTGAAGAAAAACATAAAGGCAAAGCATCGATGCTATTTCAGAATGATCAGAATGAAATATGAAGATCACAGTGCATATCTACAAGCATCAAATGACTACATAGCTGCAACTCTTTAGACACACTGACGACACTACGTCTAAGCAAGAACGTAGAGTTAGACGACTGATGAGCAACTCAGATTTGAGAAAGTGTATTCTAAGTTGCCCATAACAAATTGACAGTAGAATGACCTGCCCAAGACAGTTGCTGAATATTAAATAAATAAGTGGGGAGCAAACAGCTACAGTCTGCAGTCGGTCAGAGCACTATCTTAAATCAGACTAATGGAAGCTGACTCACCCCACTTACACAGTTAACAAGGAATAAACTATTCCTAAACTCAGCAACACATCTCAACGGAAGAATCAGATACAACGGCCACATTTTCAACGGAAAGATTCTCAAGAGCATCTATATAAGGCAGAACGATTGAAGCTTCAAATCAAGCAAGAACAACGAAAAAGAAGATCATACTCGGAACACTATCATACTACAATCCAAGAGGAAACATCTTGCTTCGTTGCTGAGTTTATCAAACCCTATGCTTCAAGCAACTCAGTAACAACAAAACAAATCACTCTTCATCAAGTGAAAGGGTCAATAGGTGACCAACCTAAGACAAGTCTGCTGGACTTGTGGAGTACCAAAGGGTACCAAGGATTCTAAGGCTGTTGGTCTTAGATTATAGAGTTCCAAGGCTGCTGGCTTTGAAGAGTACGTTGAGTACTGGTGTTCTAGGACTGAGAGTTTTGAAGGAATCTTTGTGATTCAGTTGTAACGATATCCTTAGTGGATTTGCTACTCGAGGAGTAGAACAGTGGAGTAGGAGTCTTGTGTGCTCCGAACCATTTAAAACCTTACATCTATCCCTTTGCACTTATTAACTGCTATAACTGCTATAACTGCTTTACTATATTCTCTGCTATCGTTCTATTTTCTACAAGGGGTTCTTATAAATCATATTCCGCTGTGCTTAATTGTTGGATTCATTAACCTAACTGTTAAGTCATCCTTTTGTAAAGAAAAGAAAAGAAAACGCAAAGTTTTAAAATATCTATTCAACCCCCCTTCTAGATATCGTTTGTGCCTCTGGAAACTAACAATTGGTATTAGAGCAGGTTCTATTAGTTAAAGCCTAACCCACTTGAGTAGATCAATGGCATAAACCAGAAATGGATATAAGCAAGGCGGAGGAAACAAACCGCCCATGTGCAACAAGGAAAAATTTGCCAACTGGAAAGTTCGCATACAGGCATACATGGATGCCATTGACGAGGATCTATTTGACACTGTCATCAATGGGCCTTATGTACCAACCAAGCTAATGCCAACTGCTGAAGATCCAAATAAAGTCTCAATCAAACTAAAGAAAGATTGGACTGATGCAGAGAAGAAAACAGTTTAGTTAGACAAAAGAGCCAAAAACATTCTGTTCATGGCTCTAGAAGATGAATTGTTTGAAAATATGGTCAACTGTACAACAGCTAAAAAAGTATGGGATGCACTGCTGATAATGAATGAAGGAACGGAAGAAGTCAGAGAAAACAAGCAATCCTTGCTCACTCAGCAGTATGAAATGTTCACCCACATCTCAGGGGAAAACATCACTTCCATATATGAAAGATTCAACGTACTACTCAACTCTCTTCGAGCGTATGGAAAGACCTATCCAAACAAAGATCTCATCATCAAGTTCATGAGAGCTCTACCAAGCAAATGGGATGCCAAAACTACTGCCATTAGAGAGTCAAAGAATCTTCATGAAATGACTGTTCAGATGTTATATGGAAATCTTCTCACTTATGAACTGGAGCTGACCCAACAAGCTGAAACACTGTCAGAAGGAAAGAAGAAAGAAAGAGGAATTGCTCTAAAGGCATCTACTTCAAAAATAGCTGACTCAGATGACGATGAAGATGATGAACTCAATGATGAAGGAGTTGCTATGCTGGTCAGACACTTCAAAAGATTCATAAGCAGAAACAACAGACAGAGGAAGTTCAGTAGCAGCTCTAAAGAACAAGTTAATGACTTGTGCTACAACTGCAAACAACCAGGTCATTTCATCGCAAACTGTCCCAAGCCTCCAAGAAATAATCCAAAGAAGGACAAGAAAAGATCAGAGTTCAAAAGCCACTACAAGGCCAAGAAAAAGGAAAGAGGGTTCGTAGCTGAAAGTTCATGGAGTGACTCAGACAACGACTCAAGTCCTGAATCAGGTGAAGATGAAGAAACTCAAAAAGCCAACCTATGCCTAATGGCCAAAGAAGGAAAAAGCAAGAAAGAATTCAATGTGGATGAGGTATTTGACTTTTATTCTCCTGATTTAACTATTGATGACCTTAGAGATGGCATGCATGACTCTTTGATAGAATTGCATAAATATATGAAACTGTTTAGAATTCTGTCAAAGGATCATTCTCTCCTTCAAGAAGAAAAAGAAAGAGCGGTCGTAGAGTTGGAAACTGCTCTACGAACGGCTAACTCATGTACCATTCTTGAAGCTGAGAATGCTAACCTAAGACTTGTAATTGAGCTTAATACTCAGATGGAGTTAATTCTAGTCTCCAAAATCCAGGAACTAGAAAAGACTATCTCATCATGGAACAAGTTCTCTCTATCTATGGATACCATAATCTCTAGTAAAAGATCAGTAGCTAATCGATCAGGACTGGGTTTCTGCAATTCTCCTTCAGAAATCTCAGTGGCTGAGCCTATGGAAGCTAATGATAATAGCCCTCCTAATTTTAATAAGAAAATTGTATTTGTGAAATCCCTACAGGATATTAATACTTCTCATTCAAATTCTGCAAATCAAAGTATTGTCTCACACACCACTCTAGGATTCAAGAAATCAAAGAGTAAGTCAAATTCTGCATTTAAGTCACGAAGGGACGTAGAACATGACAAGACTCTCTCTACGAACCAACCTGACAAGAATCGTAGAGATAACTTCAACTCTACGAAAGCTATGAATCATAGAAGTGAAAGAAAGCAGAAGAGAGTTAAGCCAAAAGGTGTGAAGTACTATCATCCACACATTTCTATGACAAAAAGGAGTCCATACTCACACACAAACATGCATTACATTCAATGTTACAATTGCTATAAACATGGTCATAAAGCTGCAGAATGTTATTTTTATCCTATACTGCACAAACCCAAAATCAAACAGATTTGGGTTCCCAAAGTTACTAATGAATATGGACCCAAGCAATATTGGGTACCAAAATGAAAGCTGATTCTTTCTGCAGGTACAAAGCTCCAGTGAATCAACATGGTACCTTGACAGTAGATGCTCTAGGCATATGACAGGCAACAAGGCTCTCCTGTCAAACTTTGAAGAAAAAGATGGTCCTGCAGTCATCTTTGGTGATAACAATTCTGGAAAGACAAGAGGATATGGTTCTGCTGGGAATGGTGTTGTGTCCTTCAGCAAAGTGGCATACATTTAAGGACTAAAACACAATCTTCTCAGCATCAGCCAACTGTGTGATAAAAATCATCAAGTCACTTTTCTCAACAATCAGTGTCAAGTCAGAGACATGACGACCAACTCATTAAAGCTGATAGGAACCAGAGAAGGAAATGTCTATACTGTCAACCTTGCAGAGTTAAGACCTGATGAAGCTGTATGTTTTCTTGCCAAAGCTTCTGAAGACCAGTGTTGGCTGTGGCATAGGAGGTTATCTCACTTAAACTTCAAAAGCATGTCAATACTTGCCTCAAATGACCTAGTTGCAAGACTGCCAAAGCTCCACTTCATCAAAGAGAAACCCTACAAAGCATGCCAGTTTGGAAAACAAACAAAAAGCTCATTCAAAAGCAAAGCAGTCAACTCAAATGATAAGCCCCTTATGTTACTCCATATGGATCTCTTCGGGCCTATCCCAATTACAAGCCTTGGTGGAAAGAAATACTCTCTGGTAATAGTGGATGACTACACCAGATTCACATGGGTATTCTTTCTGAGCTCTAAAGATGAAACCAGCTCTCACTTGATCAAGCTGTTCAAACTTGTCATGAATGAGAAAGAGGAGAAGATCAAGGCCATAAGGAGTGATCATGGAAGAGAATTTGATTTCACTGAGGTAGAACTTTACTGTGAAGAAGATGGCATAAATCACAACTTCTCAGCCCCAAGAACTCCACAACAAAATGGAGTAGCTGAAAGGAAGAATAGGACATCGATTGAAGCAGGAAGAACATTACTGGCAGCTGCTCAACTCCCTGAGTACTTTTGGGCAGAAGCTGTCAGCACTGCATGCTACACTCAAAACAGATCTCTCATTCACTCCCTCCTACAGAAGACTCCCTATGAATTATGGAAAGGAAGGAAGCCAAACATTAGTTACTTTTGTGCCTTTGGTTGTTTATGCTACATCCTCAACAACGGCAAAAAGTATTTAACCAAATTCCAACCCAAGTCAGATGAAGGAATTTTTCTTGGCTATGCTACAGACAGCAAGGCCTACAGAGTATTCAACAAGGAATCATTAAGTGTTAAAGTCTCTATTCATATCACATTTGATGAGTCAGAATCAAAGAAGAAAACTTTCTCACTCAATGATCCAGCAGAAGAGGACTCTACGATCACTGAGTCCAAAATCATAGAGACAGGCTATACGATCGTCGAGCCAGAAGCAGTAAGCACAGAGCAAGAAGAAGCAAACGTAGAGCTCATTATACCTGACAATAAGTCTCTACAACCTGAACTAGAAATCAACCTGGAAGAACTCAGACAAGAAGGCACCAGAACTGATGTTCCAAGAAGAAGAAGATGGACAAAGGATCATACTGAAGATCTGATAACTGGGGATCCTAATGCAAGAGTCAGAACAAGATCAGCAACTCAAAATGAATGCATCAACCTAAGCTTTCTTTCTCAAATAGAACCCAAAAAGGTAGAAGAAGCCTTAGAACACTCAAACTGGATAGAGGCCATGCAAGAAGAACTCAACTAGTTTGAAAGAAGCAAAGTCTGGAGATTAGTTGAAAGGCCAACACAACATCCAGTCATAGGAACCAAATGGGTTTTTAGGAACAAGATGGATGAAGATGGAATTATCACAAGAAACAAAGCAAGACTGGTAGCTAAAGGTTACTCACAAGAAGAAGGGATTGACTATGATGAAACCTTTGCTCCAGTTGCAAGATTGGAAGCAATCAGAATCTTTCTTGCCCATGCAGCCCACATGAAATTTAAAGTCTTCCAAATGGACGTCAAGAGTGCTTTCCTCAATGGAGAACTTCAAGAAGAAGTCTATGTTGAACAACCTCTAGGTTTTGTCAATCTAACTCTTTCTAATTATGTTTATAGATTAGATAAAGCATTATATGGATTAAAACAAGCACCTAGAGCATGGTATGAAACACTCACCAATTTTCTCACAGAAAAAGGATTCACTAGAGGTAGAGTAGATACCACTTTATTCCTAAGAAAGCACAAGGATAAATCACTTCTAGTTCAAATCTATGTGGATGATATTATATTTGGTTCAACTGATGAAAAACTGTGTGAAAGGTTTGCCAAGCTAATGCAAAGTAAGTTCGAAATGAGCATGATGGGAGAACTGAACTTCTTCCTTGGACTTCAAGTAAAGCAAACTGATAAAGGTATATTCATCAACCAAGCCAAATACATCAAAGACCTATTAAAGAAATATGGCACGGAATCAGCTTCTATCATGAAAACTCCCATGACACCTGCAACCAAGCTTGACAAAGATGAAAAAGGTAAAAGTATTGACATCACTCAATACAGAGGTATGATTGGATCTCTTCTATACCTAACTGCCAGTAGACCAGATATCATATTTGCCACTTGTATTTGTGCTAGATTTCAAGCTAATCCTAAGGAATCTCATTTATTAGCTGTAAAGAGAATCTTCAGGTATCTTAAAGGAACACAAAATTTGGGACTCTGGTATCCCAAAGAGTCACCCTTTGAGTTAATGGGATATTCAGATGCTGACTATGCAGGGTGCAAGATAGACAGGAAAAGCACAAGTGGTACATGTCAATTCCTTGGAAATAGACTTGTCTCCTGGTTTAGCAAGAAACAAAACTCAGTTTCAACCTCTACTGCAGAAGCTGAATATATTGCTGCAGGGAGTTGCTGTGCACAAATCCTATAGATGAAAAATCAATTAGCTGATTATGGTTTTATGTTTAAATCTATTCCAGTTCATTGTGACAATACTAGTGCAATTACTATAACTCATAATCCTGTCATGCATTCAAGAACCAAGCACATAGATATAAGATATCATTTCATAAGAGATCATGTGCAAAGTGGAAATATAGCATTACATTATATTCCTACTGAAAATCATCTTGCTGATGTTTTTACAAAACCTCTAGATGAATCTAGATTCAACATGCTGATAAGTGAACTAGGAATGCTAAATTTACATTCATAATATTATGCTTTGAAATCCACTAACTCTGCAGAAAGATGGTTTGAAGAATAACGAAAACTGGAAAAACAGCTCAGTGGAAACCAAGCTGCCAAGACGTACTTTACGATCGTCGAGAAAAATGGAGGTCGTAGAGAAGAAAGGGCTCTACGATCGTCGAGATGTACTCTACGATCGTCGAGAAAAGATGAAGGTCGTAGAGTAGAAAGGGCTAAGGAATGAGACGTAGAGCTCAGAAGAAGCTAAAGGGCAAAACAGTCTTTTTCCTTTGGTCTAAAACGAGCACGCACCAAACACGTGACTCTTAGTCCACTCAGCAGAAAAAGAGGGAAGTTTTTCACTAACTCATTTCAAATTATTTTCTTCTGAAAAACTCTTCCTCTCCATCTTCACTGAAACCCTAGCTCTCAGCTTTAATCAAACTCTGAGCAAAGTTCGTCCTTGTGCAGCAAAATCAAAGAAATTCTCAAATGGCACTCTCACCAGTAATCTCAGGGAACTCCCTCGATTTTGAAGATTTTGCTTCAGCTGAAACAAAGTACAAGAGAATCATCTCCTTGCTGCGACGATCAGGACTCTACGAAGCCCTCGACACCAACACTCTGATATATCCAGCATTGGTGAGAGAATTCTATTCAAATGGAATTATTGGAGACGGAATCCTGTCAACGAAGGTCAAAGGGATCCCACTTCAGCTATGTGCCTCAGAGATCAATGTAGCCCTATGTTTCAAAAATGACGGGCTCACTACTATCCAGTTCATCAACACAGAAGAAGGGCTGAAGCGAATGCATCATGAGAACAACCCAAAGCTGAGGGGATTAAAGAAAAAGGAATTCCCTCAAAAGTATGAGTTCCTTGCTGACATTGTGGGTAAATGTATTCTTTGCAAAGACTCAGCTCATGATTCTGTTAACGACATTCAGCTCAGAATTATGACTGCTATTGTGAAAAAGGTTCAACTGAATTATGGTGCCCTTCTCTTAGAATGGATTGGAAACTGAGTATCAAATGATGGAAAAACCCAAGGGGCAAGGAAAATGTTTTATGGCAGATTCATCACTATTATCATTCAAAAAGCACTGGGAGATCGCATTGGGGATGATGAAGGAGAGGCTATCAATTTCCACAAAAGGATAACTCAAAAGTTATTCGTAAACTGGAAAAAGAACCCAGCTGGGAACTTGAAATCAGCTCAGACAGAAGACAGTGAGAAGACTCAAAGTGAAGCAAGAAAGCCTTCTATGAAAAATATGTCTGTTGTTGTAGAAACTGATGAAGTAGAACAGGAGGTGCCAGCACTAACTAGGAAAAGCAAAGGGAAAAAGAAGGCAGTATCCCAAACTGAAGAAGAACCACAAGGGTCATCGAATGAAGGACCCACGTCACCGTCTGCTGAAGCAAGGCCCTCTCTATCTTCTAAAGCAGAGAAGAAGAAGAGAAAACAACTGGAAAAATGCAGTGAAGAATCACAACCAACCTTGAAGGTATACCATAAGAAGGGAAAACACAGCTCCAAACAAAGCCTTCCTACGATCGCTGAGGATACTCATTCTACGTTCGTAGAGTTGAGAACTGAAGAAGCTGCTGAAAATGCTGGTCAGCCTGGCACTATGGCCACTTTCGCTGAACCATTGGCCAGGAAGGTTGTTGAACCCAAGCCAAAGAAAATGAAGAAGAAACTGATGACCTTAGCTCAAAAAGAGCTTAATGAAGCAATGCTAAGGATCAAGGGGGAAGAAATCAAACTGGCAGATCAAATCGCCGCTCCAGCTGAGGGGGAGCAACAAGAAATTAATAATCAAGGAGGTGCTCACACTGAGAGGGAGACATCTAATGCACAGATTGAGGGGGAGCAATCTGAAGATCAATATGAAGATTCCTCCATCCCTGAAGCAATTGATGCCCATGCTGATCAACAGGAAGAAGAGGAAGAAAGAATAATTGATCAGAATGAGGCTGTGGAAATCAGTGATAGAACAAATGATGAAGATGATGATGACAGCCTCGAAATCATTGCTGAAGGAAGAAATAGAGAAAGGCATTACACCTATAACTGCCTTTTCAACTACTTACCAAGAATGCCGCTGCATCAAGCACTTATACTCAACTCATGGGATCACATGTTCTGGGCCTTCAAGACCTATCTAGCCATTTCAGTGCTTGCCCAGCAATACCCCAGCATTGAATCCTTTGCTCAAAAGTTGTTGACCAACCATCCGTGTCAAGTCAACGAGCAAAAGGTATACTTCATTCCCTCCTCATTCAAATTAAAACACTCTTCATTACCATTTTACTATCGTTTTGATGAGATACCCAGATGGAATGAGGTAATCTGTGACCTAAGGAATCCTATTCCAATTACAGGGTCTCAAAACTCTGTCTCTGATGAACCAGATACTCAACCTTCTCTAGTCGTATAGTCTCTAAACCCTATGACAAATATTGAGCTCACTCTCCATACACAAAACGTAGAGTCAACCCACTCTACGATCAACTCTACGATCGTAAAGTGTGCTGACTCTATAGACATCAATCAAACTATTTCCACTCCATCACTTCAAGCAGCTGCCCAAAATATTCCCACTGACATACCATCCTCCTCCCATCATGAATACTTTGACCTGGCCATTGCTTTGGCAAATCTCCAAGATAGCCACAAGGGAGAATCGTCAAATGAGATCCAGCAAATACTTGAGCGTGTCAAACTCATTCCTACCACAGCTGAATTGACTGACCTCACTGTTGGAATGGCTCAAGATATGGAAGAGAATCTTGCAGCAAATTCTCTCGCCCTCAATAGAAGGTTCAATGACCTTATTGATGCTGCCAATGCTCACACCAACAATCTTGGTACTGAATTAACCAAAAGATTGAGGGAAATCATCCAAGAATTAATGAACGACATTGACAAGAGGGACAAATTCTATCAAAAGGAAATTGCTACACACAAATCAGCAGTTATCTCCCTTCAACAGACCCAGACAGCTCAAAGCAAACTGGTGACTGAGAAACTCTTCGATTTGAGCACTTCCATCAACAACTTCCAGCGAATATCTCTCCAACAGATGGAAAGGACTGATAATGCTCTAGCCCTTATGCACCAGCAACGTGAAAGGACTGAAGCTCAGCTCGTAGAGCAAAGAGCTGACAACACTAAGTCTAGGTCACAAATGCAAGAACTGGTACAAGGTATTGAGAAACTCTCCCAAGATGTTAGAAGGTTGGATGCTGACATAAAGGGGGAGAAATCAAAAGACAAAGAAAGAGGAGAATCAAGCAGCAGGGGAAGGGAGCAACCAAGGCCAAGGGGAACCAGGCAGCCCGAATCATCAACACCAGGAGAAGAGGAGCCCATCAATGCAATTCCCATAAGGAGTGAAGTTCCTGGATCTTACAGAAGAATGCCTGATGTAACCCCAATAGGAGTTCGCATACCATCAGGAAATCCTGCAGTTTTAAATAGACACTTGCATGGAACTCACCCATATGGTGAAGGAGGAAGCCATGTGCCCTCTTTTGGTCTCAGTCGAGAGCAGATCGAAGAATTCCAGCAAATGACCGAAGAAGGCAGGGAAATCTACAGAAGAAGAACTGCATATGAAAGAGCCAATCCCCCAAGGACCAAGAGAGGAGCAGCACGAGGAAGGAGAAGCTAAGGTTTGAAATCTTTTGTAAATCTCCTCTTTCCCTGTATTGATGAAACTGCCCTACAATGTAATATGCATTTTATCATTAATATAATTCATGATTTCATCTAGAAATATAGTTGCTCACTTTACTATAAGACATGTTTATTTCTTTAAGTATCTGCATTAGAACTGATGATATGATTCAACTACTGGTTATGCCAACATCAAATAGGGGGAGATTGTTAGATATCATGGTTTAAATTTGATGTTGTGCTCTTGATGAACATATGTATCAGTAGCCAAGATTGTAAAGTCCTTAATGGTAGACATATGTACAAGGACTTAGGAAAGAGAAGATCAGATATGTTAGGATGATCTAAGCTGTATTCAATATCTGTAATATCCTAGAAAATTGTAAAGTCCTTTTTTGAAGGTGATGTACAAAGGACTTAGTATAGAAAAGATCAAAGCTGTTAGGTTGATCTTGTGTGCTGATCGTAGAGTACTGCCATACTCCAAGTAAAAGGACGTAGAGCTTCCTCGGCAGGACGCAAAGCTTCCTCAACAGGACACAGAGCTTCCTCGGCAGGACGTAGAGCTTTGTCGACAGGACGTAGAGCTTCCTCGGCAGGATGCAGAGCTTCCTCATCAGGACGTAGAGCTTCCTCAGTAGGGCGTAGAACTTTTTCGGCATGACGTAGAGCTTCCTCAGTAGGACGTAGAGCCTTCTCGATGAAACAAAGACTTATCCCTGCATCACAAGACAAACTCTCAGCTATCGTAGAGTTGTCTATGCCAGTGCTCACAGAATAAACCAGCACCTCTGAAGAAAAACATAAAGGCAAAGCATCGATGCTATTTCAGAATGATCAGAATGAAATATGAAGATCACAGTGCATATCTGCAAGCATCAAATGACTACATAGCTATAACTCTTCAGACACACTGACGACACTACGTTTAAGCAAGAACGTAGAGTCAGACGACTGATGAGCAACTCAGATTTGAGAAAGTGTATTCTAAGTTGCCCATAACAAATTAACAGTAGAATGACCTGCCCAAGACAGTTGCTAAATATTAAACAAATAAGTGGGGAGCAAACAACTACTGTCTGCAGTCAGTCAGAGCACTATCTTAAATCAGACTAATGGAAGCTGACTCACCCCACTTACACAGTCAACAAGGAATAAACTATTCCTAAACTCAGCAACACATCTCAACGGAAGAATCAACGGCCACATTTTAAACGGAAAGATTCTCAAGAGCATCTACATAAGGCAGACGGATTGAAGCTTCAAATCAAGCAAGAACAACGAAAAAGAAGATCATACTTGAAACACTATCATTCTACAATCCAAGAGGAAGCATCTTGCTTCGCTGCTGAGTTTATCAAACCCTATGCTTCAAGCAACTCAGTAGCAACAAAACAAATCAATCTTCATCAAGTGAAAGGGTCAATAGGTGACCAACCCAAGACAAGTCTGCTGGATTTGTGGAGTACCAAAGGGTACCAAGGATTCTAAGGCTGCTGGTCTTAGATTATAGAGTTCCAAGGCTGCTGGTTTTGAAGAGTATGTTGAGTACTGGTGTTCCAAGACTAAGAGTCTTGAAGGAATCTTTGTGATTCAGTTGTAACGATATCCTTAGTGGATTTGCTACTCGAGGAGTAGAACAGTGGAGTAAGAGTCTTGTGTGCTTCGAACCACTTAAAACCTTGCATCTATCCCTTTGCACTTATTAACTGCTATAACTGCTATAACTGCTTTACTATATTCTCTACTATCGTTCTATTTTCTACAAGGGGTTCTTATAAATCATATTCCGATGTGCTTAATTGTTGGATTCATTAACCTAACTGTTAAGTCATCCTTTTGTAAAGAAAAGAAAAGAAAATGCAAAGTTTTAAAATATCTATTCAACCCCCCATCTAGATATCTTTTGTGCCTCTAGAAACTAACACTTATTAACGGGTAATGCTCAAGTCCATTTGGATTTTACTTACGATTGCAATTTATTATTACTAAATTTGGCAAATGGACGTGGAGACGCCCTTCCTCAATGAATACTTGAGGAGAATGTATGTATGATACAGCCAGAGAAATTTGTTTCAAAGGTTGAAGCAAATCGTGTATGTAAGCTACAATGATCCATTTATGGATTGAAGCAAGCTTCTCAAAGAAGGAACATTCGTTTTGATGAGGCAATCAAAAGAGTTTGATTTTATCAAAAACGAGAATGAACCTAGTATGTACAAAAGGGTCACTGGGAGCACTGTGACATTCCTAGTATTATATGTTGATATACAACTGACAAAGAATGACACACCAATGCTACAATCAGTAAAGATAAAATTGTCTAAACATTCCTCCATGAATAACTTGGAAGGAGCATCCTATAAATTGGGGATATAAATCTATATAGATAGATTTAAAAGGATGCTCGACTTAACCCAAGGAATAATGTATATTCATTCGATGCTAAAGGCGTTTAGCATGACAAACTCCAAGAGAGGTCTCATGATGATGAGCCATGGAGTGTATCTCTTTAAATTGTCCTCAATAAAAAAGAAATCGCATGAGTTACTATCATGTATGCAATCAATATACAAGGCCTGATGTTGATCAGTCATATTTGGGAGAAGATCACTGTAAGACAGTGATAAACATCTTTAAGTATTTAACCGGTATTGAAGATGTGATCATGATTCATGGTAGGTCTGAATTAAAACTAGAGGGTTAAACAGACTCAAGTTTTTCAAACTGACCAAGACGATAACAAATCCACTTTAGGGTAAATCGTTACCTTGAATGGTGGTGCAGTGAATTGGAAATGTGACACCCCCAAATTCGGGTCTCCAAGTACCCCGATCCGGTCATCATGATCCAATACAACCATTCACCTCTAACAACATATGGTAACTAAAATGCGGAATATAATAAACATACGTTGTTCATTACAAAGGTGTTACTAGTCCCAGAATACAATAACCTTAAACACTTACACAAATCCATACCCTAAATAAATATCAGGGTTTAAATTACATTAACAGTAATTAACTACACATAAATTTAAAATCTGCTACATGAAGTCTATTACTTCATCTTTTCTTTCCCTTTGTTCTTCCCTGACGTCTCGGGTTTAGCTGCAATGAAGTCATGATATAGCAAGGATGAGCAACGAGTTTGCTCTGCAAGTTTAAAGTACAACAATAAGGATATATCATGACGAAAGGGATATAGAAAGAGATTTCAACCATAGAATTATCAGAAGCAATAACAATAAATGCTTTTAGAACAATTGGTAGTCAAATAGACTTTGAACAATAACTTCCAAAGGAGTCAATAGCTAGTTGACCCTCTGGTTACTGGCTACAGAATAAGTACTTGAGGGGATCAGCCTCGCGTATGCTATGTGTATGCATAACATTTAATTCCGCTAGTTGTACCTTATATACGGTACCTGGGATACTCCCCTATAATAAAAGGGGTGTTCATTCAGTCTAAGAATCCTCACCATTGATTGGTTCGGATAGCTTTTATAAATTCTCACATACGTGCTTGACCGAGACAAGGGTTCAGACTTAATCATAAATTTCGGAACTTTAAATAGATATACGAATTCAAATGCACGAGTGCGAATGTCAATGAATACATAGACGTGGAATAATTAAAAAAATAATTAGACCACTTAAGGCATGCTTGGAGATAAGATTCCAGCTTAAAGAATAACTTGCAATATTATATACCTTTTTGTACGAATTAAAATAATGCATAAGGTTTAGAAACTTGCTCAATGTAAAAGTTGAGTAAGATAGAACTTGCCTGTTTGCTCAGCTACAAATAGTTCTAGCTTTAATTAACTTGATTGGGAAGACCTACCATTTAATAGAGTTGGTCTATAAATTAGTAAGAGTACAGTTATAAGATACGCTTACTATGACAATCGACTAACACATAAGTAAACCACACCAAACATGACGTTATTGTCGACCTTATTAAAATACCATTGAATTACCATCTCACATTACTTAAATAGTAACCAAGTAATTATCTTGAGTTATTATTTAAAAATAAATAATAACTAGTCACGGTTACTTACTATTTAATAAAAATTTTAAATAGTAAGTGATTAAATTATAAATCTTTAATCAGTATTTAACACTAAGAAATACCTACTTCATTCTTACTCTCAAATGTCTTTAATTATTAAGAAAATAATAATTAAATTAGTCATCACCCTTATCAAAAAAAATATTTCAAAGGTTATTAGGTAATTAAATCGCCCGATAATATTATTAAATTCTTTTAATAATATTTTAAGGGTTAACTATTATTATTGAACAATGAAGGTATTAATCGTACACATACCCAGTTAAATAATCAATAAATATTTAGTAACTTTATTTACAATAATACCCATACTTTATTATTATTGTTAGTCACATTTTTATTACCTTTATTTATTATTTATCTCTAAATAATAAATAATTATTTACTGACTCTATCTATACCTAATTATTATTAAATAATAATTAAATATTTATTACCTTTATTTATTAATAATTATTAACTTTACTTATACTTAATTATTATTTAGGATTAAATAATAATTAAATATTTATTACCTTTATTTATTATTTGGATAAATAATAAATAATTAATAACTTTACTTATACTTAATTATTATTTAAGATTAAATAATAATTAAATATTTATTACCTTTATTTATTATTTATGGATAAATAATAAATAATTATTAACTTTTCTTATACTTAATTATTATTTAGGATTAAATAATAATTAAATATTTATTACCTTTATTCATTATTAAACACAAATAATCATTAATTCATCGTAATGAATAGACCCATTTGTGGATTATTTTGGCTGAATAACACTGAATTAGTAAATCACTATCCAGCCCATATTAACATCTAACCAGAAAACTAAAGTTCAGTTTGTTTTTATGTCAACAATGTCATTGTCAGGATACTAAATAGTAAGTGAAGCAAAATCTGGTTTGGCATTACAGCAAACACTTGGTATGCATTCTATAATACAACACCAGCCTAATCCAAGTATACAACCAACCTGCCAGAACCTTAAGGTTCATCAGATTCTCAACAAGAATTAACGCAATACCATAACAGAGTTCCAACACAAGCAGTTTTAATACAACACCCTAATACTGTGTATATCAACCAGCAATAGAAATATACTACCCAATATCGTATTACCAGATTCCCTAATCAAGGTGAACCAATTCAATACAACACCAGATTCCCGACAAGGAATTAACAAAATACAAATCCCAAATTTTTCAAACCCAAGCAATATTATACAACATCCGAGTTTTCAAACCAAGCAATACAATATGGTACAGTTTATTACACAATTCAAACAAGATTAACAATTATCACAGTCGCTTGAACCATTCGATACCTTGGTGTCGATCGATGGGCCGTCCTTCTCCTTCTACCGAAATAAGCAATGAAGCCGGCGGACATTCACGGCTTGTTCCCTTCCCCTGCTCCCTTTTCTATCGGCAACTCACTCTCAATTTTAGGCTCACACACAAATGAGATCGGCAGCTAAGCTAGTGGGTTGGGAGCCTTCAATTTATAGGAGAATTTGTATCCCTTTCATGATTAATACCCCAACTGACGCCATGTTACCCGGAGCTTAGAAGAGAGTAAGCTGTCAAGGGGCAACGTCGCTACCCATCCGATTGACTGGCCGGTAGAGCCTTGAGCCGCGCGGCCTTGCTGGTCACATCGTCACGCCCCTTGACCCTTGGTCCACTCGCCTCGATCCATGATTACCCGCCGGTCGCTACCTTTCTTCCAGCCCAATCGATCGTTTTTCCTCTCGTCATTGCTCCGGCTGTCCTTTCCCGTCCCGTCCAATTAAGCGGCTAGGTCTGAGCTAGGGCTTAGGATTCTTCTTTTGCTCGGCTTTCACTCCTATTCCCTCTTCTCGTTGCTGTCTGATTGAAGGTTTGGTTTGGCATCGGTTGAACCCCTTTTTGTTTTACCGGCTGAACTCCCCCAAATTGGTATGCCAATTGGGTTTTCCCCAATTTGATTGGATCGACCCGCTTGCTATGTTATAACCCGGCTGGCAAAGTTTTTGGGCTCAACCCAATAGGGTTGGGCCGGTTGAACTAAATAAAAAGGGCAGCCCAAAAGGAAGTAAAAAGAAAAGGGATTTGGGCTCAAATTAATAATAATTAAGAGCAATGAGCCAATCTAAATAAAGAAAATTGATCCACATTAAATTAGTCACCTTGAAATTCTAATATTTTAAATTAAATAACTAATCACAATTAATATTTATTTTAACCATAATTCTTTATTCGAATTATTTAATCCGATAATGAAATTATTTATTAATTTTCTTCCCAATTTTCTTGCAATTAATTTCTTAGGGTTAACTCACTAATTTACTCAAACTATTAGTGAGCCCCCTTAAGGCAAAGAAAATTTATTGGACCATATTTTAGATATAATTAAATAATAATACCCACATGGATCCAATTAAATTCGAAAAATTATATAAAATGAATTTCATATATCAAAATAATTTGATACAATGTTTTGAAAATTCCTGGACATTAAAGGAAAGGTTCCAAACAGCAAAGAATTGTTGGATTAGTGACAAAGACAAAGTACACAACTGTAAATGAAGCTGCAAGTTGATTGTTTGGATGAAAAGTTCATTACAGAACTAGGAATAGTTCCTGAGTCTCATCTTGGATTCAAACATGTGTTGTGGCACTTTCATTTGATTAGAGGAATCATTGAAAGAAGAAAAGGTCACTATAGAGATAGTGGACTCTCAAAAACAACATTACATATTCATTTACTGAAGCTTTATCCAACAGCATGATGAACGTCACTTAGAGAAGAAGGGTATTAGATACCATAGCGATTGGCTTTGGTGCAAGTGGGAGATTGAAAGTAGTATGCACACAAGTCAATCATATTTAATATGATGTAGCATATACTTTGTAATCTTATTCGTTTATTAAAAGCATTTTACTTTATCTACATTGTGTTGTTATATTAAATGTGATAAACCCATAGTTTTGAGCAATGATTTTAGAATCATGATGGTGATCATGCTAATGAGATATAAATTCTAGATAGCTCTCAAACTAAAATCGTTCCTAATCGTTGGATTACTAAAAAGGGGATTAGTGAATCCGGATAGATTAGTACATATGTTGTTTGCTCTTAAGAAGAGGATGATTGATCTCATAATCATTTGTGTGGAGACATTAAAGCTAGTATGTAGGTGCTTATTGGAGAATAAGTTCACTGAACGTGGCTTGCTAAAGAATACCTAATGGAGTTTTACTCGACTGTCAATAGGAATTCCTCTAGTGATAGTAGTACAAGTGATCCTTGGACTTGAGATCATCATAGTATCTTGTGTATGAGGAGTTATACTTTGACATGTCCCTTAAGACCTTTAGGGTATATCAAAGGGTATGATTGGGTATAATAAGTTGTACATGGAGATAGGTGAATGATCAACAAAGAATCTACCACATCTAGTAAAAGATGTGAATGTCCTATGTGATTCGATAAATAACAACTCAGTAGTCCTTGGCCAAGGCAGAATGAAATTAGAAAGGAGTTTCTAATTTGCATTATTTAGAGTTGTGCATTTGGGAATCGAAATACATATAATTAAATAAAATAAGACTTGACAGTAATTCCATGTCTTATATTTAATTGGGACATTGTATGGTAGAAGATTTGAATTGTATGGTAACTATTCACTGAAAGGTTCTTTTATGATTAATGTTGAAATCTATATTATCTGCAAAGTCGTTGATCGCTAAGGGGGCTTACCCTTATTGTAGAATAAATATTATTTATTTAAATGAATTAAATAGTTTAATTTATTTATTTAAATAAGATTAGAATTGTTCTAATTGATTTATTCACAACCGGTTTAATATGGAGAACCTAAAGGGTCACACCGCAAAAGGAAAATATTTATTTGAGAAGTAAATGGCATAATTATAATAATAAGTTCAGTGTATTTAATTTAATCTATGGAGACAGAATAAATTAAATAGCTTAATATTTATTATTTAATATTTTGAAAATATTAAATATAAATTAATAAGAAAGTCTTATTATTATTATTACTATTACTATTATTTAATTCTTAATAGGGATTGAGAATTAATTAATAGAAGTACTCTCTCATGAATTCCTAATTAGATTAGGAGTTTAATTTAATTAAAGGAGTTTAATTAGAATAGAAACCCTAATCCTAAATAGTTTAGGGAAGGGTTTTTCAACATCTATAAATAAGAGAAGTTTTATCATAGATTAGGGTTACACACTCTTGCATAAGAATTGTGGAGAATACTTACAATTTCTATAGAGATAGAAACTAGGGTTTTGCCAACACCTATCTTCTTGAACAAGTATTATTCCTTGGTGGATTATCTCTAGAGGTCAAACACTGATCAAAGAAAGGAATTTAATCGGTGGAATTCAAGAACACGCGAAGGAATTGGAGATGAACTTGTACCTGAGGAAGCTAGAATTCTATAAGGGTATAATTCTTAAACTCCATCTCTTTCGTTTAATTAATAATTGTGCATAAAGAAAGATCATGGTGATGGTTTGTATAAAATTTTAAAATCTGATTTTATCTCGCTTCCGCTTTATTTATGTAATTTGATTGCATGTTCGCATTATACAAACCTAACAGTGATATCAAAATCCAAACTTTATGCGAATTATTAATTGTTTTGATTCTGTATATACATTGATATGTGTTTAGAAAAATTTAATTGGGCATAATTGATATTTTTTTTTATTAAATTTTTTTTTTAAAAAAAATGGTCAAAGTCAACGGTTAAACGTTGATCGTTGACCGGTCAACTGATGACGTGGCACTGGCTGCTGATGTGGCACTAACTTGTCAACTGTTGACTGCTGACGTGGCGCTGACTGGTCAACTATTGACTGCTGACGTGGCGCTGACTGGTCAACTGTTGGCGTGGCGCTGACTGGTCAACCTTTAAAAATGAAATAATTAATTTGGAGCAAGAATGTTTTGAACCCTTGACCTATTGGTCATAAGTTGGAAGCCTTACCACTACACCAGAATCACTTTTGATTATGAATCAGAATGTTTAATATTTAAACTATATAAATTTGGGTTTGAAGTTTGACTTAAAGGCTTGTTTGATTATTTCTTTTAAAGGTTTATGATCAAGGGTTGACCTCATTTTAATTTTTTATTTTTGTAAATTAAAATAAAGGAGTTTATTTTGATTTGGAATTTGATTAAAAATAAAGGAGTTTATTTTTATTCAAAATTGCATAAATTAAAATAAAGAAGTTTATTTTGATTTGGAATTTGATTAAAAATAAAAGGAGTTTATTTTTTATTTAAAATTGGATAAATTAAAATAAAAGAGTTTATTTTGATTTGGAATATGATTAAAATAAAGAAGTTTATTTTAATTGGAATTGGATTTCATGATAACTAATTAGAGTTGGAATTGGATTCCATGATAACTAATTGGAGTTGAAATTGGATTTTATACTAACTAAAATTGCCCATTAAATGATATAAATACATATATGGAATGGTTTTATTATTCATGAGATGAATGTTATTTATTGATGCATATGGAGATATGTATAATAATAAATAGGGATTGATTATGGACTATTGACCAATGTGTGATTGGATTTATTTTAGAGGATGCTTGAATGAGTTTTTATAAATGGGGTCTGCGTACCTCGTCTTCTCTAGTTTTTCTTGATGTAAATTTTATCTTCCTCCTATGTACTTCCCCTTGACTACTGATCAAGGTTTTTATTTATTTTAAATAGTTTAGGTAATAGGACTACTTAGAATTATTTTGAAGAATTGGAGACAAATGAGCGCTTAAAGACCCGTTATTAATGGAGCCCGGGATTTAAATGTAATAGTTATATTTAAATTTAATTCTTGCACCTTAGGTTTGACCTTTTGGTTCACTTGGTGGCTCTAGTGAACCAAACTAGAATAAAAGTCCATAATCAATCCGGGTAGAATATAGTATTCTATATGTGCATGCTTACTATATATATATTATATATTATCCAACATGTTTCGCATGTTAAATAATATGACGCATATTTTAAATATATATGTGCATGCGCGCTAAACAAGATGAGACAAATAATAACAAATCCCTCAAAAAAACCATATTAAGTCCTAAGCGTTCAAAGATATTTGGAATATCGAACGTCGCCTTCTAGCATGGTAAAGCGATAGAGTATTAAATATTTAATATGAGTTTGTTGTGCACACACAAGGCGAGTATTAAATATTTAAGATGTTGTTTTATCACATTTGATGCTTATTAAGGAATTGAACATTACTACTTTGTTGTGCACACACAAGGGCGGTCTTTTTCTTTTCACATATATGGAAGTGCTATGTTGGACTTAACTTGGATTATTTTAGTTCGGATGTGCACACACTTGACCATTATAATCTAAGAGGCAAAATACAAGGAGTTACATAGTGATGTAATTGACAATAGTTGTCTACCTATTTATTTATATATAGTTTGTTGTGCACACACAAGGCTATATACATTTGAAATGGGATCCTTATCCTCACTAGCAAATCTTTAATTAGATTTGTCCAACTATATATTGAGGGTAATATAGTTTGACGAAAATAGTGGGAGATATCAATTTAAATAAAGACTTAATTTATTGTGGTAATTAATAAAATGAATGTATGCTAAAATATTGTTAATTCATTTATAGAATTTTATAATGTCTAATTTACTATCACTGCAGAGCATATTAGATGCTAGTTAACTGGACCGAATTACACGGACTGGTTAAGGAATCTGAGAATAGTTCTCAAGGCTGAAAAGCTATCTTATATCCTTAATACGCCTATCCCTGCAATGGTTGCAGACAATACCTCTGAGGAAGAGATTGCTACTTTTAGAAAGTGGCAAGATGATGCACAGTTGGCTCAATGCATCATGTTCACATCCATGAGTAACGAGCTTTAGCGTCAACATGAAACTATGGATGCTCCTACATTACTCCTGCACCTTCAAGGAGTTGAATGGTGAGGAAAGTAGGACTATTAGATATCAGATATCTAAGGAGCTCTTCCAATCTAGAATGACCGATGGCACTATAGACAAATGTCCTAAAATGATCAATCTGATTGAACAATTGGGACAACTAGGTTTTGTCATGGATGGAGAGTTGATCCAAGATTTGATCTTGCAATCACGTCCGGACTCTTTCTCACAATTTGTTGTGAATTTCCACATGAATAAGCTATATGTCAGTCTGCCTGAGTTGCTTAAACATGTTGAAAACTATAGAGAGTCATTTTTAATCCAAGAAAGGCCAAGTCTTACTGGTAGGGGCCAAAGGATCTTTTGAAAAGAAGAATAATTCAAAGAAAGTATAAGTAAAGTAAAAACAAAGGATAATAAGAACAAAACTGATGCGAATAGCAAAGGAGTTTGCTTCCACTGCAATAAGCCTGGACAATGGAAAGGAAATTGTAAGGAGCATCTTGTAGAGGCTAACCAAAAGAAGCTTAGTGAAGCTTCGGTTACAGATATTAGTTTGTTCATAATTGAAATAAATCTTTCTATAAGTCAAGGTTCTACTTGGGTATTGGATACCGGCTATAGTTCTCACGTATGCAATCCAATGCAGAGAACAAGCAGAAGTAGAAAGTTAAACAAAGAGTAAGTAATCTTACGTGTGGGAATGGAGCAATGGTTGCTACATTAGCCGTAGGAACTTATAGTTTAGCGTTGCCTGCGGGCAAGTCTATTAAGTTAATAAGTTGTTATTATGTTCCAGTTCTCTTTAGAAACATTATTACTTTCGTTGTTGGACAAGGAAGGTTCTCGTATTATATTTAAGAACAATTGTTGTTCTATTTATAATGATAATGTTTTGTTTGAAGCTGGAAGATTACTTAATGGACTTTGTATACTTGACTTATATGAAAATAATTTTGCAAGTTGAACAAACTAGTAAAAAGAAAAAAGAGATGATCATTCAAAGAGTTGAATATGTGTATTTGATGAAATACAAGTCTGAATCATTTGAAAGGTTCAAAGAATTCAGAAGTGAAACAAATCACAAAGTATTAAGATTCTTTGATCAGATCGAAGAAGGAATACTTGTACAATGAGTTTCTAGATCATCTCAAAATGGTATTTTCTCATAATGGACGACGCTTCATGATACGCAATAATTGATTGGTGTATCTAAAAGGAGAAATTGTACCTTGTTGGACATGGTGCGGTCCATAATGATTTTTTACCGACATTCCAGTATCCATCTGGGGTTATGCCCTAGAAACGGCTGCATATCTACAAAATAAGGTAACCTCAAAATCCATCCCAAAGACTCCATAAAAGTTATAGATATGGAGGATTCCTAATCTTAAGTGTGTTAAGATAAGGGGTTGTCCAACTTATGTGAAAAGGTTTCAAAAGATAAGTTTGGGACAAAATCTAACAAGTGCAGATTTGTGGGATATCCTAAAAAGGGTTTAGGATATTATTACTGTAATCCTACACGTTGCCTTCTTGGATAACGGTGTTTATCATTGAAGGAACTAATGGGAGGATAATAGATCTTGAAGGAGTTCAAGAACCACAAAGCATTTTGAGTCAAATCGAGGAACGTGTAGATAGACCTATTGTACCACAACCGAATCGTAAATCTGGAAGAGTACCGAAGATACCTAGAAGGTATGGATTCATCATGGAGAATGATGATGATGATCCAGTTATATACGATGAGGCTATGAGTAGTAGACACTCAGAGAAATGGTAGATGGCCATGAAATCCGAAATGGACACCATGTACGAGAACCAAGTATAGACTTTGGTTACTCCATCGAAAGGCATAGTGCCTAGAGGGTGTATATGGGTTTTTAAGAGAAAGATTGGGGCAAATGGCAAAGTGGAGACCTATAAGACCAAACCTGTTTAAAAGATTTAAAATCAAGTCAAGGAGTTGACTGTGATAAAATCTTATTAACGGGTAATGCTCAAGTCCATTTGGATTTTACTTGCGATTGCAGCTTATTATTACTAAATCTGGAAAATGGACGTGGAGACGCCCTTCCTCAATGAAGACTTGAGGAGAATGTATGTATGATACAGCAAGAGGAATTTGTTTCAAAGGTTGAAGCAAATCGTGTATGTAAGCTACAATGATCCATTTATGGATTGAAGCAAGCTTCTCAAAGATGGAACATTCGTTTTGATGAGACAATCAAAAGAGTTTGATTTTATCAAAAACGAGAATGAACCTAGTATGTACAAAAGGGTCAGTGGGAGCACTGTGACATTCCTAGTATTATATGTTGATATACTACTGACAAAGAATGACACACCAATGCTACAATCAGTAAAGATAAAATTGTCTAAACATTCCTCCATGAATAACTTGGAAGGAACATCCTATAAATTGGGGATATAAATCTATATAGATAGATTTAAAAGAATGCTCGACTTAACCCAAGGAATGTATATCCATTCGATGCTAAAGGCGTTTAGCATGACAAACTCGAAGAGAGGTCTCATGATGATGAGCCATGGAGTGTATCTCTTTAAATTGTCCTCAATAAAAAAGAGATCGCATGAGTTACTATCATGTATGCAATGAATATACAAGGCCTGATGTTGATCAGTCATATTTGGGAGAAGATCATTGTAAGACAGTGATAAACATCTTTAAGTACTTAACCGGTACTGAAGATGTGATCATGATTCATGGTAGGTCTGAATTAAAACTAGAGGGTTAAACAGACTCAAGTTTTTCAGACTGACTAAGACGATAACAAATCCACTTTAGGGTAAATCGTTACCTTGAATGGTGGTGCAGTGAATTGGAAAGGTTCCAAACAGCAAAGAATTGTTGGATTAGTGACAAAGATAAAGTATATAACATTAAATGAAGCTGCAAATTGATTGTTTGGATGAAAAGTTCATTACAGAACTTGGAATAGTTCCTAAGTTTCATCTTGGATTCAAACATGTGTTGCGGCACTTTCATTTGATTAGAGGAATCATTGAAAGAAGAAAAGGTCACTATAGAGATAGTGTACTCTCAAAAACAACATTACATATCCATTTACTGAAGCTTTATCCAACAGCATGATGAACGTCACTTAGAGAAGAAGGGTATTAGATACCATAGCGATTGGCTTTGGTGTAAGTGGGAGATTGAAAGTAGTATGCACACAAGCCAATCATATTTGATATGATGTAGCATGTACTTTGTAATCTTATTCGTTTATTAAAGGCATTTTACTTTATCTACATTGTGTTGTTATATTAAATGTGATAAACCCATAATTTTGAGCAATGATTTTAGAATCATGATGGTGATCATGCTAATGAGATCTAAATTCTAAATAGCTCACAAACTAAAATCATTCCTAATCGTTGGATTACTAAAAAGGGGATTAGTGAATCCGGATAGATTAGTACATACGTTGTTTGCTCTTAAGAAGAGGATGATTGATCTCATAATAATTTGTGTGGAGACACTAAAGCTAGTATGTAGGTGCTTATTAGAGAATAAGTTCATTGAACGTGGCTCGCTAAGGAATACCTAATGGAGTTTTACTCGGCTGTCAATAGGAATTCCTCTAGTGATAGTAGTACAAGTGATCCTTGGACTTGAGATCATCATAGTATCTTGTTTATGGGGAGTTATACTTTGACATGACCCTTAAGACCTTTAGGGTATATCAAAGGGTATGATTGGGTATAATAAGTTGTACATGGAGATAGGTGAATGATCAACAAATAATCTACCGCATCTTATAAAAGATGTGAATGTCCTATGTGATTCGATAAATGACAACTCAGTAGTCCTTGGACAAGGCAGAATGAAATTAGAAAGGAGTTTCTAATTTGCATTATTTAGAGTTGTGCATTTGGGAATCGAAATACATATAATTAAATAAAATAAGACTTGACAGTAATTCCATGTCTTATATTTAATTGGGACATTGTATGGTAGAAGGATTGAATTGTACGGTAACTATTCACTAAAAGGTTCTTTTGTGATTAATGTTGAAATCTATATTATCTGCAAAGTCGTTGATCGCTAAGGGGGCTTACCCTTATTGTAGAATAAATATTATTTATTTAAATGAATTAAATAGTTTAATTTATTTATTTAAATAAGATTAGAATTGTTCTAATTGATTTATTCACAACCGGTTAAATATGGAGAACCTAAAGGGTCACACCGCAAAAGAAAAATATTTATTTAAGAAGTAAATGGCATAATTATAATAATAAGTTAAGTATATTTAATTTAATCTATGTAGATAGAATAAATTAAATAGCTTAATATTTATTATTTAATATTTTGAAAATATTAAATATAAATTAATAAGAGAAGTCTTATTATTATTATTACTATTACTATTATTTAATTTTTAATAGGGATTGAGAATTAATTAATAAAAGTACTCTCTCATGAATTCCTAATTACATTAGGAGTTTAATTTAATTAAAGGAGTTTAATTAGAATAGAAACTCCAATCCTAAATAGTTTAGGAAAGGGTTTTCCTACATCTATAAATAAGAGAAGTCTTATCATAGATTAGGGTTACACACTCTTGCATAAGAATTGTGGAGAGTACTTATAATTTTTATAGAGATAGAAACTAGGGTTTTGCCAACACCCATATTCTTAAACGAGTATTATTCCTTGGTGGATCACCTCTAGAGGCCAAACACTTGGGTGGCTAACGTTGATCAAAGAAAAGAATTTAATCGGTGGAATTCAAGAAAACGCGAAGGAATTGGAGGTGAACTTGTACCTGAGGAAGCTAGAATGCTACAAGGGTATAATTCTTATTCTCCATCTCTTTCGTTTAATTAATAATTGTGCATAATGAAAGATCATGGTAATGGTTTGTATAAAATTTTAAAATCTGATTTTATCTCGCTTCCGCTTTATTTACGTAATTTGATTGCATGTTCGCGTTATACAAACCTAACAGTGGTATCAAGAGCTAAACTTTATGCGAATTATTAATTGTTTTGATTCTGTATATACATTGATATGTGTTTAGAACAATTTAATTGGGCATAACTGTTATTTTTTTTATTAAAAAAAATGGTCAAAGTCAACGGTCAAACATTGACCGTTGACCGGTCAACTGATGACGTGGCATTAGATGCTGATGTGGCGCTAACTTGTCAACTGTTGACTGCTGATGTGGCGCTGACTGGTCAACCTTTAAAAATGAAATAATTAATTTGGAGCTAGAAGGTTTTGAACCCTTGACCTATTGGTCATAATTTGAAAGCCTTACCACTACACCAGAATCACTTTTGATTATGAATCAGAATGTTTAATATTTTAACTATATAATTCTGGGTTTGAAGTTTAACTTAAAGACTTGTTTGGTTATTTCTTTTAAAGGTTTATGATTAAAGGTTGACCTCATTTTATTTTTTTATTTTTGTAAATTAAAATAAAGGAGTTTATTTTGATTTGGAATTTGATTAAAAATAAAGGAGTTTATTTTTATTGAAAATTGGATAAATTAAAATAAAGAAGTTTATTTTGATTTGGAATTTGATTAAAAATAAAGGAGTTTATTTTTTATTCAAAATTGGATAAATTAAAATAAAAGAGTTTATTTTGATTTGGAATATGATTAAAATAAAGAAGTTTATTTTAATTGGATTTCATGATAACTAATTAGAGTTGGAATTGGATTCCATGATAACTAATTGGAGTTGAAATTGGATTTTATACTAACTAAAATTGTCCATTAAATGATATCAATACATATATGGAATGGTTTTATTATTCATGAGATGAATGTTATTTATTGATGCATATGGAGATATGTATAATAATAAATAGGGATTGATTATGGACTATTGACCAATGTGTGATTGGATTTATTTTAGAGGATGCTTGAATGGGTTTTTATAAATGGGGTGTGCGTACCTCGTCTTCTCTAGTTTTTCTTGATGTAAATTTTATCTTCTCCTATGTACTTCCTTTGACTACTGATCAAGGTTTCTATTTATTTTAAATAGTTCATGTAATAGGACTAGTTAGAATTATTTTGAAGAATTGGAGACAAAGGAGCGCTTAAAGACCCGTTTATAACGGAGCCCGAGATTTAAATGTAATAGTTATATTTAAATTTAATTCTTACACCCTAGGTTTGACCTTTTGGTTCACTTGGTGGCTCTAGTGAACCAAACTAGAATAAAAGTCCATAATCAATCCGGGTAGAATATAGTATTCTATATGTGCATGCTTACTATATATATATATATATATATATATATTATATTATCCAACATGCTTCGCATGTTAAATAATATGACGTGTATTTTAAATATATATGTGCATGCGTGCTAAACAAGATGAGACAAATAATAACAAATCCCTCAAAGAAATCATATTAAGTCCTAAGCGTTCAAAGATATTTGGAATATCGAACGTCGCCTTCTAGTATGGTAAAGCGATAGAGTATTAAATATTTTATATGAGTTTGTTGTGCACACACAAGGCGAGTATTAAATATTTAAGATGTTGTTTTATCATATTTGATGCTTACTAAGGAATTGAACATTACTGCTTTGTTGTGCACACACAAGGGCAGTCTTTTTCTTTTCACATATATGGAAGTGCTAGGTTAGACTTAACTTGGATTGTTTTAGTTTGGATGTGCACACACTTGACCATTATAATCTAAGAGGCAAAATACAAGGAGTTACACAGTTGTGTAATTGATAATAGTTGTCTACCTATTTATTTATATATAGTTTGTTGTGCACACACAAGGCTATATACATTTGAAATGGGATCCTTATCCTCACTAGCAAATCTTTAATTAGATTTGTCCAACTATATATTGAGGGTAATATAGTTTGATGAAAATAGTGGGAGATACCAATTTAAATAAAGACCTAATTTATTGTGGTAATTAATAAAATGAATGTATGCTAAAATATTGTTAATTCATTTACAGAATTTTATAATGTCTAATTTACTATCACTGCAGAGCATATTAGATGCTAATTAACTGAACCGAATTACACGAACTGGTTAAGGAATCTGAGAATAGTTCTCAAGGCTGAAAAGCTATCTTATATCCTTAATACGCCTATCCCTGCAATGGTTGCAGACAATGCCTCTGAGGAAGAGATTGCTACTTTTAGAAAGTGACAAGATGATGCACAGTTGGCTCAATGCATCATGCTCACATCCCTGAGTAACGAGCTTTAGCGTCAACATGAAACTATGGATGCTCCTACTATACTCATGCACCTTCACGGAGTTGAATGGTGAGGAAAGTAGGACTATTAGATATCAGATATCTAAGGAGCTCTTCCAATCTAGAATGACCGATGGCACTACAGATAAATGTCCTAAAATGATCAATCTGATTGAACAATTGGGACAACTGGGTTTTGTCATGGATGGAGAGTTGATCCAAGATTTGATCTTGCAATCACTTCCGGACTCTTTCTCACAATTTGTTGTGAATTTCCACATGAATAAGTTATATGTCAGTCTTCCTGAGTTGCTTAAACATGTTGAAAACTATAGAGAGTCATTTTCTAACCAAGAAAGACCAAGTCTTACTGGTAGGGGCCAAAGGATCTTTTGAAAAGAAGAATAATTCAAAGAAAGTATAAGGAAAGTAAAAACAAAGGATAATAAGAACACAACTGATGCGGATAGCAAAGGAGTTTGCTTCCACTACAATAAGCCTGGACAATATAAAGGAAACTGTAAGGAGCATCTTGCAGAGGCTAACTAGAAGAAGCTTAGTGAAGCTTTGGTTATAGATATAAGTTTGTTCATAATTGAAATAAATCTTTCTTTAAGTAAAGGTTCTACTTAGGTATTGGATACCGACTATAGTTCTCACGTATGCAATCCAATGCAGAGAACAAGCAGAAGTAGAAAGCTAAACAAAGAGTAAGTAATCTTACGTGTGGGAATGGAGCAATGGTTGCTACATTAGCCGTAGGAACTTATAGTTTAGTGTTGCCTGCGGGCAAGTCTATTAAGTTAATAAGTTGTTATTATGTTCCAGTTCTCTTTAGAAACATTATTACTATCGTTGTTGGATAAGGAAGGTTCTCGTATTATATTTAAGAACAATTGTTGTTCTATTTATAATGATAATGTTTTGTTTGAAGCTGGAAGATTACTTAATGGACTTTGTATACTTGACTTATATGAAAATAATTTTGCAAATTGAACGAACTAGTAAAAAGAAAAAGGAGATGATCATTCAAAGAGTTGAATATGTGTATTTGATGAAATACAAGTCTGAATCATTTGAAAGGTTCAAAGAATTCAGAAGTGAAACAAATCACAAAGTATTAAGATTCTTTGATCAGATCGAAGAAGGAATACTTGTACAATGAGTTTCTAGATCATCTCAAAATGGTATTTTCTCATAATGGACGACGCTTCATGATACGCAATAATTGATTAGTGTATCTAAAAGGAGAAATTGTACCTTGTTGGACATGGTGCGGTCCATAATGATTTTTTACCGACATTCCAGTATCCATATGGGGTTATGCCCTAGAAACGGCTGCATATCTACAAAATAAGGTAACCTCAAAATCCGGCCCCAAGACTCCATAAAAGTTATGGATAGGGATGATTCCTAATCTTAAGTGTGTTAAGATAAGGGGTTGTCCAACTTATGTGAAAAGGTTTCAAAAGATAAGTTTGGGACAAAATCTAACAAGTGCAGATTTGTGGGATATCCTAAAAAGGGTTTAGGATATTATTACTATAATCCTACACGCTGCCTTCTTGGATAAAGGTGTTTATCATTGAAGGAGCTAGTAGGAGGATAATAGATCTTGAATGAGTTCAAGAACCACAAAGCATTTTGAGTCAAATCGAGGAACCTGTAGATAGACCTATTGTACCACAACCGAATCGTAAATCTGGAAGAGTACCGAAGATACCTAGAAGGTATGTATTCATCATAGAGGATGATGATGATGATCCAGTTATATACGATGAGGCTATGAGTAGTAGACACTCAGAGAAATGGTAGATGGCCATGAAATCCGAAATGGACACCATGTATGAGAACCAAGTATAAACTTTGGTTACTCCATCGAAAGGCATAGTGCCTAGAGGGTGTATATGGGTTTTTAAGAGAAAGATTGGGGAAAATGGCAAGGTGGAGACCTATAAGACCAAACCTGTTTAAAAGATTTAAAATCAAGTCAAGGAGTTGACTGTGATAAAATCTTATTAACGGGTAATGTTCAAGTCCATTTGGATTTTACTTGCGATTGCAGCTTATTATTACTAAATCTGGCAAATGGACGTGGAGACGCCCTTCCTCAATGAAGACTTGAGGAGAATGTATGTATGATACAGCAAGAGAAATTTGTTTCAAAGGTTGAAGCAAATCGTGTATATAAGCTACAATGATCTATTTATGGATTGAAGCAAGCTTCTCAAAGATGGAACATTCGTTTTGATGAGACAATCAAAAGAGTTTGATTTTATCAAAAACGAGAATGAACCTAATATGTACAAAAGGGTCAGTGGGAGCACTGTGACATTCCTAGTATTATATGTTGATATACTACTGACAAAGAATGACACACCAATGCTACAATCAGTAAAGATAAAATTGTCTAAACATTCCTCCATGAATAACTTGGAAGGAGCATCCTATAAGTTGGGGATATAAATCTATACAGATAGATTTAAAAGGATGCTCGACTTAACCCAAGGAATGTATATCCATTCGATGCTAAAGGCGTTTAACATGACAAACTTGAAGAGAGGTCTCATGATGATGAGCCATGGAGTGTATCTCTTTAAATTGTCCTTAATAAAAAAGAGATCGCATGAGTTACTATTATGTATGCAATGAATATACAAGGCCTGATGTTGATCAGTCATATTTGGGAGAAGATCACTGTAAGATAGTGATAAACATCTTTAAGTACTTAACCGGTACTGAAGATGTGATCATGATTCATGGTAGGTCTGAATTAAAACTAGAGGGTTAAACAGACTCAAGTTTTTCAGACTGACTAAGACGATAACAAATCCACTTTAGGGTAAATCGTTACCTTGAATGGTGGTGCAGTGAATTGGAAAGGTTCCAAACAGCAAAGAATTGCTAGATTAGTGACAAAGACAAAGTATATAGCTGTAAATGAAGCTGTAAGTTGATTGTTAGATGAAAAGTTCATTACAGAACTAGGAATAGTTCTTATGGATTCAAACATGTGTTGCGGCACTTATATTTGATTAGAGAAATCATTGAAAGAAGAAAAGGTCACTATAGAAATAGTGGACTCTCAAGAACAACATTGCATATCCATTTACTGAAGCTTTATCCAACAGCAGGATGATCGTCACTTAGAGAAAAAGGGTATTAGATACCATAGCGATTGGCTTTGGTGCAAGTGGAAGATTGAAAGTAGTATGCACACAAGCTAATCATATTTGATATGATGTACCATATACGTTGTAATCTTATTCGTTTATTAAAGGCATTTTACTTTATCTACATTGTGCTGTTATATTAAATGTGATAAACCCATAGTTTTAAGCAATACTTTTAGAATCATGATGGTGATCATACTAATGAGATCTAAATTCTAGATAGCTCACAAACTAAAATCGTTCCTAATCGTTAGATTACTAAAAAGGGGATTAGTGAATCCGGGTAGATTAGTACATACGTTGTTTGCTCTTAAGAAGAGGATGATTGATCTCATAATAATTTGTGTGGAGACACTAAAGCTAGTATGTAGGCGCTTATTGGAGAATAAGTTCATTGAACGTGGCTTGCTAAGGAATACCTAATGGAATTTTACTCGGCGGTCAATAGGAATTCCTCTAGTGATAGTAGTACAAGTGATCCTTGGACTTGAGATCATCAAAGTATCTTGTGTATGAGGAGTTATACTTTGACATGTCCCTTAAGACCTTTAGGGTATATCAAAGGGTATGATTGGGTATAATAAGTTGTACATGGAGATATGTGAATGATCAACAAAGAATCTATCACATCTAGTAAAAGATGTGAATGTCCTCTGTGATTCGATAAATGACAACTCAGTAGTCCTTGGCCAAGGCAGAATGAAATTAGAAAGGAGTTTCTAATTTGCATTATTTAGAGTTGTGCATTTGGAAATCGAAATACATATAATTAAATAAAATAAGACTTGACAGTAATTCCATGTATTATATTTAATTGGGACATTGTATGGTAGAAGGATTGAATTGTATGGTAACTATTCACTGAAAGGTTCTTTTGTGATTAATATTGAAATCTATATTATCTGCAAAGTCGTTGATCGCTAAGGGGGCTTACCCTTATTGTAGAATAAATATTATTTATTTAAATGAATTAAATAGTTTAATTTATTTATTTAAATAAGATTAGAATTGTTCTAATTGATTTATTCACAACCGATTTAATATGGAGAACCTAAAGGTCACACCGCAAAAGAAAAATATTTATTTAAAAAGTAAATGACATAATTGTAATAATAAGTTAAGTGTATTTAATTTAATCTATGGAGATCAAATAAATTAAATAGCTTAATATTTATTATTTAATATTTTGAAAATATTAAATATAAATTAATAAGAGGAGTCTTATTATTATTATTACTATTACTATTATTTAATTCCTAATAGGGATTGGGAATTAATTAATAGAAGTACTCTATCATGAATTCCTAATTAGATTAGGAGTTTAATTTAATTAAAGTAGTTTAATTAGAATAGAAACCCTAATCATAAATAGTTTAGGGAAGGGTTTTCCTACATCTATAAATAAGAGAAGTCTTATCATAGATTAGGGTTACACACTCTTGTATAAGAATTGTGGAGAGTACTTACAATTTCTATAGAGATAGAAACTAGGGTTTTGCCAACACCCATCTTCTTGAACAAATATTATTCCTTGGTGGATCACCTCTAGAGGCCAAACACTTGGGTGGCTAACGTTGATCAAAGGAAGGAATTTAATCGGTGGAATTCAAGAAAACGCGTAGGAATTGGTGGTGAACTTGTACCTGAGAATCTAGAATTCTACAAGGGTATAATTCTTATTCTCCATCTCTTTCGTTTAATTAATAATTGTGCATAAAGAAAGATCATGGTGATGGTTTGTATAAAATTTTAAAATCTGATTTTATCTCGCTTCCGCTTTATTTATGTAATTTGATTGCATGTTCGTGTTATACAAACCTAACAAGCTCCTATATCGAAAGCCCCGTACCGAATGGCTCCGGTAGAGATGAAGGAGTTGATGCTCCAATTGCAGGAGCTGCTAGATAAGAAGTATATCCAACCGAGCGTTTCGCCGTGGGGAGCGTCGGTGTTATTTGCCAAGAAGAATGATGGATCGATGCGTCTTTGGATTGATTATAGGGAATTGAATAAAGTCACTATTAAGAATAAATACCCATTGCCACGAATTGATGACTTGTTCGATCAGTTGAAGGGGGCGAAGTATTTCTCGAAAATAGATCTGAGAAGTGGGTATCATCAGTTGAAAGTGAGAAAGGAAGATGTACCAAAAATGGCATTCAGAACTCGGTATGGTCATTTCGATTTTTTAGTAATGTTATTTGGTTTAACGAATGCACCTGCAACATTCATGGACCTAATGAATAGGATGTTCAAACCATTTTTGGATAAATTCGTAGTGGTGTTCATAGACAACATTCTGGTATATTCCAAAACCCAGGAAGAGTATGTGGAACACTTAAAGGTGACATTGGAAGCGTTAAGGAGAAAGAAGTTGTATGCGAAATTTTCCAAGTGTGAATTTTGGTTAAGTTCTAGATGATACATTGTTTTGAAGTTTTTCAAGAGTTATTGTGTTGAATCTTTGAGGTCAATGTTGAAGTTCATATTAATTTGTGGCTCAAGTTTGTCAAGTTTGTTAGTTGAATTTTTATATTATAATTTATTTTTATTTTCCCGAGGACGTGTAAAAGATAAGTGTGGGGGAATTTGATGAGAATAAAATATGTCATATTTTTATCCCTTAATGCTTAATCTTTTGTATTTATTTTGTGCCTAAATACACTCATTATTCTTATATTTTTATTTAAGGTGCAATTAAATATTTTTTCATTTTAATTATATTAGTTTATTTAAATAATATATTTTATTTTATTTTATAGGATTTAATATTTTAAAGTCAATATCTTAGTGATCAAGCAATATTTAATGTTTTTATTCATGGAATATTCATGGAAGGAAAGAAACAAGAAGAATTCTACAAGGATAAGGAAGGAAGTGAAACAATCTTAGTGAGCAAGTCAAATCCAATGAAGGAAAGAAAAATCTATCTAGAAGATCTTTTTGAAGGAAATTGATTGCCACTAGGAAGTTGAAACCTACATGAAAAAGAATTAATGTCTTATGCCTATAAATAGAGGATTACCAAAAGAGTTTAGAGACTTGTCTACAAACTTTTCTCTCTATTATTCTTTAGTGTTTTCAAGGTCATGTATAACTAAATTCTTATTCTTGGATTAAGGAGACGAAAACCTCAGAATTATTACACTGTGAGATCTAATTGATTTTAATTGTTTAATTATTATTTTGAGTATTGATTATTCTTCTGCGCTTGAATTCTATGATTAATATGATTGATTGCTAGGATGCATACTAGTTTATTAAGTGTTGAAATTTACTGCTAAATTAGATATCAAATCCGTAATTGTTTAGTCACTCTAATTTGCGAAACAAATAAGGTTAATAATTGACTGCAGATGACGAGATTATTATATCTTAGGAAGAATACTCAACTAAATTAAATGCAACCGCTTGTGCTTGTGTTGTTTAGCTTCATCGATTTTTCTAATTCTTAAAGCATCTACTAGATTAAACTTTTAGCGCTTGTCTAAAGTTATTTAGTAGTTAGGGTTATTTAGATCGCTTGTTTCTATCTAACTAAAATTAAGGAAAGACATGGAATGATTCAGAATGGTGAATTGATTCTAACGGTGAATATTCAATATATTAATTGATTATGCTTGAGTCAATGATCAGTGTAAGTTTCTGAGGTGGAAGTTGATCTAATCCAAGGTTTATTTTCTCTGATTTACTTTAATAAATTATTTGGCATTATTTTTAGTTTACTGTAATTATCACAATCAAAACCCCCAATTTTTAGTTTACAAAGAATAAATTTAGACTAATCATTCTCTATGGGATCGACTCTTACTTGCACTACTTCATAATTATTTTTCGCAGTAAGGTTTTATTTTTGGTTGCCTGCGACAACACACCAAATTTTGGCGCCGTTGCCGGGGAGTGATTATTTATTTTTATTTATTCTTTGTTTCTTTTTTCTTTGTTTCTTTTGTTTGTTTCTTTTTAGTTGACAAAACTCCAGAAGGTGCAAGGACCTTAATTGCAAACATGACACAACAGTATGGAATTGGGATGAATTATAGGGTGAATGAGATAAGTATATATAATATTGAACGTCAACTTTATGATTTAACTACTATGATTCAACAAATGGTTGCAGGGAACATACAAGTAGCAGATATGTGTGGAATTTGCTCAATGTCAGGTCATAATACAGACATGTGCCCAACACTGCAAGAATATGAAATTGTTCAACAAGTTAATGTAGTGGAAAATTTTCAGGGACAACCTTAGAAAAGATATGATTTCTACTGTAACACTTACAATTCAGGAGGGAGAGATCATTTAAACTTCAGCTATGAAGATAATAGGCAGCTGGTGCAGAATGTTTTTCCACTTGAGTAGTCTAGTTTCCAACCGACTCAATAACAATACTCACCTAGACAAGTTGCTCATTTCCATTATGAACCATCTATTGAGGATATGATCAAAGCTATCATGATTGAGACACAACAGTTTTAACAAGAGACAATGGCTTCCATACACAATTTGGAGAACCAGATAAGTCAGTTTGCTACCACAATTGGTCAAGTGGAGGCACAAGATTTTGAAAAATTACCTTCTCAAACTGTTGATAATCCAGGGGAGAATGTGAGTGCGATAGCAATAAGGAGTAGTGAACGGTTGGAAGTGGCCAAATCCACTGACGAAATTGATGAGGAGCAGTTCAAGGAGGAGGCAGAACCATTTAAGGTAATTACTAACTTTTTTGTTCAGGATGAGACTAATCCTTTACCTTTTTCAAACATTAATTCAAAGCCTAAGAAGGAGCAGCAAGGGGTAGAGGTGAATGAGCTAATAATTTCTGCAGCTAGGACAATGATGGATGTGCATAAAGTGCAGAAATCTTGTGATTAAATACAAAAGGGAAGCTTGGAGGTTGTCATCATCAACAGTTTGGAGTTAGATAAAGGAGAAGAAATTGAGCAGACTCAAGAATTGAAGGAGACAATAGCTACAATGCATTCTTTGTCAAACATTTCAAATAAATATGCAATCTATTCTATTCAATTATCTGTTACTCACCAAAAAAATATTACCTTCTGTTGTGCAGGCTCCTAACTTGGAATTGAGACCATTACTAATTCACTTGAAGTATAAATGTCCAATTACGTAGGTTAAGAGGAATAGAGTGTGAGGGGAAGGATTTAGGGTATTTGTTATTTTATTTGTCATATTTTATTTAGTTTTTTTTTGTTTTAGTTAGTTTAAATATGGAATTTTGTGGGTATATTCACTGCAATCCCTCACGAGACACAACTCGTCATCTTAGGGTAAGCTTGGGGTTTAAAAGCTTGTTGCACATGTTAAGTGCAATCGTGTTTCCTACGAAAATGGGATAGTTTTTAGGATTTGTCATTTGAGTAATAAATTGATTTGGATTTTAATTTTGGACCAATGATAAAATTTTGATTTATTTTTGATAACTTCTTGGAAGATTAATAGACATTGGGTAATCTAAATTTGGTTTTCATTGTTGATTTTTACTTTATTTGATACCCTTCATACTTGAGCACGTGTCCATTTGGTCAACTTAATTTTAACTTCGAAGGAATTTATTTGATTGAATGTCTAGGGGAGAAATTTTGGAGCTCTATTACTTGTTTGATCATGATTTGATGTTAATATGAGGTGTTATTTAAAGGGGAAATGATTTAGGCAAATTTTACAAGTTTGAAAGAAAAAAAAATGAAAAAAAGACGAAAGTGAGAGGGAAAAAATATGATTCATGTGGTGGGTTGAGATGGAGCGTAAAACGCACTCACTCATAAACATGTGACATTCGAGATGGAGCGTAAAACGCACTCGTTGGTAAGATAGAGCATAAAATGCACTTACCGAAGGCAAAAAAAAAGAGAAAAGAAAAGCCTCTTGATCCTCTAGTGTTGATTACTTTGTGTTAACTGAGAATGGTGTGAAAATAAGTGCTTAAGTTTCTCTTTTTCCTTCAAGATTTTGATTTCATAAGTTTATTTGAGTTCTGATTAGGTTGGTACATTTGGATTCACACACACACACGAAGGATTGAGAGTAAAGTAAGATTGATAAAGGAGCTTAAGTTCTAGATGATACATTGTTTTGAAGTTTTTCAAGAGTTATTGTGTTGAATCTTGGAGGTCAATGTTGAAGTTCATATTAATTTGTGGCTCAAGTTTGTCAAGTTTGTTAGTTGAATTTTTATATTATAATTTATTTTTGTTTTGCCCGAGGACGTGCAAAAGATAAGTGTGGGGAAATTTGATGAGAATAAAATATGTTACATTTTTATCCCTTAATGCTTAATCTTTTGTATTTATTTTGTGCCTAAATACACTCATTATTCTTATATTTTTATTTAAGGTGCAATTAAATATTTTTCCATTTTAATTATATTAGTTTATTTAATTAATATATTTTATTATATTTTGTGGGATTTAATATTTTAAAGTCAATATCTTAGTGATCAAGCAATATTTAATGCTTTTATTCATGGAATATTCATGGAAGGAAAGAAACAAGAAGAATTCTACAAGGATAAGGAAGGAAGTGAAACAATCTTAGTGAGCAAGTCAAATCCAATGAAGGAAAGGAAAATCTATCTAGAAGATCTTTTTGAAGGAAATTGATTGCCACTAGGAAGTTGAAACCCACATGGAAAAGAATTAATGTCTTATGCCTATAAATAGAGGATTACCAAGAGAGTTTAGAGACTTGTCTACAAACTTTTCTCTCTATTATTCTTTAGTGTTTTCAAGGTCATGTGTAACTGAATTCTTATTCTTGAATTAAGGAGACGAAAACCTCAGAATTATTACACTGTGAGATCTAATTGATTTTAATTGTTTAATTATTATTTTGAGTATTGATTATTCTTCTGCGCTAGAATTCTATGATTAATATGTTTGATTGCTAGGATGTATACTAGTTTATTAAGTGTTGAAATCTACTGCTAAATTAGATATCAAATCCGTAATTGTTTAGTCACTCTAATTTGCGAAATAACTAAGGTTAATAATTGACTGCAGATCACGAGATTATTATATCTTAGAAAGAATACTCAACTAAATTAAATGCAACCGCTTGTGCTTGTGTTGTTGAGCTTCATCGGTTTTTCTAATTTTTAAAGCATCTACTAGATTAAACTTTTAGCGCTTGTCTGAAGTTGTTTAGTAGTTAGGGTTATTTAGATCGCTTGTTTCTATCTAAATAAAATTAAGAAAAGACATGGAATGATTCAGAATGGTGAATTGATTCTAACGGTGAATATTCAATATATTAATTGATTATACTTGAGTCAATGATCAGTGTAAATTTCTGAGGTGGAAGTTTATCTAATCCAAGGTTTATTTTCTCTGATTTACCTTAATAAATTATTTGGCATTATTTTTAGTTTACTTTAATTATCACAATCAAAACCCCAAATTTTTAGTTTACAAAGAATAAATTTAGATTAATCATTCTCTGTGGGATCGACTCTTACTTGCACTACTACATAATTGTTTTTCGCTGTAAGGTTTTATTTTTAGTTGCCTGTGACAGCACGCCATTGTGCATTTAAGAATCGAAATGCATATAATTAAATAAAATAAGACTTGACAGTAATTCAATGTCTTATATTTAATTGGGACATTATACGGTACAAGGTCTGAATTGTACGATAGCTATTCACTGAAAGGTTCTTTTGTGATTAATGTTAAAATTTATATTATCTGGAAAGTCGTTGATTGCTAAGGGGGCTTACCCTTATTGTAGAATAAATATTATTTATTGAAATAAATTAAATAGTTTAATTTATTTATTTAAATAAGATTAAAATTGTTCTAATTGATTTATTCACAACCGGTTTAATATGGAGAACTAAAGGGTCACACCGCAAAAGGAAAATATTTATTTAAGAAGTAAATGACATAATTATAATAATAAGTTAAGTGTATTTAATTTAATCTATGGAGATAGAATAAATTAAATAGCTTAATATTTATTATTTAATATTTTAGAAATATTAAATATAAATTAATAAGAGGGGTCTTATTATTATTATTACTATCATTATTATTTAATTCCTAATAGGGATTGTGAATTAAATAATAGAAGTACTCTCATAAATTTCTAATTGGATTAGGACTTTAATTAATTAAAGGAGTTTAATTAAAATAAATAAAAACGTAATCCTAAATAGTTTAGGAGAGTTTCCTACATCTATAAATAAGAGGAGTCTTATTATGGATTAGGGTTACACACATTTTCATTAAAATTGTGGAGAGTACTTATAATTTCTATAGAGATAGAAACTAGGGTTTTGCCAACACCCATCTTCTTGAATAGATATTATTCCTTGGTGGATCACCTCTAGTAGCCAAACACTTGGGTGGCTAACGTTGATCAAAGGAAGGAATCTCACCGTTGAATTCGAGGAGAACGCGAAGGACTTAGAGGTGAACTTGTACCCGAGGAAGCTTTGATTCACGAGGGTATAATTCTTTATCTATGTCTCTTTCGTTTAATTGATAATTAAGTATAAGAAAAGATCATGGTGATGGTTTGGATAAAAATTTTAAAATTGGTTTTTATCACGCTTCTGCTCTATTTATGTAATTTGATTGCATGCTTGCGTAATATACAAACCTTACAGTGGTATCAGAGCCAATCCTTGTGTTAATTATCGATTTTGATGATTCCATGTATGTATTGGTATGTGATTCGATCAAGTTTTGGGCAAAATCTGAGTTTTCTGAATCTGCGATGTAGCGCGGCCGCGCTACTTCTAGTTCATTCTGGAGCGCGGCCGCGTAGGAACCCAGAAATCGTTTTTCTTTTAATTAACATAAATAGTTTATTTAATTGGAATAAGTTTAAAATAAAGATGTTTATTTTATCTGGAATAGGATTCCAGGTTCCTAAAATTAAAGGAGTTTAATTTTAATTTAGTTTTTGATTAAAATAAAAGAGTTTATTTTGTTTCAAAACTAAATATTAGCAAACTTTTGCCCATTAAATGATATCAATGCATATATTTTATTCATGAGATGAATGTTATTTATTGATACATATGGAGATATGTATGATAATAAATAGGATTGATTATAAACTATTGACCAATATGTGATTGGATTTATTTTAGAGGATGCTTGAATGAATGGGTTTTATAAATAGGGTCTGCGTACCTCGTCTTCTCTAGTTTTTCTTGATCTAAATTCTATCTTCCTCCTATTACTTCTCCTTGACTGCTGGTCAATGTTTCTATTTATTTATTGAAAATAGTTTATGTAATAAGATTAGTTTATGGTGTTGGTAATTTACTGAATGGAATTTATGTACTTGACTTGCATGAAAATATACTTCAAATTGAACAAATAAAGAAAAGAAAAAGAGTTGATGTTAATAATACATTTATGTGGCACTGTAGACTCGGTCATATTAATGAAACAAGATTAATTAAGTTCCATAAAGATGGACTTTTAGAGCTATCTAATTACGAATCATATCCAACTTGTGAATCTTGTCTCATGGGTAAGATGACTAAATCTCCTCTTAGTAAAAAAGGAGAAAGAGTTACAGAGTTGTTAGTGTTGGTACACATAGACGTATGTGGACCTATGGCAACGAATGCACGAGGAGGGTATTCTTATTTTATTACTTTCACTGATGATCATTCAAGATTTGGATATGTGTATTTGATGAAATACAAATCTGAATCGTTTGAAAAGTTCAAAGAATTCAGAAGTGAAGTAGAGAAGCAAACTGATAAAACTATTAAAATTCTTCGATCGGATCAAGGAGGGGAATACTTAACCAATGAGTTTCTGAATTGTCTCAAAGAAAATGGTATAATATCACAATGGACTCCACCAGGAACGCCACAGTTGAATGGTGTATCTGAAAGGAGAAATCGAACCTTATTGGATATGGTTCGTTCCATGATGAGTTTTACTGACCTTCCAGTATCCTTTTGGGGTTATGCCCTAGAGATGGTTGCATATATACTAAATAAGGTCCCCTCAAAGTCCGTCCCTAAGACTCCATACCAGTTATGGACAGGGAGGAAACCTAGCCTTAAGCATGTTAAGATTTGGGGATGTCCAACTTATGTGAAAACGTTTCAGAATGATAAGCTTGGGACAAGATCTGATAAGTGTAGATTTGTGGGATATCCTAAAGAAAGTTTAGGATACTATTTTTATAATCCTACTGAGCAAAATGTGTTTGTTGCGAAACACACTACCTTCTTGGAAGAGGAGTTTATCCCTGAAGGGGCTAGTAGGAGGAAATTAGATCTTGAAGAAGTTCAAGAACCACAAACCACTACAGGTCAAGTGGATGAACCTGTCCAAGTAGATGAACCTACTGTACCACAACCTATTCGTAAATCTGGAAGAGTATCGAAAATACCTGATAGGTATGGATTCATCATAGAGGATGATGATAAGGTACGCATCATAGATGATGATGATCCATTGACTTACGAAGAGGCTATGAGTAGTAAAGACTCAAAGAAATGGCTAGGAGCCATAAAATTCGAGATGGACTCCATGTATGAAAACCAAGTATGGACTTTGGTTTCACCACCTAAGGGCATTAAGCCCATTGGGTGCAAATGGGTCTTTAAGAGAAAAATTGGAGCGGACGGCAAGGTGAAGACCTATAAGGCCCGACTGGTTGCAAAAGGTTTCAAACAAAGACAAGGTGTTGACTATAATGAAACCTTCTCACCAGTAGCTATGCTCAAGTCCATTCGGATTTTGCTTGCAATTGCAGCTTATCATGACTACGAAATCTGGCAAATGAACCTTGTGTGTACAAGAAGGTTAGTGGGAGCGCTGTTTCATTCCTTGTATTATATGTTGATGATATATTACTGATAGGGAATGATGTTCCTATGCTTCAGTCGATCAAAATTTGGTTATCTAAACACTTCTCCATGAAGGACTTGGGTCAGGCATCCTATATTTTGGGGATAAAGATCTATAGAGATAGATCTAAAAGGATGCTTGGCTTGACCCAAGGAAATTACATTGACTCGATGCTAAAGAAGTTTAGCATGGAAGATTCCAAGAGAGGTCTCATGCCGATGAGTCATGGAATACATCTCTCCAAGAAACAGGCCCCAAAGACACCTGAGGAAAGAGACCGTATGAGTAAGATTCTTTATGCTTCAGCAATAGGATCTATCATGTACGGTATGATATGTACTAGACTGGATGTCGCTGTGACGCCCCCAAATCCGGGTCACCTGAGCCACGGACCTGGTTCATCACTATCCAATACCAAAATGATACAATCGATAACTTATAGCGGAATAACGGAATATTTACATTGATATAACATAAATAGACCTGTCCCAAGTCTCGAAACCAATACTATTACAAAACATAACATAATACAAAAGGGTAAATATATCTTAATACACGACGTCAATAATAAGTCTTAATACAAACGGTAATTCTAGAACAACAATTTACTACTACTCCGTAGCTTTCCCCTTCCCCTTATCTTTTCCTCAGCTCTCGCCACGTGCCGCACTAACTGAAATGTTTTTAAGGAGAGCAAGGGGTGAGCAACAATTTGCCCCGCAAGTAAAATAGCAATGAATAATCACATGAATAACTTTATAGCTCACAGGAGTAAAAATTTATCTGAACCAAGGAAATAAACAACTTCTTTTTATCACCGTTATAGTGGCCACTAAGGACCGAAGGATTTCTGAAGTATCCAAGGATTTCAAAGTTTCCCGAAGAAGGGAACTATTCAATACTGAGGGTGCACCAAGGCACAGAACTCTATTCTAGAATTACTGGAAATTCATCCGATAATCCACAAAACTGGTACAATAGGTGATCAGCCTAAAATACCTGGCGTTATGCATAAGCCTTACATTTTCCATTTACGCGCGTGTTGATTTCCCGACGTTTATACAATTTCCCCTGCTGTGAGGGTTGTTCCACTCAGCTTTACATGGGAGTCCAGACCACAACAATTTGATCGGACAATTTTACTTAACAACAATAATAGTTGGAGGACTTTAACCTCGCTTTAGTAACCAAATCAATAAGTGTCTAGCTGAAACAATTAGCCTTGACATAGCTTTTAAACAGTCTATGGAATAAAGAACTTTAAGGTTCAACAACATGCATGATAGCATTTAAAAATATCTTGAATGAATAAAAATTCATAATCTTTGGAATCACACAATATATAACATTGCATGAAATGGGCTTTCATTGCAATACTTGAATAGAAGTATGAATACTAGCACATTAATTGCTAAATTGATAAGTAATTTGAACGGAGTCAAGAAGCTCAATAAGCTTGCTCAATAAATAATATTTGCTCGATAGATAAATGAATTCAAAACTTGCCCAATAAATGAATCGAGTAAGGAAAACTCGCACAATTAAATAGGAGTTGTATGAGTTAGGAAACTTGCCTTGTACGTGCGTTAATAACTTGACGTTAATCGTCCGTCAACAAAATATCCTACATAGTTTATTAAAATCATCATAAATATTAGTCACAAAAGAACTAGGTTCATTACAGTCATCACATCAGTAAAATACATTGATTGCCACTACGCTTACCCAGTCGGGGGTCTCGCTCCCCGGTGAGCGAGCGGCTGCCCAGCTCGCCGGTGAGCTGTCGGGGGTCGGGGGGCAGCGCCCCCTGGAAATCCAAGCGTAATTTGTAATCCGTTAATTCAATTTACGCCTTAGGACAACATCGTTTAGGTCGACACGGGTATAAATTAAGCACATAAAGCTTTAACAAGATATAAGCGTTTTTAATCATTTTGTACAAAAATATAAGTTTTAGACTCGCGGGAAAAATTTACTGGGTCCGACCCTATCCGGCCCGACCCGACCCGGTCCGGCCCGACCCGACCCGGTCCAGCCCGACCCGACCCGGTCCAGCCTGACTCGACCCGGACCAGGCGCGGAACAGCGGCATGCAGTAGCAGTTCTGCAGTTCCTGCAGAACCGCGAACTGGTAGACTCTCGCCCGCTTCAGCCCCTATATCTCCCTCTATACTCGATCAATTTGGTCCGTTACGGACTCTATGGATTCCCAAGACACGAGACTACAATATATCAAAAATGCAAGATGACCCATAAACACTAACACAGCCAAATCCTTAGCCAAAGCACCACATTGATGCTCTGTTTTTCGCAGTCATGATACATTTCACTAAAACCTTCACTGTAACTTTATTTTAGCACCATTTTGGTTCGTTCCAACTAAGTTGTCTTCACAACTCATGGAAGTACAATACTAAAACAACAAACAATCAAAATAATTACACCATCAAGGCTTTACAGTCCTCTAACAGTCCAAAGGTCCAAAAGTCCAAAAATGTCCAAAGTTCATCCTTTAAGCCAAGGTTCGGATCTTTCCTTGTTTTTGTTCCACTTTGAGGGTGTTAATGGTTTATATAGATTCTTTAAGAACCTCCATGGTAGATTCAACACAACCAACAACAACGAAAATCAACAAAATCCAACCCGCAAGCATGAAAGCAAAACAAAACTCATGAAAACTTCACTTGGAGAAGAAATGGTTGTGGTTTGTGATTACCTCTTTGTTGCTTGCTTTGAGTAGAATGAGATGGTTGCTAGAGTGTTCCTGGACTCCCTCTTGCTGCTCTTCTCCTTCTTTTCCCTCCTTCCTTGCTTTCCTTCTTCTTCCCGAACACTCTTCTCTTTTCCTACTTCCTTCTTTCTCTCTCTCTCTCTCTATAGCTCTATCCTTGCTTGCAAAATGAGGAGTATGCAGATGGTTTAAGTGAGAAGGAGGATGAGTTGATGGGAGGATAAGGTGAGTGCTTCGGGAGAAGATGGAATGTATTGATATGTAGAAAATACTTCACCCGAGCTCTTGAAAACCAAATTGAGGAGGATGTTTGGTGAAGTTAAAAATCCCATGCTTAGTGTCCTGTGACGGTTTATTCCCCCCTCATGTGATTGGCTAATACAATTAATGCTCTCTCCTGATTGGTTGAGGCTTAATTGCCTCTCCAATTAATCAAATATACAGATAAATATACCCGAATACTCCCACTTTTGTACCAAATTTGGTAAATAACTCTACCCAAAATTATAATGGGTACTCCCATAAATTATAGGAACACGCAAAAATATTTATTATGGGATTTGTCCATTTATTCGGAACACCCATAATATACATTTCGGATACAGATTAAATCACGTATCAACTCCAATAAAATTTCTGACACTTGGAAAAATTATTCCTCAGCATATATGCCTCATCTAAATTAATAAAAATCGAAATAGACGAAAAAGTTTGGGTGTGAATAGTGCTCGTGAATAGTGCCTCAGGAAGCGGGTCCCGCTAATAGTGATTTTATGAATTTTTGCAAAATCGATATATTCACTCTAACGACACAACAACACATAAAATTTAACATATGCACATTTTCTAGGCTGCAACACAATTCTAAACACGTAGTATAGATTAATATAAAAATAATAATAATAATAATAATAATAATAATTCATTTTATTCATACATAACTCGGGTTACAAGGAAATCTAAAATTTCCGATCGTTACAGTCGCTCATGCACTTAGTGTAACAAGCAGATATCAGTCAAATCCAGGAGAAGAGCACTGGAAGGCAGTGAAAAACATCCTAAAGTACTTAAGAAGAACTAAGGATATATTTCTTGTCTACGGTGGGTCTGAATTGAAACTAGAGGGCTATACAGACTCAAGTTTTCAAATAGACCAAGATGATAGTAAATCCGTTTCAGGGTATGTGTTTACCTTAAACGGTGGTGCAGTGACTTAGAAAAGTTCCAAGCAACAAATAGTTGCTGATTCAGTGACAGAGGCAGAGTACATAGCTGCAAGTGAAGCTGCAAAGGAAGCTGTTTGGATGAAGAAGTTCATAAATGAACTTGGAGTGGTTCCTAGCGTTAGAGGAGTCGTACCTTTATTTTGTGACAACACATGAGCTATTGCACAGGCCAAGGAACCCAGGTCTCATCAGAAATTCAAACACGTTTTGTGGCGGTTTCATTTGATTAGAGAGATCATTGAAATAGGAGATGTCACTTTGAAGCGTGTGGACTCTCAAGACAACATTGCAGATCCATTTACTAAAGTTTTAACCCAACAACAGTTTGATCGTCACTTAGAGAAGATGGGTATTAGATACCATGACGATTGACTTTAGTGCAAATGGGAGATTAAAAGTAGTATGCACATAAGCCAATCATATTTGATATGATGTAACATATACTTTGTAATCTTATTCATTTATTAATAAAAGAATTGATTTATTAAAGGCATTTTACTTTATCTACATGCTGCTATTATTTAATATGTGATAAACCCATAGTTTTAAGCAATGCTTTTAGAATCATGATGATGATCATTCTAATGAGATCTAAATTCTTAGAAAGCTTAAAACTAAAATCGTTCCTAATCGTTGGATTACTAAAAGGGGATTAGTGAATTCGGATACATTAGTACATACTTTGCTTGCTCTTAGGAAGAGGATGATTGATCTCATAATCATTTGTATGGAGACACTAAAGCAAGTATGTAGGTGCTTATTGGAGAATAAGTTCACTAAACGTGACTCGCTAAAGGAATACCTAATAGAGTTTTACTTGTCTGTCAATAGGAATTCCTCTAGTGATAGTAGTACACGTGATCTTTGGACTTGAGATTATCATAGTATCTTGTGTATGATGAGTTATGCTTTGACATGTCCCTTAAGACCTTTAGGGTATATCAAAGGGTATGCTTGTGTATAATAAGTTGTGCATAGAGATAGGTGAATGATCAACAAAGAATCTACCGCTTCTAGTAAAAGAAGTGAATGTCCTATGTGATTCGATAAATGACAACTCAGTAGTCCTTGGCCAAGGGAGAATGAGATTAGAAAGGAGTTCCTAATTTGCAATATTTAGAGTTGTGCATTTAAGAATCGAAATGCATATAATTAAATAAAATAAGATTTGACAGTAATTCCACGTCTTATATTTAATTGAGACATTGTATGGTAGAAGGATTGAATTGTATGGTAACTATTCACTGAAAGGTTCTTTTGTGATTAATGGTGAAATCTATATTATCTGGAAAGTCGTTGATCGCTAAGGGGGATTACCCTTATTGTAGAATAAATATTATTTATTTAAATGAATTAAATAGTTTAATTTATTTATTTAAATAAGATTAGAATTGTTCTAATTGATTTATCATCTACTAAATAAGGTGCCCTCAAAATTTGTCCCTAAGACTCCATATGAGTTATGGACAGGGAGGAAACCCAGTCTTAAGCACGTTAGGATTTGGGGTTGTCCAGCTTATGTGATAAGGTTTCAAGATGATAAGCTTGGGATAAGATCTGACAAGTGCAGGTTTGTGGGATATCCTAAAGAAAGTTTAGGTATTATTTCTATAATCCTGCTGAGAAAAAGGTGTTTGTTGCGAAACACACTACCTTCTTAGAAAAGAAGTTTATCCTTGAAGGGGCTAGTGGGAGGAAAATAGTTCTTGAAGAAGTTTAAGAATATCAAAGAATAATAAGTCAAACCGAGGAACCTGAAAATAGACCTATTATACCACAACCAAATTGTAAATCTGGTAGAGTATCGAAAATACCTGAAAGATATAGATTCATCATAGATGATGATGATGATGATGAGGTATGCATCATAGAGGATGATGATCCAGTTACATACGATGAGGCTATGAGTAGTAAAGACTCTGAGAAATGGCAGATGGCTATAAAATCCAAAATGGACTCCATGTATGAAAACTAAGTGTGGACTTTGGTTGACCCTCCGGAAGGCATTAAGCCTATAGGGTGTAAATGGGACTTTAAGAGAAAGACTAGAGCAGATGGCAAGGTGAAGACCTATAAGGCCAGAATGGTGGCAAAAGGTTTCAAACAAAGGCAAGGAGTTGACTATGATAAAACTTTCTCACCGATAGCAATGCTCAAGTCCATTTGGATTTTGCTTGCGATAGCAGCTTACTATGATTACGAGATCTGACAAATGGACGTGAAGACGACCTTCCTCAATATGAGACTTGAGGAGAATGTATATATGATACAGCTAGAGGGATTTGTTTCATTAGATGGAGCAAATCAAGTATGTAAGCTACAACGATCCATTTATGGATTAAAGCAAAGTTTCATTTTATCAAAAATGAGGATGAACCATATGTGTACAAGAAGGTCAGTGGGAGCGCTATGACATTCCTAGTACTATATGCTGATGATATTCTAATAATCAGCAATGACATACCAATGCTATAATCAATAAAGATATGATTGTCTAAACACTTCTCTATGAAAGATTTGGGAGAAACATCCTACATTTTGGGGATAAAGATCTATAGAGATAGATCTAAAAGGATGCTCGGCTTGACCCAAGGACCGTATATTGATTCGATGCTAAAGAGGTTTAGCATGGCCAACTCCAAGAGAGGACTCATACCGATGAGCCATGAAGTACATCTCTCCAAGAAAATTTCCCCAAAGGCACTGGAAGAGAAAGATCGCATGAATAAGATACCTTATGCTTCGGCAATAGGATCTATCATATATGGGGTGATATGTACGAGACCTGATGTCGCTTATGCACTAAGTGTGACAAGCAGATATCAGCCAAATCTTGGAGAAGAACACTAGAAAGCGGTAAAAAATCCTAAAGTACTTAAGAAGGACTAATGATATGTTTCTAGTGTATAGTGGGTCTGATTTGAAACTAGAGGGCTATACAGACTCAAGTTTTCAAACTGACCAACATGATAATAAATCCACTTCAGGTTATATGTTTACCCTGAATGGTGGTGCAGTGAGTTGGAAGAGTTTCAAGCAGCAAACAGTTGTTGATTTAGTGACAAACGCAGAGTACATAGCTGCAATTGAAGCTGTTTAGATAAAAAAAAGTTCATTACAAAAAGTAAAGTGGTTCCTAGCATACGAGGATCAATTCCTGTATATTGTGACTGAAAGTAGTATGCACACAAGCCAATCATATATTGATATGATGTAGCATATACTTTGTAATGTTATTCATTTATTAATAAAAGTATTAAAGGCATTTTACTTTATCTACATGGTGTTGTTATTTTATATGTGATAAACCCATAATTTTAAGCAATGCTTTTAGAATCATGATGGTGATCATGTTAATGAGATCTAAATTCTTAGAAAGCTTAAAACTAAAATCGTTCCTAATCGTTGGATTACTAAAAGAGGATTAGTGAATCCGGATAGATTAGTACGTACGTTGCTTGCTCTTAGAAAGATGATGATTGATCTCATAATCATTTGTGCGGAGACACTAAAGCAAGTATGTAGGTGCTTATTGGAGAATAAGTTCGCTGAACGTGGCTCGCTAAGGAATACCTAATGGAGTTTTACTCGCTTGTCAATAGGAATTCCTCTAGTTATGGTAGTACAAGTGATCCTTGGACTTGAGATCATCACAGTATCTTGTGTATGATGAGTTATACTTTGACATATCCCTTAAGACCTTTAGAGTATATTAAAGAGTATGATTAGGTATTATAAGTTGTACATGGAGATAGGTGAATGATCAACAAAGAATCTATCACATCTAGTAAAAGATGAGAATGTCTTATGTGATTCGATAAATGACAACTCAGTAGTCCTTGGCCAAGGCAGAATGAAATTAGAAAGGAGTTTATAATTTGCATTATTAAGAGTTATGCATTTAAGAATTGAAATGCATATGAATAAATAAAATAAGACCTGACAGTAATTCCATGTCTTATATTTAATTGGGACATTATATGGTAGAAGTATTGAATTATAAGGTAACTATTCACTGAAAGGTTCTTTTGTGATTAATGGTGAAATCTATATTATCTATAAAGTCGTTGATCGCTAAGGGGGCTTACCCTTATTGTAGAATAAATATTATTTATTTAAATGAATTAAATAGTTTAATTTATTTATTTAAATAAGATTATAATTGTTCTAATTGATTTATTCACAACTGGTTTAATATGAAGAACCTAAAGGATCACACTGCAAAAGAAAAATATTTATTTAAGAAGTAAATGACATAATTGTAATAATAAGTTAAGTGTATTTAATTTAATCTATGGAGATCGAATAAATTAAATAGCTTAATATTTATTATTTGATATTTTAGAAATATTAAATATAAATTAATAAGAGGAGTCTTATTATTATTATTACTATTTGTAACGAATGTAATTTTTGTGAATAAATAAAAATATTAATTGAGTTAAATAAATGTTTTTGGCTAATTTATTTATTGAGTAATAATAAATAATTGATAAAGTTATGGTGGAGTAATTCATTTTAGTGTAATTATGTTAATTGTAATTTAAATGTAATTTGATGTGTTTATTCTAATTTAATTTAATAATTAAATTAGATGAATAAATGATTTATTTGAATAAGAATTATAATTAAATTGGTATGGTTTAATTAAATTTATTTAATAATAGGTTTAATTAAATTGAAAGTGTGATAAGTGTGACAATTAAACTATATAGTATAATGAGTTATTAAAATAAATGGAAAGAGGATTAATTTTAATTAAACCAAACAAGGCCTTGTGACCCTTGGTTGGTAAAAATAGATTATTTTGTTTTGGTTTAACCAAACAAGGCCTTGTGGCCTATGAAATTCCATTTTATTATTTTGAGTTTGCCAAACATGGCCTAACTCTTGGTTTGTTGCAACTGACAAGTTAATATCAATTTACGTTAAAAAAAACTATCAGTTGTTTCTAAGCCTAAGGAAGAAGAACTGTGGATAGCAGAGAAAGAATAAAAAAAATTGGAAAGGAAGAGAGCTGTGATTTGAGAAGGAGGAAGAAGGTAGATTGTTAAGTTTTTCAATCATAATCTAAGTAGAGTTAGCAGGTAATAATCTAACTTGAAATTCTAGTTTTTATTTTCTTCAAATTAGTTCTCTGTGAAATATTGGTGAACTAAAATTTGATAGAAATTGTTTATGTGATAGTTGTGCATGTTTTTATGGTTATATAAACTGTTATATAGTAATTGTAAATGATTTTCTGTAATTAGAATTCATGAAAGCATGTTGTAAAATAGAGTTTTGGTTTGCAGAGCTTCACTTTCATATATGGCTTAAATGTATAAAATTTATTGTTCAATTCGGATATTAATTTGTAAATTGATTGTTGATTGTGTTAATATGATAAGAAACGAGAATAGTGCAACATAAACGGATCAAAATGGTTTAGAAGCAAGATTACAGTGTTTAATTTCACTAAGTGTGTCAAAGTATAGAAAAAGAGCATGAACAGTGAATTTTTGGGTTTTTTAATTGGTTGATTATGTGTTCATAATGGTTAGAATCGTTAGGAATATGTTGGGTAATTGTTTTACATCATGTTTGACGTCTGGGTATGCTTATTTTATGTATCGGATGATAGAATTTGGAAAATTTGGTCTGAAGTTGCACTGGTTCGCGAATTGTAGAAGCTGTCAGTCGAGTCTACTGCCCCGGCGGTAGAAATGAACTGGAAGTCTCGCCCCGACGGTCTAGTCGCCCCGACGGCATAATTGAACTAGATTCCTCGCCCCGGTGGTAGCCTCGCCCCGATGACGTTTTTGTATAGAAATCCATCGCCCTGGCGGTGGAACAATAACTGAAAATTTTATATTTGTTTTGTGATCTTGTTATGTTGCTATGTACATGTTTAAAATTTAGATTAGGATATTAAATGACTAATGAGATACCACGTTGGTTGTTAAGCAAGTACTTGTTGAATATCGAATGACAATCGAGATGTCACAATGAAATAGGATAAGAACGAATCTTAAAGTAAAAATAATTCTGTAGCTAATTATTGTTACCGTTTTATAATCAAAATGTATAGGTTGATTAAGGAACGTAAATTATTTAAGTCTGTAATCTACGCACGAGGCAAGTTTTCTGAACTCCACTACTACATTGAGCAAGTTTTCCTTCCTTAATCTTATCATTTCATTTAAAACAAGTTTACTTCCATAGAGCAAGCTTATAAACCTTAGCTTATTATTATTCAAGCAAGGTTGCTATCATGTCAAGTGCTTATGTTTTATTTCAGTCATTTGTTATTCGATCATTGATCGTTATTCAAATTTTGAACATAAATTCTATTGTACAATTTTTATTGTTGATCAAATGCTTTAGTGACTAGCAAACCTTTATTGATTCAGCTAGCCCATAGTTGATGAACGTTTCAAAGACTTAGAATACCTTGAAGTTTTTCCGAACCAAGTTTCTTTTGGTACAGATTCTGATGCTAAACTGAGATGAACAACCCTAATATAGGGGATTAATTACGCAACAACGTTTAAATGTTTGTGCACAATACATTGTACAAGGGGCTGATCCCCCGGAGTATGAGATAGATAGTCCACAGTCTACATGATTGTTAAAGGTTACGGTAGAAATACTTGTTAACCTAGGACATAGTTCGAGGTCTTATGACCCTTAGATACACTTTTAATCTTGAATCCATATTCAGTTCTTAAGCTAAGCTATCTATTGAGCTTTCAGATCTTTGATTTGTTGTTGATTGATTTCAGAAAGATTATTACTCCTCAGTTAAGATTTATTCCGTTAATCATATAAATGTTATTAATATACTCGTGGGCAACTGTTTGCTCACACTTGCATAAAACATTGTAGCTAAACCTGAAAAGTCGGACGAGCTGTCCACTAGCAAGGGCAAGGGCAAGATGAGCAAATGAAGATGTTTAGTCTATTTGTTTCAGTACTTTGTAATAAGACTTGTTAAATTTTTATGTTTTAATTCCGCAACGATGTAATAAAGGTAGATGACCTGGGATTTGTTTATTTAAGAGATTTTAAGTTGTAATCCCTATTGTGGGAAGATATTCCATTCAACTTAATTTAATTGTTCTTTATTATGGGTAGTTAGTTATGAATGAATGATATAGTGAACACCAAATCTGAGGAATTGAAGTACCTGGATTTGGGGGTGTCACACTATTATTATTATTATTATTTAATTCCTAATAGGGATCAGGAATTAATTAATAGCAGTACTCTCATAAATTCCTAATTGGATTAGGAGTTTAATTAATTAAAGGAGTTTAATTAGAATAAAAAACAAATCCTAAATAGTTTAGGAGGGTTTCCTACATGTATAAATAAGAAGAGTCTTATCATGGACTAGGGTTACACACACTTCCATTAGAATTGTGGAGAGTACTTACAATTTTTATAGAGATGGAAACTAGGGTTTTGTCAACACCCTTCTTCTTGAATAGATATTATTCCTTGGTGGATCACCTCTAGAGGCCAAACACTTGGGTGACTAATGTTGATCAAAAGAAGGAATTTAATCGGTGGAATTCAAGGAGAACGCGAAGGAATTGGAGTTGAACTTGTACTTGAGGAAGCTAGAATTCTACAAGGGTATAATTCTCATTCTCCATCTCTTTCGTTTAATTAATAATTGTGTATAAAGAAAGATCATGGTGATGGTTTGTATAAAATTTTAAAATCTGATTTTATCGTGCTTCCGCTCTATTTATGTAATTTGATTGCATGTTCGCATTATATACAAACCTAACAGTGGTATCAAGAGCCAAACTTTATGCGAATTAATAATTGTTTTGATTCTGTAATGTATGGGTATGTGTTTAGAGCAATTTATTGGACATAATATGTTGTATAAAATCATGAGTTTTGAAAACAATTGCAAAAAATCGAGTTTTAGATGAAAAACTAATCAAATTCGCGACTGCAGGAAAAATTGGAAAACGTTTCTGATGACCTGGCGTAGCAGCGCCGTATCCCTTACCCGGATACGCTCTGGCGCCGCAGCGCCACTGTAGCAGATTTGCGATTTTGATTTTTTTATGCAATTTTTCAAAAATTAAAATAAGGAGTTATTTTACATGGTTTTATAATTAAAATAAAGAGTTATTTTAAACTTGAAATTAGATTTCATGCAACTTTAAATTGCCCGTTAAATGATATCAATGCATATATGGAATGATTTTATTATTCATGAGATGCATGTTATTTATTGATGCATATGGAGATATGTATGATAATAAATGGGATTGATTATAGATTATTGACCAATGTGTGATTGGATTTATTTTAGAGGATGCTTGAATGAATGGATTTTTATAAATGGGGTCTGCGTACCTCGTCTTCTCTAATTTTTCTTAATGTAAATTCTATCTCCCTCCTATGTACTTCCTCTTGACTGCTGATCAAAGTTTTTATTCATTGTTAATAGTCGATGTAATAGGATTAGTGTAATACCCTGAATATTTATGTGGCTTATAAATACGATCGTATATGATTAGAGATTAATTTAGTGACCTAAAACTAGGTATCGAGAAGTTTAAAACCGTAAGCCCTAATGAGATTCAAATTTTGTAACATATGTGCTTAATAAAGATCGAAATGATATTTCGAAGCAGGTGTTTTGTGATTATATTATGTAAACGATGAATTAGGTCAAATAATTTTTTTTTGTCAAGCTTCTTAGTCGTGCTTACATTGACAAGATGATTTGTCATGCTTACATTGACAAAATAATTTGTCGTGCTTTCCACGATTTTGAAAGTAGTATGCACACAAGCCAATCATATTTGATATGATGTAGCATATACTTTGTAATCTTATTCGGTTATTAATAAAAGAATTGATTTTCTTAAAAGGCATTTTATATTATCTACATAGTGTTGTTATATTAAGTGTGATAAACCCATAGTTTTGAGCAATGCTTTTAGAATCATGATGGTGATCATGCTAATGAGATCTAAATTCTAGATAGCTCACAAACTAAAATCGTTCCTAATCGTTGGATTACTAAAAAGGGGATTAGTGAATCCGGATAGATTAGTACATACGTTGCTTGCTCTTATGAAGAGGATGATTGATCTCATAATCATTTGTGTGGAGACACTAAAGCTAGTATGTAGGCGCTTATTGGAGAATAAGTTCATTGAACGTGGCTTGCTAAGGAATACCTAATGGAGTTTTACTCGGCTGTCAATAGGAATTCCTCTAGTGATAGTAGTACAAGTGATCCTTAGACTTGAGATCATCATAGTAACTTGTGTATGATAAGTTATACTTTGACATGTTCTTTAAGACCTTTAGGGTATATCAAAGGGTATGATTGGGTATAATAAGTTGTACATGGAGATAGGTGAATGATCAACAAAGAATCTACCACGTCTAGTAAAAGATGTGAATATCCTATGTGATTCGATAAATGATAACTCAGTAGTCTTTGGCCAAGGCAGAATGAAATTAGAAAGGAGTTTCTAATTTGCATTATTTAGAGTTGTGCATTTGGGAATCGAAATACATATAATTAAATAAAATAAGACTTGACAGAAATTCCATGTCTTATATTTAATTGGGACATTGTATGGTAGAAGGATTGAATTGTACGGTAACTATTTACTCAAAGGTTCTTTTATGATTAATGTTGAAATCTATATTATCTGGAAAGTCGTTAATCGCTAAGGGGGCTTACCCTTATTGTAGAATAAATATTATTTATTTAAATGAATTAAATAATTTAATTTATTTATTTAAATAAGATTAAAATTGTTCTAATTTATTTATTCACAACCGGTTTAATATGGAGAACCTAAAGGGTCACACCGCAAAAGGAAAATATTTATTTAAGAAGTAAATGGCATAATTGTAATAATAAGTTAAGTGTATTTAATTTAATCTTTGGAGATAGAATAAATTAAATAACTTAATATTTATTATTTAATATTTTGGAAATATTAAATATAAATTAATAAGAGGAGTCTTATTATTATTATTACCATTACTATTATTTAATTCCTAATAGGGATTGGGAATTAATTAATATTACTATTGTTTAATTTCTAATAGGGATTGGGAATTAATTAATATAACTATTATTTAATTCCTAATAGGGATTGAGAATTAATTAATAGAACTACTCTCTCTCTCTCTCATTAATTCCTAATTGGATTAGGAATATAATTAAAGGAGTTTAATTAAAATAGAAACCCTAATCCTAAATAGTTTAGGGAAGGGGTTTTCCTACATCTATAAATAAGAGAAGTCTTATCATAGATTGGGGTTACACACTCTTACATTAGATTGTGGAGAGTACTTACAATTTCTATAGAGATAGAAACTAGGGTTTTGCCAAACACCCAACTTCTTGAATATTTGTTCTTCCTTGGTGGATCACCTCTAGAGGCCAAACACTTGGGTAGCTAACATTGATCAAAGGAAAGAATCACACCGTTGAATTCAAGTAGAACTCGAAGGATTAGGAGTTGAACTTGTACCTGAGGAAGCTTTGTTCAACAAGGGTATATTCTCCATCTCTTTCGTTTAATTAATAATTGTGCATAAAGAAAGATCATGGTGATGGTTTGTATAAAATTTTAAAATCTAATTTTATCACGCTTCCGCTTTATTTATGTAATTTGATTGCATGTTCGTGTTATACAAACTTAACAGATTTCACCAAGAAGCATCCCAACAAATTATTTTTGACAAGTTATTGTGTCGTGCTTGGGAATGACAAAATGATTTGTCGTGCTTACGGTTACAAGCTGCATTGTCGAGTTTGAAAGATATTTTCATTGAGGAGCTTAGAAGATAGGTTCAATTGCAAGCTGCATTGTCGAGTTTGGAAGATATTTTCATTGAGGAGCTTAGAAGATAGGTTCAATTGCAAGCTGCATTGTCGAGCTTGAAAGATATTTTCATTGAGGAGCTTAGATTGCATGCTGCATTGTCGAGCTTGGAAGATATTTTCATTAAGGAGCTTAGAAGAATATTCTAAGAATATGCTAGGGTGCAAAGTGTAATAAGCCGAGCCCCTAACGTGCAATTAGTGAAACTATGTTTTCCTATAAATAGCAAGCTAAGTTCATTATTTCCTGAAAGTAGTATGCACACAAGCCAATCATATTTGATATGATGTAGCATATACTTTGTAATCTTATTCGGTTATTAAAGGCCTTTTTCATTATCTACATGATGTTGTTATATTAATATGTGATAAACCCATAGTTTTAAGCAATGCTTTTAGAATCATGATGGTGATCATGCTAATGAGATCTAAATTCTTAGAAAGCTTAAAACTAAAATCGTTCCTAATCGTTGGATTACTAAAAAGGGGATTAGTGAATCCGGATAGATTAGTATATACGTTGCTTGCTCTTAAGAAGAGGATGATTGATCTCATAATCATTTGTGTGGAGACACTAAAGCAAGTATGTAGGTGCTTATTGGAGAATAAGTTCACTGAACGTGGCTCGCTAAGGAATACCTAATGGAGTTTTACTCGCCTGTCAATAGGAATTCCTCTAGTGATAGTAGTACAAGTGATCTTTGGACTTGAGATCATCATAGTATCTTGTGTATGATGGGTTATAGTTTGACATATCCCTTAAGACCTTTATGATATAACAAAGGGTATGATTGGGTATATTTAGTTGTACATGGAGATAGGTGAATGATCAACAAAGAATCTACCTCGTCTAGTAAAAGATGTGAATGTCCTATGTGATTCGATAATTGACAACTCAGTAGTCCTTGGCGAAGGCAGAATGAAATTAGAAAGGAGTTTCTAATTTACATTATTTAGAGTTGTGGATTTGAGAATCGAAATATATATAATTAAATAAAATAAGACTTGACAGTAAATCCATGTCTTATATTTAATTGGGACATTGTATGGTAGAAGGATTGAATTGTACGGTAACTATTCACTGAAAGGTTCTTTTGTGATTAATGTTGAAATCTATATTATTTGGAAAGTCGTTGATCGTTAAGGGGGCTTACCCTTATTGTAGAAGAAATGTTATTTATTTAAATGAATTAAATAGTTTAATTTATTTATTTAAATAAGATTAGAATTGTTCTAATTGATTTATTCACAACCGGTTTAATATGGAGAACCTAAACGGTCATACCGCAAAAGAAAAATATTTATTTAAGAAGTAAATGACATAATTGTAATAATAAGTTAAGTGTATTTAATTTAATCTATGGAGATAGAATAAATTAAATAGCTTAATATTTATTATTTAATATTTTGGAAATATTAAATATAAATTAATAAGAGGAGTCTTATTATTATTATTACTATTACTATTATTTAAAAATCCTAATAGGGATTGAGAATTAATTAATAGAAGTACTCTCTCATTAATTCCTAATTGGATTAAGAGGATAATTAATTAAAGGAGTTTAATTAGAATTGAAACCCTAATCCTAAATAGTTTAGGGGAGGGTTTTCCTACATGTATAAATAAGAGAAGTCTTATCATAGATTAGGGTTACACACTCTTGCATAAGAATTGTGCAGAGTACTTGCAATTTCTGTAGAGATGGAAACTAGGGTTTTACCAATACCCATCTTCTTGAATAGATATTATTCCTTGGTGGATCACCTCTAAAGACCAAACACTTGGGTAACTAACGTTGATCAAAGGAAGGAATTTAATCGGTGGAATTCAAGGAGAACGCGAAGGAATTGGGGGTGAACTTGTACCTGAGGAAGCTAGAATTCTACGAGGGTATAATTCTTATTCTCCATTTCTTTCGTTTAATTAATAATTGTGCATAAAGAAAGATCATGGTGATGGTTTGTATAAAATTTTAAAATCTGATTTTATCGCGCTTCCGCTTTATTTATGTAATTTGATTGCATGTTCGCGTTATATACAAATCTAACAGTGGTATTAGAGCCAAACTTTATGCGAATTATTAATTGTTTTGATTCCGTATATGTATGGGTATGTGTTTGGAACAATTTATTGGGCATACTATGTTGTATAAAATCATGAGTTTTGAAAACAATTGCAGAAAATCGAGTTTTTAGTGAAAAACTGATCAAATTCGCGACTGCACAAAAGCCTGGAAAAACTGATTCTGGCAGCCTGTGCCGTAGCGCCATGTCCCTTCGTTGGACCTGGTGCCGCAGCGCTGTATCCTTTGCAAGGATACGATACGGCGCCGCAGCGCCACTATAGCAGATTTTGCGATTTTGATATTTTTTGTAATTTTTCAATAATTAAAATAAAGAGTTATTTTACATGGTTTTATAATTAAAATAAAGAGTTATTTTAATCTTGAAATTGGATTCCATGTTAATTAAAATAAATGAGTTTATTTTGATTTGGAATTTGATTAAAAATAAAAGAGTTTATTTGTATTCAAAATTGGATAAATTAAAATAAAAGAGTCTATTTTGATTTAGAATTGGATTAAAATAAAGGAGTTTATTTTGATTCATAATTAGATTTCATGCTAACCAATTAGAGTTGAAATTGAATTTCATGCTAACTAGTTGGAGTTGAAATTGGATTTTATACTAAACAAATTTGAGTTGAAATTGGATTTCATGCAAACTAATTTGATTTGGTATTGGATTTCATACAACTTTAAATTGCCCATAAATGATATCAATGCATATATGGAATGGTTTTATTATTCATGTGATGAATGTTATTTATTGATGCATGTGGAGATATGTATGATAATAAATGGGACTGATTATGGACTATTGACCAATGTGTGATTGGATTTATTTTAGAGGATGCTTGAATGAATGAGTTTTATAAATGGGGTCTGCGTACCTCGTCTTCTCTAGTTTTTCTTGATGTAAATTTTATCTTCTTCCTATGTAATACTCCCCTTGACTGCTGATCAAAGTTTCTATTTATTTTAAATAGTTTATGTAATAGGACTAGTTAGAATTATTTTGAAGAATTGGAGACAAAGAAGCAAGGAGCGCTTGAAGACCCGTTTGTAATGGAGCCCGGGTTTAAATATAATAGTTATATTTAAATTTAATTCTTCACCCTAGGTTTGACCTTTTGGTTCACTTGGTGGCTCTAGTGAACCAAACTAGAATAAAAGTCCATAATCAATTCGGGTAGAATATAGTATTCTATATGTGCATGCTTACTATATATATTATATATTATCCAACATGCTTCGCATGTTAAATAATATGATGCGTATTTATATATATATGTGCATGCGCACTAATCAAGATGAGACAAATAATAACAAACTCCTCAAAGAATTTATATTAAGTCCTAAGCGTTCAAAGATATTTGGAATATCGAACGTCGCCTTCTAGCATGATAAAACGATAGAGTATCAATTAATCATTATAAGTTTGTTGTGTCACACAAGGCTTATCTTAATTTTTGAGATGTTTTATCACATTTAATGCTTATAAATAGACTGAACGATGTTGTTTTGTTGTGTCACACAAGGACAATGTTTTTCTTTTGAATATATGGAAGTGCTAGGTTGGACTTAACTTGGATAATTTTGATTCGGATGTGTCACACTTGATCAAAATAATCTAAGAGGTAAAATAGAAGGAGTTATATAGTGATGTAATTGACAATAGTTGTCTACCTATTTATTTATATATTGTTTGTTGTGTCACACAAGGCTATATACATTTGAAATGGGATCCTTATTCTCACTAGCCAATCTTTAATTAGATTTGTCGAACTATATAATGAGGGTAATATAGTTTGATGAAAATAGTGGGAGATACCAATTTAAATAAAGACCTAATTTATTTTGGTAATTAATAAAATGAATGTATGCTAAAATATTGTTAATTCATTTATAGAATTTTATAATGTCTAATTTACTATCACTGCGGAGCATATTAGATGCTAATTAACTAGACCAAACAAAACAGACTAGTTAAGGAATTTGAGAATAGTTCTCAAGGTTGAAAAGCTATCTTATATCCTTAATACCTATCCCTGCAATGGTTCTAAGCAATGCCTCTGAGGAAGAGATTGCTACTTTTAGAAAGTGGCAAGATGATGTACAGTTGGCTCAATGCATCATGCTCGCATCCATGAGTAACGAGCTTCAGCGTCAGCATGAAACTATGGATGCTCCTGCTGTACTCCTGCACCTTCAAGGAGTTGAATGGTGAGGAAAGTAGGACTGCTAGATATTAGATATCTAAGGAGCTCTTCCAATCTAGAATAACCAATGACACTACAGTATAGACAAATGTCCTCAAAATGATCAATCTGATTGAACAATTGGGATAACTGGGTTTTGTAATGGATGGAGAGATGATCCAAGATTTGATATTGTAATCACTTTCGGACTCTTTCTCGCAATTTGTTATGAATTTTCACATGAACAAGCTATATGTCAGCCTGTCTGAGTTGCTTAACATGTGAAAAACTGCAAAGAGTCACTTTCCAACCAAGAAAGACCAAGTCTTACTTGTAGATGATTCTTCCAAGAAAAGGAAGCGGGCCAAAGGATCTTCTGAAAAGAAGAACAATTCAAAGAAGGTATAAGGAAAGGCAATAACTAAGGACACTAAGAACAAAACTGATGCAGATAGCAAAGGAGTTTGCTTCCACTGCAATAAGCCTGAACACTGGAAAGGAAATTGTAAGGAGCGTTTTGTAGAGGCTAACCAGAAGAAGCTTAGTGAAGCTTCGGTTACAGATATAGGTTTGTTCATGATTGAAATAAATTTTTCTGTAAGTCAAGGTTCTACTTGGGTATTGGATACTGGCTATAGTTCTCACGTATGTAATCCAATGCAGAGAACAAGCAGAAGTAGAAACCTAGATAAAGAGTAAGTAATCTTATGTGTGGGAATGGAGCAATGGTTACTACATTAGCTGTAGGAACTTATAGTTTAGTGTTGCCTACTGGCAAGTCTATTAAGTTAATAAGTTGTTATTATGTTCCCGTAGTCTTTAGAAACATTATTACTTTCGTTGTTGGACAATGAAGGTTCTCGTATTATATTTAAGAATAATCGTTGTTCTATTTATAATGATAATGTTTTGTTTAAAACTAAAAGATTACTTAATGGACTTCGTATACTTCACTTATATGAAAAATAATTTTGCAAATTGAACAAACTAGTAAAAGAAAAGGAGATGGTCATTCAAAGAGTTGAATATGTGTATTTGAACAAATGCAAGTCTGAATCATTTGAAAGTTCAAAGAATTCAGAAGTGAAACAAATTAACAAAGTATTAAGATTCTTTGATCAGATCGAGGAAGGAATACTTGTACAATGAGTTTCTAGATCATCTCAAAATGGTATTTTCTCATAATGGACACCTCATGATACATAATAATTGATTGGTGTATCTAAAAGGAGAAATTGTACCTTGTTGGACATGGTGCAGTCCATTATAATTTTTACCGACATTCCAGTATCCATCTTGGGTTATGCCCTAGAAACGGCTTCATATTTACAAAATAAGGTAACCTCAAAATCCGGCCCCAAGACTCCATAAAAGTTATGGATAGGGAGGATTCTTAGTCTTAAGTATGTTAAGATAAGGGGTTGTCCAGCTTATGTGGAAAGGTTTCAAAAGGATAAGCTTGGGACAAAATCTGACAAGTGCAGGTTTGTGGAATATCCTAAAGAAAGTTTAGGGTATTATTACTATAATCCTACACTTTGCCTTCTTGGATAAAAGTGTTTATCGTTGAAGGAGCTAGTGGGAGGGTAATAGATATTGAAGGAGTTCAAGAACCACAAAGCATTTTGAGTCAAACTGAGAAACCTGTAGATAGACCTATTGTACCACAACCGAATCGTAAATCTGGAAGAGTATCGAAGATACCTAGAAGATATGGATTCATCATAGAGGATGATGATGAGGTACGCATCATAGAGGATGATGATCCAATTATATACGATGAGGCTATGAGTAGTAGACACTCAGAGAAATGGCAGATGGCCATGAAATCCGAAATGGACTCCATGTATGAGAACCAAGTATAGACCCTGGTTACTCCACCGAAAGGCATAGTGCCTATAGAGTGAAATTGGGTCTTTAAGAGAAAGACTGGGGCAAATAGCAAGGTGGAGACCTATAAGACCAGACATGTTTAAAAGGTTTCGAATAAAGTCAAGGAGTTGACTGTGATAAAACCTTATTACCGGCTAATGCTCAAGTCCATTTGGATTTTGCTTGTGATTGCAGCTTATTACGAAATCTGGCAAAATGGAGACGTCCTTCCTCAATGAAGACTTGAGGATAATGTATGTATGATACAACCGGAGGAATTTATTTCAAAGATTGAAGCAAATCGTGTAAATAAGCTACAATGATCCAATTTATGGATTGAAGCAAGCTTCTCAAAGATGGAACATTCGTTTTGATGAGACAATCAAAAGAGTTTGATTTTATCAAAAACGAGAATGAACCTAGTGACTACAAAAAGGGTAGGTCAGTGGGAGTGTTGTGACATTCCTAGTATTATATGTTGATATACTACTGATAAAGAATGACACACCAATGCTACAATCAGTAAAGATAAAATTGTCTAAACATTCCTCCATGAATAACTTTGGGGAGCATCCTATAAATTGGGGATATAAATCTATATAGATAGATTTAAAAGGATGTTCGGCTTAACCCAAGGAATGTATATTCATTCGATGCTAAAGGCGTTTAGCATGACAAACTCCAAGAGAGGTCTCATGATGATGAGCCATGGAGTGTATCTCTTTAAAATTGTCTCCAATTTAAAGAGAGATCGCATGAGTTACTATCATGTATGCAATGAATATACAAGGCCTGATGTTAATCAGTCATATTCTGGAGAAGATCACTGTAAGATAATGATATACATCTTTAAGTACTTAACCGGTATTGAAGATGTGATCTTGATTCATGGCAGGTCTGAATTAAAACTAGAGGGTTAAACAGACTCAAGTTTTTCAGACTGACCAAGACGATAACAAATCCACTTTAGGGTAAATCGTTACCTTAAATGGTGGTGCAGTGAAATTAGAAAAGTTCCAAACAGCAAAGAGTTGCTGGTTTAGTGACAAAGACAAAGTATATAGCTGTAAGTGAAGCTGCAAGTTGATTGTTTGGATGAAAAGTTCATCACAGAACTAGGAATAGTTCCTAAGTCCTATCTTGGATTCAAACAGGTGTTGCGGCACTTTCATTTGATTAGAGGAATCATTGAAAGAGGAAAAGTCACTATAGAGATAGTGGACTCTCAAGAACAACATTGCATATCCATTTACTGAAGCTTATCCAACAGCAGGATAATCGTCACTTAGAGAAGAAGGGTATTAGATACCATGGTGATTGGCTTTAGTGCAAGTGGGAGATTGAAAGTAGTATGCACACAAACCAATCATATTTGATATGATGTAGCATATACTTTGTAATCTTATTCGGTTATTAAAGGCATTTTTCATTATCTACATGATGTTGTTATATTAATATGTGATAAACCCACAGTTTTAAACAATGCTTTTAGAATCATGATGGTGATCATGCTAATGAGATCTAAATTCTTAGAAAGCTTAAAACTAAAATCGTTCATAATCGTTGGATTACTAAAAAGGGGATTAGTACATACGTTGCTTGCTCTTAGGAAGAGGATGATTGATCTCATAATCATTTATGTGGAGACACTAAAACAAGTATGTAGGTGCTTATTGGAGAATAAGTTCACTAAATGTGGCTCGCTAAGGAATACGTAATGGAGTTTTACTCGCCTGTCAATAGGAATTCCTCTAGTGATAGTAGTACACATGATCCTTGGACTTGAGATCATCATAGTATCTTGTGTATGATGGGTTATACTTTGACATGTCCCTCAAGACCTTTAGGGTATAACAAAGGGTATGATTGGATATAATTAGTTGTACATGGAGATAGGTGAATGATCAACAAAGAATCTACCTCGTCTAGTAAAAGATGTGAATGTCCTATGTGATTCGATAAATGACAACTTAGTAGTCCTTGGCCAAGACAGAATGAAATTAGAAAGGAGTTTCTAATTTGCATTATTTAGAGTTGTGCATTTGGGAATTGAAATACATATAATTAAATAAAATAAGACTTGACAGTAAATCTATGTCTTATATTTAATTGGGACATTGTATGGTAGAAATATTGAATTGTACGGTAACTATTCACTGAAGGTTCTTTTGTGATTAATGTTAAAATCTATATTATCTGGAAAGTCGTTGATCGCTAAGGGGTCTTACCCTTATTGTAGAATAAATGTTATTTATTTAAATGAATTAAATAGTTTAATTTATTTATTTAAATAAGATTAGAATTGTTCTAATTGATCTATTCACAACCGGTTTAATATGGAGAACCTAAAGGGTCACACCGTAAAAGAAAAATATTTATTTAAGAAGTAAATGACATAATTGTAATAATAAGTTAAGTGTATTTACTTTAGTCTATGGAGATGGAATAAATTAAATAGCTTAATATTTATTATTTAATATTTTAGAAATATTAAATATAAATTAATAAGAGGAGTCTTATTATTATTATTACTATTACTATTATTTAATTCCTAATAGGGATTGAGAATTAATTAATAGAAGTACTCTCTCATTAATTCCTAATTTGATTAGGAGGATAATTAATTAAAGGAGTTTAATTAGAATTGAAACCCTAATCCTAAATAGTTTAGGGGAGGGTTTTCCTACATCTATAAATAAGAGAAGTCTTATCATAGATTAGGGTTATACACTCTTGCATAAGAATTGTGGAGAGTACTTGCAATTTATGTGACGCCCCCAAATTCAAGTCTCTATTACCCGAATTTGGTCATCACGATCCAATATAAACATCTACCTCCAAACAACATACAATGACTAAATGCGGAATATAATAAACATATGTTGTTCATTCGAAAGGTGTTACTAACCCCAAGATACGAAGACCTTAATACATACCCTAATATTAATCAGGGTTCAAATTACATTGATAAATAAATCTAACTAAGTATATAACAAAGTCAGCTAGTTGAAGTCTATCACTTCATCTTTTCCTTGCCCTTGTCCTTGCTTGAAGTCTCGGGCTTAACTGCAATAAGGTTCATGATATACAAGGGTGAGCAACTAGTTTGCTCAACAAGTTTAAATAACAACAGGAATGGCATATATCATGAATGAAAGAGATATCTGAGATTGATTCAATAGTGAGAGTACGAAAGCAAGAATAATAATAGTTCTTTAAGATAAGCAATAGTCGACAAAGACCATGAACATTTCACTTCCAATGGAATCAATAGCTAATTGACCCTTTGGTTACTGGCTCAGAAATAAGTACTCGAGGGGATCAGCCTCTAGTACCCTATGTGTATGCATAACATTTAATTTCTGTTCTTTGTATCTTATATCCGATACGTTGGGTACTCCCCTATATTGAAGGGGTGTTCATAAAATCCAAGATTCCGTACCATCAATTGGTTTGGATAGCTTTTAAAATCTATACCGCAAATGTCTAGCCGGACAATGGCTAAGACTTAACTATGGGTTCATCCATATTAGAACTTTAAATAAAGTACAAGTCAACGTCTGCACGAAAACAATTGCACAATGTGCGAGTGCCAATAACAACGATGTGGAATAATTGTTAAGTAATTAAACCACTTAGAGCATGCTTGAGGAATTAAAGGTTCAAGCTTAAATATTAACTTGCAATAAATAATACAAGAATGGGTTCAGGGAACTTGCAACAATTAAGGTTTCGGGGTAGAGAACTTGCATAATACACCATATCCTACTTGAATGAAAATTGAGTAGGTTTAAAAGAAACTTGCATTCAATATATAGAAAGAATGAAATTAGGGAACTTGCCCAACACAGGGTTAGACAAGCGTTAGGAAACTTGTCTGATAGCTCAGCTATAATAATCTAGCTTTTAAATTAAATTGCGTGAAACGACCTATCATTAGTAAGTCGATTCCTTAGTTAGCACAGTATAACTAGTACGAGTTTACACTTACAAGAGATTACACACCAAGTAATCCTATCACATAGACACGTAGATGTAACCATCTTTACTAAGTCTATAAACATTACTTCCCATCTTAGATAAATGAGTTAACAAGCCTAGAATAGCTTGGTTCTATGCATCAATGTAAGCTTGAACATATAGCACATCAATTAAGTCATGCATTACAGCTTGAGACCTACATACATACATGCTATAAGACTCTGTTCATAACTTAAAGCAACAGGGAAAAACTGGCGTCCGGTGTTGCCGCGCTTGTTTTTGCCTTGGGAGTGGCGCGACTGCGCCACTCACTGGACAGACCAAGAATGACTCACTGGACAGACCAAGAATGAGATTTCATTCAGCTAGAATCCAAGCCTATTCTTAGCATGCAAGTTACTGATATTAATCACATACACATGCTCATAAGGTTATTAACTTGAGTTTGAAACCTAGCATGCTCATTCTAAATCTAATCCAAAGTTATAAGGCTTTATAACAGAAATTCCTACGCTTTAGGCCAAACAAGTCCATTTCACAAGTAATCCACTATTATGGTCATAATGCCCCATAATAAGACTAGACAATACTTAATATGCATGCTCGGATGTAAACAACACATGCACATACTAAACACATAGCTTATACTTGGAATTCATAACTCACATGCATTTGAACACATATTTAAGCTATATACACATACTCAAATGGTCAGATTATAAACAGACGCCCATTTGACAATTTCATTTCGAAATTCTTAGGTTTTACTTTTTGAAATTACATACATAGAGTAACATATGCAACACATGGTATTTACAGGGATTCTAGATACATAGTAACCTATTTTTATGCATGAAGAAACTAAGCTATCATGCTCAAAACATCAGAACACCTCAACCATCTCTGGCAGCCAGCGTGGCCGGGCTGGTTTTTGGCCTTGGGAGTGGCACGACCGTGCCACTCCTGCACTGCTTCAGGTTCGGCTCTGCTTCTGCAGAACTCGAAAAATTAACATGGCCTAACCTTTCTAAATGCAATTGAGTACAACCACATTGTTCCCAAACATGAATATAGACCCATATAACATCATTACACTAATTAACAAACTAATTAGCAAGAATCATGGATTTCATAGAATTTAACAATCTAAGAAATTGATAACACAGTGACGAGTTCTTACCTCCAACGAAGCTAAATTGATACTTCTAGCTTGCTTAATAGCATATTCCTACTACCTCCCAGCAAGACTCACCCTCTATACTAACTTATCAGAAAATTTAGCAGCTGAATTCATGAAGAATTGGTTCCAATTTATAGAAAATTTATTATCCAGGCATTGTTCTTACCCAAATTGAAGAACCAACGAGAAGAAGAAGAAGTTGTTGGACAATGGAGGTTTGGTGAGTTTCCCATTCTCTCCTTCATCATTCTTACCATCTGATGCAAGCAAACATAGGCCTCATGCCTATACAATGCTGAGAATAAGGAGGAAAAGAAGGGATGGGACTCTACTGTGCATTCACTATTTGATTTCTCTCTCTTAATGCAGACTACGGCTTGAAAATAAATGGGATATATCCCATAACTCCTGCCCCAAACTAATGCTACTTAGGTAAATAAATCATATAATAAAAAACCCAATTAATCTAGTATACATCTGATACCCAATTCGTAAATACATAAAAGATGGAATTAATAACTTATTCTAGTCCACTTAATATTATATTACTAAATAGACTATTACATAATAATATCAATAAATCACACATTAATTAATAATTATATTAATTAATCTATGCAAATTAAATTCCTCCACTATATTCAAATAAATTAAATATTTAATTAATAAACAACTTTATCAATTCTTCTGATATTGAACCTTAGGGCTAGTCCACTAATTTAATTAAACCATTATCGACTCCCTTTAATAAATCTAGGCAATTACGCGCAGTTACCACATAATCACATAATCAATTTATCTCCCAAGATTTAAATAAGCATACAAAGCTAACTCATTAAAAATTAAAATTTATATTTAATTAATAACGGAGTTTAAAATTCACGGTCATTACATCCTCCCCCCTTATAAAAATTCAATTTCGTCCTCGGAATTGTAAAATAAGGTTACTCAAATAATTGCGGATAATTTGCTCTCATCTTCTCCTCGAGTTCTCACGTAGCTTCCTCAACTGCGTGATTTCTCCAGAGAACTTTAACGGAATGAATGATCTTATTCCTTAGCTTCTGTTCCTTCCTATCAAGTATTTGGACAAGAATCTCCTCATACGATAAGTCCTTCTCGACTTGCATTGGTTCGTAGGATATAACGTGCTTGTAGTCTAGTTTGTATGGGCGCAACACTGACACATGAAACACATTGTGAATGTGCTCAAGTTTAGGAGGTAACGCTACCTCGTACGCCACTTTACCGACTCGCCTCAAAATCTCGAACGGTCCTATGAACCTCAGGCTTAACTTGCCCTTCTTTCCAAAACGAATCTTCCCTTTCCAGGGAGATACCTTCAGGAACACAAAACTGCCCACGTCGAAGATCCGCTTTTGACGATGCAGATCAGCGTACTTCTTCTGACGGTCTTGAGCTGCTACTAGGCAGTTTCTGATCAGTTTCACCGTATCTGCGGTCTGCTGCACCATTTCGGGTCCTAGGAGTTTTCGTCCTCCAACCTCGTCCCAACACAACGGTGTTCGACACCTTCTCCCATATAGTGCTTCGTACGGTGGCATACCGATACTAGCATGATAACTATTATTGTAAGCGAACTCCACCAATGGCAAATGATCATCCCAGCTGCCCTTTAAGTCCATCACGACTACTCGGAGCATGTCTTCCAGAGTTTGAATCGTGCGCTCACTCTGGCCGGCAGTTTGAGGATGATACGGTGTACTCAACCTCAACTGTGTTCCCAATCTCTCCTGTAGACTCCTCCAAAAATTTGACGTGAAGCGCGGATCCCTGTCTGAAACAATTCATACCGGCACTCCATGTCGAGACACTATCTCCTTTACATAGAGTTTAGCTAATTGCTCCAGATTGTACCGTATTCTGATCGATAGAAAATGAACAGACTTGGTCAGACGGTCCACGATCACCCAGATGACGTCTAAACCCTTTTGTGTTGGTGGCAAGCCCACCACAAAGTCCATGGTGATGTGCTCCCACTTCCACTCCGGAATCTCTAATGGTTGTAATAGTCCGCTCAGTCGCTGGTGTTCTGCTTTAACTCGTTGGCATGTCAGACATCTGCTGACACACTCTGCTACTCCCCTCTTCATATTCGGCCACCAAAAGTATGGCCGCAAATCCTGATACATCTTTGTGCTACTAGGATGTACTGAGTACCTCGTACTGTGAGCTTCTTGGAGAATCTCTTCTCTTAGCTCCGAATTTGACGGTACCCAGATCCTCCCTTTAAACCTCAACAGCCCTGCACTATCGATCTTATACTTGAGCTCTTCCCCTTCGTAAATACGCTCCTTGATACTGTCACAATCTTCATCCTTTTCCTGAGCCTCCTTGATTTTATCTAATAAGGCCGGGCTTGCTATTACTGTACATAATCTCTCATCTGACTCCCTCGGATACTTGATCTCCAAATCGAGCCGTTCAAAATTCCTTACCAACTCTTCCTGAGTGGTTAGCTTTAGCAACTTCTCTCTACCTTTTCTGCTTAAGGCATCGACCATTACATTTGCTTTGCCCGGATGGTACAAAATCTCGCAGTTATAATCTTTGATCAATTCCAACCATCGGCGTTGCCTCATGTTCAGCTCCTTTTGAGTGAAGATACATTTTAGACTTTTATGATCCGTATATATCTCGCATTTTTCTCCGTATAGGTAGTGCCTCCAGATTTTCAAGGCGAAAACTACCGCGGCCAACTCCAGGTCATGAGTCGGGTAACCCTTCTCATAGTCCTTCAGCTGACGTGACGCGTACGCAATGACCTTGCCGTGTTGTATCAGCACACAACCAAGACCCTTGTGTGACGCATCGCTATACACTACAAAACCTCCAGTGTTATATGGTAAAGCCAACACCGGTGCTTGACTAAGTCTCTTCTTCAGCTCCATAAAACTCTCCTCACACTTATCTGTCCAAACGAACTTGACTGCTTTCCTGGTGAGATTGGTTAACGGCGATGCTATCTTTAAAAAATCCTGGATGAATCTCCGATAGTATCCTGCCAATCCCAAGAAACTCCTGATCTCCGTTGGCGTCTTTGGCCGTTCCCAATTGATAACCGCTTCCACTTTTGCTGGATCCACCGAAACACCATCTTTGTCAATGACATGACCTAAAAACTGCACCCTCTGCAACCAAAACTCAAACTTAGAAAATTTGCGTACAACTTTTCTCTTCTGAGAGTCTCCAATACAATCCTTAAATGTTCAGCATGTTCTTCCTTTGTCTTTGAATACACCAAGATGTCATCAATAAATACGACTATGAACTTGTCCAAGTACTGCTTGAACACTCTGTTTATCATATCCATGAATACCGCTGGTGCATTCATTAATCCAAATGACATTACCAGAAACTCGAAATGCCCATAACGAGTCCTGAATGCAGTCTTCATAATATCTTCCTACCTCACCTTCAATTGATGATACTCTGTTCTTAGATCGACCTTTGAAAAGTATTTCGCTCCCTTGAGTTGATCAAACAGATCGTCAATTCTGGGTAACGGATACTTATTCTTAATTGTGACTTTGTTCAACTCACGATAGTCGATACAAAGTCTCAATGAAGCATCCTTCTTCTTTACAAACAGAACTGGCGCTCCCCACGGAGACACGCTCGGTCTGATATAACCCTTATCTAATAGTTCTTGTAGTTGAACCATTAGTTCTTTCATTTCTACTGGTGCCATTCGGTAAGGCGCCTTGGATATCGGTGTCGTCCCGGGTACTAGGTCAATAACAAATTTTATCTCTCTATCTGGCGGCAGTCCCGAAATTTCGTCTGGGAAGACATCAGCAAATTCCTTTACAATGGGTATCTGACTCAGTTCACCCTCGACTCGTCGAGTGTCAACCACATGAGCCAAATAACCTATACAACCCTTTCTAAGCAACTTTCTTGCTTGCATCATCGTCAGACAACATGATTGTCTTGGCAATTTACTACCATAGAATACCACCTTCGACTTATTTGGAGTCTGCAGGTGTACACATTTCTTCTTACAGTCGATGACTGCTTCGTGACTTGATAACCAATCCATTCCAAGGATTACACCAAACTCCCCCAAACGAATCGGTATCAAATCCACGTTGAGCTTACATCCTCGTAATTCGGCACAACAGTTCCTATGAATGCATTCTACGGGGATAATTTCTTTGTTTGCTACTTCTACGTTCATAGGGTGTTCTAACTTTTCGCGGGGTAAGCCTAATCTCTTAGCAAATTCTTCCGAAATAAAAGAGCAGGTAGACCCCGAATCAAATAATACATATGCATTTATATTATTTATTGGGATGATACCTGACACCACGTCTTTGGACTCCATCGCATCCTGAACGGTCATGTTCAACGTGCGTGCCGTTGGTTTGTTGGCTTGACTGGCTGGACTTCCAAAGCTCAGCCTGTTGTTGTTATTGTTATTGTTGACGCTTCCTCTGTTGCCACTTCCTGCATCGCCCTTTCTCTTCGGACAGTCTTTGATTTGGTGGTCTGGGGCTCCACACGAGAAACACCCTCCTTTCGGTTTATTCGGACACTGAGGAACCATGTGCCCCAGTTGTGCGCAGCGATAACAAACGTTTCTTCCCTTCATACACCCACTTGAGTGATTCTTCCCGCAGTTGCTACACTTCCCACTTTTCTTGGCCTCTCCCCCGAACTTGTTGCCTCCGGAGGATTGGCTCTCCGTCCATTTACGCTTATGGGGGTTGCTGCCTCCACTGCTTCCCCCTTTCAGACCTTCCTGACCGGTCTTCTTCTCTTGTTTGAATCGCGCTATGGCTTCATTGCCTCCTTCCGCAATGATCGCCCTTTCCAACAATTTAGAGAAATTCTTAATCTTCAACACAGCGACGACTTTCTGCACCCATGGCTTCAATCCCAACTCGAATCTCCTTGCCTTCCTGGCCTCCGTGTCCACCTGATGTGGAGCGAATCGGGCCAACTCGTTTAATTTTGCCACGTACTCCGCGACCGTCATACCACCCTGCTTTAGTTCCAGAAACTTAACCTCCATATCTTGCTGCGTACTCTCCGAGAAGTAATTCTCGAAGAATAGCTCCTTGAATCTGTCCCATAGAATGACTCCATCGCTTGCCCGTCCCTTATTGGCTTTCCACCAATAATTAGCTTCGCCCTTCATCATGAAGATGGCGAATCCAGTTTTCTGTTCCTCGGCCACTCGTGCGACCTCGAAGACTTTCTCTATCTCTTCGTTCCAAGTTTGGCTTCTATTGGGTCGAGAGTTCCCTTGAACTCGGGTGGTCCAACCAGTTTGAAATCCTTAAAGTTGGCCAAATGATGCACTGGCTGGGGTGCTGGTTGTGCCCCTGCTGGTGGGGGTCTAGCCTGCATAGCCTCAGCTAGTAGTTCAGTAAATATTCTCATTGAGTTAGGTTGATCTCCAACCTCACTTTCTGACTCAGCGATACGTTGGTTGCGGGGTCTACCTCTTGGCGGCATTATGATCTTCTAAAGAACAAATCTTAGGCTTCCGCTTATTATACTACGCTCTTCACACTATGCCGGTTAATTCAACATTTAATAGTAAAAGCATCTATCAAACACATTTGATTAAAAAGGAAATAACTGCATTTATATTTATATACCAATATTTTAATACAGACTGACCCAACATTTGGCATACTACTATAAATGCTCAATGGCATAAACTACCTACTGCTAACCATCCTCTATTAAACAATAGGTGAGGATTTACTACTACCTACCCCCTCTATCAGAACAAAAGTTGGGGTTGATTACCATTCTAAGCATACAACTCGGCATTTGGATTTACATCATAAATCTGTCCCTATTAAACAAAAGTGGGACTCACTACAGCTACTAAGTACATATAAAGCTACTACATCAATAAGTCAATATATGCTACGGCGGACTGCCCGATGGAGTGCCTGTCGAGCCAACCGATCAACCACTCGACGTCTGATCATGCGCCGACTACTGCCCTCCTTCCGAGGGTATCTCCTGACTCGATTCTGCAATCTGGCCACTGCTGTATATATGGCATACTCTAAGGTATCGATCCTGGCGGATCCATCTCGAATCTCTCCCTCTAGCACATCCACCCTTGTGGCTGCGCGAACCCAGAACTCCTGCATCCGAATCCTTTCTACCTGCTCCAAGTCTCGCTCAACCCTAACAGCCTGGAGAACTGTCTGCAGCTCCACCTCCTTGACATCTGCCTGCTCTAATGCCTGCCTCAACTGACTATTTTGCAACACCAACTGTTGCACTGTGGGGCTTAACTGGGGTGTAGCACTCTCTAACTGCTGAATCTGAGCTTTCAGCTCAGCTATCTGGAACTGTAGCGAGTACGCCTCTGCCTTATACTGATCTTTCATCTCCTGATGGACATAATTCTCCTCCTCTAAGTGTGCGATACGAGCATTCTGCTGCTCAATAATCTGTTCCTGCTCTATTATGCGATCGGCATAATTCTAAGCAAGTCATCCTGGAATGTGTGGAATACCGGGGATCCCTCCTTAGGTACCTCCTCAGCAGTTCCACCTATCTCTACCTCAGCCGGGTCCTCCTCGGACTCATCATCCCTGTCCTGACTGCCGGATCTCAACACTCCACCTATGACAGGCTCTACCAAATCTACCAAGTAGTCCTTCTGTGGGCCGGGCCCACTCAATGGTACTGCTGGGGCAACAGGTGCATAGCTCACTAACTGCTCTATAACAACAGGTATATCAGTGAATACCTCCTCCTCCTCCCGGACCCTACTAGTTTCTCCAACGATAGCCATCCTACAAACACACAAAACTAACATTAGTACAACAATAAAATATATTCATTGAAGGAATGAAATTATATTTCATTGGGTACGATTCAACTCGATGAATTCCCCAATTCGTCAAAATACCGAATATGATAAATCTCCTTGATTTATCTCCTAATGCACTTTATACGAGTTTAATACTAATGTTATAACCTAGGTTTCACAATCCTAACGTTTATAACCTACAACTTTGATTGAAACCTGTGGCGCCCCCAAATTCAAGTCTCTATTACCCGAATTTGGTCATCACGATCCAATATAAACATCCACCTCCAAACAACATACAATGACTAAATGCAGAATATAATAAACATATGTTGCTCATTCGAAAGGTGTTACTAATCCCAAGATACAAAAACCTTAATACGTAAGTCAATACATACCCTAATATTAATCAGGGTTCAAATTACATTGATAAATAAATTTAACTAAGCATATAACAAAGTCAGCTACTTGAAGTCTATTACTTCATCTTTTCCTTGCCCTTGTCCTTGCTTGAAGTCTCGGGCTTAACTGCAATAAGGTTCATGATATACAAGGGTGAGCAACTAGTTTGCTCAGCAAGTTTAAATAACAACAGGAATGGCATATATCATGAATGAAAGAGATATCTGAGATTGATTCAATAGTGAGAGTACGAAAGCAAGAATAATAACAGCTCTTTAAGATAAGCAATAGTCAACAAAGACCATGAACATTTCACTTCCAATGGAATCAATAGCTTATTAACCCTTTGCTTACTGGCTCAGAAATAAGTACTCGAGGGGATCAGCCTCTAGTACCCTATATGTATGCATAACATTTAATTTTTGTTCTTTGTATCTTATATCCGATACGTGGGGTACTCCTCTATATTGAAGGGGTGTTCATAAAGTCCAAGATTCCGCACCATCAATTGGTTTGGATAGCTTTTAAAATCTATACCGCAAATGTCTATCCGGACAATGGCTAAGACTTAACTATGACAGTTCATCCATATTAGAACTTTAAATAAAGTACAAGTCAACGTCTGCGCGAAAACAATTGCACAATGTGCGAGTGCCAATAACAACGATGTGGAATAATTGTTAAGTAATTAAACCACTTAGAGCATGCTTGAGGAATTAAAGGTTCAAGCTTAAATATTAACTTGCGATAAATAATACAAGAATGGGTTCAGGGAACTTGCAACAATTAAGGTTTCGGGGTAGAGAACTTGCATAATACACCACATCCTACTTGAATGAAAATTAAGTAGGTTTAAAGGAAACTTGCATTCAATATATATAAAGAATGAAATTAGGGAACTTTCCCAACACAAGGGTTAGACAAGCGTTAGGAAACTTGCCTGATAGCTCAGCTATAATAATCTAGCTTTTAAATTAAATTGCGTGAAACGACCTATCATTAGTAAGTCGATTCCTTAGTTAGCACAGTATAACTAGTATGAGTTTACACTTACAAGAGATTATACACCAAGTAATCCTATCACATAGACACGTAGATGTAACCATCTTTACTAAGTCTATAAACATTACTTCCCATCTTAGATAAATGAGTTAACAAGCCTAGAATAGCTTGGTTCTATGCATCAATATAAGCTTGAACATATAGCACATCAATTAAGTCATGCATTACAGCTTGAGACCTACATACATACATGCTACAAGACTCTGTTCATAACTTAAAGCAACAGGGCAAAACTGGCGACCGGCGCAGCCGCGCTTGTTTTTGCCTTGGGAGTGGCGCGACCGCGCCACTCACTGGACAGACCAAGAATGAGATTTCATTCAGCTGGAATCCAAGCCTATTCTTAGCATGCAAGTTACTGATATTAATCACATACACATGCTCATAAGGTTATTAACTTGAGTTTGAAACCTAGCATGCTCATTCTAAATCTACTCCAAAGTTATAAGGCTTTATAACGGAAATTCCTACGCTTTAGGCCAAATCAATCCATTTCACAAGTAATCCACTATTATGGTCATAATGCCCCATAATAAGAATAGACAATACTTAATATGCATGCTCGGATGTAAACAACACATGCACATACTAAACACATAGCTTATACTTGGAATTCATAACTCACATGTATTTGAACACATATTTAAGCTATATACACATACTCAAATGGTCAGATTATAAAGAGACGCCCATTTGACAATTTCATTTCAAAATTCTTAGGTTTTACTTTTTGAAATTACATACATAGAGTAACATATGCAACTCATGGTATTTACAAGGATTTTAGATACATAGTAACCTATTTTTATGCATGAAGGAACTAAGCTAGCATGCTCAAAACATCAGAACACCTCAACCATCTCTGGCAGCCAGCGCAGCCGTGCTGGTTTTGGCCTTGGGAGTGGCGCGGCCGCACCACTCCTGCACTACTTCAGGTTCAGCTCTGTTTCTGCAGAACTCGAAAAATTAACATGGCCTAACCTTTCTAAATGCAATTGAGTGCCACCACATTGGTCCCAAATATGAATATAGACACATATAACATCATTACACTAATTAACAAACTAATTAGCAAGAATCATGGATTTCATAGAATTTAACAATCTAAGAAATTGATAACACAGTAACGAGTTCTTACCTCCAACGAAGCTAAATTGATACTTCTAGCTTGCTTAATAGCATATTCCTACTACCTCCCAGCAAGACTCACCCTCTATACTAACTTATCAGAAAATTTAGCAACTGAATTCATGAAGAATTGGTTCCAATTTATAGAAAATTTATTATCCAGGCATTGTTCTTACCCAAATTGAAGAACCAACGAGGAGAAGAAGAAGTTGTTGGACAATGGAGGTTTGGTGAGTTTCCCATTCTCTCCTTCATCATTCTTACCATCTGATGCAAGCAAACATAGGCCTCATGCCTATACATTGCTGAGAATAAAGAGGAAAAGAAGGGATGGGACTCTACTGTGCATTCACTATTTGATTTCTCTCTCTTAATGCAGACTACGGCTTGAAAATAAATGGGATATGTCCCATAACTCCTGTCCCAAACTAATGCTACTTAGGTAAATAAATCATATAATAAAAAACCCAATTAATCTAGTGTACATCCGATACCCAATTCGTAAATACATAAAAGATGGAATTAATAACTTATTCTAGTCCACTTAGTATTAAATTACTAAATAGACTATTACATAATAATATCAATATTGCACACATTAATTAATAATTATATTAATTAATCTATGAAAATTAAATTCCTCCACTATATTCAAATAAATTAAATATTTAATTAATAAACAACTTTATCAATTCTTCTGATATTGAACCTTAGGGCTAGTCTACTAATTTAATGAAACCATTAGCGACTCCCTTTAATAAATCTAGGCAATTACGCGCAGTTACCACATAATCACATAATCAATTTATCTCCCAAGATTTAAATAAGCATACAAAGCTAACTCATTAAAAATTAAAATTTATATTTAATTAATAATGGAGTTTAAAATTCACGGTCATTACAATTTCTATAGAGATAGAAGCTAGGGTTTTACCAATATCCATCTTCTTGAATAGATATTATTCCTTGGTGGATCACCTCTAGAGGCCAAACACTTGGGTGGCTAACGTTGATCAAAGGAAGGAATTTAATCGGTGGAATTCAAGGAGAACGCGAAGGATTTGGAGGTGAACTTGTACCTGAGGAAGCTAGAATTCTACGAGGGTATAATTCTTATTCTCCATCTCTTTCGTTTAATTAATAATTGTGCATAAAGAAAGATCATGGTGATGGTTTGTATAAAATTTTAAAATCTGATTTTATCGCGCTTCCGCTTTATTTATGTAATTTGATTGCATGTTCGCGTTATATACAAACCTAACATTTCCTACCATTTCAAGAGCAATTCAAGAGCAAAAACACTCTATATTTATATTCTGAGAGATATTGTGAGATAAAAATTACTTTCTAAGCATCGAAGCGCTACGCAATTGGAAGTAAAGCTAGCAATTACAAGAGGTATACTCTAGTAGTTATAATTTTCATTTTTATGTATGTATTAGTAAAAGTATACTTTTACAAGCAGTTATAATGCCCAAATTATTTTATGTATATAGAACAAAAGTCCTATTTACAAGCAGTTATAATGTCCGATTTATTTCTCATACAAAGTTGAAAATATACTTTTATAAACAATTACTATGTCCGATTTTGTTCAAGTATTTAGTAAGAATATTCATTTTATAAGCAGTTATAATGCTGAAATTATTTCAAATATAATAGCCGAATATTCGTTTTATAAGTAATTATAATGCCCGATTTATTTCAAACATAGTAAACGAATATTCATTTTGCAAGCAGTTATAATACTCAATTTATTTTAAATATAGTTGAAAAATATTCATTCTATAAGCAATTATAATGCTGAAATTATTTCATCTATAGTAGAATGAGTCTTATTTATAAGAGGTTATAATACCCGAAATAAAACTTAAAAGATTTAATCGTTAAAGTGTTTAATTAGCCTAGTATAATCAAAGGAAAGTAAAGCTTGCACTTCAAGAGGTCGTATGAAGAACGTGAACTAGCATAAACGATCGAAGCGATAAAAGACAAGTTTACTTATTTGTTGAAATGCACTCCGTGCAATAACATGTCTTATTTATGAAGTTTATTGTTATGCAAGTATTGTTTCTTTTGCACCCCGTGCATTAACATGCTTGTTATCTGTTATGTGCAACGTGATAGGGATTGTTGAATTTCAATTGAAAACCATGTTAGTATCTGAGTTGAACAACTCTTTTATATGGGCAGAAGTTTAAGATGTGTTAGGAAACCGATCTAACTCACTGAGGTAACATTTTGTCGCAGTGTAAATGTATCGTAGAAGCGGTATACAGTGTTGATACAATTGTAGCAGTGTTGATGAGACGGAGAACTAAGTTCATTAGTTCGTGGGTGGGGAACCACTCAGTTCACTATATTGATAATCGTTGAAATCTTGTATCAGCTTATTCTGTATATATATATCTTGAAAAGGTGATTCTCTTCTCATATATATCTATTAGACTTGTTGGGCATTCTTATGCTCATTCTTGTAATTATCTTAAAATAAATTACAGCTAAGGAAGAATTACCAGACGATTCTGGCGGTACAAAGAAAGTTGAAGATGTAGAAGTCATTTAAACTATGCTAGATTAACATTATTGGCAATGTCTAGAAAGTTCTGTCGAGGAAAGGGGTTTGGTCATCTAATTGCGCGCCGTTTTAACAGAAATCCCTCTTTTTCCTGGGAACTGTCTGGTTGCTAATACTGCAAGTCGCAGATAGATAAATGGAGATTGTTTTTAAGTCTTTTAGGACTTATTTGTAATAATAATAAGTTATCTGGGAATGTTATAATCATGAACAAATGATATTGTAAATATTATCACTTTTCCACATTATACTCTGATTATTAGAAGTCAAGATTTCTATAGTAGTATGTAAAGGTTGTACAAGACAGCACGAAGTCCGACCAAGCAAGCAGGTGGTGGATTTTCGAGGCGTGACAATATGGTATCAGAGCTGTAGATTATAGCTCTAAGGTAGGAAGTGCCTTAGGATATAGTCTATTAGATAGCAAAACTAGGATTTGACATACTGATGAGTGGGTTTTATACCTACGAATTGGATACCTTTTGAACCCAATTCTTTGCTATCCTTAAGTATGTTTAGTATCTATTTACTTGTTTTATGCTTTTGTTGTGCAGGAAACAATTGTGGACGACCGTGGCGGTTTTTAGCAAGTCTAGGGGCAAAAGAGTAATTTCAGCAGGAAAGGAGACCTCGCCGCGGCGAGTTCCCCAGGCCATTTTCCTCGCCGGGGCGAGCTCCCCAGGTTGTTTTTCTCGCCGGGGCGAGAGCGGCGTTTTGCATGTGCGGCTTGCTTTGTCTGTTCTGCATTTGTGGCGCACTAGAGGAGGAAATTGAGGAACGGAAATATGAGGAGAGAGAAGAGAATTATCAGGCATCCAGGGAGTTGGTATTGCATTGAAGCTTGGTTACACATCTTTGAAAAAAGCTAGGGTTTGGAGCTAAAAAGAGAAGAACAAAGGAACAAAAGGAAAAATTATCAGAATTTCATCAACTACGGAGGCTAGGAGCACGAAATAGAAGGGCAAGGATTAGAGAAGAAGAACTACACCACACCAATTCGGGAATCTTATCACAAAAAGGGTGTATCTTCATATGTTTTAGTTCTTCTTTCTTATTTTGTAACTTCAACCATGTACTATAATCAGATTATGATGTTATTGAGATTTAATATGAACTAAACTCTTCATTCTAAGATTGCAATGGAACCCAACTTGTAGTTTAAATTGAATGCTCTCTCTTGAATGGTAATTAAGCATTTTGTGAATTGGAGTTCATAACCTTTGCTTAAGGATTAATTGCTTGGCCCGTAATTACCTTGGTAATCTATATGAAATTGAGAAATGGAATATAGGTTGAGACCTAGTTATGAATTCATGTGAAAATTGGATATTCTTTATGGATAATGTATGAGATTATGTGACGTGAGTCTTATATATTATTCTTGAGGGTTGATAATTTGATTATATTTAGGATAGACATATACCTAAATACCACATGTATCCAATTGAGAATCCGTGTTTAATGATTTCTATTGCGAAAGTTGGTAATTGATGGAGTAGTTAATGAGGTTTTATGACATACACCTTACTAATTGTTCTTGAGATGAGAATCTTGCTAGTGTGTAGAATAGAGATATATCTATACGCCGTAATGGGGAATACGTATTTGACCATCGAGAGAGGCTTAGACATACTTGTGATTTCTCGGGTAACAATTCTTATGTTCTAATTTACTAAACAAGAGAGAGTAGGATGTTTAAATGAAGAGTTGGGGAAAATTGTAATCTTAGATCTTTTTATCTTGAATTCTATCTGTGTGTAGTTAATCGTTATTTTCTAAATTGTCTTTATTTAGTTTTTAATCAACAACAAAAAAAAATTCTTATTATCATTGTTTAAATTAGATTGATTTTTCATGCAATTGATATTTGGTAATTATTTAAAATAATTCCTCGTGGGTTCGACACTCTACTTATCTTATATTACTTGTGGACCGCGTATACTTGCGCGTGTTTTATTGATTGCGAAATCAAGCAACACATACTCATAAAAAGAAGGTTAAAAATGCTTATACTGGAATTTCGAGGACGAAATTCTTATAAGGAGGAGAGAATGTAATATCCTAAATATTTATAGAACTTATAAATATGATATTGAAGGACTAAAGTTAAATGTAAAGTTAATTTCGAGGATGAAATTCATTGAAGTAGGGGTGAATGTAATACCCTGAATATTTATGTGGCTTATAAATACGATCGTATATGGTTAGAGATTATTTTAATGACCTAAAACTAGGTATCGAGAAGTTTAAAACCTTAAGCCCTAATGAGATTCGAATTTTTTAACATATGTGCTTAATAAGGATCGAAATGATATTTCGAAGCAGGTGTTTTGTGATTATATTATGTAAACAATGAATTAGGTCAATTAAAATTTTTTTGTCAAGCTGCTTAGTCGTGCCTACATTGACTAAATGATTTGTCGTGCTTACATTGACAAAATAATTTGCCGTGCTTTCCACGATTTCATCAAGAAGAATCCCGACAAATTATTTTTGACAAGTTGTTGTGTCGTGCTTGGGAATGACAAAGTGATTTGTCGTGCTTACGGTAACAAGCTGCATTGTCGAGCTTGGAAGATATTTTCATTGAGGAGCTTAGAAGATAGGTTCAATTGCAAGCTGCATTGTCGAGCTTGGAAGATATTTTCTGTGACACCCCCAAATCCGGGTACTTCATTCCCACGGGATTTGGTGTTCACTATCCAAATAAATCACATCACCTCTAACTACCCATTCAAATATAAATGAAAACTCTTAATTGAAATCTCCCATTAAAGGGTTACAACATCTTAATAACATCAATCCCAGGTCATCTAACCTTAAACAAAAACATCGATGCGGAAACATAACATAAATAACATAAGTCTATTACATAACATCTTTCAACAAATTAAACAAATCTTCATCACTTGTTTGCTTTGCCTTTGCCCTTACTAGTGGATGGCTCATCAATTCTTTCAACTTTAGCTGCAATGTTATTATGCAAGGGTGAGCAACAATTGCTCTGCAAGTATCACAATAAAAATAATAATAACATGCGAATAGTCAATGGATACTGGATAACTGAAAGCTCGAATTTTGAATCAAGATTATAAAATAAGAATCAAAAGAACATCTGAGGGTTACAAGACCACGAACTATGTCCTAGGTTATCAAGTATTTCTACTTTAAACCTTTAACAGTCGTAAGACTATATGGACCTTACTTCTCGTACTTAGGGGGATCAGCCCTTTATACGATGTATGTGCACAACATCTAAACGCTAACGCGTAAAATAATCCCCTATAAAAGGAAGTTTGGTTTGGATTTGCTTCAATAACGTTTCTAGAATTTAGAACGCTCATCAACTATGGACTAGTCGAATCAATAAGGGATCGCTAGTCATTCAAGGCTCAATAATTAAAATGTAAATGGTATTCAAGAACCAAAGACTGAAGCTCACAAAATATACAATTGAATAAACTTTGTATAAGTGAAGTATTACAAAAAGGGAATTAGAATATCTCATTTGGATTCATGAAATCGAATGAATTAGGATAAAGAACTTGCTCAATAAAGTAATAGAGTTAGGAAACTTGCACAATAAAAGAGTGAAGTTCAGAAATTTGCGTAAAGTAATAAGTAAGGATAAGATACTTGCCTCGTGCGTATGCTACAAATTAAAATTCACGTTCCTCAATTAATCCTACATACCATTTAAAGTCACAATGCAAATTAATTATAACATAACTAGCATCACGCGTATATTCTCTTAACTCTAAATATCCTTATATTAACCGCATGCACGAACCTTAACTCTTAATCACATTATTAGACTTCACAATTAACGCGTTTAAACACGCATTCGACTTATCAATTAGTCACATAAAATCGTCATTGACATGTTGGTAACATGTTTTAACATCTCTTTATACAATTATTACATTTTCATGTTCATTAGGTTAGGTTACAATTTCATTCCCCGGACTTGAACACTTAAATAAAAGTTTCTGGGCAATTCTGTTGACTGGCACTGCGACGCGGCCAAAAGACTTGGAGGCTGGCGCTGCAGCGCAGCTAAAAGGCCTAGAGGCTGGCGCTGCGGCACAGCTAAAAGGCTTGGAGGCTGGCGCTGTGGCACTGCGGTGCGGCCAAAAGGCCTGGAGGCTGGCGCTGCGACGCGACTCTGCAGACTGAGATACCCAGTTCGCGAAGAACACACAACAGGACCAAAAACTTCCAATTTTTCTTATTCATACATCAAATTAAACATACCCAATTACTATAATGCATATATAATCGTTACTCAAGCCTTCTAGTATGATTCTAACAAGTTAAATAGTATAAACCATGAATCTAAGAACAAAAACTTGAGGTTTTTATCATTTTATCAAAGTTTCTTCAAATTCCATGAAATCACACATAAACAGGTTCGTTATAACACCAAATTAATCTGTTCAAGTTTCGTTTTCTTTGTTTTTACATGTATTAACATAACCAATAATCAATTTACCGATTAATATGCAAATCGAGCATCAATTCTCATACATATAAGCCATATTCAAATTTTACTTCTCTATAAGTTTTAGAACTCCAATTAAAAGCATAATCTCATGAATTAACTCAATTAAACAATTTATAAACATCATATAGTAGATTATACATGCATTTAAACAATTATAAACAACTTCCAAACAATTTACACATAAAGTTCAATTATCAGAGAACTTACAGTATACATTCATGGAGAAATTTAAAAACATAATTAAAGCTTGGATTTAAGAAATTACCTTCAATTAGTGGTTTAGATTGCTAGATAATGAAATAAATTCTTCTCCCAATTCTCAAATCCTCTCAAAATTCTCTCTGTATTTCTCTCTGGCTTAGCTTTTTGGAATGAAATGAATGAACTGATAATATGTGACAACCCAAATTTTTAGAAATTATTAAATAAGAATTTAATAAATAAAATTCTTATTACGAGACGTTTTGAGTTTTTGAGTATGTGTATATATGTGATATATATATATATATTGTGAAAAATATGATTTGATATAAATGGAATTATATATTCGTGTATTTGGGAAACGATTCGTATCTTTTCGAACTATATTTTTCATTTATCAAACGCCAGATTTGGACCTGTATTGGTCCCAGAAAACTGACCCAAAGTGGACTGTTCCGACAGTGCACCAACAGTTAGTGTGTTTTGGGAAAAATTACATAACTTTCTCATTTTAACTTCTTTTTCAATGATTCCAACGAGGTTCTCTTCCTAACTTACCCCTTAAAACTCAGAAAAAAGAAAATCAACAATAGCATGTATAGATTTCAAAATACACAATTTATTCGAACAAGCTATGGTTTGTTCGTCGGTAAAAATGTTTTCAAGCTTTTAGTTTAATTTTTCTACCCAAACCCATACCATCTTATAACACAACTATATATCAACAAACATAAACATATTTAACAAGATTATAAACATTTAAAACATAAACTTCAAATTTTTAAAATAAGATTACACACATAACCCAAGATTAGGGTTTTTAGGGTTTTTAGAGAAGTTTTTATACCTTCTAGGCTTGATTTTCTTCCTCCTTCTTCCTTCCAAGATGGCTATGGAATTTTGAAGCTTGATAAATCTCTCCCTCTTTCTTCTCTCCCTTGGCCGGGGGCCTCTCTCTATCTCCCCTTAATATTATTTTTACTCTCTATTTTCTCTCTCTAGTTTTCTCTCTAGCTTTGGAATAAAGAAGATGAATAAAAGATAAATTTGCTTTACCAAATAATTACTTACAAAATCAATAGATACATGTATTGTATCTATTGATTTCTTCATGATTAGTAAGTATTCTCATGTGACAACTTGGTGATGGATGACATAATCAATTGTACCACTTTCTCCACTCTATTAAGCAAGTTAAGCAAGGATGGACAACTCACCTCAAGTAGTACACCTTGCTGGCAGCCCTCTTTGATACTATCCTTCAAGTTTTGGTTTTATTTTAATTACTAATTCACTTGCTCAAATGACTAAAAAGTCCCTCCTTTATTGGGTCAAAAATTGGGCCATTACTTAATTCTTTTTGGGCTTGAATACACTAGGTTTAAGCTACTTGAAAAATCAAGTTTACTTTCTACCAATTTTGGGTTACTAATTTAATAAATTATTGGGCTCCCTATATGTGGTTTAATTAAATTATAATGGGTTACTCACCCTCTTTATATAATAATCCTTCAAGTCTACAATAAACTAATTAAATGGGCTTGATTAAATACTAAATGAATTAGTCCATTAGTAATCTATATTACTAGGACTAATACACATTTTATTATTAATAATCATACTTTATTTTCACAACCCAATTAGACTTGCTATATTCAAGTAAATTGAATATTTAATTAACTTACTATCTTGTCAATTGTTTAATACTAACACTATTAGGTTAGTCCACTAATTTAAATAACTATTAGTGAGACCTACTAACAATTAGTAACATACAGTCCACATAAGTCATAACATATTTAACCTCATTGATAAATAATTATTATATATATTTATACACATATTCATTCAATGTAAGTCACAAAGCGTACATTACACTTAACAAATAATTTATTATACTTATTTTCTTTAATAAGTTATTAAACAACCATATAATCACTTTATATTAGTAATACTAATTAATCATTTAAAGATTATAAATCTTTTATTTACCATTCAAGGTTAACATTTAAGTTATGTTAATTTCAACATAACTTATCTTGCTTTTCCTTAATCAAATTGATTAAGTATTGATCTTAGTTATCTTAAAATAAAATAAGTTAACTATCTTGCTTAATCCACATATTCAATTATATACTCCAAGTAATTTTAAAATAACATAAAAAAAATTTATTCATAAAAATATACATATATAATTATATAAAATTCTTGGTCCTTACATTCTCCCCTCCTTATAAGGATTCTGTCCCCGGAATCACTATTACCGTACACTCAGATTATGTTTATCCTTATACACTTATTCGTCATTTAAAATTTTACTACCTTAATATAGGTATTAATGTGCTTCTTCTTGCATTTACTCTTTCCTATCCCCTTCAGGGCGGAAAATCTTTTACTTAACTCAAGTCTCATTTGACTTGCCATGACTTATAACTATATTCGTTTTCTAATAACTTTTTAAAGTTGTATCATCAATTTCTTCATTTTCACATGCGTTATACTAACTTGTGACTTTCATGGTGCTATACCAACCTGCTTGTGACTCATATCGGTAAATGGACATCACCTCACAGTGTTACCTATCAAATAATACGTACGCAATTATATTACTGAGTGGAATTTTACCTGACACTTCCTCCTTTGCAGCTATTATATCCTGGACCGTCATATTAAACGTGCGTGCCATTGGTCTTCCTGACTGAGCTGGTCCTTTGATCATTAACGTCCCACTGCTGATTCCTCTGTTGTTGTTTCCTTTCTCGGCATTCTTCTTTGGACAGTTACGGCTATGGTGGTCTGGTGATCCACACGAGAAACAACCTTGCAATTTCTTCGGACTGGGACAGTTGAGAGATATGTGTCCCTCTTGACCACAGTTATAACATACGCTCTTACCCTTCAGACAGACTCCCTGATGATTCTTCCCGCAATTTATACACGGATCACCTTTCTTCCTACCCTATCCTGACTTATTTCCTGATTGACTGTTATCGTTCCACTTACGCTTGTTGGAGTTACTGCCTCCACTACTACCTCCCCTATTACCTCCTTCCATCTTTTTCTTCTTTTGTTCTTGGTTGTATTTGGATACGGCTTCACTTCCCCCCTCGGCGATGATTGTTTTTTCTAATAGGGTCGAAAATGAATCAATCTACAACATAGCTACTTTGTTGAATATCCACAGTTTCAGTCCGATCTCAAAACGTCGCGTTTTTCATTCCTCGGTGTCTACCTGATGTGGTGCAAACCTAGCTAACTCGTTGAACTTGGCGGCGTACTCTGATACAGACATGTTTTCTTGCTTCAACTCCAAAAACTTAACTTCTATTCTTCTTTGCATACTCCGCGGAAAATAATTTTCGAAAAATAATTCTTTAAATCTCTCCCATGCTACTACTCCTTCTCCGGCTCTGTTCTGATTCGACTCCCACCAGAAATTCGCCTCTCCTTTCATCAAATAGGTAACAAAAACTGTCTTTTGCTCCTCTGCAACTCTAGCAATAACGAATGCTTTTTCTATCTCCTTCACCCAAGTTTGAGCTTCGATAGGGTCAGTTGTCCCTCTAAATTTTGGCGGTCCTACTGCTTTAAAGTCCTTGAAGTTTGCCAACCCATTACCTGGCTGATTTCCCGCGGTTGGAGCTCTATTCTACATTACCTCTGCTAACATATTTACAAAGTCTTGCATCGGGTTTGTGTTACCTTCTTCATTATCAACGGACCTCTCTTCCCTTCGGTTTCGTGGTTCTCTTCTTGGTGGCATTATCTGAATAAAACTTTAAATTATTCTTCCTTGGTTTACATTTTATGCCTCAACATATAAGCGTTAACATTCAAATTTAACATGCAATTTATTCTCATACCATAATTCAATTTACTGGATTTTACAATTCAGCTTGCTGGATTAACGAATCCAGTTTGCTAAATTAACAAATTCGGTTTACTGTATTAACCAATTCGGTTTACTGAATTAACCAATTCGGTTTGCTGAATTAACCAATATGGTTTGCTGAATTAACCAATACGGTTTGCTGAATTAACCAATACGGTTTGCTGAATTAACATATTATTAGATAGATATCTTACTATCTTAATTCTCAAAACTTATTTACTTAATCAAACATATATTCATATTCATTCAACTAGATCATATCACTTTACATCATATAGCGCATATTGCTATAAACATCTACTATCCCTTTTTGACAACAAGAGTCGGGAATCACTACTACAACTTATACAAAAGTTGGAACTTGCAGAGGTTATCTTAATATTCATACAAAGTGAGGATTACATTCATATATATATATATATATATACACACATATACCTATCCATCGCCTACGATATTATATTACTAACATATTATCTTACTTCCAAAGGTCCTACCTCTCATACTTAATTTTTCTTTCGTTCTCTTTCTTCACCTGTCTTCTTCTTGGAACAATTCTTGGCCTGATGACCTACCTCTCCACACGTGAAACATCCTCCTTTCTTAGGTTTGGAACAATTAGGAGCGATATGCCCTGCTTGTCCGCAATTATAGCACACCTTTTTACCCTTCATACATTCCCCAAAATGTTTCTTTCCGCAGTTAATACATGCCTTCTTCTTTGGCTGTGAGTGTCCTTGCTGGTTCCCTGAGTCATTGTTACTATCGTTGTCCCTTTTTCTTTTATTATTCTTCTCCTTTTTCTTCTTACTGCATTCCACCCCCATTTTATTAATCTGTGCTTTCAGTTCATTTCGTTCTTCTGTCATTTCTCGCAATGCCCTTTCTATCTTCCACATTTCTTTCAATAATAGCACCCTATTCTTCAGATCTTGAACTTCTGTGGATGTTTGACCGTCTGCGACTACTACTTTGCCTTTTTCTCTATCTTCTACCTCTATTTCTGGCCCTACCTTAGCCGCTTTGGAATCTACTTCTTCCTCTTCACTTAGTTCCATTTCAGGATACGCGTCATGATGGCTTCCTAGATTTACCATAGGTTCATCTTTTAAAACTTCTTCAACTATCACCCTCTGAACTGCCACCTCAACTAACGGCATTGGTGCAGCTGCTAATTCCTCAGCAACAACTTGAGTTCCTTTAATCTCATCATCTCCTGACATCCTTCAATCAGTTTAAACAACTTTATTAGTATATTACTAATAAACACTATTCATAACTACTAAATATCAACATCTTACTATTGATGAATTTCCTCAATCCATCACTTAGAACTCTAAATGAGTTTTTCTATCTTTCTTGCGGTTATATTCCTAAGGCTTTCCCCCCACCTAAGGTTTATAACCTACAGCTCTGATACCAACCTGTGATGCCCCCAAATCCGAGTCCCTTGAACCTCAGATTCGGTGCTCACGGTACAACATACACATCTCATCTAACTACCCATTCATTGCATGAATTATATCATTCATTACATTACCTTAATAAAAACATACATTAAAACATAATTATATCATCGTCATCCCAGGTTAACTAACCTTAACATTACATGTCTATTAATACAATAGACTTAAGCAAAATTATAATATAATAATCATCAAACAACTTGATACTACTCGGTCGCCCTCGCTTTGCCTTTGTCCTTATTAGAACCTCTGCTACCTCGGCTTTAGCTGAAATATTTTATTGAAGCAAGGGTGAGTAACGAGTTTTCTCAGCAAGTTAAGAGTACAATAAAGGATATATATCAAGAACAGAGGAGCTTAACTTTTATTGAACTTCACCAATAATCAAGAGATTTCAAAGTAGCTAAATAATAAATCATGAATGAAAGAGTTAAATTCTTTCGAGATTTCAACAATATTCAATCGATTAGGATGAATTAGCAATGCTGTAACAATATCCAATACATAGGGTTATTCCCAGATTTCATGCTGAGTGATCACAATGGATCAAGAACTGCTAGAGGAATCATCAGTTATTATTATTACTGACTACCTCAAGAGTAAAAGTTAGCTATAAAAAACTAATCTTTACTCTTCTGCAAGTACGTAAGGGGATCAGCCTCATTGTACCCGAGATTATGTATAATTCTCAAACATAGCGCGCGGTCGGGTTACCGACAATAAAATTTCCCCTGATTTATTTTTCAGGGTTGTTCATCTCAGTCTTACATCATGAGTCTGTACTACATCAATATGGTTTGGATAGTTTCTAAAGAAATACTTTGAGTTCAACATATTATATCAATTTTGATCTAGCCGAATCAAATGACATATATCTTTAATAACGAATTAGTTCAAATAATAGAACGTTTTATGCGATATCAATTTAACATTTGTCTAGCCGAAACAACTAGCTAAGACATGGCTAATAAACAGTTATTTGGTCCAGCTGACACAACTAGCTGAGACATGACTCATAAATAATTTATGAGTAAAGAACTCTAATTATTTCTCAGTTCAAATAATAGAACAAGAAATCTACTGCACAAAGTGCGAATATCAATAATTATAGATGTGGAATAATTGTCAATAATTAACCCACTAGCATGCTTGAATATAATAACTCGAGTTTGAGTTAGGAAACTTGCAATAATGTAAGAAGTTTAAGGTTAGGAACTTGCCTTGATCGTTGACTACTGCTACGCAATTTAATTTAACTTCTTTCGTAAGACCTATCAGTCATAAGATTGATTTTCCAATCAGTCAATCATATTATACCTTATAATATCACTTCTAATATTTAAGCACATAATCAAATATTAGATAGCACACCATATACATTCATAATTCTAAAACTAGCACCCATCGAGTCTTTAACAGTGTTCAATATAGTATGCTGAGTGGTTTTCTACAAACAACCAACAAACTAGTTTCCATTTCGTCTACACTGTTTTCACAGTGAGTTAGATCGGTTGCTAGTTCGTATATACCTTCGCTCCCTGAAGGAATCGTTTAGCTCAGATACTATACATCAACTATTAAAGAGTACGATTGTACCACTATTTTATCATATACCTTATGAATTAATACTAAGTCTTTCATTTTATAAGTCTTTCTTTATGATACAGTAGGTTAAATACCCAATACAGTAAACTGGATTCCCAATCCAGCAAACTAAATGGCAATCCAGTAAACTGGATGCCAATCTAGCAAACTGGATTCTAACCTGGATTACAATCCAGCACCCTGGATTCACACTGACCTCTAATCCAGCATCCTGGATTCACACTATTCAATTTATCAAACTGTTTCCCCAATCCAGCAAACTACATTGCCCAATCTAGCAAACTGGATTGTCAAATTCAGCAAACTGGATTGTCAAATCTAGTAAGCTGGATTGCTAAATGCAGCAACCCGAATTGCCAAATTCAGCAACCCGGATTCCTCATTTTAGCATCCCATAAACCTAATATAGTCCATTGAATATCCATTTCAACCAACTACATTCAAAATAACTTTTTATGTTAATTAACTAACATATGAGTAAGTAATTATCATTACTAATAACCTAATCTTACTCAAATAATAAATACTTCATTTATTAACTTTAACATTCTTAAATCATTATTTAACATTAACAAAATAATAATTAATTAATTCTTTATCCCTATTTGTTATTTAGTTTTACTAAATAACAAATAGTTAGCTTAGTAACATTAACTCTATTTAATTATTACTCAATGTTAATAAAATAATAACTAAATAGCTAACTATACTTAAACAATATTGATTTAGTGTAATTATTAATTAGTAGCATTAAAATTTATTAGTTAGTAAATTCAAGTGAGCTAAAAAGGATTAGACCATTAACTACTCAAGATCGACTCCCACTAGCAACATTTTGAAGTGGCCACGGATCGCATTATTCAGGGTGACGCCATGTCTTAGGCGGAGCCTATGCTCAAAGCCTGGTCTGGGGTGGGGGATTAGTCCGACCCGCGGGTTAGGATACCCACATTATCAAAACAAAAAAAAATTCTAAATTAAATAATATTAAATATTCTTTTTTTTTCACATTTCAGAAATCCTTTGGGTCGGGACTCGTCGCCGCAACCAGCCGGAAAAGGCCTAAACCGTCACCGGAATCCCCTCGTGAACCGGACCGGTTCACTTTAATTAATTCATGCAGGCTGCCTCTTCTATTCCAGCTGTGGGGTCCTTCACGGAAACACAAATAAAATGAAATCTACAACTCGGATCAAGGTGTAGTTAGACTCGTTGGATTTGTATCTTTCCGAACTATATTTTTCATTTATCAAACGCCAGATTTGGACCTGTATTGGTCCCAGAAAACTGACCCAAAGTGGACTATTCCGACAGTGCACCAACAGTTAGTGTGTTTTGGGAAAAGTTACATAACTTTCTCATTTTAACTTCTTTTTCAATGATTCCAATGAGGTTCTCTTCCTAACTTACCCCTTAAAACTCAGAAAAAAGAAAATCAACAATAGCATGTATAGATTTAAAAATACATAATTTATTCCAATAAGCTACGGTTTGTTCGTCGGTAAAAATATTTTCAAGCTTTTAGTTTAATTTTTCTACACAAACCCATACCATCTTATAACAAAACCATATATCAACAAATATAAACATATTTAACAAGATTCTAAACATTTAAAATATAAACTTCAAATTTTTAAAATTAGATTACACACATAACCCAAGATTAGGGTTTTTAGGGTTTTTAGAGAAGTTTTTATACCTTCTAGGCTTGATTTTCTTCCTCCTTCTTCCTTCCAATATGGCTATGGAATTTTGAAGCTTGATAAATCTCTCCCTCTTTCTTCTCTCCCTTGGTCGTGGGCCTCTCTCTCTATCTCCCCTTAATATTATTTTTACTCTCTATTTTCTCTCTCTAGTTTTCTCTCTAGCTTTGGAATAAAGAAGATGAATAAAAGATAAATTTGCTTTACCAAATAATTACTTACAAAATCAATAGATATATGTATTGTATCTATTGATTTCTTCATGATTAGTAAGTATTCTCATGTGACAACTTGGTGATGGATGACATAATCAATTGTACCACTTTCTCCACTCTATTAAGCAAGCTAAGCAAGGATGGACAACTCGCCTCAAGTAGTACACCTTGCCGGCAGCCCTCTTTGATACTATCCTTCAAGTTTTGGTTTTATTTTAATTACTAATTCACTTGCTCAAATGACTAAAAAGTCCCTCCTTTATTGGGTCAAAAATTAGGCCATTACTTAATTCTTTTTGGGCTTGAATACACTAGGTTTAAGCTACTTGAAAAATCAAGTTTACTTTCTACCAATTTTGGGCTACTAATTTAATAAATTATTGGGCTCCCTATATGTGGTTTAATTAAATTATAATGGGTTACTCACCCTCTTTATATAAGAATCCTTCAAGTCTACAATAAACTAATTAAATGGGCTTGATTAAATACTAAATGAATTAGTCCATTAGTAATCTATATTACTGGGACTAATACACATTTTATTATATTAATAATCATACTTTATTTTCACAACCCAATTAGACTTGCTATATTCAAGTAAATTGAATATTTAATTAACTTACTATCTTGTCAATTGTTTAATACTAACACTCTTAGGTTAGTCTACTAATTTAAATAACTATTAGTGAGGCCTACTAACAATTAGTAACATACAGTCCACATAAGTCATAACATATTTATCCTCATTGATAAATAATTATTATATCTATTTATACACATATTCATTCAATGTAAGTCACAAAGCGTATATTACACTTAACAAATAATTTATTATACTTATTTCCTTTAATAAGTTATTAAACAACCATATAATCACTTTATATTAGTAATACTAATTAATAATTTAAAGATTATAAATCTTTTATTTACCATTCAAGGTTAACATTTAAGTTATGTTAATTCTCAACATAACTTATCTTGCTTTTCCTTAATCAAATTGATTAAGTATTGATCTTAGTTATCTTAAAATAAAATAAGTTAACTATCTTGCTTAATCCACATATTCAATTATATACTCCAAGTAATTTTAAAATAACATAAAAAAAATTTATTCATAAAAATATACATATATAATTATATAAAATTTTCGGTCCTTACATAAAAGCTACTACTACTCAATAAATTAATTAATCATATAATAAAAATTCTCATTTATTTATAACAAATCAATAAATCTCTAATTAATTATTAAATTAACTAGAGCAACGCCAAAACTAATAAATAACTCATTTAATTAATTTATCTCAATTAAATTCACACTTGCACTATAAAATTAATTCACATTAATATAATCAATGTAACACATTTAATTAAATTAAGCTACAACAATTTCATCAAATATTCATTTAGCTCAATAAATAAATCACACAAATATTTATTTAATTCAATAAATATTTAAAGATTAAATATATAAAATTCTCGTTCGTTACATCTTTCCCCCTTAAAAGGATTCTGTCCCCAGAATCACGACTCAATTAATTCGTCCCGTTACATACTCCCCCCTTACAAAGATTCTGTCCCCAGAATCGCTACACATAGACTAAGCAAATAATTGAGGATAATTTCGCATCATCTGATCTTCGAGTTCCCACGTAGCTTCTTCAGCGTTGTGGTTCCTCCAGATCACTTTAACAGAAGGTATAATTTTATTTATGAGTACTTGCACTTTCCGGTCCACTATCTGAATAGGTACTTCCTCGTAAGATAAATCATTTTTAAATTGTAGGGGTTCATATTCTATAACATGCTTGTAGTCGGGTTTGTATGGTCGTAACACCGAAACATGAAAAACATTATGGATATGTTCTAACGCTGGAGGTAAAGCTACCTCATACGCGACTTCACCAATTCTTCACAACACTTCAAAGGGTCCAATGAACCTCGGACTCAGTTTCTCCTTCTTACCAAAATGAATTTTCCCCTTCCAGGGAGACACTATCAAGAAAACGTAGCTACCAGATTCGAATTCTGGATTCTTGCGGTGTTAATCGGTCTGTTGTACCAGTTCTGGTCCTAGCAATTGACGTTCGCCAATTTCATCCCAACATAATGGAGTTCTGCACTTTCTGTCGTACAACACTTCGTAAGGCGGCATGCCAATACTTGCGTGGTAACTGTTATTATAAGCAAATTCCACCAATGGTAGATGATCTGTGACACCCCCAAATCCGAGTACTTCGTTTCCACAGGATTTGGTGTTCACTATCTAAATACATCACATCACATCTAACTACCCATTCAAATATAAATGAAAACTCTTAATTAAAATAGAAATCTCCCATTAAAGAGTTACAACATCTTTAACAAATAAATCCCAGGTCATCTAACCTTAATAAAACATCAATGCGGAAACATAAATTAAGTCTATTACATAAACATCATTTTAACAAAAATAACAAGTCTTCATCACTTGTTTGCTTTGCCTTTGCCCTTACTAGTGGATGGCTCGTCAACTCTTTCAACTTTAGCTGCAGTGTTATTATGCAAGGGTGAGCAACAATTGCCCAACAAGTAACACAATAAAATAATAATAATAACATGTGAATAATCAATGGATATGGATAATCGAATTCTCGGCTTTTGAATCAAGACTAGAATACAAGAATCAAAAGAGCATCTGAGGGTCAAAAGACCACGAACTATGTCCCAGGTTATCAAGTATTCCTACTTTAAACCTTTAACAGTCGTAAGACTATATGGACCTTACTTCTCGTACTTAGGGGGATCAGCCCTTTGTACGATGTATGTGCACAACATCTAAATGCTAACGCGTAAAATAATCCGCTATAAAAGGGTTGCTCATCTCAGTTTGACATCGAAGTCCGCACCAAAGGAAGTTTGGTTTGGATTTACTTCAATAACGCTTCTAGAATTTAGAACGCTCATCAACTATGGACTAGTCGAATCAATAAGGGTTCGCTAGTCAATCAAGGTTCAATAAAAATGTAATTGATATTCGAGAATCAAAAACTAAATCTCACAAAAGGTACAATTGGATAAGTTCTGTATAACTAAAGTATTACAAAGAGGAAATTAAAACGTCTCATTGAATCTATGAAATTGAATGGAATAGAAATAATAACTTGCTCGAGTAAGTAATAGCATTATGAAACATAAATGATAAGAGAATTAAGTTCAGGAACTTGCGTAATTGAAATCGAGGCATTATTACGAAGCTTGCTTTCAACGAGATAATAGATCAAAGGTACTTGCATAAACATAAAAAGTAAGGATAAGATACTTGCTTTCAACGAAATAAAAAGATTAGGAGTAGTAAACTTGCCTTGTGCGTAGATTACAAATTAAAATTCACGTTCTTTAATCAACCTATACATTACATTTATAAAGCAGTAACAATAATTAGTTACAGTATTATAAACACTTTAGGATTCATTCTCATCAAATTTTCATTTTAATATCTCAATTGTCAACGGATAATCAATGGGTATATGCTTACCGCCCATCCCAGTATCTTAACATTCATTTCATACATTAGTCTAGGTTGTAGACATGTTTACAATAACATAACATGATCACAAAGAAAGAAGAAAATTTTAACTCTCTTCCTTTTACTCTTTTTTTTGTTCCACCGTCGGGGCGGTGATATCCTTTACAAATCGCCGCCGAGGCGGGAATTCTAGTTCAATTTTGTCGCCAGGGCGGGGTCATCCCCGGGGCGACAAATTCAGTTCATTTGGACCCGCCGAGGTGGTGACACCGCTGGGGCGGTAATCATAGAGCAATTCCACCGCCGGGGCGGTGGACTCGAATGTCAGTTCCTGCAGTTCGCGAAGAACGCAGAAAAATGCCAAATTTGGCCAAAGTTTTTCACAATTAATCGATTAAATCACTACCCATTCATCATATATGTTATGAAATCAATACCCATTACATACACAGTGATTTTAACATCACAAACAATCTAAACAACCAATTAAAGGCTAAAAATTTCACTGTGCATGTTTTGTATTTACATATTGATACAGTTAACGTAATTAATCACCGTGAATTCGTTTTTTAACCAAATTAATCCGTTAAACTCTTGTCTTCTTCGTTTTTACATGCATAAACATAATTAGTCATCAATTTAACCGCTTAATATGCAAAACAAGCATCAATTTCATACATTTAAACCATGATTCATGGATTTAATTACTCTAAATCACATATAATTCATATAAAACACATTTATGCATGCTTACAACTTCTAACATTAATTTATTAAAAATTAAACCATAGAATTTTCTTTACAGAAAACTTGAAATATACTTTCATGGAATAAAACTCATAAGAACATAAATTAAAGTCTGAAATCAAGGAATTACCTTGATTAGTGCTTGGATTATGCAACAATTGAATGGAATTTCTTCTCAATTCTCTAATTTCTCTCAATTCTCTCTCTTTTTCTCTCTGTATTCTCTCTAATTCAACTTAGAAAAATAAGAGAATGCTGAGAATAATTAAGTTACGTTAAACTTAATCTGATGAGTGGTTGTCAGTTAATCCCATAATGGGTTAACTGACCCCAACTCCCACTAAGGCCATGTTTGGCTAGTCTTTTATTCTTCCTTCTAGTTTATTTTAATAAATTACTTATTATATAGTTCATGTCACATATTTAATTAATTAAATAATCTCATTTAAATCAATTAAATAAAATAGAATAATTCTACATTAAATCACACAGTCACATAAATAAAATTCTCCTTTATTAATAATGACAAATTATTAAATCTCTGATTAATTATTAAATTAATTAGAATAAGATCATGCTTATTTAAATAATGCATTTAATCAAATAAACTCAATTAAATACATACCTTAAATATATAAAAATTCTCCACATCAATTTAATTAATGTAACACATATAATTAAATTAATCTACCACAAATTCATCAATTAACTATTTAATTCAATAATTAAATCATCAAAAAATATTTATTTAATTCAATAAATATTTAAATTAAATTACAAAATTCTCGTTCGTCACATGATCATCCCAATTTCCTTTGAAATCCATGGTGCAAGCTCTTAACATATCTTCCAATGTTTGAATCGTTCTTTCACTCTGTCCGTCGGTCTGTGGATGATATGTCATACTCATACGTAACTGCGTTCCCATGCATTCTTGTAGTCGCTTCCAGAAGTTCGATGTGAAACGCGGATCCCTATCTGAGACGATAGAAACTGGAATACCATTGTAGTGAACGTGAATTTTTAAACTCCATTATTAATTAAATATAAATTTAATTTTTAATGAGTTAGTTTCGTATGATTATTTAAAATCTTGTGTATTTAATTGGTTATGTGATTATATGATTTCGCGTAACTGCTAGGATTAATTAAGGGGAGTCACTAATAGTTTAATTGAATTAGTGAACAAACCCTACAGATTTAACGTTGAAAGAATTGATAAAGTGCCGATTAATTAAATATTCAATTTAATTGAATATAGTGTGAGAATAGATATTTAATAAATTTAAAGGGAGTCTCGGTAATAGAATTATTAAATTAATGGACTACCCTAGGTTATTTAATATCTAGAAAGTTATGAATAATTAAGTATTAAATATTCAATTATTTTGAATATAGTAGATTAATTAATATTACCTATTAATTAATAAGGATAATATAATTAATAATATTTAATAGTTCCATTAGTAAATAAATAATAATTGACTAGTTAAATTTATTTAATTAACTAGTAGCATTAAATTGGGACAAGAATTATGGGACGTATCCCATTTAATTTCCAACCGTGGTCTGCCATTTAGGAAGAAAAAGAAATTAATATATAATAAGTTGGGATGAACAATAAATCTCATCATCCAGCCGCGTATGGATTTTGTGTGAGATTTCTTGTCGGATTTCTGCGAAGGCAAATCATGACTGAAGATATCAGCGGCGTTTGCCCATCATCTTCTTCTCGTTTTCGATGGTTAACAAATTTGGGCAAAAGCTTGGCACGGTTAATGAATTGGCTATAAATTAGAAACCCAACTTCTTCCTTCAGTGCACTGAGATTGTAAAATTCACTAAAAGAGGAATTGAAGGTTTGGGAGGGAAGAACAATCGGAAGGAGGGAATTGGCGTGCAAATGATTCCTCGCTACATCGTTTATTACGGAAAGAAGAGAAGAACGACAGCTAAGTCCAGGAGGTAACCATTTCCTTGTTATAGTGCACCTTCGTTGCGAAATATTACGAATGTTGTGCTCGATGCTTGGAATTAATTCTTCAAATTAGGTGTATAAAACTTATAATTAATAGTAGTATGTGGTTAATATTGGGTTATGCATGCTTGGAAATTAGTTTTAATAATTAAAATTCAAAGAAAGCCATGAAACGAAACGGAGAAGACGGCCTCTGGTTCGTCACGCCGCAGCGGCAGTAAGTGACGCCGCAGCGACACAGCGGAATGGTCGTCGCGCCGCAGCCTCAGCACGACGCCGCAGCGTCACGAATAAAGGGCCTGACGCCATAGCGTCAGCCTTACTATGGAGCCTCACGCCGCAGCGTGAAGGCCGTGCGCCAGCTGGGTTGTACGGACCTGACGCCGCAGCGTCAACCTCACCTTGATGGTGTCGCGCTGCAGCGCCAACCCCGTGTTTTTGGCCGGGTCGGTCCGGATAGTGATGGTTCGGGTAGGGTTACGTAATTTAAATATTAATAGTTTTAATTAGTTATTAAATTATTTCTATTAGATAACCATTAAGCAACCAAGATTAATATTAGGATTTTTTATTTTGGTAATAATAATTAATAAACCCAATTAGTTATTCGTTAGTTAATCATATTTGGTTGAGCCTTAAATGCTTAATTGTGTATCAATTATCAATCAAAATAATGTTGTCTTAAGGCGAAAATTGATTAACTTGGTTACAACTTACGTTTGGTTTCCAGGGGGCGCTGCCCCCTTAGACCCCCGCCAGCTCAACCCCGACTGGGTAGTCGTAGTGGCAATAAATGTACTTCAATGATGCTACGTCTGTTTTGAATCTAGTCGATATGTGACTAATTGTTATACGGATATGTACCTAATTGTGTAGGATTTTAAGGAGCATGTGTTGTATATTGTAGCAGACGCACCAGACAAGTTCCCTAATTCCATTCACCTTATATGTTGAACGCAAGTTCCCTAATTCCATTCACCTTATATGTTGAACGCAAGTTCCCTAATTCCATTCACCTTATATGTTGAACGCAAGTTCCCTAACGCTTGTCTAACCCTTGTGTTGGTCAAGTTTTCCTATCCTAACTCAAATTATTTACTAAGAAAGTTTTTCCTAACCTTGCTAGAGTTAATTATTTAAGCTTGAACTTTACTTCCAAGCATGCTCTAAGTGGTTTAATTTGTTTACGATTATTCCACATTGATATTATTGTGATTCGCACTTGGTGCAATTTAGCTCGTACATCCTTTGACTTGTGCCTTAATTAAATTTCTATATTGCATAAACTGTTCAGAGTTGAGTCTAAACCATTGTTCGGCCAGATATAAGCATATTTAATAAAAGCTTTCCAAGCTATTTGAAGGTGCGGATTCTTGGACTAATATGAACACCCCAAAAATATAGGGGAGTACCCCACGTATCTAAATGTAAGATACAAGAACAGAAATTAAATGTTATGCATACACATAGGGTACTAGAGGCTGATCCCCTCGAGTACTTATTTCTGAGCCAGTAACCAAAGGGTCAATTAGCTATTGATTCCATTGGAAGTGTATTGTTCATGGTCTACATTGACTATCGTTTATTTTAAAAGCAGTTATTATTCTTGCTTTCGTTATTCTCTTCGTTGAATCGTTTCCAGATATTCATTTCATTCATGATATATATTATTTCTTGCTGTTATTTAAACTTGCTGAGCAAACTAGTTGCTCACCCTTGTTATATCATGAATCTTATTGTAGTTAAGCCCGAGACCTCAGGCAAAGACAATGACAAGGAAAAGATGAAGTGATAGACTTCCAGTAGCTGACTTTTATGCTTAATTTAAATTTATTATTAATGTAATTTGAACCCTGATTCAATATTTAGGGTACGTTTTGGTTATGTATTAAGGTTATCGAATCTTGGGACTAGTAACACCTTTTAAATGAACAATATATGTTTATTATATTCCGCACTTAGTTATTGTATGTTGTTTGGAGGTGGATGTTTGTATTGGATCGTGATGACTAAATCCGAGTGTTTGAGACCCAAATTTGGGGGCGTCATAGGTTGGTATCAGAGTTGTAGGTTATAAACGTTAGGATTGTGAAACCTAGGTTATAACCTTAGTATTAAACTCGTATAGAGTGCATTAGGAGATAAATCAGGGAGATTTATCATATTTAGTATTTTGATGAATTGGGGAATTCATTGAGTCGAGTAGTACCCAATGAAATATAACTTCATTCCTTCAATGAATATATTTTATTGTTGTACTAATGTTAGTTTTGTGTGTTTGTAGGATGGCTGCCATAGGAAAGACCAGTGGAGTCCGGGAGGAGGAGGAGGTATTCACCGATATACCTGTTGTTACCGAGCAGTTAGTGGGTTATGCACCTGTTGCCCCAAGAGTACCATTGAGTGGATCCGGGCCAGAGGAGGACTACTTGGAGGATCTGGTAGAGCCTGTCATAGGCAGAGTGTTGAGATCCGGCAGTCAGGACAGGGATGATGAGTCCGAGGAGGACCCAGCTGATATAGAGATGGGTGGAGCTGCTATAGACGTACCCGAGGAGGGATCTCCGGTGTTGCACACCTTTCAGGATGACTTGCTCGGGGATTATGCCGATCGCATAATAGAGCAGGAGCAGACTATCGAGTAGCAGAATGCTCGTATTGCACACCTAGAGGAGGAGAATTCTGTCCATCAGGGGATGGAAGATCAGTACAAGGCAGAGGCGTACTCGCTACAGTTCCAGATAGCTGAGCTGAAAGCTCAGATTCAGCAGTTAGAGAGTGCTACACCCCAGTTAGGTCCCACAGTGCAACAGTTGGTGTTGCAAAATAGTCAGTTAAGGCAGGCATTAGAGCATGCAGATGTCAAGGAAGTGGAGCTGCAGACAGTTCTATAGGTTGTTAGGGCTGAGCGAGACTTGGAGCAGGTAGAAAGGATTCGGATGCAGGAGTTCTGGGTTCGCGCAGCCACGAGGGTGGATGTGCTTGAGGGAGAGGTTCGAGATGGATCCGTTAGGATCGATACCTTGGAGTATGCCTTATATTCAACAGTGGCCAGACTGCAGGATCGAGTTAGGAGATACCCTCGGGAGGAGGGCAGTAGTCGGCGCATGATCAGACGCCGAGTGGTTGATCGGTTGGCTCGACAGGCACTTCGTCGGGCAGTCCGTCATAGCAGACATTGACTTATTGGTCTAGTACCTTTGTGTTTACTTAGTTGTGGTAGGGAGTCCCACTTTTGTTTAATAGGGACAGACTTATGATGAAAATTCTGATGCCTTGTTGTATGCTTAGAATGGTAGTTAACCCCAACTTTTGTTCTAATAGAGGGGGTAGGTAGTAGTGAATCCTCACCTTTTGCATAATAGAGGATAATCAGCAGTAGGCAGTTTATGCCATTTAGCATTTATAGTAGTATGCCAAATGTTAGGTCAGTCTGTATTAAAACATTGGTATATGAATATAAATGCAGTTACTTCCTTTTGAATCGAATGTGTTTGATAGATGCTTTTGCTATTAAATGTTGACTTAACCGGCATAGTGCGAAAAACATAATATAATAAGCAGAAGCCTAAGATTTTTTCTTTAGCAGATCATAATGTCGCCAAGAGGTAGACCCCGCAACCAACGTGTCGCCGAGTCAGAAAGTGAGGTTGGAGATCAACCTGACCCAATGAGAGTATTCGCTGAACTGCTAGCCGAGGCTATGCAGGGTAGACCCCCACCAGCAGTGGCATAACCAGCACCCCAGCCAGCGCATCACTTGGCCAACTTTAAGGATTTCAAACTGGTTGGACCACCTGAGTTCAAGGGAACTCTCGACCCCATAGAAGCATAAACTTGGATCGAGGAGATGGAGAAAGTCTTCGAGGTCGCACGAGTGGCCGAGGAGCAGAAAACCGGATTCGCCACCTTCATGATGAAGGGCGAAGCTAATTATTGGTGGAAAGCCAATAAGGGGCGAGCATGGGATGGATTTATCCCTTGGGACAAATTCAAGGAGCTATTCTTCGAGAATTACTTCTCGGAGAATACGCAACAGGATATGGAGGTCAAGTTTCTAGAACTAAAACAAGGTGGTATGACGGTCGTAGAGTACGCGGCAAAATTTAACGAGTTGGCCCGATTCTCTCCACATCAGGTGGACACGGAGGCTAGGAAGGCAAGAAGGTTCGAGTTAGGATTGAAGTCGTGGGTGCAGAAAACCGTCGCTGTGTTGAAGATTAAGAATTTCTCTGAACTGCTGGAAAGGGCTATCATTGCGGAAGGAGGCAATGAAGCCATAACACGTTTTAAACAGGAAAAGAAAGCCGGTCAGGAAGGGCAAAAAGGGGGAAGCAGCGGAGGCAGCAACCCCAATAAGCATAAATGGATGGAGAGCCAATCCTCCGGAGGTAACAAGTCCGGGGGAGAGGCCAAGTCAAGTGGGAAGTGCAGCAGCTGCGGAAAGAATCACTCAGGGGAGTGTATGAAAGGAAGAAGCGTTTGTTATCGCTGTAGACAACCGGGGCACCTGGCTCCTCAGTGTCCGAATAGGCAGAAAGGAGGGTGTTTTTCGTGTGGAGCCCCAGACCACCAGATCAATGATTGCCCGAAGAGGAAGGGCGATGTAGCTAGCGGCAACTGCAACAACAACAACAATCACAACAACAGGCCTAGCATTGGAGGGCTAGCCAGTCAAGCTAACAGACCAACGGCACGCACGTTCAACATAACCGTCAAGGATGCGGTAGAGTCTAAGGACGTAGTGTCAGGTATCATCCCAATCAATGATATAGATGCATATGTGTTATTTGATTCGGGTGCTACCCGCTCATTTGTTTCTGAAGAATTTACTAGAAGGTTAGACTTACCTCGTGAAGGGTTAGAGCACCCTATGAACATAGAAGTAGCAAACAAAGAGATTATCCCCGTAGAATACATTCATAGGAATTGTTGCGACAGATTGCGACGATTTGAGCTCGACGTGGACTTGATACCAATTTGTTTGGAGGAGTTTGACGTAATCCTTTGGATGGATTGGTTATCAAGTCACGGAGCAGTCATTGACTGTAAGAAGAAGTGTGTGCACCTACAGACTCCAAATAAGTCGAAGGTGGTATTCTATGGTAGTAAATCCCCAAGACAATCTTGTTGTCTGATGATGATACAAGCAAGAAAGTTGCTTAGAAGGGGTTGCACAGGGTATTTGGCTCACGTGGCTGATACTCAACAAGTCAGGGATGAACTAAGCCAGATACCTGTCGTAAGGGAATTCGCTGATGTCTTTCCAGATGAAATTCCCAGATTGCCGCCAGATAGGGAGATAGAATTTGTGATTAACTTGGTACCAGGGACGGCACCGATATCCAAGGCGCCGTACCGGATGGCACCAGTAGAGATGAAAGAACTAATGGTTTAACTATAGGAACTGTTAGATAAGGGTTATATCAGACCGAGCGTGTCCCCGTGGGGAGCGCCAGTTCTATTCGTAAAGAAGAAGGATGGTTCGATGAGGCTTTGTATCGACTATCGAGAGTTAAACAAAGTTATAATTAAGAATAGGTATCTGCTGCCTAGGATTGACGATCTATTTGATCAACTCAAGGGAGCGAAATACTTTTTAAAGATCGACCTAAGGACGGGCTATCATCAGCTGAAGGTGAGGCAAGAAGATATCCCGAAGACTGCATTCAGAACTCGTTATGGGCATTTTGAGTTTCTGATAATGTCATTTAGATTAACGAATGCACCAGCAGCATTCATGGATATGATGAACAGAGTGTTCAAGCAGTACTTGGACAAGTTCGTAGTCGTATTCATTGATGATATCTTGGTGTATTCGGAAACAGAGGAGGAGCATGCTGAACATTTAAGAATTGTGTTGGAGACTCTTAGAAGAGAGAAGCTATACGCAAAGCTTACTAAGTGTGAGTTTTGGTTGCAAAGGGTGCAGTTCCTAGGTCACGTCATTGATAAGGATGGTGTTTCGGTGGATCCAACAAAAGTAGAGGCCGTTATCAATTGGGAACAGCTGAAGACGCCTACGGAGATCAGGAGTTTCCTAGGGTTAGCGGGATACTATTGGAGATTCATCTAGGATTTCTCAAAGATAGCCTCGCCATTAACCAACCTTACTAGGAAGGCAGTTAAGTTCATTTGGATGGAAAAATGATAAGGGAGTTTTATGGAGCTGAAGAAGAGACTTATCCAAGCCCCGGTGTTGGCTTTACCGGACAACACTGGAGGTTTTGTAGTGTATAGCGATGCATCACACAAAGGTCTTGGTTGTGTGCTGATGCAGCACGACAAGGTCATTGCATACGCGTCACGTCAGCTGAAGGACTATGAGAAGGGTTACCCGACTCATGACCTGGAGTTGGCCGCGGTAGTTTTCACCTTGAAGATTTGGAGGCACTACCTATACGGAGAGAAGTGCGAGATATATACGGATCACAAAAGTCTAAAATATATCTTCACTCAGAAGGAGCTAAACATGAGGCAGCACCGATGGTTAGAATTGATCAAGGATTATGACTCTGAGATTTTGTACCATCCGGGCAAAGCAAATGTTGTGGCTGATGCCTTAAGTAGATGTTGGTCGATTTCGCAATCAATAAAACACGCGCAAGTATACGCGGTCCACAAGTAATATAAGATAAGTAAAGTGTCGAACCCACGAGGAATTATGCTAAATAATTACCAAATACCAATTGCCTGTAAAATCAATCTAAATTAAACAATGACAAAATGGTTTGTGTTTATTGTTGATTATAAAATTAAGACAATGTAGAAAGCAAGATTTTACTAACACGGATAAAGTTCAAGATAAAAGGTCTAAGATTACAATATCCCCCAACTCTTCATTTAAACCTTATACTCTCTTTTGTTTGGTAAATTAGAACATAAGAATTGCTATCCGAGAAATCACAAGTATATATAAGCCTCTCTCGATGGTCGAATACGTATTTCCTATTGTGGTGTATAGATATATTTCTATTCTACACACAAGCAAGAATCTCATGTCAAGAACAATTAATAAGACACATGTCACGTAAAATCTCATTAACCATTCTATCAATTACCAACTTTCACAATAGAAATCATTAAGCATGATTCTCAAATGGATACATGTGTTATTTAGGTATATGTCTATCCTAAATACAATCAAATTATCAATCCTCAAGAGTAATACATAAGACTCACGTCACATAATCTCATACATTATCTATAAAGAATATCTAACTTTCACATGAATTCATAACTAGGTCTCAACTTACACTTCCTCTCTCAATTCCATATAAGTTACCAAGGTAATTACGGGCCAAGCAATTAATCCTTAAGTAAAGGTTATGAACTCCAATTCATGTAATGACTAACTACCAATCAAAGAGAGAGCATTCAATTTAAACTACAAGTTGGGTTCCATTGCAATCTTAGAATGAAGAGTTTAGCTCATATTCAATTTCAACAACATCATAATCTGATTATAGTACATGGTTAGGAATAACAAAATAAGAATTAAGAACTATAACATATAAAGAAACACCCCTTTTGTGATTAGAATCCCGAATTGGTGTGGTGTAGATCTTCTTGAGTTGCTCTTGCTTCCTATTTCGTGCTCCTAGCCTCCTTGAGTTGATGAAATTCAGATGATTACTAACTTTGTTCCTTTGTTCTTCTTCTTTTTCTCTCAAACCCTAGCCTCCAAATTGTGTAGCCAAGCCTCCATAATTCAATCTCCACTCCCTGGATGGCTACTAATCTCTTTACTCTCTCTCCTTCCCACTCCATTATGCTCCCGAATTTGCTCCACTGAAACTCCACTACCAGCAGATGTGACAAACGCTAGCCATATTTCTTGTCCCGACCTGTCGCCCCGACGACAAAAATGCATTGTGAAGTGTCGCCCCGGCGACAACGTCGCCCCGGCGATAGAATTTGCCTTAGTAACGTCGCCCCGGCGATGGAGCTTACTGCTGGTACCTGACATTTTCCTCCAAAAGTTCCACAATTCCACAATTTTCTACTTAGTGTCGCTTCCTGTACAATAATGAAATAACTAGTGAAATGGTGCTATAAATGCTTAAAGATAGCCGAGAATTGGGCCTAGAAAATATCTAATTCGTAGGTATAAAACCCACTCATCAAATACCCCCAAACTTAAGACTTTGCTTGTCCTCAAGCAAAACAAAGGAAATGAAAAAAAACACACAATGCCACAAGTATTTGAATATAAATGCAAGAGTTCTACGCTAGAGCAGTCAGGATAAGGAGCATTCAGCCTCAACATTTAAAAACAAGTCCACAACAACCTCCTAACCAAATGATTATCAGAAATGAAACTCACAACAATTTCGCCAAATGTTTAACCCTTAAGTGTGTGTGTGTGTGTGGTAGGACTGTTAGAGCACGCACTGATTACAATTCGATCCAAGAACTACATTGCTCAAAAGAAGATAAAACAGTTAATAGCCAAGCTGCTAGCAGCTATCATGCTCACTAGCCTCTATATTCACATACCATTTAGCTAGATTCTATAATTATCACCGAGTGCGTTTTACGCTCCATCTCGATGATATTTTATTAACATCTAGACTTGTGCAATATCTATCTTCATTAGGCTTTTCAATGTCATCCATGTAGCAAACTTTCCACCGATGACTCCCAAACCAGATGGTTTTAGGGCATCAAGCGTAGAAATGCTCCAACGGGCTTACTTGTTCGAATGACAAAGGCCACAAAGACAAACTAGTCAAGATTTGCTCATATCTGTCTATATTTCATTTTCAATTATAACCAGCATTCAAGACAGACATCAAACCAGTAAATAAGCATAAATAAATTTGTTTTTTTTTTTAATTTTTTTTTTTAATTTTTTTTTTAACTATCCTACCTTTTAATGAGCAACAGTTTCAACGAGTTGAATATAAAATCTCACGTAACCACAACAATACCATGTGCATTAGGAACTCCAAGGGTTAAAAATTCAAGAGAAATAGGCACAAGTTAGCATTTCTAATATAGCAATTCAGATCCAAGGTGCATAAGACATTAAAACAGTGAATACCAAGTCATCATCAGCTTTCCTTAAATACACTGCTCTAGGTTTCTAAATGCAGATCTACATAATGCTGAGAAACCAAAAATCAAAAGGAAAAATAGATTATGAATATGTTCAATGATCATCAATAAATGACATTAATAGAAATAAGCATTCATAGCAAGAAAAGTTATTTTGATGATATTTCACATGATTATTTTCAATAAAAACCATTCTTCAAAAACTGTCTTTAAACTTGAAAACCTGCATACTAACTATAACTACCATGCTAAAGCATTAAACCAACTGAAACCAACTGAAGTACAAGGAACGATTACTAAATAGCAAAAAGCAAAACCAATAGCAAAACCACCCCCAAACTTAAAATGGACAATGTCCTCATTGTCTAAAGAGTGCAAAATGTAAAACTGAGGACTCCCCTGATCATGGTTGGTTGATATCCTCAACCTCAGCATCAGATGGTGGATAGGGGGGAAGTGGTTGGGGTACTGGGAAGGGGATAGGTAGCTTTCTCGTATAGGCCGAAAGACATTCTAAAGCATTCTCAAAATAAAACACGACTTTTCATAAAAAACCCAAATGGTTTTTTCATGCAAAACTCACCACAACATTCACATAGGCACACACGCGCGCACACACACATTTAAGAATTAAAGGATAGGAAAAGCATCGAGATTGCAGTAACCGTGTTTCACGGAAGTCGGGGGGTGCCTAACACCTTCCCCTCACTTAAGCAAGCCCCCGAACTCTATGAATCTCGGTTTGTAGGCCAATTAATTCGGAGTCACATATGAGCCAGCGATTTACGAAACCGAAGCTCGGATGAGTTAGTACATCCATTTCAAATATACCAACTGGCGACTCTGGTCAATTGGCTCATCAAAAAAACGATCTTTCAAAACCCCGTCGACACTTGTGCCGACCTTTTCCAAAAAATCATCTAATAAAAAGGCTAAAATTGGAAAGGGTAATAATTAGCATAGAAGCGATTTTCCCGGCGTCGACAGCTGGCGACTCTGTTGGGGATATTAGAGGGCTTAAGCCGCGTTCAAATCTTGATGCTGTCCTATCCTTTAAAAATTCATGAATGTGTATGTACGTGCGATATTTTTGACCTGTTTTACTTGTTGTTGTGTGAATGTGTGTTTTTATCCAATGAATGAATGATTGAATAGAATTATTTTACTTTAAAGTAATCATGTGCATACGGTGAGGACGATGAATGTGAATGTATGTTGAGAGTGTACCTCCTCTCGAGGCAAACCTGTCGGTTGCTTATTACTGGACTCGAAGGGGCTGTTCCTCGGAGATGGCTCAGGAAATGCACCACCCAGATCCGCTCCAATCGAAAGGATTCAAACGAGTAGATTGCGAAGATTTGGGGACCTTCATGTCGAAAAGCCGCGAGAGTAACCTTAGGGTAGGTCAGCCTCAGATTAACCCAACACAGGGAAAGTCTCCTCATGCCCTTTTACGTTTACGCGTATGAATGTCATAGTCCCATTCAATATTTTTATATATACCTCCCCTTTTTGTCAAAAGAAAGTACTGACCTCTATGTTTTGCAGGGAATAGCTGGGAAAGCATAATAATTCGTGTCTAGCATTTATTATTGCAATAAGGGACTGCTAACATTTTGTTTTGCAGGGAAAGATTAAAAAACCCAAAAACACAGAAGTTACAGCTTTAACATGCATCCACATCTTTCATTTCCCAAGACTAAACTTCAAACCGTTTTCCCCTGTAGGATTGCTCCTCAAACGCGTTTGCAATCTAAGAATGCCCAGGATTCTACATCTGAAATGGCTGATTTTTCCACCTCCTAATCCTGGTTCCATATCTCGGGAGGAATTCGATGATTTTAAAAAATAGATGTTGGAAATGGCCACCATGCTGAAAGAGCAGTTGCTACTGAGACAAGATCCGCCAAACAAGGATCTGCCTAATATGCCACCATCGGGGGGTAACCAGAATCCTCCTAAAGATGATGTAATCCTTTCTAAAGATGATCAATCCCAGCCTAAGGGCGAGCCAGTCATCCCCAAGGCCATTCCTACACCTAGCAGGACAGTAATCACTATTCCCGAGGAGGGAGACACTGTTGATTTTCGAAAGAAAATGAAGCAAATGGAGGAGACCATCCAGTCTCTGAAAGGCATAGGTTCCCTGGGCAGGGTAAATTATTCAGAGCTGTGTGTCTTTCTAGGAACCAGGTATCCGGAGAAGTTCAAGATCCCCGAATTTGAGAAATATAATAGGAAGGGAGACCCTTATACACACCTGAAGATATACATTAGGGAATTTAGGTCTTATGCAGAGGACGAAGGACTGAGGATGCAGTTATTCCAAAAGAGCCTAACGGGAGAAGCAAGAACTTGGTATGCCCGCCTTGATAATGCTCGGATCCACAACTGGGAGGAGTTGGCCCATACTTTCGTGACACAATACAACTTCTAGGCACAGATGGCCCCTGACAGATATCAGATGACAAAGGTCAAGAAGCAACCAAAAGAATTTTTTAGGGACTATGAACAGTGGTGGAGGGGTATGGCTGCACAGATGAATCCCCCAATGAGCGAGGCGGAGATGGTAATGACCTTTGTGGATATTCAGGAGGCGCCCTTTTATGAGCAAGTGATAGCGGGGATTGGAAGACCTTTTACCGAAATGATAAAGCTTGGAGAAATGGTTGACATGGGGTTGAAGTCTGGCAAGATCCGGGACTTCACAGCTCTAGAAACAGTTGCAGAGCAAATCCAGAGTGGAAACTATGGCAGTGCTTCCCGCAGGACCCAAAAGAGAAAGGAGGAAGATGTTTCCCTCATCCTGCAGGGATCATCTAGGAAGGTGGAGAATAGCCCTCTGGTGCAAGTACAGAGAATTGTGCCACCCCGACAACCTAATTTTGATAATCAAAGGACGGACGGGCGAAGAAGATTTGAGACCACAAGTGATCGGGTATTCACCCCGCTTGGGGATCCTCTTGAACAGATTTTGGCAGTATTAATAGCACAGAGAAAGATATTCGATTTGGCACCCCTAATTGACCTGAAAGGGAGAAGATTTGACCCGAGTAAGAAGTGTGCGTACCATTCGGGTTCCCCTGGTCATGATACTCAGGAATGCTGGGCGCTGAAGCATAAGATTCAGAATATGATCGATAGCGGGGAGATCGTGGTGGAACAGCCAGAGTCACTAAATGTTAAAGTCAATCCCCTGCCTAAGCATGATGGGGAAGGGGTCAATGTGGTGGAAGCCAGCGAAGCCGGAGGACCACCAAGGCTGAATTATATAAAGAGAATTGATGAGATGATTGGCATGACAAGTGATCAGGAGAATATACTAGGGACACCGATTAGGTTGGCGGGTCTGAGCAGGAGTATCACAGAGGGGCCTATCAGGTTAACGGCTCCGAAACTTCTCACCATTGTAGTGAGACCACAAATCCCCATTAGCAGTCTGAAAACAGTACCGTGGAATTATGGGGGAGTATCAGAGGAGGTGGCCAGTTATGCTTCTGTAACATCAAAGGGGAATCCTTTATATCTTCCAGGACGAGTCCTTGAGAGCAAAGGGAAGAAGAACGAAAAGATATCCGAGGAGAAAGCTGTGGAATTCTTAAGGAAGATGAATCATCTAGAAGCAACGGGGGTCAAGATATTGAGCGAGGAATCGTCTCTGACATGGATCATGGATTTGGTATTATCATCCGACGATCACTGCAGAATTTTGGCCAAAGTCCTGGAAGAGGCACACATTCCCGAGGTGATTAGCCAAGAAGATTTCGACCATCTAGTGGACCATCTGTTAGAAAATAATGTAATATCGTTCATAGATGATGATATCCCCAAAGAGGGAAGGGGGCATCGGAAACCGCTGCATATTGCGGTAATCTCATCAGGATATGTTATAAATGAGGTGCTAATTGATGGGGGATCAGCATTGAATATCTGTCCATTCAGTACATTGAAGAAAATGAACGTCAATCCTAAGCGCCTGCGGGCCAGTTATGTGGTGGTACGAGCCTTTGACAGATCCCGGAAGCATACGATGGGGGAGATAGAATTGCCTGTGGAGATAGGGCCTTGTACTTTCGATATTTCATTCCAAGTCCTGGATATCGCGGTAAGTTATAACATGTTATTGGGAAGGCCATGGATACACATGGCCGGGGCAGTTCCCTCTACGTTACACCAGCAAATTAAGTTTATCATCGACGGGAATCTGGTGACGATCTCTGTAGAGCGTAATGGCCCTTCTCCTTCTAGGAATGGCTTGCCGGTGATTAATTTGGACGAATCGGTGGTACCTGCCAGTTTTCAGGCGCTGGAAATCAATACTCCCCACTACAGATGTCTGGGGGCTCCAGCCGTAAAACCTAAGGTCACTCATGAACTTACCTTTGTTGCTAGAGAAATGATGAAGATGAAATTTCGACCTAGGCGAGGGTTGGGAAAGAACAGTCAAGGAATTACTGAGCCTATTCAACTGCCCAATCAGATAGGCAAGGCAGGATTGGGGTATTATGGAGGCGTAGAACAGAAACACTCTCAAGGGGAGACCCCAACTCGACTGGCCGAAATTCTGATGCCGAAAGTCAACAGTGAACAAGGTACTGGCAAGCCTGTGTCTGAGATAGGAGGTGAAAAATTGACCCCCACGAATGATGAATCGGCCAAAAAGGAGAGTTTCCTGCAGGAGGTCATGCAACAGTTTGAAACCAAGTGTTATATCCCTAGACAGTCAGTAAGCAGTGGAAAGGGGAAAGATGTTGCCACGCCATCAGGAGCCCAACAGAGTGTGCCTGTCATCAATTGGGCGGGGCTGACTATTCCTGAAGAGGTTATGAAGAAGGGCCAATGCAATGTGGCTATAGTCATTAAGGAAGTTTCCGATGCGAAGCCGCCTTTCATCTGTCGCATTCCGGCTGATCTGACCACCGACAACTGGACGATGGAGCCAGTAATATCCAAACGAGGGTAAAATATGGCGTCAGGGTGGTAGACCCCGGATGGTGGGGGATAAATAGATACCAATTTTGTCCCTTATTTTGAATTTGCATAGTTATGTTATTTTGTCATGTTATTTTAAAGATGATCATTATGGGAAAATGACTTATATATATGACAAATATTTTTGTTTCATGTCAGGTGTACCAATTTGAGTATTTCTTGCCTAACAAATGATGTTTCAAATTCGAAAGATGACTATGATTTTGATATTGAGCTGGATTTCAATTTAATGGGCATTGAGCAGGATGAGACAGATAATGACAACACGCCTGACGAGATTAAAGGATGGGTCGAAGACAAGCCCAAACCCAACTTAGACCAAACCATCACCATAAATATCGGAACCCCTGACAAACCTAAAGAGCTCAAGATAGGGACAGACCTGACCCCTAGCCAGAAAACAGAAATAACCAAGTAGCTAAGCCAGTATGAGGATGTTTTTGCCTTGTCTCATGAGGACATGATCAGATTGTCCACCGACATTGTGGTACACCAGTTGCCCATCAAGGAGGGTTTCAAGCCTGTCAAGCAGAAACTAAGAAAGCTAAAACCGGAGTGGAGCTTGAAGGTGAAGGAAGAAATCGTCAAACAGTTCAAGGCTGGAATCATTATGGTGTCTACTTACCCGGAATGGTTGTCCAATATAGTCCCAGTGGCTAAGCCTGGAGGGAAGGTGAGGGTATGTGTCGACTATAGAGATCTGAACAAGGCTAGTCTCAAGGACAACTTCCCAGTGCCTTTTATACACATCTTGGTGGATAAGACAGCCCAATACGAGATGTACTCTTTTGTTGATTGCTTTGCGGGGTATCATCAGATAATGGTGGCGAAGGAAGACCGGGAAAAGACCGCTTTCATCACCCCTTGGGGCATCTTCTGCTACAGACGATTGGCCTTCGGTCTCACAAATGCGGGGGCTACTTATCAGAGAGCCATGATGGCCCTGTTCCACGACATGATGCACAAGGAGATAGAGGTTTACGTGGATGACATTATCGTGAAATCGAGGGTAGAATCTGATCATATAACCCATCTCAAAAATCTTTTCGATCGGCTCAGAAAATATAATTTAAAGCTCAATCCAGCAAAGTGTGCTTTCGAAGTGCAGTCGGGCAAGCTCTTGGGATTCCTGGTTAGTAATCGGGGCATTGAGTTGGATCCGGCGAAGATTAAGGCCATTGTGGATATGCCGGCACCTCGCACAGAAAAGGAGATAAGAGGATTTCTGGGAAGAATAAACTTCATAAGCCGCTTCATATCCCACTTGACAACTACATGCGAGCCAATTTTTAAACTGTTAAGGAAAGATGTCTCCCAAGAGTGGAATAAGCAATGCCAGAAAGCCTTTCAGACCATTAAGAAGCAACTGACAGAAGCACCGGTGCTGGTACCCCCGAAGGATGGGATCCCTCTGTTTATGTATATATCGGTCAATGCCATTGCGATGGGATGTATGCTGGGACAGAAGAATGAATCAGGCAAAGAGCAGGCCATCTATTACCTCAGCAAGAGATTTAGCCGATGCGAACATAATTACACCCCCATCGAAAGGACCTGTTGTGCTTTGGCGTGGGCTGCAGGGAGATTACAGCACTATCTCCATGGGCACACTACGTACCTGATATCGAGAATGGATCCCCTGAAGTATATCTTTGAAAGGCCCATGCTGAACTGTCGATTGTCAAGGTGGCAGTTAATCTTATAGTAGTTCGACATCGTATACGTAACTCAGAAAGCCATGAAAGGGCAGGGAATTGCAGATCAGTTGGCAGAAATGCCAGCAGGGGGGATGAAGCCTTTAGAAACTCCTTTGCCGGGCAAAGATGTATTCTGGGTCTTACACACGAGATGTGATGACGAATGGCAGTTCTGGAAGTTATATTTTGATGGTGCCACGAATGCTGAAGGGGCAGGAGCCGGAGCAGTCCTGGTCTCTATCACAGGAGAGCAATACCTCGTGGCCACTAAATTGCAGTTCTGTAATTCGAATAACACAGCTGAGTATGAGGGATGTATATTGGGACTCCGTTTTGCCCGCGATATGGGAGTGAAGAGACTAGCGGTGTTCGGGGATTCAGAGCTGGTAATCAGACAGGAGATCGGGGCGTATAGCACTAAAGAGCTCCGGTTACTTCCATACCACCGATGTGTTATCCAATTGATGCGAGAGTTTGAAGATATCGCTTTCCGACATATCCCTCAGGGACGGAATGATTTTGCTGATGCATTGGCAACTTTGTCTTCCTTAATCCACATAATCAAAAGCAGGGACGTTCCATAGATTGAAATAGCGGTACAGAATGCTCTGGCATACGAGGAGTATGTGGCAGTATTATCGGAGGAGGTGGTTCTGCCAAAGCAGCCTTGGTATCATAACATAAGGGAGTATCTGAGGGATAGATCCATTCCCGACCAAGCAAGCCGAGCTGAGAGTTTGAGAATCCAAAAGATGGCAATGAGGTTTTATCTGAGCGGGGATTCACTGTACAAGAGGGATGCCGGTTTGGGTTTGTTGCGATGCGTAAATGAAATGCATGCCCAAAAGATTATGGACGAAATACATGGTGGAGTGTGTGGGCCACACATGAGTGGACCGATGCTGGCCAAAAAGATCTTGAGAACGGGGCATTACTGGTTAACACTGAAAGCCGACTGCGATGATCATGTCAAACGATATTACCAATGTCAGGCGCATGGTAATGTAATCCATGCGCCTCCCAATAAACTGCATTGTATGACCTCCCCTTGGCCATTCTCAATGTGGGGTATGGATGTAATCGGACCAGTAGAGCCTAAAGCAAGCAACGGACACCGATTTATCTTCGTCATGATCGATTACTTCACTAAATGGGTAGAAGCAGCTTCTTTCCCCAAAGTAACTCAGGAGATCATCGTCCGTTTCATCAGGAATAATGTCATTTGCCGATACGGGCAACCTGAGGTCTTAGTCTCCGACAATGCCAAGAATTTGAACAATGCCCTCATGAAGGAATTATGTGACCAGTTTAAGATCAAACACCTCAATTCTGTTATTTACCGTCCTAAGATGAATGGGGTAGTGGAGGCTGCAAATAAGAATATCAAGAAGATCATGGCGAGAATGTCTGCTAATCATTGGGGATGGTCGGATCTGCTACCTCTCACCCTGCTGGCGTACAGAACATCGGTGCGTACTTCTACAGGGGCAACCCCTTACGCTTTAGTACACGGAATGGATGTTGTTCTGCCAGTTGAGGTTGAGATGGCGTCCCTCAGAATCTTGATTGATGCTCAGATAAACGAGGAGGATTGGATGCAAAGTCGGTACGACCAATTGGCCCTAATTGATGAAAGGAGGGTGGTTACTGTTTTGCACGGTCAGTTATATTAGCAAAGAATCTCTCGATCGTACGACAAAAAGATAAGACCTCGGAAGTTCCAGGAAAATGACCTAGTGCTAAAGAGAGTCATGCCTTGTCAAGACGAAGCCAAAGGGAAGTTTGCCCCGAGCTGGGAAGGACCTTTTGTGATTAAGAAAGTGCTGTCCGGAGGAGCCCTCATATTGCAAGAGATGGACGGTGAGGTGTTTCCACAGCCCATCAATTCGGATTCGGTGAAGCGGTTCTACGCTTAAAAAAAATCAACATTTTCTCCTCTTTCTTTGAAGAACGAACTACGTAGGACCTGATCTCCCGACTTATGGGAGTACGTAGGCACCCATCATGGCACGGTCCAATTCTTTACAAAATAATACGTTCTCTAACCAAAACCGATTCCCAACAGCCCGAAAAAACCTTCATATACCCTCGAAACCTTCCGAAACCAGCCACCTAATCAGCTTCGTCTCAAATAACATAACCCTAACCCAACCAAACAGTTAGCCAAAATCTAAGACTCAGTCCGATGAAATCAATGTTGATCGATTTCGCAACCGATAAATACGCGCAAGTATACGCGGTCAACAAGTAATACAATGATAAGAGAGAGTTGTCGAACCCACAGGGAATTAACTCTAATGTATGCCCAAGTACTAACTCAATATCGACTCGATCTAAATCAAACTCTTTGATTCAAGTGATAGATAAAGGTTGCATCTAAATTGCATGACAAATAAATAAGATAAATAGATAGATAAAGGTCTAAGATTACAATTTCCCCCATTCCAGCATTTTATCAAACACTTGGCGTGCAATGCTTTGTTCAAATATCTTAACTCTCCTTTAAGATCAATTAACCACATAGAATTGACATAACCGAGGAAGAAATCACAATTACGTAAGAGCCTCTGTCGATGGTCAAATTACGAATCTTCCTAATGCGGCATGTAGGTATATGTCTATCCTACACACTATCAAGAGACCAATTTCAAGAATAACTAACAAGACACATGTCACTAAATCTCATCAACCACCCTTTCAATTACCAACTTTCACAAAGGAAGTCATTAAGAATAGATTCTCAATTGGTTGCACATGGTATCTAGGTATATGTCTATCCTAAATACAATCAAGTTACCTATCATTGAGGATAATCAACAAGACACACGTCACTAAATCTCAATTAATCACCCACAATAATCTTTAACTTTCACATGATATCATAACTAGGTCTCAACACTATAATCCGTTTGTCAAGTTCATATAGGTTCCCAAGGTAATTACTAGCCAAGCAATTAATCTATAAGCATAGGTTATGATAACCAATTCATATGAGTAGCAATAATCAAAGGAAGAGAAATCAACTCAAATTAAGCAATGGGTTCAATTACAATCTTAGATTAAAAACTAATTACATAGAGAAAAAGATAAAGAAAGATAAAGGATGGCTTCCCCATTGTTGTTGGATGAAACTCCATTGAAGCACCTCCATTGAAGCTCCTCCAAGCTTTGGAAGAACCATGGCCAAAGGCCATGGCCTCCCTCTTTTTGCTCCAAGCCTCCTCTCTCTCTCTCTAAATCTGATTTTTGAAGTCTAAGATAATCTAAGTATGTCCAAGTCTGTCCAAGTCTGTCCAAGTCTAGCTAAAATGGAGGCTACATGTTCTATTTATAATGTTCTCATGAAAACCCTAGCCTCTACTCGGATTTTGACCCAAAAAACCCGCACAGATCGCACTCAGCGCGAATTGGCGCAGCCCCGCTGGTTTGTGGCGAGGCCTCGCTGGCTTGCTGCAACTCCCTGTATGCTCTGGCGAGGCCTTGCTGCTTCCTGGCGAGGCCCCGCTGGTCTGGTGCAACTCCCTGGATGCCTTGGCAAGGCCTCGCTGGTTTGTGGCGAGGCCCCATTGGTCTGCTGTAGCTGGTGCCTATGTCAACACTCTTGTGACTTGGTCGACGCCGTGCACACCTAAAGCGCAAATGTCATCAACTTTCATACCGAGCGTCGCCAAACACAAATTTCCAAAATAAAACACGCCAACCACGGATAACCAAACACGGGCATGATGTCATTATGAACAATGATCTGAGCGGTCTTTATTTTAATTCCTACAAACACAATGAAAATGCATAAAAAACAATACTAAACATGTATAAGCAATATAAAACCACAATATCTAAAAATAAGATAAAAACACAATAAAACCACATAAAGTACCCAAAGACTTACAAATTATCAAGGTCAAAAATACCCAAATTGTGTTTATAAAACACACTCATCAATCAACAGGGTGTGCGACAATATCTGTCAAATCTCCATCAAGACATGAGAAGAGAAAGAAGGCGAAATATCAAAATCGTGGTTAACTAGATAAAATGAGGGTCCAATGAAAGGCAACGATACGATAAAAAAGAGAAAATGACTAAATTTAAATACGTGTCTATATATATAAGTCATTTTATTACAAGATTTCTCTTTCGATAACCGATGAAACTGATATAGTCTATGCAGGAAATAAAATGATCTACAAATCTGAAACTAACTGAAGCAGGATGGATAAGGTGGTGGATAGATCTGAAGCATCGGCATCCCCTACAATCTGCTGCCCCATCATGTCGATGCGATCCAATAAAGCAGTGGCTCGGCTAACGGTCTCAGAGTGAGCATCTATAACTTCCCTAGTTTGCGATACAATGGCGTCTCTGTCAGTGAGGGCAGCATCTCTGGCCAGAATAACAACATCTCTCTCAACAAGAGTAGCGTCCCTCTCAGCCTCAGCAGTAATCAGGGCCAGTCGGACCCGGCTATCCTCAGTAACCCGACTAGGGGCAGAATCAGCTGAGATGGAATAGGGAATATGGGCGGGAATAGAGAAGCCTTCAGAATCATATCTGGATATCATCTCTATAGACTCAGGAGGAATAAATACCTCTGGGGTGGTATCATCTATGAAAATCACTCAAGAGTCATCAAATACTCCAGCCTGACTCAAACCAACCATATTAGAGTCTCCGGGCAACCACTGCACATAAGCAGATGTCTGAATGGGGCAACTCTCACTAAACTCGGCAAAGATCCCGCGAGACCAAAGATCATATACCCGTAGTAGATCTCTCTCTGTCTGGGGTGATATGAGGAATCGGTAGTCGGCTGCGCCCGTGAAAGGGTGAAAATCCTGTATCTGATCAAACTGCCCCATAACCGCCAAGGGATGATAAGTCATCACGCCCCTCAAGCCAGAAATAGGGATGAAATCCAAGGTGGGCACATGAGTCGAGAAGCTCATGAAGGAGCAATAACCCGAATAGATCAAGAGATGAAAGGGCTGTTCAATAGCCGATAAGAATTCTATCCAGGAAGCAGCATCAGTACAGCTCACGAGACGGAACGAAAATTGCATGGCTATGTCGTGGCTGAAGCAAAACCCATGGCGACGGAAATGACCGATGGGGTTGAGATGTCTCATAAACCATACATACAACAAAATAGAGCTCCCTCTGAATACTCTGCCTCGAAAAGACTGACAATATGAGGCTGACATGTAGGTGTCTGCTAGTATCATGGGAATAATGGTGTGATCCTCCTGAAGGGGTCTAGTGGCCGCAATAACTCGCATATTCAACAGATCGGATCTGGCTGGCAGATACAAAACTGAGATAACACAAGCCATCAAAACATCTACTATCAAAGCGCCCCAGTGCTCCTCAGATACGGAAAAATCACCAGAGAATAGATGAAAACTGTCGGGTGAGCTGAATCGGTCAATCAGGAAATGAAGGGGAACTAGATGGTCTGATGTGATCACCGATAACAGAACTGTCCTCCGCAACCCAGTAAAAGTCAAGAACTGACGGCGCATGGGACCGGCTGTGACCCTGGCACAAGGACCATCCAAAGACAAGCCGGTAAAGCGGGCATACTCCTCGAGAGTAGGGGTCAGCTCCACTGTCCCCAATCTAAACACCTGACGGGCAGGGGCCCAATAGCTCAGAATACCTTCTGCAAAGCCCGTCGGCACCTGAAAGGATAATAAAGACTAGGAATGTCCCAGAAGACCATCTACAATAACCCTGTCGCCCGGCGACAAACTGTCCAACCAGCGGAAAAGACTGCCAACCAACCCTGTGGGAGAACCGAGATCCAAACAGACCACGGCGTCTGGTGACGACATCTGTGAAAAATAGTGTCAAAAAGACTGTGCAGGGGTTATTCTCTATCCATGAATAGAAAGCATGCATCATACAGTTAATAATGGAGCAATTGAATTGTCATAATGATAAAACTGTGCATAAATAAATAAAGGAGTTCAATACATAGTGCATGAAATGGAAAAAGAAATTGGACAGGTTCAAGTACAAAAAAGCCCTATCCTATCATGATCTACGAGGTGATTTACGAGACGATCAACCGGAAACGAGACCCGGTGCAGACGAGTCGACCAATCGGAGACGAGAACCGGTACAGACGAGTCGACCAATCAGAGATGAGAACCGATACAGACGAGTCGACCAATCGGAGACGAGAACCCATGCAGACGAGTCGACCAATCGAAGACGAGAACCGATCCAGACGAGTCGACCAATCGAAGACGAGAACCGATACAGACGAGTCGACAAATCGGGTACAAGAACCGATACAGACGAGACGATCAACCAGAAACGAGACCCGGTGCAGACGAGTCGACCAATCGGAGATGAGAACCGATACAGACAAGTTGACCAAACGGAGACGAGAACCGATACAGACGAGACGATTAACTGGAAATGAGACCCAGTGTCGATGAGACGATCAACCGAAAACGAGACCCGGTGCCAACAAGACGATCAACCGGAAACGAGACCCGGTGCAGACGAGTCGACCAATCGGAGACGAGAACCGATACAGGCGAGTCGACCAATCGGAGATGAGAATCGATACAGATGAGACGATCAATCGGAGACTAGACCCTACATCTACGAGTCGACCGATCGGATATGAGACCCGACAGTTATAAGATGACAACGATTCCAAGACAACGACAATTACGAGACGGAGCACGACATCTGCGATAATGATTATGGCAGCGACCTGTCAGAGACGGAACCCGACAACAACGATGCGATCAGCGATTGAGTCCTATTGATATCGATACTCACAATAAATTTATGATTGCATGAGGCATTGATACCTTTACGAATGTTTTACATGCCTTACATCTTGTGTTGCATCATAAGCTATATGTGTTGCATCATGTATGTACTGTCATTCTCATGCCCTGTCATTCATGCATCGGGTGTCTACTTCTTTATCATGTTCATTTCATTTAACATTTCATAAACATGATAAAGAGGGGCAGCTGTAGACACCCAAATTTTGCACTTCGTATACTAACCCTGACAGGAGGGCAAAATCGTCAATTAACCCAGCCTACGAGAACGAAAGGTGAACATAAGTACGAACACTCAAAGCCACCACAACGACTTGCGATCAAAGCCGACACGACAACGAGCGGATATCAGGAATCGACTAATGGCCACTACGCTTACCTGCTCGTCGGCGAGCTGGTGGGGGTCGGGGGGCAGCGCCTCTTGGAAACCAAACTCCAAATACAAATCCTGTGTCATGTTGCAGCCATTCAAAACGAGCATTCCTGAATGACATGGCACGTTTTCCAGCGGTTCTGGACTGCAAAATACAAGCCTTTCAGTGAAAATCAACAGTACGACACGAGAATCGAGGTGCGGCACGATAATTGAGAAAATCAGCCTAGCCAGTCGCAGATCAATCCGCGGCCAATGATGGGACGACTGACGACACGGCACTCGAGACACGGCACTCGAGCACGGCGTGCATTGCGGGGGGAACCGAAGCTAGCCGCAGATCAATCTGTGGCCAAGCCGCGGATCAATCTGCGACTGCCTCTGGCAGCCTTTATCAATGCAGTTCTTCATTTTTCATCCAGAGAGAGCGAGTTTGAAGAAAAGAGAAACGAAGCAGCAGCAAGCAGCAGCAAGCAGCAGCGGGATATGAGAGAAATGAGAGGAAAAAAGTGAGGATTTGTACCCCTTTTGTTAGATTTGTATCACATACACTTTCTACTCTATTTGATATACGAGTTTATACGCATCGTGGTGTCATTTGCAAGGTGAAAAGCCTTTTTTATAGAATTTTTTGTTATATCATTTTGTTGAGCTTTTTGTCATTCGGGCTATATTAAATGTAGTTTTTCTTGTATATTATTGTGGATCCATGGATTAGGGACTATTAGTGAGGGTTCCAACGGAACGAAATTCTTCCTAATGGCCCGATGATATCCATTTGGTGATTTTTAGCTCGTTATGGTAATGTATTATGCGTAGTGTATTTAGATTGATATTTTAGGATATTGTTGTGTGTTAAGCAACCGGGTGTTGTTTATTTTTTGTAGTATCCATTTTGTGGGTGTGTAGCAATTTTGGATGTGAGCCTAGGAACACGACCCCGTGGTCCAAATCCGATGATGGACCTTTTTGGGTGTATGTAGTAGCGCCGATGTACCCTTTATTGTAAATATGTAATTGTCGGGCCTTAAAACGATATAAAGTTGAAAATCGGGTTTAAGGCCCCGTAATAATGAAATATGTGATTATGGGTGTTTGGGGTTATTTTGATGGCTCACATGTCCATGAATAGCCCCCACGCATTTTAATGCTTGATTTGATTTGTGGCACAAAAAATGATTTCAAAGTTAAACGATGAAGATTTCCATAAAATCAATCAAATTAAGTTATTAGTACCACGAGGCTTAAAATTGGAAATGCTAATGAATGTCGATTCCTATTTAAACGAGAAGGCTAAAGAGAATCGTTTTCAAACATCACAAAAAATGGTTTTATAAAAATAAATAACGTTTTATTAAACCTTTGTGCATAGGGTTAAAGAGATCCTAGAAGTTGCCCGTCATTTTATTTACGAAAGCAACGTATAGGTCTCGATTCCTATTTTGACGAAGGTTTAAAAACTCTTGTTTTGCCAAAACGACACCTAATGAAAATCTCACAGCTTTTGACAATTAAAATCAAACCTTTCTCATAAAAAATAAAGCTTTCTCGTATAGGCCGAAAGACATTCTAAAGCATTCTCAAAATAAAACACGACTTTTCATAAAAAACCAAATGGTTTTTTCATGCAAAACTCACCACAACATTCACATAGGCACACACGCGCGCACACACACATTTAAGAATTAAAGGAAAGGAAAAGCATCGAGATTGCGGTAACCGTGTTTCATGGAAGTCGGGGGGTGCCTAACACCTTCCCCTCTCTTAAGCAAGCCCCCGAACTCTATGAATTTCGGTTTGCAGGCTAATTAATTCGGAGTCACATCCATTTTAAATATTTAATTGGTATATTTAATTGGTACATCCATTTTAAACATACCAACTGGCGACTCTGGTCAATTGGCTCATCAAAAAAATGATCTTTCAAAACCCCATCGACACTTGTGCCGACCTTTTCCAAAAAATCATCTAATAAAAAGGCTAAAATTGGAAAGGGTAATAATTAGCATAGAAGCAATTTTCCCGGCGTCGACACTCATCATCCAGCCGCGTATGGATTTTGTGCGAGATTTCTTGCTGGATTTCTGCGAAGGCAAATCATGCCTGAAGATATCAGCGACGTTTGCCCATCATCTTCTTCTCGTTTCCGATGGTTAACAAATTTGGGCAAAAGCTTGGCACGGTTAATGAATTGGCTATAAATTAGAAACCCAACTTCTTCCTTCAGTGCACTAAGATTGTAAAATTCACTGAAAGAGGAATTGAAGGTTTAGGAGGGAAGAACAATCGGAAGGAGGGAATTGGCGTGCGAATGATTCCTGGCTACATCGTTTATTACGGAAAGAAGAGAAGAACGACAGCTAAGTCTAGGAGGTAACCATTTCCCTGTTACAGTGCACCTTCGTTGCGAAATATTACGAATGTTGTGCTTGATGCTTAGAATTAATTCTTCAAATTAGGTG